>OZ032122.1:7637459-8237459 GCA_964026355.1 Pseudorhiza aurosa
TCCTTACTTGCTATGTTCCTCTGCTCTCATTATATCATCATAAGGCAAACTGTCTTCCCAGTCTAAGACTGTGTCTCTAAGCTTTCCTCTAAATAAATTGCAATAGATAGTCATTAGCTTAATGATCTTTAAATCCAAATGCCAACTTAAACATTCCTTTAAATATGTTCAAATCAATTTCTGGAATAACCAACCTGCATCTAGTGCCTCTTCTTCCAACACGACTGCAGTCATTTCCAGTTCTTTGTTGGGCCATGGTTCTCACTGCGGTATCCCTCATATAGACATGCCCACATTTTTCACATTTTTCAACAAACATATTCCCATGAAGCTCTGACAATTTCTGCCTAAAATATAAAAAGTTTGATCAAATGATGAATTCCACTCCCACTGAGCCCTATGATTAGTAAGAAAATAAAAGCCATCCAAAAATTCTCTGTTGTAAAAAAACTTGAATACTATAACAGAGAATAAAATCCTTAGCGTAAAATTTCTTTAGGCCCATGCTCAATAGTTGAGAGTTGAGAGCACTCTTTATAGAGGTGCTATTCTGAGCCATGGCATCGTGAGGTAGGGTCATACTGTCCTTTCCTTGCCATACTTTACCCCCAGCTTTATGCAAGATACCCATCTACTGGTTCTAAGATGGATAGATGGCAAAAATAAATATGCAGAAGCAAGCCTCAATCTTGGGCCTTACACACCATAGAAATCAAACCACCCTGCCCTCTAAATTACATTGAAATACAGATATTGTTATTTCTTCCATATCCTTTTCAAGTTCTTGGCAAAAAATATGCAGAATAATTAAAAGACATTAACGAAAATGTAAACCATAATTTCTGTATATGATAAAAATGAGAACCGCATCATACTCTGGTAATGCAAAAAGAACTTGATGCTGACCTGGAAAATCCCGACTTAAGGTGAAGGCCATCAACGTTTTGGCTAATAAGATACTTCAAAATGCCACGATTCTCAAGAGCAACCATAGCCATGTGTGTTTTTGATGGGACAGCCTCATCAAAACTTGTATTAAATTCTGGTTTTATTCCTTTGGTTTCCAAAGTCCAGACACCCTTGGGACCACGGAAATCTGGAATGCCAGATGAAGTGCTTATTCCAGCCCCTGTATGCACAACCAAATGCTTGGCCTTTTTCACCATATCAACCAATTGAGCTACTTTATCACCCAACTCTTCAGCTGAGTCAAATTCCTAGACAAAGAGAACAGAGAAATTTCTATGAATTCTGATACCACAAAGCAGCTGCTACTAAGGAGGTAGAAATTCATTTTGAAATCAAATACCGCATAGAAAAATGGAGACATGACTTTATCAGACTGAAAATCTTCTGGCCCAATGCTCAGCAGATAATAAAAGACCAGAGAATGGCTTGAATATGAGTCTTTAATTAACATCCAGATTTGGATAGGAAAGTGAGAAATTGATGGAAATGCTTGGTTGCTTAGTTTTGTTGTATTTTGGTCATTGTTTGGCAATTTCAGTACAATAGCATCATATTAACTATTTTGTCAAGGGATGTGCTTCTCTTACTTTGCACTTAGGATTAGGGTGATCAGAAGGATTCGGGTGATTAGAGTGATGATTCAGGTGATTATTAGGTGATTATCCATCCCTTCCAACTTTACTTTAATGTCATCTTCTACTTTAGTTTCTGTATATTCGGCATTCTCCATCGATTCAACATTCCCTGTCGCACTTGGTTGAGCTACATCTGCTTTCTCTTCCCAGGTCTCTTGCTTGCCGGCATTCAATTGTTCGAATTCATGATGAGACGCGTTTTCAACCCTTCTCATATTTTGTTTCTGACCACCAAACTCTTTGCTAATGCTTTTTAGCTTAGAACAAATAGCTTAGCGTAAGTTGGCAATTCTTTGAACCAGAAGTTCATCTGGTGAACAGATTTGCTACCAGGTTATTGAAGAAAAGCATCTTGACAGATGAAAAAAATAATTGTAATTTATGCAGTCCTCCAGGATGCGTGAATAAATGAAATTGTTCTTGCCAGATATTTTGACAAGCATGGGTGCTTCTAACTCCACAATATTTTCCACTCCACACTCAAATGAAACCAGTTGCTGTTTTTTTAATGAGCTATGTTTAGGAAAGGCCATGGTGGCCTATACAAAACCCCAACAAAGGAAGAAAGAAGAAAGCAAACAGCTAAGAGAAGAGAGAGATCAGATCAAGTTTACTGATCTTAGATTTGAGAGATGGTAAGTTTTAGGATTCAGGAAAGCAAGAAGAAGGCAAGACGTTCCATAAATTGCATGTTCTTCAGATGAATGATGACTTGTGAGATAGAGTTTGTGAAGTAGGAAGTGAAACTTGGAAAGGGTGTGAATGAGTTGAGCCTCTGGTGGTCCTGAGACGCCTCAGAGGAACAGGAATAATGTCCCTGATGTCATGAGAGCAATGCCCGTGGCGAAGGTCTCTGTAAAAGAATGACAAGCTAATGCATGACAAGCTAATGCATGACAAGTTGCTGTGTCTGTGGTGCCCCCCTCTCATTAGGCTACCACACAACAAGCTCTGAAATTGGGGATTCATAACAGAACATATAACATGTAAACTTTAATATTGCAAGCACTATTGTGCTTATTCATTAATCTAAAGAAGGGGTGTCAAACTCAATAGCAGAGGGGGTCATGATTTACATTGCTATGCAACTTGTGCATCGGATTCTTGGGACAATGATGGAAGAAAATTGGTTCAAACCTCTTTTAAATTGAGCTTTCCTTTATGCTCATAATCACTCAGACCTGCTGCATAGTTTACCGACATTTCTGTGGGTTAAGACTCCGTTAGTAGAAACGATGAGAGTCATGAATACAATGCACCACAACAACAACACGTAAATGCAATGAAGATGGTGCCTCCTTTTCATAGTGAGGCTATCACGTTCACAAGCTCGTGCCGTCTTCAGAATCAAAAATGACCGCGGAAAGTTGCAACAGAGATTTGTTGAAGGAACTCGGCGAAGAAGTCAAGATAAGGTGATGATACAGATTAATACTTGCAATTATCTGTTTTCTCAAACGCCAAAGTGTACTTTCTTCACTATGTCATTTTGACAAAGTGAAAAATAAGCTGTTGTCATCATCTGCTGCTCCTCCCACCAACCCGGCTTCTCTTTTTTGAGGTACTCAATCAGATTTACCTCTTGTAAGTGGGGTTGCCAATAATGGCTGAGAATTGGTAGACATTTCGAAGTTCTCGAGGAACTGTCTTGAGCGCCATGTAGTGGCTGTCTCCCATGCCCAAGAGATGTTGTTGTTGTTTTTTATGAAATGGAGGCCTTTGTGAACTGAGAATTTCAAATAATTAAAATTCCCAGTAAAATAAGTGCTATCAAGTGAAAAGGGCATGAGATAGGGATGACATATCCTATGCCTGTCATAATATAGTGGATTGTTCTTCTGGCTTGAAACCACTTAAGTGTACTGATTGGAAGTAATTCTAAACATCTCCAGCAAAGGCTTGAGACGGCTTGTCCGTTGATAAATGGAAAGCTAAAATAATGGTTCTAAGCAAAAGAAAGAGGCCACTAATAGTGACATTAATCTGAGTGGAGAGAAACGGATCAAGTTGAACGTTTTGATTGTTTTGGAAGCTCAGTTACATCTCACTGCAGGTGCAATGTCCAAATTGAGATAAGATTTACCATTACCCTTTCAAAGAAAGTATTTGGAGAGAGGAAAATAGCATCCTATCTGGTAAGAGGCTCAACACTGCATTGAAGATTTGTGAATGATGCCATTGCCTCCTTTGCAAATGTGGCAGTGGTAAATGTCCCGATCATAAATAGTGCAATAATAATGATTTTTATAACATTTTGATATTATGATAATAATATTTTTAACTTAGAATAATTTGTTGAACATTTCGTCAAAGGGTAAGCTCAGTTTTAAACAAAGATGTAAAGCAATATGGCAAGAAGTTCATGTTTGATGGAAGGGAAGATACTTGTTGGAATTCAGATCAGGTATAAATGTTTTATCAGGTGTAAATGTTTTATAAGTAAGTATCTTGATGTTAGGTCAGGATAGCTCAATGGCAAGATCCAGTGGTCAGTGGTTCCAGTCCCACCTCAGCTAAACTTTCACTTAGAGTGAGGAGAATCACTTTAGGTGTCAGGATAGCTCAATGGTAAGATTCTTGCGCATTTATCCTGTGGTCAGTGGTTTGAGTCCCACCTCAGCTGAACCCTCACCTAGAGTGAGGAGAGTTGCCAGCTCTATGTAATTCCAGGCGTAGGAATCACGTGGTGTGGTGACATCGAGAGGAAGGACGTGGACACTGCTCGATAAGCAAAAAGCTTCTCAGTGTCCCAATTTCTACCTTTGACATCTAGGTAGAATCATGTGTATCTTGATGTGAAATAGCAAAAGTTTCAAAATTGTATAAATTAAAGAATGGCAGTTAGATGTGCTATTCGAAATTCATGCTGTGACAAAGCAAACTGTCTGATGTGCCGACCTTCACAATTATGAGTCCGATACTCTTCCGAGTCCGAGATCGATTGATTAATCTGATACCATTCTGGCAGCTCTCAATGTCATCTTGCCACTAAAAGAGACCGGCATTGTAATTGTTCATGGATGTTTTCACATTCAATAAAGACTTATTTTGACTTTTCCCAAATCCAAATCTAAGCTGTTCTAAAGATGATTTTTCTTTTACCTGCATTTTAGGGCCAGGTACAAACAATAGCTTTCCAATGTGAATGCCCAGTTGTAATTCAAGCATTGCATATACAATTTCAAGGTGGATTTGCCGGTAGAGATTGTAAGATTGAAGTTCAGCCATTGGAAAATAAGGAGCCAGTTAATATAGATTTTTACCCAGAGGATGTTAACCAAATGCAAGTATCTTTTCATTATGTCCGCAAGCCTGTAATTTTTCTTTGTGAAATATTAATTGTTCTCAAATAATTTGGGAACGAGTGTATCTGAAGCATAAGATAACCCACACTGCATTATATGAGAATGTCATTCAGAAAGAGATAAGCGATGTTTTTCAGTTATGCCAACGACTCTTGCCTAAGCATAGCCTGATCTCATTAGAACCTTCCATTGGCTTTCCCAATTCAGCTCTTTAGAATCATTTGTCTATTCTATGGAATATTCTTTGATCAATATGTATTGATATTTTGCTATCCTATATATATATTTATATTTATTTATTATATTTTGCTATCTATATTTCACCCTTTGGGATAGTATGCCATGGTGGTCATCACCCCTGGCTTAGTGCTTCAAGTCCACCATCTGTGGTTTCTTTAGTTCCCATCTGCAGTATAGATATGAAGAGAGTAAGGGAATGTTTTGGTCCTTCCATCATCACCTGGAGTAATGTGCCCTTGGGCCTGTTATCAAGATATTCTAATTTGTAATTAGCAACAAATGCTATTCATCAAATGTTTTGCATTAAATATAGAAAAATTATAATCCTTTGCAAAAAGAGCTTTCAGAAAAAGGCAATTATTGAGCAACTGACATTCTTCTTTTCATGATTCAATCTGACTTTGCCCTCTTCCATTTATTCCGGTCTTTGGCCAAGATAGAGGCTGGCTGTGAACTTGATATTCTGTCTCGCTAGAAGCAATCTTTGATGGATTGTAGAGAGTTGTCTTTACGCGTTCTCTTTCCTCAAATGCAGCATCTGAAACAAATTACGTAGCTTTTCAAGAATTATATTGATCAACCTTAATAAAGAAATTAGGTATTCGATTTGAATAGCAAGGTTGCAACAAAATCATTCAAGATACATTTCATTGGAAGTACAGATTTCTTTGGTCGCATCATCATTTATCAGTTACAGATTTTTGGAGGCCTGGTATCATCCTGATGATTCAAAAATGATGGTGAGTATTTTCTGCTTATATTACTTAATAATAATAATTATATGCAATGTTTATAGTGGGTAGCCTGTACTAATCGAGCTACAGTTCAATTTTTTACAACAGGGCCCACTATGAATTAAAATTGGATGTTGCTAATATTACAATTAAAAGTATTTTAAGAACCGATATTTAAAATGAATGCATGTTAAAAGTCATTAAAATAAAAGTCAAATTAAAGTGCAGTTTTTAAGAAGAAGTAGACTGTTTAGCTTGGTTGTTGCTGTTGTAAGATTATTCCATATTTTGATGCCCCTTGCTTTAAATGTTTTACTTTGCCAGGTGTTACTTTTCATATATAACTCTTTACCCTTGTACTATAACCATTAACATCAGTTGAATACTGGGGTGAGATCATCCAAGCTTTTAAATATCGTAATTGCTGTATTTTTCTGTATGTTCTCATGTAGGCTATTCTCTCTTTGATCGAAATTTATACCCCATAATTCTTGGGATCTCTTGAATTGCATTACGAGTATGCACAACAATTGGAGAACATTTCCTGAGATATACCTTTGCCCATACACCTTCAAACTCTTCTTTTTCTTGTGCTCATCGCCATCATCATGTTGTCAAAGTTTTCCCGTCCATTTGTCAACGCAGTTCACAGCAACCGGGTTGTAGGCCATCAGATCGGCTATGGAGCATATCTGTGGCAGATCTGGGTATTGCAATGCATTGCCCATTGTCTCTTGTGCAGTGCCACAGTCACATGTGGTGTCACCTGTCTTTGTGCCCCAAGGAAAGAGTGATACTTTACAGCATCCTGCTTGTGCTCTTAGTCTGTCCAGACACCTCCACCTTGGCCACGTTTCATGGCAACCTGCAGCCAGGCTGAAGCTAGGGTTGGGAAAGAGTATTGTCATCTTCCTGTAGTGATTCTTCCCATAGTTGTAGTTGGAATTTTTCTACATCTTCATCTGGTTTTAAGAGTTTGACACTGTAAAGAAAGATTCTTCACGACCTCAGCCTTTGAGGTGCAGGCACATGATTGTGTAGCAGATGGCTTTGGCTGTCCACTTGTTTCGTTCTCTCAACTCGTCCCTTTTGTATGTCTACGGATGGCTGGAGGAGCTACTCTGGCTAGCAGGTATACTTCATGTGTGGGTGTGGCTCTAACACAGCTTGTGATGTAACGACATTCAATGTTTGGTTCTGGATTGAAATTGCTTGCATGGGCGTATTCTGCTACCGAGAATGACATGGCTGTTGCTCTTGTTCTTATAGTTGTAGCTTGTGCAATCCACTTCGGGTTGGTGAGCTTCTATAAGAGGTGTGTTGTTTCTGGTGGCAACTTTCATCTTTGTGTTTTCTATGTGCTTCTGATAGCTAAGTGTTCTGTCCAGTGTTACACCAAGGTATTTGGGGTATTTAGTATTTTCTAGCTGTGTACCATTCCATTTCACACTCAAGTCTCTGTTAGTTTTTTTGCTTCTTAGATGACTTGAGTTTTCTCTGGGTTAGCTCTCAAACAATTGACTGTGTAGTAGCCAGTTAAATTGTTGAGTGCTGCTTCCAGTTTGCTTTCTACTTCTTCAAAGGTATTTTCTTGTGCAGCAATTTAGAGGTAATCTGCACAGATGAAGCTTCTGGTTCCTTCATGTATTGGCTGGTCGTTTGTGTAGGCATTGCAGAGGAGAGGAAAGAGTACACTTCCTTGTGGTAGCTCATTCTTCTATGTTCTCCATCTGCTGCATTCGCTGTTTATTTCTACATAGAATCTTCTGTTAGAAAGAATTCCGTGAATAGCTGTAGACAATTTCTGGTCTCTAGTCATACCATGCAGTTTTTGGATTAAGATTCTGTGGTTGACAGTGTCATGCACAGCAAAATATGACCACGAAAGCTGCTGCTGTAACTTTCCCTCTGCTGAAACCATCCTCTATGTGCTGAGTGAGGTTCAGAAAGAAGCAATCAACATTCATGAATTCAGCAAATCTATGCGATAATGCAGTTTGTCTTGTCATTTGTTGCATCGCCCCCGGAGAAAACACAGGGGTTGTGAGTTCGTTTCGCACAGGTGTTATAGTTAAGCACTATTTTTAATGAGGAAAGCAATGGGAAAACGCTTCCCTTGAAGGACTCTGAGCCCTGTGTCTCGTTTCTGCTAAGCTCGAAATCGAGTATGCAACGCGTGCAGGAGTCTCTCCCCCGTTTTGTTTGTGCAAGACCATAGAAGCTCTATTCGATGACAGCATCGCGGCCCCTGTGATAGGTTGGAACACCTCGCTTACCATAGCTTCTGAAATTTGAATGCCTGCAAATTCGAGCCCCTTTTACCGGCTTGATGCCATCACCGTGTAATTGCAACTTTTTTTGCAATATTAAGACGGTAACACCCAGCTGAATTTCCATCTTAAGTTGCAACCAGGCTGAATTCTCTCATTTAATCGGTCCCTGCATCCCATGTAATCGGAAAAGTTTGTCGCTTGCGGCTCGTTCAAGCAGAAAAATGTCCTCCTCTCATCCTGAAGGCCCCCCCCCCTCCCTTCGCCCATGGGCACATACAGGGTGGCTCCGTTTTTACAAGCAATGCTCACGGAAGACATACCAAGTGAAGCATCGGCTTATGACGTTGTTTGTTCAGCATTCGTCAATAAAATTACAAGAAATTAGGCAGCCAATCTTGTTGCTTGCTCAGGGTATTGTAATGCCGCATAATCGCAAGATGTGTATGCTCAAATGAGGAAGTCGTTGAGTTTTGTGTTTACTTTTCAATGAAGCATCAATTGCTCACTCGAAGTCCCTTTCGAGCAGTACAGTTTGCGTGCGTGTGGTATGCGCAGCTGTGCCAACAAAGAGCTTGCTGCGCTCTGTCTTCCGTATTCGCATCAGGTATTCGATTGGATGAATCAAGCAAGGTTCGACCGCTTCTTCCTCGATTGGACAATGATGAGACATAGCCTTTTCTCATACAGACGTCGTTCAGGCCATCCATTTCTTGTGGATGAAGGACGAGGCTTGATGACGTCATTTCCAATACTATCAGCAATATTTGCTCGCGCCTCAATTAGTCTAACTATTGAGGGAGTTCCTCCTCCGCCATCGCTCCCAGTGCATGAATGTGTCATCATTCATCCCAAGAACATGCAATTTGTGGACCTCTTGCCTTCTTGCTTTCCTGAATCTTACAACTTGCTGTCTTTTAAACCCAAGATCAGCAAACTTGATCTGATCTCTCTGTCCTCTTAGCCTTTCACTTTCTTCTTCCTTTTTTTGTTGGGGCTTTGTATAGGCCACCATGACCTTTCCTCAACATAACTCACTAAAAGAAGTAGGTTGATAACCTGGTGGTGCCTATCTCCTCTCCATGTGATTCTTTTCATCACTACTAGTTTATTGTGCTGATTTGGAATGCACTTATTTTTCCTTTATATTGTAATATGATTGTATTTTTTTAATACTCTCATAATTACTCTCATATTTGTGTGTAGCGGAATTCAAAATAAACTGAAGCTGAAACTTCACCGCTGGTGGCTTCCACCCGTTGTTGGGTATAGGCCTTTCCCAAAGGCCTTCAGTCATTGGCTGTCATTACTAGATGATACCATGATATTAGCACAGTGAACTGATGTCAGATGGATTCTTCAACTATCCATCTGGGCACCAAGGGAGCCTAAAGAGGCAAAAGAAGCTGAATAAGGTAACTTGCTCCCTCAAGAATGAACTCTAAGTGCCATCATTTTGGAGCCATGCCTACTGGTCTAAAATCCCTTTGCTAGATCTTGTGATCTTGCCTGTTCGCTGATGGGCCCTATTTGTTAAGTCGGCAGTAGATGGGTACCCAAGAGTGAATCTTGGGGTAAAATGCGTTGAGTTAAGAAAACTAATGACCCTTCCACACCAGAGCATTGCTCAGCCTGGTATCTCCCTAGCGAGATGTTCCAGTCTCGTATCGAGCACAGAACGCATGTATGCTTTTTTTTCTTGGTCCTATAACCCTTGAAAGTGTGGCATTGTTCGCCTTTATCCTTCAATGTCCGCTGGATGATTTGAGTAAATACTGCTACTAGGCCGTTTAATCGGCAGTTTGTCCAGCTTGCTGGATTCCTGCATTCAATTATACGAATGGTTAGACAAGACGAGCGGTTGTTTTTCCACCTGCGCTTAACTCTCTGTCACTTTCTGGTTCCATATTGATACAACATTGCGCTGATTTCAACGTAAATCGTGCAGTCTGCAATCTATTAAGGTATATAGGCGTTGAACAGTGGGGTGTAGTTGGCAGGGCATGGTGCATGTCTGTTTTGTTGAAATTCACGGATTCGAGACATGCTTCCTCGTGTTTCTTGCCGCCTTCTTTCCCCAATGCATGTCTGGCTTATTTTTTAGCTTCGTTTAGAAAGCACGCTATTTTCGATGAATTCTATCATTCTTATGAAAAACAGATGTCTGATGAATATATAGATGTCTGATGAATATATATTTATTATTCTTAACGCTTTTTATTGCACACAACCCTTATTGATAGCGGTAATTTGATAATTAAAGGATGTCCTTTTTTAGATATGTATGAATCGTTGTTTTTAGTATATTTGCGTTCAACTGGGGCTGCAGTACGGTAAGGTCAAGGACCTGGTTACCCTACCCCACATAGCTGTGGCTCAGCATTGTACCTCGACCACGACGTTCTCCCCACAACTTATCTGCAGTAGTAGACTCAACCTTACCTTCCATAGGTGATTGATAGCTTATTTATGGCAGATAGTGACTTGGTCATACGTCTTCGATGCACTTCTGCATGTAATGCTTTTTGGGAGTAGTGCATTATATTTGAATTCCGATAGTTGTTGAGGCATCAGCAGCACCCCGTGTTGCACCAAATTTTCTTCTTGGCAGTGCCAAAGTTTATTGCGACTGGTTTTCTCTTCTCGAAAGTGGACGTTGATCATAGCCGTGTTATCTCTTGAATTAATGTGAAGTTCAGCTTTGAAGATTGAATGCCACCGTAACTGTCATTTCTAAACCTTCGATGCCTTTCTTTTACGTAAAGGCACGGTGATTGCTGATAAGGTGTCTAGCAATACAAAAATAAGTCTTGACAATTTTATGTTCTTTTTAAATTAATCGGTTTCAGGTAGAAGATATACAGCTGAAAATGGACATGGCATGTACTGGTAGCTGGTTGCTCGAGATGAATCTTTGCATAAAGTCACAATAGCTTGAACTCAAGGTGAATTGTTTTTGATTCCTTTGTGACTGAGCTTCGTAGAGCTAGCATGACCATGAGAATCGGAAGCATTCTACAATTCAAAATGGCAGACGTTTGTTATCCACGATCGCTCGTCACTTTGCAAGCGCCGTGGTCCAATGTTATGGAAGTTTGTGAGTCAACGAGGAAGTGATTCTGCACGTCGTACTTTTGAAAAATATTGGCCGAATTAACTACAACAGCAATTTTGATTCGTAGAGGCAACTATGAAAACATGCACCTGATTTTCCAAACCATTTTGCTACTTGTATGCTGAGCATTGTTCAATGAGGTTTTAATGCATAGCAAAATCTATTCCGAGCTTAGCAGAAACCAAAGACAGGGCTCTGATTTTGTTCTAAGCATATTGACTTCGTAGAACAACCTTCGCAGCTTTCTTGTCTCTGAGCTTAGCAGAAACCAAAGACAGGGCTCTGATTTTGTTCAAAGCACATTGACTTCGTAGAACAAGCTTCGCAGCGTTCTTGTCTCTGAGCTTAGCAGAAACCAAAGACAGGGCTCTGATTTTGTTCGAAGCACATTGACTTCGTAGAACAAGCTTCGCAGCGTTCTTGTCTCTGAGCTTAGCAGAAGCCAGAGACGTGGCGTAGTTTTTATCAGGAAGTGATTTTTATGAGTTGTCTTCCCTTTGCCTTCCGCACTGGTATTGTTTATGTGAGTTATGCAGGATTCCAACGTACGACTCTTTTCGCTACAAGCCTGCATGTTCAACCACCACATTACGCCGCCACCAGCCGGTAGTGAAGTCATGAAACACTTTCGTTTTGTTTATTTCTGAGTTGTGTTCACGATTAGGCCCTGTTGCTCAGTAGACTTCACAATGCACCAAGGAAATCAGTATATTTTTAAGAAGTTTCAACTCAATAATGCATAAGTGTATCCGCTAAGGCTATTAAGTTTATTAACAACGTACCTGAAAATATATTAGCTAAAGAAGCGCAGGACTTCTCTTACAACGAGATCAGCAATGGATGTTCTCCTGCTTCGAAATAAGTAGCACTTGATAAGTGATAACTAAAGACCGGTCGTTTGCTCGTGTTCCCCGGTGGCTCTAGAACGACCTGTCATGTGCTCAAGGACTAGCAGGCCCATTAAGACCTTTGAAACGCTCTCTTGAGAATGTTTCATTGCAAGAACATTTCAATGTACCATGATGTTTAATGTATTGATGAGCATTTAGTCCTCAAAATATCAAATGTCAACTAACTTTTTTACAGTTAGTTTAGTTCTTCTCTCTCTAGTGACGAAACTAATTCACGCAAATTTTTTCAATTTGTAATTTTTTTGATACTCAACTAAAGTGAAGTAAAGGATTAACTAAAAGAAGAAAACTGACTATGTGCAGATGTGCCACGTACAATTATTTCCATCCCAGTTATTTAAGAGAATGAACTATTTCGTTATGAACTCGACGTTGGTATTTTATGATCACAATCCATAACCGCATGCCGAAGCCATGCGTCACAATCTACTCTATCCCCTGTGTATCCCTGTGTCCTTACACGTGATCACTACACCAGTCTCGTTATTCTTTATTAAAATTGATTATGGAAGTTGCTAGAGTAAAAGAGTATTTTAATCCTGAGGTATGTAATGCCCCGTTAAGCTCTGGGGATGATAGAAGTATCATTAGTATTATTGTTGCGTTTATCAGCATATTTACAAAGCAAATTTCCGTACACTTTCTGATTTTCAGCGACCTGTACCATTATACCCAATTTGAGTCAATGTTAAGGATTAAAATTTCGGCTAAGGGTTTGAGCGTGGGCTAGCAACTATAGCAGGCCTTAATTGAAGCATGGGTGATTTCTGAAGCATAAGCCCTACCTAACACCACCCAAATAACTTGCAGAAACCGAAGCTTGACATTTTCCTCGTGAGATACAAGGCATTGTACGCTTTATTAGGCCGCACTGTACTGCAATCTCCTAAACCCTATACAAAACCATACAATTTTGCCTTTGTGTATTAAACTATAGACCATTTCTTGTTGAAAGAAGTTTGAACTGTATTGTGATCTGTTCATTTCACATGTGCTCACAGTATCATTATGTCGTCGTCATTGTCAAAGTCTCCGTTCTATAGCGGCTCCGTTCTCCACTTGACCAGCCGATTGTCACCACTCACTGTAATTAAGCCTATTTGATACTGCGATGTAGCTTTTCCCTAAAATATCAGACTAATTGAATCCTTATCTTATAATGTACTCTTTTGAAGTCATATGTGAGCTATTATCTATCCATTAAGAATTTTCGTAGATTGCCTTATCATATAAAGTGCATTTAGAGACAGAGCAGCAAATCAGCCCGTGCCTTGAAGCAAGTACCTTCGATAATCGTTTGGCTAACAGCCTACGAGAAATGGAGTGGACTTTGGCGTATGTTAAAGAATACGTTGCAGTTTTTGGTCCTGTATGATTCCAGGGTCCATACAATCGAGTAAGAATTACTCCCTTTGCAAACAGAGTACAGCTGTTAAAAAGTTCCGTTCAGGTGAGCAAATTCTGTGCTATGGTCACCTTTGAAAGGTTAACTTGGTGAAAACTGGAATTTAATTCCATATCTCTGAGCCAGTCGCTTCGGATCAGAAGACAGAGCTGAGATTTTAAAGCATGATGGCTCAGAGTGGAGTCTTTCTTCTTCTTTTTGCTGTACTTTGCAACAGTGCGCAGTCAGCGGGTAAGTTGTCTTGCCAGTATTTGGCAAATTTCAAGCATCTCTTGCTTCTGCACAAGTGATTAGAGAGTATTTTCAATTTCCATAGAGAAAGGAAGTCCATTCACTCGGTTTTCCGTCATTAGATACAAAGGAGCATGCAAGTTATTGATGTCTGTTGCGCGGTGACAATCCATAATGCTGGTGCTGCTTTTGCTACAAGATAGGTCAATGCCTTAACCTTTTATTGTCAATGTGACAGACGTTTTTTTCTGACGATTGAGGGGTACTTTGGAAAGCCGGACAACGGAATAATCAGCAAAGAAAAACTCCATACTTTGAAAGGAATCTCTTCTGGCTTTTTCCCACTTATAAAAGTCCCCTTTGGATGAGCGTTGATCTACATCCACATTTTCTATAGTCTGGCATGTGGGGGTTCCTCATTTGGGCCCTCCCTGCACCAATCCGTCCCCGTTTTTCCGGCTTTGGTGCCGGCGCTGGGATAGCTTGATGGGGAGTGCTCCCCTAGACCTTTCTCATTGTACGTTGCGTTGCCCACGGAGACGGCATCCTGCCAGCCTGCCGGTTTTCTCTCAGGCGAAACACCAAGCTGATTGAAAGAACGCTTTTGTATTCTGACCTTCTTCGAACGACGATTAACATTCTCCCAACCGTATCTGCAGCAGAATCACCCTCGGCGTGAAGCTGCAAAACTCAACTGGAGATTTATACGCGCGGTCCGGCGGGCGTAGGGCTAAGTCGACTGGTGGAGTAAACAGTTTTACCGGCACGCGGGTTGCTAAAGAGAAAGCGATGGAAGAGACGATTCCACGTGCTCGTTGTATGCTGGTCTAAAGGGAACGATTCTGCATCTCTTTGACGTCGAAATTAGGATACCAGGTTTAGAAGAACTAAATATCGAGTACTTTCCTTTGATTTTATAGGACAAACATTCAGTGCATTTCGGATTGAATCAAATTGATTCTGTCTCTGATCTTGCTAAGGTTTGGATCCATGGCCCGCGTGGGAGTCCAGTTTTCATTTTTGGTTCAATCAGAATGCAGCAATCTCACATAATATTTTTTTCATTTCATGTAAAATTCTTTGAGCAGGGAAAGGTTGCGATAAATATTGATTTACAAAACTGCTCTGTCTTACCCTAATTTCATGAATAAGCAATCACATGAATAACTAAGTTAAGGCTATAAAAGAATGATACTAAAATATTTGGGATGAAGTTTATGTCACGTTGCCACTCAACTCTTCTTCAAGTTTTCGAATTTGCTTTCAAAGCCGAGAATGATTTGGTGATATTTGTCTCATCAGAAAAGGTATTCCAGATGCATACTCCCCTGTAGGCACAGCTTTTCTGTCCTGAAGAAGTCCTTCGCAGGGGAGCATGATGATCTGCTTTGGAGTTAAGAAACACCTTGCTTTGAGTATCTGACAGCCTATGAAACAATTCTTTTCTGCATTACGGTGCCTGATTATGGAGCGAAAGCCTTATATATGATCCTAACGGTTTTTGTATCCATCAGCTGTTTAATAGTCAGCCAGCCGAGTCCTTTTGTTAGTGGCTCCGAGTGAGCGCCATACGAGCTGTTAGTAACAATTCTCGGCATTCGATTTTGTAATCCTTGCATTTTATGTAAGTTTATACTACTTGCGTTCCCCCAAACTGGACAGCAGACAAGACAGCAGTTTCTGAAGTGTGGCTCAATAAGACTTCTATACATCATTTGTACAATTTCCAACGGGAGGTATCACTTAGCAAAACGAAGCAGTCCAGTCCACATGAAACCATTTTTTTCATCGCGAATAAATGTTCCTCTAAGTTTAGAAGCTGATCAACTTGCACTCCAAAGTATTTTATACTGGTAATGGAAGGAACTTCATCGTCTCCAAGATTTTTTTTTCTTTTGCTTCTCCAAGATAGCTCGTTCCAAAATTTATATTTCAAAACAGTCTATTAATAGGCTAAACTGTTCAAAAATGCGAGTTCTATAGTTTTACTATCATTGCTATTATGTATTTATTGATATATATTGATGTATGTAATGCATATAAAGATAAATGAATATTTCTATACATATACTTATGTTTATATATATACATATATATATATATATATATATATATATATATATATATATATATATATATATATATATATATATATACACGTATATATGGAATAACGAGAGAGACAAACCTGCACTAGTTTAAAACTCTGAGCCCATGTTTCATTATCTTCAGCTAAACATGTATCAGAGATTTTTCTTGTTTCTGAACGTATATGTTTAGCTGAATGTTATGAAAATGAAACCCAGAGTTCTAAACTAGTGCTGGTTTTTCTCTCTTTATTGTATCCATCCCTCTAGTTCCATTATTTAGCACCCTCGGTGATTTTATTCATCACTTGTCTCTTGACATATTCACATACGCATAAATATATATTTATATACGTATATTTTAATATACTATGTTATACTATAGCGGCAGTTTACACTGCTGTTATGTGTACATATCATCTGCTTTGAATATCAAGTAAGATTTTTAAGGTTTTGTGACGTCAAGGAGATGTTAGTGTTTATATTAGTCTATATCCATTTTATAATTATTTCCATGTTGATCGTGTAGAAGATTTACGGTTTTTTCCAAAGCAGGGATCTTACATGCTTCCAACAGAACTATTTCAAGTCGCTATCAATTCCTTAACGATGCCTGTCTGTCTGTCTTCTGTGAAGCTTTTCTCCCTTTTCCTGCACCCATAGCATTAAGAAAAGTCACTGAAAATTCAGCGTTCCAGAAAAATTTGCTTTTCCAGGATCTATCCCGGAGATAATCGATGTCTCTTGTTGAATATTTGTCTTAGTCGAAGACAGACAATAGGTCTGTCTGAGTTTTGAGAAGCAGCAGGTGAGAGTACAAGATTCGTTTTACTCCAGAGTTTCAATTTTGAATTTAAAGCTCTGTAAATAAAGCCTGGTCTTTGCTTGACGTCAGTTTTTCAACAGCTGTGTCTACCCAGTTGGGTGCCATTGCATTTTTCACAATTTTGAATTTCCCTGTGCAAGATGAGAGTTTTGGACGACAGGTAACTGAATGAGAATCGTGATAAACTGGGATTGTAAGCGAACCGGAAAAGCACATGAAAGTGATTCAATTGAAGCAAATTGATTCAGATACGATTTTAGTCGTGTCGGTTTGATTGCATTTTTAGTGATTTTTGCATTCATTGTCAAGCTGGATTTTCTAGAAATTTATAGACAGCCATTTCTGGTACGAGTAGATCACCCCCTCCAATGACAGTAAAATGTCACAATAAAAGTTCCTTCCCTCGCCATTTTTGGTGAACATCCGTCCGTCTCCGCTTCAACAGCTTTTGGCCCACACAGCTGTGCAAGCACAGTGAATGCTACAGTTGGGGGGCTGGCCATCTGGTAGCACGGTGTGTTTCACTCCCATGCTCTTTTCCGAATAGGTGAATGTTAAGCAGGGAAGCATAATGTAACGTTTTCGAATTCTTTGATATGACTCGACCGGGAATCGAGCCCCGACCTACCGCGTAAAGGGCGACCATTCTAGGCCCCACTGAGAGTGCACAACGTTAAAAGTGCCCTGAGTTGAAAAATTATGCTTTTCAAAACTCCTTTTTATCTACCCGGTTAGTGAAGAGCCAAGCATAACCATTCCATGGCCCATTTTGCCCTACAAAGCTTCGAAATATGTCTGACGTTTCTTTGATTTCCACTCAACTTTTTTGCATGGATTTTGCTTGAGTTCCGTTCATTCTTGGTTCATTCAAACAGGCTTTAGATCAACAACCTAACTGTATAAACTTGTAGAGTGGTTTTATTCGATCTAAAGAATAAAAAAATGCAGCAAAACTAATATAGGTTACAGACTACAAAGTTAAAGAAAGCAACGGAAATCAAAACCAGCAATGAATTAACAGCAAACTTGACTTACTTATTGTGGTCTCTCTAAAGTTTATTTCAGCTGTATCCTTGTTAGCACGCGTAAAAAGGTGTCCTGGTTAGCATACGTCCTTTAATTGTCCTGTTTTTATGTAGCTACTCAGAGAAAGCTAGCGAACGATGATTTACATAATGATGGAAACGCAGCGAGATAAAAAGAAAGTATTGTTTGCAAGCGTTATATTATATAACGTCTCTAAATAAAAATTTTCCACGAAACAGTTCTTCTAAGTCAAATTTGTGAGACTATGAAGGCACTTTCAGGCTCAAACAGCTTCTTTAACTTGTTCCGACCCCTTGCGACCCTCAAGCAATTACAGGTGGTGATATTGGTTCACTTCTTGGGGCCATCAGTCCAGGAGTTCTTCTCTCCATCATTTGGTCGCTTGTCTTTCTACCATACCATGCAGGATTTGACTTGTTAAGCTGTCCTCATTTCTACAGATGTGGCCAAACCAGTGGGGATTATTTCCCATTACTACATTGCGTTTATCAATTTCTTCCATGCATTATCCAACAGGAAGAAGGCGACTGTCATGTTCCGTGTTACATAAGGAAACACAAGAAGGAACACTGCTTTATTCGGCCACCTAGACTCTGGTTTGCAATTAAACATACCATGAGTATATAATCAATTCAAAATGTCAGACGTCCATGGCTGATGATGTCCATTTCATTGAATACTAACGTGTTGATTCACATAGTTTATTTATTGCCTTGACACGATGAAAATTGAACATGAATTTCATCAATTTCCTAGTCGATGGTTCGTGGAGTGGCTGGTCCGACTGGAGTGGTTGGGCTAAAGGCCTTTGCTCCGGCAATCAAAGAGTGAGAACTAAAACATGCACCAACCCGTTTCCTACCACGGATGGAAATTACTGTCATGGAGACAGTGCAGAAAATGAACCAGGCTCTGGTAAGTCCCCTATCAAACTCGCGATTCATTTGGTTAAGCTCTCCACTTGTCTATGAGGACTAGTGATTGAATTACTGTTAACCCTAGGAGTAGAAACAGTAGCAGCAGTAGTAGCAGCAGTAGTAGTAGTAGCAGCAGCAGTAGTAGTAGTAGTGGTAGTAGTGGTAGTAGTAGTGGTAGTAGTGGTAGTAGTGGTAGTAGAAGTAGTAGTAGTAGTAGTAGTAGTAGTAGCAGCAGTGGTAGTAGTAGCAGCAGCAGTAGTAGTAGTAGTGGTAGTAGTAGTAGTAGCAGCAGCAGTAGTAGTAGTAGTGGTAGTAGTAGTAGTAGAAGTAGTAGTAGTAGTAGTAGAAGTAGTAGTAGTAGTAGTAGAAGTAGTAGTAGTAGTAGTAGTGGTAGTAGTAGTAGTAGTAGTAGAAGTAGTAGTAGTAGTAGTAGTAGTAGTAGTAGTAGTAGTAGTAGTAGTAGTAGTAGTAGTAGCAGCAGCAGTAGTAGTAGTAGTAGTAGAAGTAGTAGTAGTAGTAGTAGTAGTAGTAGTAGTAGTAGAAGTAGTATTGGTAGAAGTAGTAGTAGAAGTAGTAGTAGTAGTAGTAGTAGTAGTAGTAGTAGTAGTAGTAGTAGTAGTGTAGCAGTAGTGGTAGTAGTAGTAGTAGTAGTGTAGCAGTAGTAGTAGTAGTAGTAGAAGTAGTAGTAGTAGTAGTAGTAGTAGTAGTAGTAGTAGTAGTAGTGTAGCAGTAGTGGTAGTAGTAGTAGTAGTAGTGTAGCAGTAGTAGTAGTATTAGTAGAAGTAGTAGTAGTAGTAGTAGTAGTAGTAGTAGTGTAGCAGTAGCAGCAGTAGTGGTAGTAGTAGCAGTAGTAGTTGTAGTTGTGTTTGGCTAAAATTGACACCTCTAAAATTGAGATTGCATCCAGAGGATGGCAGGCCATGTCTTGTTAGATTGTTGTTGGTCTGATTTTGCGCCCTCTGCTGTCCCAGCATGATTGGACCTAGGCTGGTATCCCTCCTGGAGTCTTAACGGAAACGTGAAAAATCTTTGTGAGAGATATTAAACCAGTAAAAGTAGTTGCATGATTTAAAAGCTAGTGGAAAATGAAGAAAGATTTGGAATTGGCTACTAAATAGATTAAGGAGATGCAGATAGCAGTAAAGACAAATTTAATGGTAGATTGGAATCATCTTGAAGAAGATGCCCGCTCTGGAGTATCCATGCACATTGCTACGCTTGAACGATGCTTCTTTGAACCATTCCCTAAAATTTTGCTTTTGTTGTCATCGGAAAATTCATGCATCAAAGTTCCATCCTCATCAAATATGGGAATGTAAGCATCGTAAAGAGGCATTTTGCTGCGGACTTGCATGTACGCATCTACGCATAATTGATGCTTCTTTTACGTATTTACAGTGCATCATCATCATTCACAATCAATCATAATCAATTACCATCATAATCATCATCATCAGTCACCATCATCATCACCAATCATCATCAATCATCTTCATCACCAATCGTCATCACCATCATCATCGTCATCTCAATCATCATCGCCACCAATCATCATCATCACCATCATAATCATCATCATCAATCACCATCATCATCATCACCAATCATCATCATCACCAATCATCATCATCAATCATCATCATCATCATCATCATCACCATCATCATCGTCATCTCAATTATCACCGCCATCAATCATCACCATCATAATCATCATCATCAATCACCATCATCATCATCACCAATCATCTTCATCATCATCATCATCATCATCATCATCATTATCATCATTATCATCGTCATCTCAATTATCATCGCCATCAATCATCATCATCACCATAATAATAATCATCATCAATCACCATCATCATCACCAATCATCATCACCAATCATCGTCACCAATCATCGTCATCATTACCAATCATCATCACCAATCATCGTCATAATTACCAATCACCGTCATGACCATCGTAATAATCGTCATCACTCATCATCATCGTCGTCATCACCAATCATCATCATCCTCATCACCGATCATAATCATCAATTCAGCTCATTGTTGTTCCATTGTTGGGAAAATATTTCAGCATCCCTCCAATTCTTTTTGCTACTATATTCTCTGCTCCAGCCTCGTCTTTCCAGCAGTTATCAAGGGCTTGTACAATTCTCTGTCCCCTTGAGTGCTTTTTCTACCTTGGTGTCCAACTTGCAGTGCAAGTGAAGTGAATTCCTGGCAGCAGAAGAAAAAATTAGGTTGGTGCAGTTGTATTGAGATGAACTGCATGCTTGCGGCTTGGTATGCAGAATTCTTTCCAGCAACCTGTTGAGTGCTAAGTAGGAAACACGGAGGACTGACTTGCTCACTTAGATCTTTTCTTGCAGTTGAAGGAGGCTGGGGTGATTGGTCACAGTGGAGCTCATGCGAAAAGCCATGCGGAGGCTCGGTTGTGAATAGAACGAGGCTGTGCAACAATCCATCGCCATCCAACGGAGGCACTTTGTGCCAAGGAGTGAATGTTGATACGAAGTTGGAATGCTTGTCCAAGTGTCCTGGTAAGTTTTTATTCGAATTTTTACGTTCCGTGTGGATTTGCATTCCTTGATGTAACAGATTGAATGTTATATCAGCTATGATCAGTCAGTTTTAACAACGGTTAGTCAATTATTCCTTGGGATAAAGCATCTTATCTTTACCGGATTCATCTTCAATAAGATGCTATGGAACATTTGATCAGCTGATTGACGATACTTCGCCATTAACTGATTGAAGAGCGATTCGCATTTTATTCGTAGATGGGAGAGTTGATGGTGCATTCGGTGAGTGGTCCCATTGGTCGCCTTGCTTGTCTTCTTGCTCGCAAAATGGCGGACAAATCATAACTCGTTCCAGGCTGTGCAATTCTCCTCCTCCAATGAACGGTGGACGTAACTGCGATGGAGAAAGAGTCGAGAGGGTTTCTGCTTGCTTCAATAAATGCCCAAGTAAGTCTCGTTTCAATCTATGCGTCATTTTTGCATTTCGTGCGCCATCATTGGTGATGGTCATGGCTAACTATTTTCCTTCCATTAAGTCATTTGAGTTCCAGCCCACATTGAGGCTATTGATAGGTACAGTTGCCTTGAGAATTCTAGCATGGAGAAGTGATAAATTTGCATTGGTGTCTCTATTTCTCATGCCTATGTTCCAATGCAAAATTTATGGAACAGAAGATTGTTTCAATGGTTTTCAAAGTGAGCGATGCATACGAAGTATTCTGCAAGAGTACTAACGTTCTTTGATAAGGAAGATGCATTATCGGAAAAATCAGAGCTTAAATCTTGATGATTTTATGGCTTTTTTTACTCTCAGACACTTCAATGGTCCTTCTCTCGTAATCTTCTTCGAAGACAGAAAATGCATATTAAATTTGTCGTGATTACTAAAGACTTTACCAAATCTGTCAGCTTTGTAATTTCAATTCAATCGGTACTGGCACTTAAATTTTTTGATTAAGCTGGTTTTCCCTTAGGAGACTAGCAGAAACTCTGGTGCAGCCTTTGAAAAGCGCTTTGTTATTTTTAAGACCATTCCTTTTAGCATGCTTGTCATGCTTCAGACATTTTCTTCTTTGTAAATAGTTTCTTGTTCAACGTTACGTTTTTAGATTATGTATGTAAAAAAAATTCAACCGCATGGAAGATGCGGGATGCTCCTATTAAGCTGCGTTTCATACTCGATTTTGAGTGTAGCAGAAACCAGAGACAGGGCTCTTGAGTTTTTCTAGGAAGTGGATTTCATGAGGTGGTTTCCCGTTGCCTTCCTCACCAATGGCGTTTTAGAAGTGACGCATGGAGGAATCGAACTGACGACCCCTGTGTTGTGAGTCCGCATGCTTAACCACTACGCTACGGCATCACGGGCCCTATTAGATGCTGTAAAATAACAAATTTATCTTGGATTTTCTTACCAAATTCAAAAGTGAAAATCTAAGTTCGCATTAGACCTTAGGTAGGGGGAGATTGACTATTTTAAATCGAAATTTCAGGCTACGGATATCTTCAAATTTAGTTTGATTTTCTGTCCATCAATGAGCTCTCGCATTAAGACATGGGGCTTTCTAACATCTATCTTGAAGCTAATATCTAGTTGGGTACTTTTTATTCTTTCTACAATTATTGTGTTCTTTTCCTTTTTAGTAAGTTGAGGGAAATTTTTGTAGTGTAATTACCAGCCATAATCAGAACTCGGTGACACTGTGTACTTTTCTGCTATGAAGGGTACACGGTGCAAGTAGTGCGTTAGGTTTTGGATTGATGGTCTTGATTGAATAGAAATTGAGATAATTCCTTTCACCCCAGGTAACTGATCCCAATCTCATATTCATGATGATTGCATTACATTGCTGATAAATAATATCTTCTTCTTACGACAGGAAATGGCGGCTTCGGTCAATGGTCATCCTGGTCGGAGTGTTCCCGGCCTTGCGGTCCAGGGAAAGAGGCCCGGACCCGTTTTTGCAACAATCCGGAGCCGAAAGGGGATGGAGGGGCAAACTGTACAGGCGCTTTCCAGATGGAGCGAGTCTGCAAGCTTAGAGACTGCATAAGTAAGTGGCACTTCTCAAAATGCCATTTCTCAAAATGCCATTCTCAAAATAGCATTTCTCAAAATAGCATTTCTCAAAATAGCATTTTTGAAAATGCTTTGATGCAAGACGCAATGTTGCTTTTTTGATGTCACTTTTGTAAGTGGTGAGAACTGATAAAAAAATTACTGGTATATGTCTTTCTGACAAGACATCTATCGATGCTTGATGGTTCAACTGCATCAATACTTGTAATTCTTCTTTGTCAATAATGTGCCTTGCATGATGCACGTTGGGCTGTTGATTCCCGCCAACTGTGGCGACGACTGAAGATGTTTGCAGTTGACTTGATTTCAGCCTCTATCTTGGTGCAGTCCATGTACATTATTATTTGACGCCTTGTGCTATTTTCCCCCTGAATACGCCCTTGTAACGCCACACACCCCAAGCCCTTCTTCAGAACGACCTGCCCAAGAAACTAAGCTGTCTTTTTGTAATAGCCGCCAACAGTTCTCTTTATACTCCGGCTCTCCTCGACACTTCCTCGTTAGTTACTCGATCTACGTACGAAATTCGTAGTATCCGCCTTTAAAACCACACGTCCGCTGCTTCGATTTTTCTTTTTCATCTCTGATGTCATTGTTCATGTCCCTCAGCCATATGTCAATACCGACCGTTCGGAAGTAACCTGCAGATTTTGCGGCGTCGTTTAGCATGGTTGCGTCACCTTATGCTAGCCAATACTGTGTGTTTTTTTTTAGTGGGTTATGTTGAGGACAGGCCATGGTGGCCTATACAAAGCCCCAACAAAGGAAGAAAGAAGAAAGCGAGCAGCTAAGAGGATAGAGAGATAAGATCAAGTTTATTGATCTTAGGTTTGGAAGATGGCAAGTTGTAGGACTCAGGAAAGCAAGAAGAAGGCAAGACGTTCCATAAGTTGCATGTTCTTGGGATGAATGATGATTTGTGAGATAGAGTTCGTGGATTAGGCAGTGAAACTTGGAAAGGGTGTGAATGAGTTGAGCTGAGTTGTGTTGAATTGAGTTGTGCATTTGTAAAGAGGATATTTAATTAATGCCATCAAAGTTTCCTTACCATTGATAAGGGCGCCGTATAAATTGTAGATCCGGTGAATGGTAGCTGGTCGCAGTGGTCTTCGTGGGATCAATGTACGTCAAACTATTGCCTGAAAGGAGAGCAGTCAAGAACGAGAGCTTGCAATAGCCCGGTACCGCAGAATGGCGGAGAAGAATGCCCTGGAACAGCAAGGCAGTCACGGCCATGCCCGTCTACCAATTGCATCAGTAAGTAATGCGCCAGTTTTCTGTGCCTCACTTTATCTCTAACTTAAGACTCTGTGCTCCAGTTAGCAGCATTACTCGTCGTCTGTGGATTATCCTGGGAGGCTACTCACGACATCGATGCGACGTCTCCGACCACTTCTGCCCTGGGCAGCGTGTGTGGACATCGTCAGCCTTGTGGCCGTAACGATGTTGTCCAGTCATCGTACCGGGGGGGGGGGGGCTGTCCTCATCGTCTCTTGCCCTCAACTCCCGCGGTTAGAACGTCCGTTTCTAGACATGGCGCATGGCGTCGGCTTCCTAGCAAGGTGGCCGAAGAAGGAGAGTTGCGTATGACGCACCTTCTGCAGTGGGCTACTTCTGCGGATTCTGTTGCGGTCGATCTCCTCAAGAACGCTGTCATTGGTGCGATGATGAGCCGACCAAAAGACGTTGACTAGCCTTCGCCGTGACCACATCTGAAAGCCTCTATTCGACGGATTGAGTTGGCTTTCAGTTTCCATGATTCGCCACCGTAGAGCACGATGGAATTTCTAGAAACACGAAAATCCACCTGAAGCACGCCAGTAACAGCGTTGTCAAAGATTTGGCAAAAGTTACGAATCATCTTCTGTTTTGTTCAGTAAAGTCTGTAATCTTATCGATGCTGTGTTTTCAATCATCTATTTTGCTCTAATTTTTCCATCCTCAGACGTTTCGTGCTTTTTTGCACTTTCCATTGACGTATAAAAATGGACTCATTGATTTGTTCATGCAAATTTTGTTTAGGTAACCCGCCCACTCTACCACCAGTTGCTCCGGTCTTTCCTCATTCTTACATGGCCAGGGAATGTGGCGTTACGCAAAAGTACCGGATTGCGTCACCCTCTAACGAAAAAGTACCCAATGAAGTCTACCAGAAATTGGCTTTCAAGGCGCACAGTTTCAAAAATGGATATTTCAATTTCAAATTGGAAGCCAAGGGAAAAGAAATCAGGGTTGGTAGCAATTGGTAATATTGACAGCAGGAACCATTTATGAATGTGGGACAGCATCAATAAATGCATGAATGTATGAATATATAAGTAAATTTTTGAATGGACAAATGCATTAATTCATGAAAAAGTGTATGAATTAACGAATGAATGCATGAATAAATAAATCAATGAATGGATGGATGAACTAATTGGTTGATCAGTGATAGCATGAAAGTGGTGGTGTGGCCGAGTGGGTAAGGCACAGCGTTTCGAATCTTGTGAGGTCTACTCGCGTGGGCTCGAATCCCGAACAGTCAACGCAGCTGTCCATCCTTTCGAGGTCGGTAAATGAGTACTCAGAAATAACTCTGAGGGCACAAGCACTGGACACAAATTGATAGCAGCCATCTAAAGTTGAAGTGTTTCCTCCAGCATGAAGATTCGTCTTTAACACAAGCACTGGACACACATTGATAACAGCTTATCTAAAGTTGAAGTTTTTCATCCAGTATAAAGATTCGTCTTTAACACAAGCACTGGACACACATTGATAACAGCTTATCTAAAGTTGAAGTTTTTCATCCAGTATAAAGATTCGTCTTTAACACAAGCACTGGACACAAATTGATAACAGCCATCTAAAGTTGAAGTGTTTCCTCCAGCATAAAGATTCGTCTTTAACACAAGCACTGGACACAAATTGATAGCAGCCATCTAAAGTTGAAGTGTTTCCTCCAGCATAAAGATTCGTCTTTAACACAAGCACTGGACACACATTGATAACAGCTTATCTTAAGTTGAAGTTTTTCATCCAGTATAAAGATTCGTCTTTATTAATAAGTAAATTATTGAAGTCTGGTTGGATTCAACGTGAGCAAGGAAATTGATAACGAGTTGAGAATCAAATGATGGAGGAATTGGGTTGAAGTAGGAAGAATCAATAAAGGAGTGGATTTAATATACGCTATAATAAGTGAAGGAATAAATGAGAAAATGAGAAAATGAAATAATATGTTAATAATCAAATGAACGAATGAATGAATGATGAACTGAATGGTAGCATGATTGAATCCATCAATGAATAAATCGCCGAACAAGTTATGCCATAAATTGTTTTTGCTAAAATCATTTCCATGTGAAAAAGTTTCGAGTTATTGTCTGCTTATCCTATTTAGATACTATTTTGATTTTGTTCAGTCTTGATATTTTATATTTGTTCTTTTATAGTACTGCTTTGATCCTGAGCCTGCCGTAACAATAAAAGAAGTTGCCGACCATCTTATCCACTCTTACAGAGGAACTCCATCGATCACGGGCTATGAGAAGCCGACAGATGAGAGCCGACCAATCACTGGCTTTTCAATCAAAGTAAAAAACGAAGCACCATACGATGTGCTTGAGTATGACTTTGGTATCGAGAACCTTGACTTCTTCAGTCCTGGCCAAAACGTGGAGATACGCAACGTCTCGTAAGCAACAGTCAA
Organism: Pseudorhiza aurosa; assembly: GCA_964026355.1. Taxonomy (NCBI): domain Eukaryota; kingdom Metazoa; phylum Cnidaria; class Scyphozoa; order Rhizostomeae; family Lychnorhizidae; genus Pseudorhiza; species Pseudorhiza aurosa. The sequence goes on from OZ032122.1 coordinate 7,664,458, forward strand.
ATCGTTTGCATTTTGCTTTGAAATGATATCGATTCAAGTATTTTACTTTTTCGTATGTATTCTTCCTGGGTGTCAAAGGGAGAAATTTGGATGCTGAGAAGCTCTTCGCTTATCTAGCAGTGTCCAGGTCCTTCCTCTCGATGTGACGACACCTCGTGATTTCTACGCCTGGAATTACAGAGAGCTGACAACTCCCTCAATCCAAGTGAAAGTTTAGCTGATGGTGGACTCGAACCGTTGTCCATAGGATCAATGCGCATGAATGCTACTACTGAGCTATCCTGATAGCATTTTACTTGGTAATGTATGTCGTTTTGCCAGGAAAAAATGAGGAAAAAACTGCAGAGTATTTGCAATTTCAGGCTTGGCAGAAACCAGAGTCAGGGCTCCGAGTTTTTTCCTCGGAAAGTGGGCTTTAATGCAGCTGTCCAGCTTGGTAGCTTTATTCTCCATATACCAAGTTGATACCAATTTGTGCATCTGGTAGAATATTTTCCAACTCTTGTCTTTTACTTGTCATCAATTGAATCACGTCTGTCAATTTCTTTCGTTTAGCATGACATTCAACAGTCAAAGCAGTGATCGTACCATCATGGCAAAAGGGGAATACTTCAGGTTTTCTCCAACCATTTTCAAGTCAGTGATTTACCGCACATCCAAAGGCGGTACGTCGTTGACTGGCGAAACCGCAAGAATGAAAATCCAGCACGTTTTCCATTTCCTCGGACTTACCAACGTTCCTAGGTTCATTGAAAACGCCCTCAGGTAAGTGGAAGGATTTAATGCATAGGCTAAATAGATCTTTATCTGCGTTACTTGGCAATCGCAAACGTGCACAACGATGGACATTCCCAGTGTCGGTACCTAGGTTTCTATTAAGGGAAAATAAGGTTGAGATCGGAGCGCGCGCTGGAGAGTGCTTTGTTAGAGAAACACCCCACTTAGCCACAACATTGTATGGTTGCCAGTTCCTTTCCTTCCCACATTTTACCCCCTGCATTACGCCAGTTCCCCATGCTCTATTGGGGAAAGATGCACAGGGCAAACAGAAACATGCGCGGGGGTGCCTAGAGCAAAGACCGTTCACCCTGTAGACATGTCTTCTAATCACTATGCCAAGTGCCTATCAGAATGAGCTCCTATTGAATCTCAACGACATCAACTAGTTTTGACTAGCTTATGCTGACTTCTATAGATTTCGACTGACTTCTGTCATCTTCTTATATCTACCCATTTCTACTAACTTCTTTTGAATTCTTTTAATTTCTTCTGGCCTCTAACCTTTTTATTCGGTTCTAAACTATGCTAATTTTTCTTAACTTATACTAGCCTTGCTTCTCTTTACTTTAAACATTTAATTTTTCCATTTTCTTCCCATTTCTGTCTTCCAGCAACATCTCACAGCCACTAATACCTTCTACTGATCCATGCCTATCTCTACCTTCTACCATCTCTCACCGATTTCTGACTTTGATAATCTATTCCTAGGAAAATGAAAGTTTGGGACTTTGAGTTCGGTCCCGCTTCGATTGGCTACGACTTCCTCGACGGATGGCTAGAAACTTTGACGCCGTTTAGATTTACTGCTACCAAAAAGATTGATGGCATACCCGTTCATCTCGAGATCATTGCGAGTTTGAAGGGGAAGAGATGGCTATTTGCCCTCGGGTTCGCTTTCGACGGAGAATCCTTCTCAGCTGCTATCGCAAAGATTTCAGGGAAGAAGATTTCTGATGGTGGCTTTTTGGACGGTTTTGGCGTCGATGTTTCGGTATGATTGAGCCGATTTCTCTTATATACCTATTCTTCACGAGAGCTTGGTATTTAGGGTAGAACGGTGCTGTGCTAGGCAGAGGGGGTTCTATTGTGGCACTGTGGCGTTACTGGCTGGGAGTATATTAGTTCAGTCATATACTGCGCCAACCACATCAAAACAGTTTGTATGTTTAGTTTTCGGAGCGAAGGCACCAAATATTTGCGGCTCTAGAAGCAACCCCGCGAAATGACACTGCGACTTGAGAAGTTGTCGGGTAGGCAATGGAGAGCTGTGCGAATTAACTATTATTATATACCGTGAAGGCGAAAGCGTGTTACAATGCTTTGCTTGATGCTACTGTTCATTGCTTAAGCCCTGTTTGCACTACAACTTTTAACCTGGGTTAAGCTCAACCTAGGTTGAGCCCACTCTCGTTTGCACTACATACATTATTTAGTGCAGTGTAAACGCAAAGTTGGGTTGGCCCTGGGATAACGTAGTTAACCCAGGTTCAACCCAGGTTGAAAGTTGTAGTGTAAACAGGGCTTTATATCATCGCTCTACTAGACTTGGTGCCATAGCGTGGCGTAGTGGCTAAGAATGCGGATTCACAATAAATGGGTTTTCACTTCGATTCCTCCATGTGTCACGTTAAAAACGCCATTGGTGAGGAAGGCAACGGGAAAGCACCTGATGAATTCCACTTCCCTAGAAAAAACTCAAAGCCCTGTATCTGGTTTCTGCTACGCTCGAAAAAGAGAATGCAGCTCTACTAAACGTGATGCTGGATTTTTGTTGTTATTAAACGATTTATGGGAAATATGCAGCTAGCGTCTGTTTCATGCTTATTCGTTTTCAAAGTTTTATGATGACATGTAAGAGAGAAGAGGGTCGTTTTGAGACTGTTGGTTCTTGAACGATCGATGGCATTAGATTGAGCGACGGACAGCATTGAGTTAATCAGTGGCTCATTCCTCACTAAATACTCCCACCGTGTAGTGGAGCGGATAGGGTTGAGCACCAAGGTAAAAAACCTTCTCTTTGCGGCTTCCAGACTTTGTCTGGGGATGTCAATATCAAGCTGATTTTTAGTAGGATAATGGCTGAAAACGGTACATGTTATTTTGCACTGAGCACTTTGAGATATAGCATGGAACTTTGGTATTTAATCCATCAGATATCCAGCTGGTAACGTGCGGGGCTGGTTAAGCTCCAGAACAGTATATATGTGTAAAAGTTGAGAAGACAAATGGAGCTCAACTTCGCACTCAAGCTACAATATTTTTTCGAACAAACTCAACTCATTTACTCCGAATCTTCTCAACTCGTACACATAACTTGCGAGTTGATCATAAGCGAGCCATGTTATGTGTGAATGTGGCAGGTAGCAGAAAAGAGTTGTAAGATACTCAAAGAGATAAGAGGTCTAAGAGAAACTCGGGAAGATATCTACGATGCATATTTACGAAACTGATATCGACTTTCTGTACCAGTGTTCATAGGTTTGGCTGCCTGTTTTTTGCGTTATATGTTTGAAGAGATTTTCATATCTTTCCCAGGTTGGCATGATGCTGAATCCATTGGTTGAGTTTGCTGTTTCGCCGGCTACGTCATTCAGAAAGGACCCTTTGAATTACCTTGCTTCTGCGATTCCTAAGGGATTCCTCCTAGCTGCACAAGTAAGTAAATTGCGATGAGCTTTGTGTCGTCTACCCTAAACGGCTTCATTAATGTGCTCTGTGTTCGAATCAAGATCTTCGTGTGCTGTTGGTTGATTTGAAAAGACCACTTGAAAACAGCGGTCATTCGCTTCCCTTGCAAGAGATGTCTTCCGCAGCTTGATACCCTGCTTTCGATAAGATATTCAGTGGAGATTTTCATCTGTAATGATACGTCGTTTTGTCCTTGTTCACAAATCGAGACATCTGCAGAACTACTGGTAATTTCTGTGTTGTACAAGGCATTATTGCATAAAAAGTGGAATCATAATTCCCTGGCACTAAACATATCAGAGCTCCGGCTCTCATCAGCGTATGAATTGCCGGCCATGGGTATGAACGTCATATTGAACATTATTCGACGTCTCATCCCTTCATTAGTGTAATGCGAAATGACGTTTGCACTCTTAAACAATAATAATAATAGTAGTAGTAGTAGTAGTAGTAGTAGTAGTAGTAGTAGTAGTAGTAGTAGAAGTAGTAGTAGTAGTAGTAGTAGTAATAGTAGTAATAATAGTAGTAGTAGTAATATCATATTCATACAGGTTTAACTTTTTCAGCAAATGCTGTTATCAGTCAAGGACCTGTCTAAATTAAACTAGATTATACGTAAGTTGCTAAGAGAAAAAAAGATGAATAAAAAGAAAGTTAGAAAAAATAGAAAAAAAAATAGAAAACTAGTTTTGTAAAATTCATAGTTATAATTTTTAAAATGGTCTTGAATCTTGAGATCGACGTTTCTGTGAAACGTTGAAGTAATCTGTAGCAAAGAGTAATATTGAAGTAACCTGTAGCAAAGAGTAATATTGAAGTAATCTGTAGCAAAGAGTAATATTGAAGTAATCTGTAGCAAAGAGTTATATTGAAGTAGCCTGTAGCAAAGCGTAATATTGAAGTGATCTGTAGCATAGATTAATATTTGAGGCATTCAAAGAGTGCTTCCAACTTACGGCAGGTCTCTGCTTCTAAGAAAGATGTTTTCATAGTATGAATAACAGTTCCAGTGAAAGCAAAGCGAGATGAAACCGAAAATTCGCCACTAAGGGAATGGCATCTTGCATGTATTTATGATCGTCAGAACGGGCAGATGGCCATCCACGCATAACACTATATATTTATTTATATAATGTTTGTAGCAGACCTTGTCCTCATTCTCGTTGCTTTGTTGCAAATGATATCGTAAGAATCTGATGTGATGATGCATGAAGCGGTTCGTTTTTTTTCTATTTTTTCTTTTTATCTCTTTTTTTTTTATTTATTTATTTATTTTTATTTTTTTATTATAAGAGGTTCGTCTGGGCCTCAGAGAGAAGTCGACATGTGAGCTAAAAGAATAAACCTCGATTCTCTTTGTCTCTAATTCCAGGTGAAGCTGCCGAAAAACTGCGGAGGCAGTTCGTTCTGTAAGGTAACAAAAAGAATTTTAGGCCCAGACGTGTTGTTCCGCATAGTTGCTGCTATTCCGCAGCTGGGCATTATATCTGTAACGGCTGGCTTCAGAAACATCCGTCTCACTGAGAACATTTGGTTTTCAAGGATCGATCTTATGATCACGGTAAGATTTTTTCTCGTTCTTTGCATAGCGAGCCATTGCCTTGAATAGTTCGTTGATTTCCATCAATTTCGCTCTTAGCTGTGATACCGTGAATAATGACCTCTGCATTGCCATCAAGTAGGAAAACTTTTTCCTATATCTCCACGTGTGTCAAGTTTAGATTAACTAAGAATTCGATACGGTGGCCAGTTCAATATCAAACATACCTATTACTTTTTTTTTACACAAATAGATTTACAATATCAAAAATGTATTTACGAAATACCTTGGGGAGTGCTGAAAACCATGGCTGCACCAAAGCCATAACATTTAGCACACGAGAAGGGTTCTCTAAACGTCATTTTCATTGAATATATATTCTAGAAGGAAATTTTGATGAAGTGAGTTATTTATCATTAAAAGATGAAGTGGAACTTAAACGATTCAACACAATCCACAGAATGCAGCTAACAATCAGTTACTTTGCACTGACGTAAACGCATTCATCTAGCATCTGTGTTAATTTCGGGTGCAAAATTTTCTTATTTTGGTTTGAGGAATTTACGATGATAGAAAGGTAAGAGATCTTTTTTTTATTTGATTTCTAAGTATTTTGCTGTGATTCTAGTGCAATAAGACGGAGGCATCGACAACTCTTGGTTTCGTAGCCGAAGTGAAATTCCCCGTCGAATCAGGTGAAATATACGTGGATGGATTCAAACTCGACAATTACTTGTACCTTGGAGGACAGATCACCCACAAACTGGGTACATCGGATGTAGTGGGACAGTTGTATATGAGAGGCATGTGGCGCAAAGCGTTTGGCGTGAAATGGCTTGCAATTGGCAATATCAATCTAGGGTAGGTTCAATGTATCTCCTTCGAATTGGCAAAGGGAAGCGCAATCAATGTATTCAAGCATACTTAGATTCTTACTTTGGTATGTGGTGTTCGCAAGTTGTTTCTGCTAAATTCTTGTCGTGTTCTCTGTTAATGAAGGAATATCTAGTTGCAGTAAAATTCGGATATTTGCTCAAAACAGGGAAGTTTTATTGTTTTAGTGGCACTGAAGAACTGTAGATCATCCATTGCGACAATCAGTAGATTATCAAACGCCATATACTGGCAGAAATAAGAATGTGAAATATAAGGCCAGATGCTATGGAATTTTTTGTTGTTTGTGAACTACTTAATGCAATTTGATTTGATTCTGGTGTATAATGTCATGTTGGAGTAGTATTGAAGTAATACAATCATAGTGATGATGATGGATTATGATGATGATGATGATGATGATGATGATGATGATGATGATGATGATGATGATGCTGATGATGATGATGTTGATGATAGTGATGACATCAATGATGATGATGATGGTGAAGATAATGATGATGATGATGATTGATGATGATTGATGATGATGATGATGATGATGATGATGATGATGATGATGATGATGATAATGATGATGATAATATTAAACGTGACCACTTTTATCTCTTTTTGGATGATAGGATAACAATTTCGGCCATCGGATTGGCCGGTGCGCAGTTTGGTGGACAGCTGGAATTCGGAGAAAACTGCATCTATGAGAACGATTTCAACAATGACGTAAGCGTTTGTGTCTCTCATACGCTGCATAAATTTCGACTCTACCTATTTCTATACAGATATGAGTAAAGTTCAATTGCAGTACGGCCTTGCATTTCCCTCATAAACACCTTCCCCATATTTTTCTCTAGCTTCTGCCAGTGATTATGCTTCATTTTGATTCAGATAAAGCCAATATTTGTTCTTACTAGATATCTTTTGGGTTAATCATTGTCATGATTTCGCTTTTAAAACATGCAGACAAGTTTCATTTTTTTCTCAAAAAAAGCTGAAAAACTGCTCTGTTTTCAGTTAGTTGCTCGCTTGAATTTTCAGGGTCACTGCATCAGATTACGGATTTACTTTGGGGTCGGATTGCCTAGCACGTACTTCTATGGAGAGGTGTCTGCTCTGACCATCGGCAAAGTAGTCAGAATGTTCGGAGGAGACACCGGTGGGATGCCATCGAAGGTTGCCGAAACTGGTTTCCCAAAAGGTGCAATGGTAAGCTACTCATGTTCGCTCTTCAGAATTCTAGTACGTTTACTCGCGAATTGATACAAAGTCAGTTGAACGTAAGTCTAGGGTACTCAAAGTTGTGGGTTCGATGCCGATCTCTGCCAGCTCGAGTAATGATAGCAATAATCATATTTATAAATTTATTTGGTTGAGTTGCTGCACCATATGAGTAGACCGATGGTAAATCTTTGCTAACAGATCGATTTTTCCCATTCAGTTTGCTTACAATGCTGGCACGGGTCCTGTCAACCTAGCCATTGTCAACGGGCCCTATCTGTATATTGGCTGGCGAGTGAAAGGAACCCTGAATTTGTTTGGATGGGAAGTGCGTGTGGACATCAGAATTGGTGACATGGTAATGCCAATAAACATCTGCAAATTTAACTGTGACTTTTTCGCTCTATCAATTCGCGATTCCAATGCATTTTTTACCACCAAAGTATTTTTACTACCGACACAGCTATCAACTCCTGTTTTTGTATCACCTTTTTAAATCTTATGCTTTTCCCTTAGCATCCAAATCTATGCTAATCGAACAGTATCCTGGCTCTTTCTTATAACGTGACATCGCATCAAGATTCGTATGATTCATAAATTATAAGGTAGATTAGAGAGCACTGAAAATATATGGTAATCGAACAGTATCCTGGCTCTTTTGCTCGATGGCAGCAACTGCAGAACGCTGACGAATGTCTTGACTTAAAGTGAAACCTAGGCCCAAGCTCAGGCTCGAAGCAATAACCGAAGGGTCTGGAATCATTGCCCTAATTGTACACCAAAATTCTTGTGGGAAATTTTAGTTTATTGAGCTTGCATCTCGCTGTTCTTTCTTTCATCTCTGAAATATTTCGTTGTCCCGCAGAGGTATGAACACCAGATATGTGCGTTTCATTTCAACCGCTTGAACGCCTCTAATCTGTACCTTATCATCTTAAATCAGCTGGATACGAGCTTTAGCTTTGAATGCCTTGATCCAGCTTTATCTCGAAATCTTCTTGTGCATTTCACTATCAAAAAGTCTTATATGGTTTCTGCTTTCATTTTCTTCATCTTTAGGCTTTTTACCATCAGCAAAGCTAGATGTTTCTGTTTCTGGCCACTTGAATTATCATGTGACGATCTAAATTACTCTGCACGTTTTATCAACAGCTTCCATCGTAGCTTATTGCTTTCTGATGTCAATGCTATTTTTCACAACAGAATCATATAAATATTTCGAACCACATTATCATAACGCATCGAAATTTGCTATTTTTTTGCTTCTATTTCTAGAAAATGATATTTCTGTATCAGCTTCTATCAAGTAACTTTCTTCCTTTTAAATTTATTCAAACTGGGTACATTTTTTTCTAGGAAATATACATTGACGGTGAATGCGATCCAATTATGCTTGGAGGCGTTGTTGAAATTGCGAGAAATAACACGCACAAGTCACTCGGCCCTAGGCTGTTCTTCCAATTTCGACCAAAAGAGGCATCAATGTTCAAACTTCCTTTCTTTAAGGTAATTTATCTGAACTTCTTCTCCTGCCTTTAATTTCAATGCTTGAAGGCGTTCGCTGCCGTTCAATGCCAAGAAGAGTGCATCAAAGCTGTCTTTACTGATGCTTTGCAATCTCTGTGTAGAAGACAGCCACTACTTGAGAAAAGCAAGCTTGATATTGGAGCAACCTGTACGCGATCAAGATCATTGCCTGCAGGGCAAACACTTTACGCCTATCGGTGATCGAAAATCAGTTATTTTTATGTTTGAGAGCAAATATACAGGAAAGATGTTATTTGGAAAGGTCTACAAGTGCGGGATTGGCAAGTTACAGCTTTGGCATTGTTACCACAGGGGTTTGAATCCTGCACCCCTAATCAGCCCTCTGTTCATGTAAGTGGGGTCACCGGGGTGAATGAGCGCTCAATTACAGCCGACTGCTCTTCCTGTAACCAGCCCTCCCTTTTTTTATCCGCCCTTGGGACAGACACTAGAAATGTACACCTCACACAGCCCAAGTTTAAGGCAATTCCTCTAAGAATGGCTTTCCAGCCAATGCACCATCGAGCACTATGACATGTAAATGATGCACTCTATACTGAGTAGTGCCGTGGTGTAGTGGTTAAGCATGCGGACTTATAAAACAAGGTTGTGAGTTCGAATCCTATACGTTTCACAATAAAAATCCATTGGTGAGGAAGTCAACGGGAAATAAGCCACCGCATAAATCAAGAGCCCTGTCTCTGGTTTCTGCTGCGATCGAAATCGAGTATGCAACGCAGACTCTATGCTGTAATGTGCTCTTTGTAATATGATGATATTGTTGCAGTATTACAAGGAATGCTAAAAACCGTTGCTAAGAACCGTTGCTAAGAACCATTGCTAAGAACCGTTGCCAAGAACCGTTGCTAAGAACCGTTGCTAAGAACCGTTGGTGAATTAGAACGCGATCAAAATGTTATCGAATTAGATTTGATGTTGTATCCGCTTAAAACTGTCGAAATAATCTGTTTCTACGTTTGGATTTCGCTAACTGACCATTCCCTCGTGCCCACAGCTGACATGCTACGCAGATAGGCTTGCTTTCGTGTTTGCAGTTGTAGTTGCATTTGTTATCTTATGTAATTGCCACAGGGTTGCGATGTATTTCCATGCTCCCTGTGGTCCTGTCCTGTAAATCTTGTGTCGTTGATTGTAAGGTATGTACTAGTAAAGAAAACGAAAAGCTGTTTCCTGTAGTTTTGTATGATAATCTGTTCCATAGGTGAAGAGAGGTACTTTCATACGTGAATATCTATTGATGTTTTCTCCTAGATTCACCCATGCAAATTGCCTTTACTCAAGCCTATTTTTGCTTAGAAATCTTGAAAATGTCCATCTCTGCATTCAACTATTCCTGGTATTATTTTTCTAGATGTTCTTCGAAGGCTATGGAAAATTCTTTGGCATTGAAGCATACGCTTATATCAACATAACAATGGCCGGTACTGAGATATACGTATGGGGCAAAGCTTGGGATCTTATCTACACAGAGTTGTTCATTTCTGCCGGCTATGATGTAACTAGCTTGAAAGATGCGCATTTTTATGTTCGTGTCATTGTCGATCTCAGGAAGTTAACGGCGGTGAGTTGGTCTCAGTATCAATCTATTTTAGTCAGTCACACTATACATAACTCACAACTTAATTGAGTTTCACAGTTCATGTGAGCCTTGGAGAGTGCCTTGGTACAGAGGTAATCCCCTAAGTTACGGTGCTGTGACATAGGGTGGTGAGTGCTATTCCTCACAGGACCTAACTCCTAGCTTTGTGCCAGGTGCCCAGTAACTCCTGAGTGGATAGATCGAGATAGCACCTTGTGGAACTGCCTTCAGGGTTATATCAAAAGCACAACCTCCGTCTGCTCTTTTAAGAAGCGCATAGAAATTCGGAGTGAAGAGGATCGCAACTGTCAAATATGTAAATGATAAAAACATTATGTTTCATGAATAATCTTCTTTACTTTTTTTAAAAATTCCTCATTGTTTTATCTATATTTGAGCATTGATTATAAATAGTTCATCTTCATTAGTTAATTCCTAAGAAATACGTAAAAGCCAACTTTAAAGAATTTCGTAATGTAATTGTTATCATTATTATTGATATTGTCTCTACATTTTTCTATGTTGTTACTGGCTGTAAGCCAGCCAAATGCAATTCACCTTTTTAGGGAGATTTTTATTCGTAATATTTAAAGTATTTAATAAAAGAATTAAGTTTGAAAGAGTATCTACATTTTTCTATTTTGTTAGTAGCTTTAAGACAGTCAAATACACGTTGCCTTTTTCACAAGATTTGTACTTGTATCATGTAAAATAGATAGTAAAAAGAGGAAGCTTGAAAAAACTCATTTTTATGAGGCTATCCAGAAGCAGGTTGGGCGTTCGAACGAGTCCTATAACGATGCTTATCTCTTCCATCAATCTTCGAGATGCAGCCATAACCTTAAGTGCAAGCTGACGTAGCATTATTTTCATGTTATTATGGAATGCCTTTGACCCTTCCAGGCGATTGAAAGAGCTAGAAAAGCTGTTGATGAGGCATTCAAAGCTGCACAAGCCACTCTCAACGAAAAGGTTGAGGACGTGAAACGTGCAAAAAGGCGATGCAAGGAAGTGATGCAGCTAAAGTGTAAGAACTGTTACGCACTGAAATGCAAAGAAGCCGAACAGAACTGTAAAGGATTCTTGGATAAAGCTGGCAAATGGATCGGCGGAGTAATCAACTCAGCTGGCAAGTTCCAACTCCGTATTCTCTGTTTTGATCGCTAAAGTGAATTACTTGTTGATCTTGGTAACTCAAGCCTTATTAGAATCCAATGTGTGGATGCCGATTTAAGCACAGTTTGATTCGATCTATGTTACCTGGCTACGTCTACATTGCCTTACTGCAAATATGTTGCATTTTGATTGCTTTACTGCATCTATGTAGTCTGAATGCATCTATATTGAATGCACACGTGTTGGCAGGCTTCACCCGTATTTCTTGACCGTTTCTATGTTACAAGACTGCATCTGTTTTGTCTGGCTGCAAGTGCATTGAGCTGAAGCTCCCAAGACCTTTCTTTGCATAAAGATCCCAAAATAACGGCTTTGCTGAACGGGAAACCAGCGTGAATATGCATTTAATGTATCAATTTCAAACTTCGGTGCACTGAATGAAACAAGAGCACTTCAAATTCAGATTTGATTAAATTGACTGAATGGGTGAATTTTTACTGCCTGGCTGCATCTGCATTGCCTGGCTGCATCTGCATTGCCTGGCTGCATGTGTCATGCAAAATTATCAATGGCAGGAGAAATCTATAGCATGATAGTATAGATCAATGCACGTGTGCGAAATTTTGGTTGCATCTGACAGATTGAACGTTATCCAATTCGCACAACAACAATCTCGAATGAGTCAGATTTTCCTTATTTTTTGATAAAAATGCTGTTATCTTCAACTGTCTTAAAATTTGCAGGAAGATGGGTCAAGAAGACTTGGAATTCGTTCAAAAATGGACTAGCAAAGGTAGCTTGACTGCATGCACCTCTACACTGTATTACATTGCATTTTATCGCATCGTGCTATACCCTATACTGCACTAGTATATTGTAATCAACTGTACTATACTGTACTGTACTGTACTGTACTGCTTTTGCTGTAATTTACTCTGTATGTCACTATATTGTAATGCACTGTACTCTACTGAACTGTTCTTGAACTGTAATGCACTGTGCTGTGCTATGCTATGCCTGATGACGATGCACGGTAAATTTCGTATCACAAAGTGCCGTGTTGACTCATCATATTGTCTTTTATTGAATTTCATTGCATCTTGTTACACAATAGGCAGAGAAATTTTGCAGCAATTTTTTCCCTCCGCAACATGTGGCCAATAGTTAATGTATATCAAAGCTACATTTACTTACTATCATAGATTTCAAATGCTTTTATGCAGCTTGTCTCAATTTTGTACCGGCATCATTTTTCCGTAAGTAGTGTCACTGATTTGCTCGTGAAATTCGTTGATAGGTCGGAAAGGGTATAAAGAAGTTCTTCAGCGGTTGGCGACGAAGAAGATCGTTGATTGCTCGCAGAAACGAGAATTTTGATCTTCACGTTCGAAACAGAAGATTCATCAGTAAACTCCTTTGCGAAGGTTTGGTCGGTGGTGGATGTAGAGGTATGCAGTCGAGAGAATATTCACCTCTTTGCAGTAGCCTCCAGATATCAAAGATTTGTCTCTAGAAATGTGCAAACAGAATGCGTATTTTTCATCAAGAATGGCCACAGCCGTTTCAATTGATTTCATTTGAGTGTTCAACAAAATTTTCTTTTCTGTCATGGCTTAAAATGAATTTTTTATTCAGGTGTCTCTCATCTGTGTTATGGAAGCTGCAAGGCTGTCAATTTCATTGGTAAGGGTATGTGCAGTTTCTTGGACATTGCAGTAGGTGCATTGAAGGCCACAGAAGCTGTTGTTGGATGGGTGAATGCAGCCATCAAATTTGTCATGCAAATGTTTCTTGTCCACGGGTAAATAAAATCCTTTTTCATTTCCCTAATATACGATCCTTTGTAGAAGCTACTGATTAGATAGATTTAAATGTTCGTTGGTGAAGTCATATTTTCTACTTGATTGAGATTCGATGAATGTGTCTGACATAAAAAGCTTCCATGGGGCATCGAAAGTCGGAAGCACGATTTCATCATGCTGCAGACCTTCTTGCATGCAAACTGCTCACCCGACAACTTAGTATCAATGGCAGGAGAAGTCTATAGCATAATAGTATTGATCAATGCACGTGTGCGAAATTTTGGTTGAATTTGACAGATTGAACGTTATCTAAAAATTGTTTGCTTAGCTGATGGAGAGTGTCAATCGTATTCCATCACAACTACTCATCGCCTTTTGCGATGGAAATCTCAACGTCTTTTGGTTCGAAAGAATCGAGAAGTTTTGTCAACTAAGGCAAGCGCTTCATTTTTTGTTAAGACTTCATTCTTTTTACAGCATTCGATTTGAACTTGGCCTTGGGCACAAGTTCGGAGGCGGCTTCATGGTGGCCGCTGAAATAGATCTAACATTGTTCGCAAATCGGATGCATTTTGGCTTCAGATTCAGCCTTGACGACCCTGTTGCTAGCATCATCAGTGCCAAAGACACTGGCATTTACAACTACAAAGAAGGCGTCAGACAAGCAAGGACATCTGTCACTTCCTTGGATCCGTACGATCCACCCAATCCATTCACGGATTTCGATCTGTCAGGTAATGTGATCCAACATATCTCCCTGGAAGACCAACAATGGTTAGGCTAGGAATAGGGTTTCCCTTTTTTACTCTTTAAGGTGTCATAATTTTAAATTTGTAATTTTTTTACATATTCATGCTGAAGAGTTAATTTGTGCAGAAATGATATTGAATTGAATTGAAATTAAAATTGAATTAAAATGAAGCTTGTCTTTGATTTGTTCCGGGATTAATCCCATCTTGTTTCTTTCGCAATTTCAGGCACATTCGGGATCGAGGCAACGTTGACTGGACAAGAGCTTCGACTTGGTTCTTGCTTGGCTGTCAAAGACGCTAACGAGAACTCTAAATTGGTCCTCAAAGGCTGCAATGATACTGATTCCATGCAGCAATGGTCTTATACCCTCAAAGGAAGCCTTATTGTGAGTACAAACGACCAGTATTTCCCTCAGTCTATTTTCAATGTCCATCCATATAATCTTGCTCAATGTCTTTTGGATGTTGTTGTGGACTTACAAAATCCATAAATCCCTTCTTCTCAACTCTTTTTGCCATCCGATTGTACGAGCGTTGTGCTACAATGATCTATAATGACAGGACTTCTGTGATAACAGTATGTATACATGTACCTTGTGTAAATATGATCTGACTGAGGAAAAATCCTATATGAATATTCCTTAGTAATAATTTTTTGAAACTTCAATTCATTAAGCATAGTTAAATCTGCAAATATACACCTCTCTGGTAGTAATAATTCCGGATTAGATCACAGTTTACTCCTTCAACAGAATACGTAGTATTTGCACCTGATAGCGATGCTCACAAGTTTCTTTAAAATATAATTTTGTGGTACAATAATAATAATAATTATAATAATAATGATAGTGCGTTGGTCAGATCCTTTTGGCCCGGTGTTCTGAGGTATTGTGCTCTTCCATTCCCCTCCTTTTCTACAGCGTTTGCGACTATTCCTCAGAATCTTGATTTCTGGCCTAAATTTTGCAAGCAAGTAAGAGCTTATAATTCAGAACGCGTGGTTAAATAGCCTTTTAAAGCACCTTAATTTAATTCAAATTTGCTCTCTTCAACTAGCTGAACTCCAAATGTCTTTTTCTTAGATGGAATGATCGCTATCTTCAAATATCACTCCAACCGATCCGATCTACCGCGGAATTTTTATCCCTGCAAATTTTGCTCTTCATTTTCCAGGCTCCAACGTACCATCTACTATTTAAGGTGTCAGGATAGCTCTCAGTTGTATGATTCTTACGCATTGATCCTATGGTCAGTGGTTCGAATCCACCCTCAGCTAAACTGTCGCTTTGAATGGGGAGAGTCGCCAGCTCTCTGTGATTTCAGGCGTAGGAATCACATCTAAATTTTTCAATTGCTTTCAGAATCTGCACTCGAAAAAATGCATACACTTCAGTGATACGGAGAATGAATACGTAATACAGAAGGAGTGTAAGGGAAGCGACAATGCTCAGAAACCAGAATGTGATGTCGTCACTCGATCACTTAAACGAAGGAGAAGCGATAAATGTGTAACTGTTGGTAAGATGTTTCCAATCGCGTTATACACCTGTCGCATTAAGCAATTTAGAGCTTCTTAGAAATGGCATATGTGGTGGTTTTGCCTGTTGTGATACTCCTCTCTGCGCCAATGTGTCCATAAGTGTCCATAAGTGTCATGTCATGTCATGTCATGTCATGTCATGTCATGTCATGTCATGTCATCCCGTGATCGTTGGGAGGTCGTAAGGGTGCAGTGATGGATGCTTTGGCAGCGAGGCTTCTCCATTGGGTCCTATTTTCCGCTATGCGATTCAGAGTTGAGGCATCTTTTTGTGTCCACTGTGTGACGTTCTCCACCCATGACTTGCGTGGGCGTACACATCTTCTTACGCCCTCGACTGTGGCGTCCACGTCCATAGGTGATTCATCTGAAAATCGTGTCACTTCGTGGCATACCCAATCTACGGTTTCGGTGGATAGAACTGGTAACATGTCAGCTCGGGCCAGGCTGCATCTTCTCCATGAAGGTTGGAGATCGCCAGGTTTTTATCTTGAAATGAAATGTATCTCTTTACGCCGATCGAAATTTTGGGGAACGGAATATTGTAAGCCTCACTTGTTGCTTTTTATCGCAAGCAAGAGGATCGCTCACTATCGACCTCCTTGGGGAATTCCTCGATTAGATCTGTAAATTTCTCCCTCGTGTTACTTTGAAGAAGAGGCATTGCAAAGCCACAAGCTTTTTTTCTGACACAAATCAGCATGCATATTGATGTACACAGTCAGGTGTTGTTTCTGACTGCTGCATTCCAAACCAAAATCGTTCGTTCCACAAGCTGGCGTCCCGTCGCCTTGTCCAATGTTTGTGTTTTTATGAGACTGCGGCGAAATCTTTTAATGATTCCAAGCAGCTAACATTGCATCGCCAAACTATTCTTCTGTTAGCATCATTTCTCGAAGATTGTTGTAAAAATTAACGATGGCTTAACAAAATGCTCCTTCCTCGCCATTTCAATGATCAGGGTAGCACCCTTCTTTGTTCCTTTAGTACCAAGTCCACGTATTTTTGCAAGCACAGTTAGTGCTATAACTGATAGCTGCTATATCTTAGATCTAGCTTACTGTAGTAACGGTTTATGTATTAGCGTCTATAGTCTTAACCGCGGATTTTTCAGTCTTCTTACGACCCTTTTAGCGTAGCAAACTGCAGAAGATTGCGTTCATTACTAACCCTTTGCCCTGAGCTACGGATACCGGTGCTATGTATGTATCGTCACGTACGACTTAGGGCTTTTTTTTAGAATTTGATTATAAGTTTTCAATTTCAATCTGTTTTCTCTTCAGTGGCTGACACGTCATCTAAAGGACCGGGCTCGTTGTCTCATTTGGGATCTCTGAAATGCATCGGTGTAGATACAAGAAGGAGGCTCGTCTTAAGAAGGGAATGTCAAACAGATGCGTACGTTCAATCATATTGAATATCTTTATGAACATCTTTATATCAAATCGGCCGTCGTCCAACCAACGGTGTATTGGGTTGTTCATCTTCACCCACATCGCCTATGTTCTGGCAAGGTGGATGCTATTGATCAACTAGACGGCCTTCCTGCCGCTGCCGTTACTACTCCCATCCCATCCCACCCCATCCCATCTCGTCCCGTCCCATCCCGCCCCATCTCGTCCCGTCCCATCCCGCCCCATCCCATCTCTTCCCGTCCCATCTCGTCCCGTCCCATCCCATCTCGTCTCGTCCCGCCCCATCCCATCTCATCTCGTCCCGTCCCATCTCCCCCCATCCTGTCCCGCCCCATCCCATCTCGTCCCGTCCCATCCCGCCCCATCCCATCTCGTCCCGTCCCATCCCGCCCCATCCCATCTCGTCCCGCCCCATCCCATCTCGTCCCGTCCCATCACTTACCAATCCAACAGGCTTGGGGCCCGTACAGGGAATACCAGTGCATCGTCACCTTTATACATTCCGTATTTTCGCGAAGAGAATGATATTAATGAAGCAGATTTATGATTTCAATTAAAAGTTGAAGGAAGAGAAATAAAATGAGAAACAGAAGGCATAAAAGATTTACTAGCCATAGTCCTGTCCAACCAATTGCGGCATTGTTGCTTGTTACTGTCTGTGTGAACCATCTGCTTATTCTATAGAAAACATTATTATTGTCATGATTGATATTCAAAGGACGGAATGGAAGCTAGATGATGGCAGTAAACTCAAGAGCATGTACCACAGCTCCTATTGCGTCCGTCCCGTCGGTGGCGTGGCATCGCAAAATGTCAACCTAGAAATAGCAACGTCAGGATGCCATGACTTCAGCTTCACTTCCAAGGGATCTCTTCAGCACAAGAATTCAGGACTTTGTCTCCAGACAGCTAACAGGGTAAGGGTGTTGAGTGAATCCCCTTCGAAAAATCGAATCTAGATTCAATGCCTCTGTGTATAACTCTGCTGCAAAGCATCCTTGAAAGGAGGTTTTTGCTTTTTCTTTGTTATCTGTCCATCATGACAAAGAAACATTGATGGGTAAAGAATTTACCATTGATGAAAATGTTTTGCAACCTTCGTTTTGTCAGCACTTACCTTGTGACGTATGCACCTTGAATGACGGAGAGATCTTTATTTTTTCTACCTCTGGATAAAACGGTACATGATCTGACAGACCAGCACCTTTTCGAAGTGAAAAGTGATCGCTTGGACTTGGATTCCGCATGGAAGGTGGCGAAGGAGCCAATCCATCACGATTTTTAGGATCACCCTTGGCACTGCCCTACCAAGCAACCTGCGGCAGCCCAGAGACCCCGCCGGCCGCAGCTGCCGATATCCTCACTTGGAGCTGCGTTGCTATCCAATGGCTACTTATGGCTTGAAAGAACTAAGTCTATGTCTAACAAGCCGGTCTTGTCTAGGATCAAATGAGGCAAATCTTACCTAGGTAGAACTGTGATCAGTCTCTTTAGTTTACTGCTTCCAAATGACATTATTTGCATAAAATAAAAGATAGAGCTAGTGCTAACGACATGTTATTCTTTCGTCAGGAAATGATACCGAGCGACGGCACGCTGTTAGTTCTGGGAGCAGCATGTGATTTTGTGAATTCAAACGCAATATCTACTCTACTTCCAGACCCACAAATGTTGTTCTCGTTCGTTCCAAGTAAGTTTGTCCTCCTTCAAAGTCTTTATATTCGTCCACCCTTGCCTCAATTTTTTCCAGTCTTGACAAGAGGATCTGCGAGTATCCTGATAGAATGAATATCCTATGCATCTGTCGTTTACCTGCACGAAAATCAAAGCTAACCATCGTAAGCAAGACAGATTGATCCTTCCTTTTCTCATTTGTAAGTTCATTTTTAAATGCATCGATGCGAAATTAGGTCTTCATTTTACCATTCACCATGCGGCGAAGCATTGTTAAGGCTGGTCTGATGTAATGGTGTCCTACTGTAGCAGCCGAAGTGTGTGAACTTGTAGAGCAGGGATGGTTTGATCAAATCCTGCGTTGTTTTGCAATAATAACACTGTCGGCCTATAAGCCAGTCGAAGACAAGGTCATGAAATCAACTTTTTCCAAAGGAATAATTTAGAGCCGCGGCTTTCGCATCCCCCTGCCATGTAGGAGACTTGTGATGGTGCTTTCTTCCTATGTTGGGGCTTTGTATAGGCCACCATAGCCTTTCCTCAACCTAACCCATTAAAAAGAACTGCACGTATATCCACGTGAAACCCTATTATTGATGGAATCCTTGCATGCCAAGATAAAATGCTTTACATGCTGTGTTATACATGTACCCCAGACTAACTGATATGAAGTATAACAACCATGAATATAGTCTACTCAATTTCGAAGGTAGCGAAAGCAGGAGAGAGGGCTCAGAATTTTCATTGATAATAGGTTTTGATAAAGGCATATACACTAATGATTTAAAGTACTTTTTGAAATGCATTGCCTACTCCGCTTCCTGGTAGAAGAAATCAGAGGCAGTGCCCACATGTTTCTCAGAGGCAGTGCCCACATGTTTCTCAGAACTGGGTTTTGATGAGGCCATATGTAAATGTAAATTTAATGCTTTGTATAAACTGCATAGCGTGCACAATCGGTTTTGACCGTATCAAAAGTCAGATCCAGAGTCCGTGTTTTATTCAATGATTCTTTAAACTGATGCTGTGACTTACATTGAACCGTAGAGAATAAATACCTGAGAATGGAAAGATGTGGGGATTTCTTGGAATTGAGACTGGATCAGCGAATCGAGGTTAGAAACGATGAACTCGCTAGCGTGTGTTCCAAATTTGCTTCAGGTAGGTTGCTACAAGTGACGTCCTGTCCATTTTGCGATGTAATCAAATTTGTGTTTTTCAAAGTGGATTTTTAGCTTTTCGACATATTTGTTTGAGTTTCTCGGTTTGCGTACGTCTTACGGAAGCTCGTTGTGCACACATGTCACCGCCCGCATACAGAAGCAACGTTCGTGCGCATTCCTTTCGATTTTTTGTAAAATCATGATATGGACTTTAAGGTGAAGGGATTTACAAAGGTCAGAACAAGACTGGTTTTTGCAAATGTGAAAATAAGCGAAGAAATAGCAGTGAAACCTTTATCTTTAGTCACTCAAAATAGTGAAATTTCATTCCCTTGCCATATTTGGTGAATGGGGCCCATCTTTGTTTCATTAGCCTTTGGGCCACACAGTTGTGCAAGCACAGCGAATGCTACGGTTAGGGGCTGGCCTTCTGATAGCCCTGTGTGCTTAGCTCCCATGCTCTTTTCCGCCGTCCCCCACAACTAGCCTCGGTAATAACTTAATAATTCGGTAATTCCGCCGTCCTTGGCATCGCTCAACCGGGTATAGAGCCTTGAACTACTGCAAGCAAAGCGACCACTATGCCACTTGTTTGTGGATCAACGTTTATTCGTGAATATTTCATATGAATCTGCTTTCTGCAGTCTATTTTTGTTGCACCAACCTTCGCTATTTCAAAAGATAAAAGAAAAGCAACGTCTTTTCTGTGTATCATTGTAGCGAAATTGTTTTGCACTTTGGTGCAATATTAAAAGCAATTTTTTGCTCGTCAATTTTGTACTTGATTATCTTATCCTCTTTCATCTTATCCTTATTCATCATGCCCTTGTTCATCTTATCCTTTTTCATAATAATTATAATAATGATAATATACGAATTTGTATACAGGAATAACCAATCAGCAAGTCAAGCATGCTGTTATCATTAGGGTCCTGTTATCTATTATCATCTGTTCCATCTTACCCTTGTTCATCTTATTGTTTTTCATCTTATCCTTATCCTTGCTCATCAGATATTGCACTGCACAAGGCCGCTGTCCAGTCCAGCACTGCACACAACGGATTTGCTAGTCGGGCTGTTGATGGCAACTTCAAGTTCCACTGGTCTGATAAAACATGCACGCATACTAATGATGAGGTAGATCCGTGGTGGAGAGTTGATTTAGGCAGAGAATACATTGTAACAGGTTCGTTCCCAGAAATTCTTTCATGTATTAGTCACGAGCATTATGTTAATCGTGATAATAATGTTTTGGCTTCTCCCCTCCTACCCTAGAAAGGTTTCTTCGGCGTTCATGATGGTTGCTGTCAATTTTTTGCTGGACAGTTCAAACGCTACGGAGAAAAAAGCCAGGCGTTTGTTAGGGCATATCCGATCATCAAATCAAATCCTTATCATTCAGGGGTAGCTTTCTTTAGAATGCCCTCGATGGTAGCAAAAAACAAAAACCGACACTTGCCCGCTTTAAAAACAGAATAAAAAGCTGGGCAGGTGAATAGTGCACGTGTGGAATACGCCAGTCATTAAATTCAATGTTTGGCACATGGTAATACCCTTTCCTTCCTTCCTTTGTATATTTTGTATCTTGTTGCTTTGAATATGTTTTTTTAGAAATTTATGTATATATTTTTGTGTTAATTAGCATTTAAACATACTAGCAACCAACAAACGGTAAATTCCTTTCTGTACAATGTTTATTTACTACTATGCCTTTTTTTTCTTTTTTTTCCTTTTTTGTACGATATTACTTCGATTTTACATTTTATTGTAATTAGGTTTGTAAGTTTATACTTTAGTAGCTACTCTGTAATATATTTTATCGTTAATAGAGGTTCCCTTGAAAACCAGCAATTTCTGAAGGATTACCCTCTATAAACATTTGAAATGAAATGTGAATAACGAATATATGAATATGATAGCAGTAATAATCTTTCATGTTTATGCTGCTTAATTTGGTCAGTATTTGAAAAGTAATTTAATCAATGGAGAATCTGCATCCTACAAGATAAAAGGTTAAGATTCACGAAGCCGAAGGTCAGAACATGTTTGAGTGTATCATTATGCATATTTGACATAGCATATTTAAGCTTTTTAAAATCGAAGTTTTGTGTTTCTGGATGCTTTGTATTTTTTAATTTATGATTTTTATAATTTATGATTTATATTTTTGAATTTATGTTTTTTTCCAGTTGTTGTGGTACTTAATGGAAAACCTTTGCTCATTGTAGTGCAATCGTTTTGCGTTCAGTTTCTGCTCTAACTTTCAGCATGGTTAAACTTTCGTTGTTTCTACGAGAATTCACATCATAATTGATCCCTTTAACATCATTGTAAATAGTGTCAATTTTGCATCGATCTTTTATAAACGACAATCATTGATGGTTCAGTAGTGATTCATATTGGTGATTAGAATAATAGTTAATGGATGTATTTTGCAGATGTGACCATCATAAACAGAGGGGAACATGGCGATCGGTTTAAGAACATTCAGGTGCACATCGGTAAAAACGAAGGGAATCACAAGCGCAACCCCGTATGCCATGACCGTGTAAGACACGCTGGCGATGGAGAAGCCGTGCGTCTGCAGTGCAATCCGCCCGTACCCGGAAGATACGTTGCCGTTCAAATGTATGGCCGTGGTATTCTCACTATGTGTGAAGTCATCGTTAACTCAAGAATTGGTGAGTTATATTTGCATACCGCTATGTTTGTGTGTCAACATACGCTTTCTATCGTAAATTTATACCTCTCTATATTCTCTCTGGGTTCTCTGTCAATGTTTTGTTGCAGAACTGCTTGACTCCAGTCCTCCCCTCTGCTCCGCGTTCATGTGATCTGGTCTACACTGCCTTGGATTTTACGGCCAGGTGTTCATCTGAGATATCAATCTTCCTATTTATCCAGTTTAGAAATCGACTCCGTTCGTGACTTGCTTATAACATCTAGAAACTTGTTTTTGAGTTTATTTCTGTTTTTTCCCAATCACTTTGTGAATTGAGTTTACTTTCTTTTAGCAACATAGACCCCCTTCCGTTATTAATGCCATTCTATTCTGTGCATCCTCTAGGTGGACTAGCTGATTACTGTCTTCTTGAGAATGGCGGCTGCGATCAGATTTGCTACAACAAATGTGACAAGAGAACCACGTGTGGCTGCTTGCCCGGCTACACTTTAGCCTACGACGGGAAATCGTGTCTTGGTATGCTTTTATTTCAATAGCTTCTTTTAGATGTCACCATACCAATGCATTTTCATGATTTGACTGTTATTCTTATTTGAACTGGTGTAATTCGAACTTTCGCTGATTCGAGCAAAATTTTCAGGACACATGCAAATCTCTGAACAAAAAGCCTGTATAATTCGAATCTCTGTAATTCGAAGTTTTTGTAATTCGAACATTTTTACGATCCCCCAGAGAGTTCTAATTAGAGAGAGTTGACTGTATATACTAGTGTTAAAAAAAAACACAATCAATGAAGTTCAGATACTGTACCGATCTTGGCGTTGGAAGACATAGAGTCGTATGACCTCCACCAAGAGTGGCATTGAGAATTACAAAAACTCAACATTTAATCAAAAACTGTGAAAACGACACTCGAACAGTAATCGAGTAAAAAGGATCTGGTCGCTCCACTCCAAGCCGGGCAGTTGGTTTAACCCTCTCGTTTTTTATCATTTGCTGTGTTTGAATCCGAAGCCGATCTCGCGAATGGCTATCATATTTTTTATCGACAACTCGTGTGGAATTTAGTCTTTGTAGCCGAAACCTATATCTGACTCTAGCCTTATGCTAGTTCTAACCCAACCCTTGGGTATTAGGTTAGCTCAGTGGTAAGATTTTTGCACATTTATCCTATGATTAATGGTTTCAATCCAACCGTAACTAAGCTTTCATTTAGAGTGAGAAGGATTGCCAGCTTTGTGTATTTCCAGGCGTATGAATCACGAGGTGTGGTCACATCGAGAGGAAGGACCTGGACACTGCTCGATAAGCAAAAAGCTTCTCAGTGTCCAAATGTCTATCTTTGACATCTAGGTAGAATCACGTAAAAGCCTTTGCTTTAATGCTAGTCTGACTCTTAATGTAGCTCTAAGTTGGTTGTAACTCTAACCTAACCTCTTTAGCCCAACGCTTTACCCAAAAACCTGACCTATACCTACTCCAGAAACCCTTGCTGGTCGCAAGGAAAACGCTCCTGTTGAAATTCAAAATCGCTTTCAAACGGGAGTGTAGATTCATTTTATTTTGCACTGACAGTGATGTACATTGTTATGATACGTCAGTCAGCCATTACTTTCCATTGCCTTGCGTAACTATTCCACGTGTTAATTTGAGCTGCCATCATGAACCCGCAAGGCCCTAAATTCCACGCGTGTAGAAATGTGAATTGCATTCTTCTCTCTTCTGCTAGACGTTAACGAATGCCGAGTGAATAACGGTGGCTGCAGAATCGACAAGCATGCTTACTGCTCCAATTACCCTGGAGGATATTACTGTGCCTGCAACCGTGGATACATACTCAAGGATAACAGCCGCACTGAATGTGTTGGTAAGCTCCAAACCTAACGAGCTCACTTTTTCTTTGATTTACGCTTGGCAATAGATGTCCGAAAGAAGATACTTGTACGCTTTGGTGGGAAATTCATTCAACTGCAAATCTATTCTGGCTCCTTTTTTATGACTATCGAGGTATTAAGTATAAAGAGGAAATGCAAGTGCGATTTTAACGATGCCGATCAAAGCAGAGAAAGGGACTCTAGGTCATCGAGTTTCCACTGTGACTGCCACTTACAATGCTAATTAGAATTAAATATGAAAATGAAATACAAACATATACACAAACGAAAGACAAGAGAAGCTGCTGCAATTCAACAACTCAAGTTCTTGGTTCTGGTTATAGATTTACATCTGTTCATCTCTGCAAAACAGACGACTGGTCCGGGTTCTCCCTTAAGCATACCGCACACGTGCAGTTGTCATTCGCCTGCGAAAAAAATTGTCATCCTCAGTGACAAAATTGCTCGTGTGTTCTAGCCTTTGCAGTGCTTCTGACATGTTTTCACTTGAGAGGAGCAACCTGTCTTTCCCCGATGTAAGTGAATAACACGCATTCCTGTATGATGACCTGATTTAATCATTTAGACATCAACGAATGTGGCTCTGGAAATGGCGGTTGTGAGCAGATGTGCACCAATACTAATGGTGGCTACCTATGTGAATGCAGAGCAGGATTCAAGAGGAAGTCGAACAATCCATACGGCTGTGAAGGTAGCTGTGTATACAATTTTCATTTAGGTAGACTTTTGATCGAAAGAAAGAGCAAATGTGGGAAAACGTCTGGGATTTTTCATAATCATCATTCAAATCTATTACAATTCTCACCAGCCCCTGTAGGCCCGATCGATTAAAAGTAGTGGAAGAAATGGCATTAGATGGAATTTCATTTTCCTCTTTCCGTTTGAAAATGTTTATACAAATCCAAACCCTTCAGCTTTAATCGTCAAAACTACAGTAACACAATAACAATGAATTTAGAAAAAGAACCTTATGTTGAACGAAAATAATTTTATTTTCGTTATGCAGAACATCCTTACAGCTGGAAATGCTTTTCACGACAGGGTTTTAGTTATCGGTAGGCATCAAAATTTCCAACTGGCTGAGTCACGAGCATCGAACAAAGGAACATTCAAAAAGCTCTTTACAATCTTCTTCTTCTTCCTTATCTCGACACTTCCCTATTCGGGGTCGCCGCAACGCGTTCTAGCTTTCCACTTTCCCGGTCCCCAGTATCCTCCTCCTCTACTGCAGCCTCCCGCACATCCTCCCTCGCTGCGTCAAATCTTACCATTGAGCTATCCTGGCACCTAAAGTGACTCTCCTCCCTCCAAGTGAAAGTTTAGCTGAGGTGGGACTCGAACCCAATGACCATAGGGTCAATGCGCAAGAATCTTACCATTGAGCTATCCTGGCACCTAAAGTGACTCTCCTCGCTCCAAGTGAAAGTTTAGCTGAGGGTGGACTCGAACCACTGACCATAGCATTGATTCGCATAAATCTTACCACTTGGTCATCCTGACACTTGCTTTGTTATTATATTGCGATTAAGTAACCGTAATTTACTCAGCTCTATAATTTAGTTGATTCTATATCGATTGTAATTCATGTTCTCAAGTGAAGGGCCCCTGTAAATAAGCTCTGGTTGAAGGGCTACCTTCCTTAATTGAATCAAATTGAACTCAATTAAGTGAAGTATCATTTTTCTTGAAGATATTGATGAGTGTGCAACAGAAAATGGAGGCTGTGAACATCAGTGTAATAATTATGATGGTGGGCGTTATTGCTCTTGCAATCAAGGATACCGACTTGCAACGGACGGGACTACGTGCGAAGGTATGTCCTCTTTTCAATGAAGGTTGGTTTTTCAATGAGTGGTATAATTGGTGAGGGTGCCATGGTGCAGTGGTTCAACATGTTGCTTCATAGGACGGGGGTGGTGAGTTCGAATCCTGCACGTGTCACAATAAAAACACCTTTGGTAAGGAAGGCAACGAGAAATCACCGCATGAAGTCTGCTCCCCCAGGACATACTCACAGCCCTGTCTCTTGTTTCTGCTAAGCTTGAAATCGAGCATGCAACCGAAGTATACATATTTGCTGGAGCACTCGTCTACTGAGCGAAGTCCTCGGGCTCCAGGCACGCTCGTACGAATTCTCTTTGCCCTCCCTCCATCTATTCACTTAGCCGTGGCCCATGGTGGGTACCTG
Organism: Pseudorhiza aurosa; assembly: GCA_964026355.1. Taxonomy (NCBI): domain Eukaryota; kingdom Metazoa; phylum Cnidaria; class Scyphozoa; order Rhizostomeae; family Lychnorhizidae; genus Pseudorhiza; species Pseudorhiza aurosa. The sequence goes on from OZ032122.1 coordinate 7,690,930, forward strand.
GCGTCAAGGTAGGGGGCGAGGGAATCAACTGGCTTTGCTGTCTCAAAATGCCGTGGCTCGTGATGTTGCCTCTCTGACAAGTTGCTCAGTACTCAGCTTTACCTCGCGATGGTTTAAACTCAATGAAACTGATCCTTTTTGCTTTGATAATGTAAACATTGATAAAGAAAAGAGGATTGCCAAAATGAATAAAGCCCCCTTTCCAAAGGTACTCGTGGGTTTGCGAAAGTTTAAGGTGTTGTTCATTAAACATGTATCCAAGGTGCCTATGAGTATGGGAACAGTCTGCATTTTGTCAAAATTTGCGAATCGAGTTTGAATTGAAACTTTACTACGCTTCATTTGGGTTGTAGAAATTTACTGTAGAGCCTTGGAGAAGCCAAACCGGGGCTCTGTGATGCCTAGCCTTTGCACGAAGCGCTTTGCCAACATTCGAAGAGGAACGAGTTGCAAGTTCAACTGCACCAAAGGGTTTGAGATGAGCAATGGAGTGATAGAAAGGACTATCAAATGCCAAGCGAATGGGTTCTGGGATCATTCAACGCCGTCCTGCCACCGTAAGTAGATTGTAAAAGATGGCAAAGTTTGCAATGTCAGCCGATGCGTTGATTTCTTTTAGTCGTCTTAGAGTCGTTGAAGTCGCTGTTTTCGTCATGATGATGCCTATTTTATATTTATCGTAATAATTGGACTCGCCCATCCTCACATCATATTTTTGAGCGAAGCCCTATCAGCTACTTAAGGTGCAAAGAGGATTTTATAATGGGAGAATTGAGTCAGTCGCACGACAAAGACCCTAGAAAAGACAGAACAATACAAGACAGCTGAATTTGATCTTGTCCGTATATATCGTCGCATTTTTATCTTATCTATGTTTATGTATTCATGTCGTGATCTTACCTATGTCTATATTTTCATTTAGCTGTTCGTTGTCCCAGTATCCAGCGACCACAAGATGGTGGCGTAGTACCCATGCATTGCAGTCTCGGTAAACGTGAATTTGGACAGAGATGCGTTGTTTATTGTAAACATGGCTACAGACTTACTGGACCTGCGACGAAATACTGCCAAGCTGATAAATCGTGGTCGAATAATGCTCCAAATGAATGCGTGAAAGGTGGGCTCATTTATTCATTTTTACTCATTTACTTTGAGTATACAAATGTCTTTTTTCTCCTTTATACTCTTCTAGCTTTGCTGTAAATTTAGGCCCAGGGTCAAACTGCACCCGGTGGCGATGCCTTGTCTCGGGAGCTCAGAGGCTTGGGACGAATGTCACTACCCCTTTGGGCACCACTGTGCTAGGCCTCACTTGGGCAAGGTACAGTACCCATAAGCCTCCCTTATCAGGGTTGCGATATCATACCACTGCTGCCTTGCGGTCTTCCTGTTCTGGGAAACGCTAGGGGAGTAAATTCTAACAGAAAATCAGGAGCTAGAGTCCCGAAGGTGGTTTGGCACGATAATGTCACTCCGGCAGCTCCTGCGATACTGTTGGTGCCCAAGCAGTATGGACACTCGTTGTCCCCTTGGATCCACTGGCCGCGTGGACAGGGAGAGCTTGCTGGCTGGACAACAGCTCGTCTTCCACACACCCTGCCTAGGCTACGGAGCTTTGCTGTCTTACGGACACCTACGAAAGAGGGTTATATTACAAAAAATGATTTACGGATAATTTTGTCACACTGAAGATATTCTTGTATGACGCTCATTTGCGTATAGACTATCGATGGTGGCCAAAATCTTAAGACGACGACTTTAAAATATATTTTAAAGTTATAGCCAGATGCGGATATACGTATCATATTATTTTGTCGGCTACTGCTCGTTATTTCATAACCTGGTGAGTGTGGGAGGAAAAGATCTTAAGCTTTGCGAAATCACGGCTCCTCTCTTTCTGCAATGTTCAAATTTTGTACAGGGAAAATTATTCAAATAAAGCCACAATGTCCGTGGAAAAGTGTAGTGTCCGAAATGGCCTTCATTGACAAGCAAGAGATGAAAATTAGCAAAAGGCACATTGAATGTATTTTTCAGAAGCTTCTACGGAGAATACCAGCCAGCATTCAATTATCAGGGCTTTATCAAAACTTTCGTTTCTTTTTTGAAGAAATACATGGAACTTGTCTCTAATTTTTCGGTCCAAATTCTTTTTGGGGAGGATCAAGAGATTTACCAAGAGAGGGAAGAAATTTAAGAAATGAGAAAGCAATATGTGTTGAGAATTAGTTTGGAATAGTTATAAAAGGACAAGTGAAGCAAACTTTGGAAAATGCAAAGTGGAATATAGTGTAAAAGTTTTTGAGACAATCAAACATTTTCGAGATGGGCATGCTGTGAGCCTCTAAATTTCGATTTGCTTATATTGCTTAGATCCTGGTTTTCTCCTTGAAGGAGCCTAGTTAAGCTTTTTTTTGAGACCTGGTATAACGTTTGTCCTTTGTGAAATTCTCTGAAGCAGCGATAGAATCTATATAGTTCCTCTAAAGTAACAAATTTAAGAATTTGAATCAGTTTTCCGTTTGGTTTTTATCAAGTCTTAACATAAGATGTGGTGCTGTGGTTTAGTAGTTTAGCATACAGACTCATAACACAGGGGTTGTGACTTTGAATCCCACTAGTCTCACGATGAAAACATCATTGGTAAGAAATGCAACTGGAAACCACCTCATACAGTCCTCTTTCTTGCAGAAAAACTGAGAACCCTGTCTCTGGATTCTATTAATCTCGAAATCGAGTATGCTCAATAATACTGACGAAGAAGGCAACGGGAAACCATCTCATAAAGTCATCTTTCTTGAAGGAAAAACTGAAAGCCCCGTCTCTAATCTCGAAATCGAGTATGCTCAATAATATTGACGAAGAAGGCAACGGGAAACCATCTCATAAAATGCAATTCTCGAGAAAAAACTGAGGGCCCTGGTTTCTGCAAAGCTTGAAATCGAGTATGCAGCACAGTTACCATCAGATGGCACTAACTTGTTTAGTTTTGTAGCTCAAGGAAAAATCTTTTTCTCGAACACCTTTATTCGTCCTCTAGCTGTTTGTTTACGTAAAAGACTTTGATTAGTTTATGATATTTTTCAGTTGCAAAGATCCCCTATTTGAATTGTCCAGTGGATATTCTGGTTCATCTGCCTGATAATGCGAAGACGGTCTCTCTTGGTATCATTTTCCCACAGCCTGAATCAAATATTCCTATAAAAAAGGTGTCACACACAAGAGATCACAAGTTCCCCGTTGGAATTAGTGGCATAAGATTTGAAGCTGAAAGCGAAGATGGTGTCAAGAGGTCATGCGAAGTCATTTTGAACGTGAAAGGTTTGACTGTCAACGTTTGATTTGCTTAATATTTCGTGCAGAGCTGCTAACTAAAGTGTTAAAGATGTCTATGTATGGCTATGTGTGTATGGCTATATACGCATGGCTATGTGTGTATGGCTAGTACATGCAACAGTCGAAATTGAATGTCGGAAGGATTTCGAGCTCAGTAATGAATTTCCGTTTTTTTTTTAAAGTAATTAAATGTCTTGACTTTTTTGTGACTGTGTCTAACTTCGTCATTCCATAGACAAAACGCGCCCAAAAATCACCAACTGTCCTAAGGATATGGTGATCAAGACTCATCAGCTTCAAGTAGCCGTTTCCTGGCCTACTCCGACTTTCTACGACGCAGTTGGTGTCACTCGCATACAAGAACCATACATCCAGTCCGGTTCTCTTTGGAGTCCTGGTCAAAAGTCGTCGCTGCAGTACAGAGTATACGATGCGGCCGGTAATGCCGCCACATGCACATTTGAGGTCAAAGTGCAAAGTATGTAGTTTTTATTCAACAATGCGTTGAATGAAGCATATTTCAATATTGAGCACGTGTTCCTTTACGTAGTTAATTTCCCTTATGAATAATTTCTCATCGCATATGCGTCGATTGCTCAGTTTATGAATGTGTAATTTATTTCCATTTCTGGATATTGATGTCTCCTGTTGCTGTGAGCTTCTCTTCAAAAATACATAATATAGTATAATATGATATAATATAATATAATATAATATGATATGATATGATATGATATGATATGATATGATATGATATGATATGATATGATATGATACGATATGATATGATATGATGTAATGTAATTATAATGTAGTATAATATGATGTAATATGACAGGATATAGTATAATATGATATGATATAGTAAAGTATAATATGATATAGTATAATATGGTATAATCTAATCTAATCAATTTATTTGCAGTAGTATGAATAGTATAGCCAAGTATGAGAGCTAATTTGGGCTTACTTTGCAGATAAGTAATTAGAGTCAAAAATATCACACAGTCCTACTGCTAGTTAGTTATTAGTCCAAAGTAAAAGTTCTGCGTAAAGTTAATTGCAGAAAAACAAAAATATAGTGGTAAAATTCTCTGTTATACAACACCAAAATTTTTTTACCATTGTGCTGTGACGATATGCTTGACTAAAATTCCCTTCTGAAGATGTTAACCCCGTCCTGAATCCAAATTATTGTTCATTTCCTTTCTTATTCAGGTTACACTTGCCCAGTTCTGACGAGTGGTGTACACTCATTCGTCTCGGAGAACATACCTAGGAATCAGTACTCGGTCGGCTGTAAGCCTGGTCGTGCCATGTTTGGGCCGTACTCCATATATGGCGAGGTTGCTGTTTGCAAAGACGGGGAATACTTCATTCATGCAATGGGTCGTCCAATCAACATCAAAGCAAGAGTGCCCAGCTGTGTCAGTAAGTGAATTTTCCACGCTTTCGACAGCCAGTTGGTTGGCTGCAAAGCTTTTACTGCCCGTTTAATCAAAAGGGTCATTTTCTATTCCTCGCTGAATTCTTAAACGATTTGGCGCACTTCTCTTTGTTTCATCTTTCGGTCGCACAACTTGACACGTGCATTGAAGGCTACAGTCGAGCGGTTGACAAACTAGTGGCAATCTTTGTTTAGCCTCCGTCTTCCTTCCCGAAGTGCCAGGAGCTAAGCAGATTAACAACACGGACCACTTCCATAAAGGCTTTTGCATGTCTCGACCAACCAATGTATTGATCCGCATACATAGCGAGCATTTTCTGGCACTGGGCCCACATGGCGCTGCACCATCCACGTGCAGTGTAAATAAACTTTAAAATTTGCTTTGCACTCGTCTTTTAGTGTGGTAATGAGTACCTTTCTTTGCTAATTTCTTTAGAGGGCAAGTACCTTCTTCATTCGAGATTGAGCTCTACAGATTTTATTTCACTTCGTTTTTGTGACAGTATAAGTTAAATTCAGGCCGAATTTCTGCAATGTCTAAATCACGTTTTGGAGTGAGAATGCTAATTCTAATCCGTATAAAATTTTCCAATGTCTAACTGTCATTGCAACTCGTTCAATGCTTTCCCTTCTAATCTGGTATTGGCAGTTGCTAATTTTTTCTTTTTGAAACGAACTTTCATGGACGACAGCTGCATTTCTCTTGGATGACACTCTTGGATTCACAGTCGAAACCAATTTTCCGTCTTACATGGGACTTAACCAACTGATGCTGACAAAATATTTTGACCCCACCACAACTTTGCAGCCACTTTTGATCATCTTGAACATTCTCTTTTCAGAATATTCATGTGTTGTTTGAATGCCTGGCAGGCTTTGGCTTTTATATTTCACATTCAAATCAAAGTTCTATCTTACATGGAACTTAAACAACCGATCCTGACTGTAATGTTTTTCCACCGCCACAACTTTGCAACCACTTTTCGTTATCTTGAACATTCTCTTTTCAGAATATTCGTATACGGATGAGACATCTCTATGTCCTCGTGGGTCTACCAAATTCGAAGTCGATGACTGGGGTTTTACATCGTATTACTGCTGTAAGTATTGCCGTTTGAAATTTCGATGAATTTATTTACAATATGATAAGTCAGTTGCTGGTGATCAAGACATTTGCTACGCTTTGCCTATACTTGTTCGTGCAATTACGTAGCCTGGTCTGCTAGTTGACATCAGTATGCAGGAAATGTGAAATTCCAATCGATTGCTTCTTCAATGCAACGCAGGAAAATTCCTTCGAAATTCCATCCATGTTTATAAAATCTAGACCTTGTTCGTCTGTAATGTTAAAGATATCTTCTTTATTTGATCTCTATTCAAATTTTTTTATTTGGAACAACGTTTTTTGATTTTCTCACTTAGCTTGTCTTGATTCTTTTCCCTAACATCTGATGATAGATTTCTGTTACTAAGGGAAAATGTTAATCAAGGAGTGTTCAGGACCTTCCTCTCAATGTGATCAAGTATCGTGATTCTTATGCCCAAAATTATAGAGATATGATGATATTGATGATGATGAGGATGATGGTGATAATGATTGCTTGTGATTGATAATTTTGATGGTGATGGCAATGGTAATGATGATGTTGATGATATTGATGATGATGGTGGTGATGATATTGATGATGATGGTGGTGATGATATTGATGATGATGATGTTGATGATAATTATGATTGGTGATGATGACAGTGGTGATGATGATGTTGATGATATTGATGATGGTGATGATAATGATAATTATAATGATAATGATAATGATAATGATAATGATGATAATAATGATTGTTTTTGATTGATAATTTTGACAATTGGTAATAATGATGAGGGTAACTAATGATGATTTATGATTGTGATGATGGTGATGATTATGATGGTTTGTAAAATGTCATTAGGGTAAGCAAATTGTTGCTAAATATGACCATGGTATTTTTTAATTGTTATTGATAATTCTCGAAGAAATAATTTCTTTTTAGATGAATGTCCTAGCGGTCAATACATGAATTCAACATCTACCAAATGCATGGAATGTCCAGTCGGCTTTTACCAAGATGGCGAAGGAATGACTGAATGTGACCCTTGCCCTGAAGACACTTCTACAATGCATGCTGGTGCAGAAAGCAACGCTGAATGCATTCGTATGTCATCATTATCATTATATCACGGTCATTGGTAGTTGTTACGTAGAATTGACATGTGTGATCTTATCTGAAATGATTCAGAATCTGAAGTGGCGAAAAATAGGGGAAGTTCGCGTAGCTTGGCATTCATTTCATTTAATTGCATCTTACCAGCGAAAATCTATCTGCTTAAATTGATTCAAATGAAGGAACGCGAACACTATTCAAAAAACATGTATCTTGATGTTAAAAATTTTCGATTATACTACTGGTCCCCTAAGGATCGAGCTCCGGGAAGGATGCTAATTTGGCAGGAATTTCGTCAGTTCCCCTCTGAATATCCATCTTTAACAGAATTAACAGATCTTCAACAGACTTATTTCTTTGTAACAAGATGAAGTTAGGTCCCTGAAAGCCATATTTTGTCATTCTTTGATGCCTAGCACCTAGCATCCGGCGATCGATATTAAGAGACTTAGGCTGCGTTTACATGATACCATATTCGTTTGAATACGGTACGGAATGATATCGGATTGGCCTTCCGTTTACACGGAGACGCTTGCCAGTCCGGTATAAAACCAAGACGCTTGCGAATACGGTATGAAATGAATACGGTATCGTGTAAACGGTTGAATACGGCATTCTTTCGATACAAATCGACAAAGAGGCTCTCTGTGTAGTTAAACGAGGCAGTTACAATGTATTGAACAAATGCCCGCCAATTTTAGTTCATCAAAGTTTTCATCAAAGTTTCCAACAAAGTTTTCGTCAAAGATTTCCCCAAAGTTCTCATCAAATTTTCCAAAGATGCCGTTCAATCACAGAGTTCTATCAGGATTGCTGACTGCCATGCAAGTCAATATTAGATTGATTGCATGACAACTAATGACAGCCCCAACGCATTGAGGGAATCCTCGCTGACAACACTACCATTCATAAAATTTTTCCACCAACATGATATCCTGCCGGGCGTGATCCAAAATATTCGTACTTGTCGTTTCTTTTTCCTTTGTGGGCCTACTCGACTAAGTCTCGAGCTGGAGTTCGCGGCAGCAATCACTTGAAACAAACTATTTATTCTTTGACTGTAAGTAATTAGTTGTCCTTCAATAAATGATTTCAAATCCCGTAATTTGCACACGATTTGGATTGGAGAATGCGGGTGACTCCCTTCACCCCAATTAAGTTAGGATTGAGGTTTGCTTTGATTCGCCGGGCGCTGAGCATTTAACAAGACGTCATGACCGCGAATCTGTTTTGAAACTCAAGCTAAATTTTTATATTCGTAGCAAAATGCGTTGCTGGCACATTTTCTCCAAGTGGACTTGAAGATCCTAGCACTGCGTGCCAGCTCTGTCCCCTTGGAACGTACAGCGATTTCAATGGCTCAAGAGAATGCGAACCTTGTCCCCAGGGAACAACGACTCTCGCAGTGGGAGCAGACAGCTTGGATAAGTGTGTTGGTGGGTACTGTGAAAATAATTTGCGTCCAAGCCGATTTTTATATCGTTTTCCTTAGTAAAAGTGGTGAGATGTCACACTGAAAAAAGTCAATTTTTTATATATTATCCACTTGCCATATTATATTTTAAGATTTAGACCATACTTAAAAGAAAGAAAGAGAAACAACTTTGTTTATATCAAACACTAAAAGCAATTTCAGTATCGTTGAATTCTTCCCCTCAGAGCTTCATTAGAAAAGACAAAGCTAACTTAAAGTTTTGCATTTTTCAAGCGTAACTTGCATTTTCTGCTTTTCCCGCAACAGGTGCACCAAAGATCGACTTTGTTATGCCAGGTGCTCAGGTTTCGGAACAATATAGTAACAGTTTGAGCCTTGCTTGCCTCTTCAAAGGAATCATTTTACCGACCCCGACGAAAACCTGGACGAAAGATGGAGGTTAGTGAGGCTTGTTTGTAGGTGGAAGCGGCGAAGCAATTCAAAATGCTGATTTCTTTAAGACTATTATTATAAGGTTATTGGGTATAACTTGGCAAGAGGCTGTATTTAATAGAAAATTAGCAACATGCACATGAAATAATAATAATAATTAATGATACTCGGCAGGGGATTGTATTTAATAGAAAATTAGCAACAAACACAATAATAATAATAATTATAATTTCAATTGTTTTAGAACGGTAACCCATTCATCAGTGCTGGTTTACAAGGTGCCGTCCATCTACAAACAAACTAATTTAACAAAATGGCGATATGTAAGAATTAAGATACAAATGTTCATTACTAGTAGAAATCCAAAGCAAGGTAAAGCAACAAAATGAAACTGAAATGGAAACTTTAAAAGATTTTACAGATGGCGCCTTTTTTGTAGCAGCTGCTAGACCGCTCCGAGCTTTCGCTCCCCGAAATGAAAATCCATTTTGCGCATTACTTGTCTTTGCAGCTGCTCTTAACATAACATTACCACTTACTTACGTAATCCACAAAGTTAAAACACTATTCATCATACTAAGTGCTCTTTTAAGATCTAAAGGATAGTCAATTAAGTCAATTAAATCAAAATCAAGTTTCCTTCCCTCGCCATTCTTGGTGAATAGGGTGGAGCCTTTCTCCGTTTCATTAGCCTTTGGGCCACACAGCTGTGCAAGCACAGTGAATGCTACAGTTGGGGGCTGGCCATCTGGTAGCACTGTGTGTTTCACTCCCATACTTTTTCCCGAAGCGCTGAATGCTAAGCAGGGAAATGGCATGTACCATTTTTCGCGTCTTTGTCTCCATGAAGACACAACTTGATTTAATTCAATTCGCTCCTGAAATATACCAAATCATCATAGCCCTCTAGGGGCCACAATACATACATGCAATGGTAGGTACAAAAGGGATGCACCTTCTTAACATTTTTTATTCATGTCACAGGCAACGTACCTGCCAATGCAATACAGAAAAATGTTCTGAATTTTGATCGTGATGTAATTGGTATGATATTGATGATCCCCATGGCAGCTGCGAAGGATGCAGGCACCTATAGATGCATTGTACAGAACCAGCTTGGTCGTGATTCAAGATCATTCCAAGTGACTCTATCGAAATGAGAAACTAATCGTACATCAACCAACTCTATGCTCTATCTATGATAATTTAAGTGACTTAAGTATCGTTCTGTTGAGAAAATATTGTTAATGATATTCTTATAGATTAAATTCATCTTGGAAGTGAATCAATTTAGTGAACTGCCAGCACCAAATCTTACTCATTCTCAGATTGAAAGTTGAACGTGACGACATTTTGATTCACAATCAACGCTCTTGGTAAATGCAATCTTGTTTAGTAGATTTCGTGTATGTTACAACAACCATCAGAAGGAAGATGTTATGACACTGAGAAGCTAGGCTTATCGAGCAGTAACTTGGTCTTTTCTCGCAATTTGACGTCATTTCAAGATTGCTATGATTCATGAATTGTATGGTGTATTTTTGGACACTGAGAAGCTATGCTTATCAAGCAGTGTACTGGTCCTTTCTCATCATGTGACGTCATTTCAAGATTGCTATGATTCATGAATTGTATGGTATATTTTTGGACACTGAGAAGCTAAGCGTATCAAGCAGTGTCTACGTCCATTATCATAATATGACATCAAGTCAAGATACATACGATTCATGAATCATATGGTAGATCTTAGGACACTGAGAAGCTTTGCTAAATTAAAACTGTTTTACTTTGTTTTTGGTTAAAGTTTTGTACTGTTTCAGTACTCATCAACTGGCTTTATTCAGCAGCATTTTATAATGCCTATGAAAAATTACCTTTCATTCAAATTCAATTTAAACTACAATAACAAACCTCTCTAAAAGATAGGTAGTTTGAAATTGGCTTGCCCTGACTTAGGGTTTACAATATAAAACTGATACAATGGGAAAATTAACGAAACAAATGTAAATATATATGAAGATGGATATTAAATCGATAGAATGGGACAGGTCTAATAGGGAAGAAGATCAGGACTGGCCTAAGTTTGATATATGCAGCAAATTATGTAGTAGGAGGTTCGAATGGCTATAGTGGAAAGTTTGGAGATGAGGAAGCGTCTATGTATTGGTTCGATGGAAAGGGAGTGGCACATTTCAAGAAAAGTAGTACAGGAGTTGCTGAAGATACCTAAAGCGCTGATGGAGAGATTAACAAAATTAATGGTGATGATGATAATCATATTAGTAGGGATAATACTGATAATAGTAGTAATAGTGATAGTGAACATGGCGACCGTCGGACGCAATTTTGTTGGATGCCCGAGCACTCGCTGCTCACTTTCAACAAAACATTTCAGCTGAACATCCAGGGTAAGTTCGATGCGAAGAAATTCAGCAGAATTATCGCCGCACAGAGGCTGGTAAAGTAATGGCATGCGGGAAATCGGTAGGCAGAGCAAGAACGGCTTTGAGATTATGAATTGTTCAGTTACACACAGCCAGCAATTAAGGACGACTGTGGCGACAATGCAAAATGTGAACAGTCACAAAACTGAAGAAACTTTTAAAGGTGGGAGCATCAGAAAAATTAGCGAATTTAATTTCATGATAACTTGATAGAAATCATAGAGAATTTTTTTCTAGTGAGTTATGTTGAGGAAAGGCGCCGTGGTGGCCTATGCAAAGCCTCCACAAAGCAAGAAGAAGAAAGCGAAGGCTAAGAGGAGAGAGAGATTAGATCAAGTTTATCGGTTGCCCCAGTACAAACACGATCTTCGTAAGTTAAGAGGAAAGTAATATCATGCAATTATCATTATAGATTGTTAGCCTACTCACGCTATCATTTTTAATTGGCTGTAGCCTATCACTACTTTGTTTTGATTTACTGTCGATTCAAACATGCATGGACATGATTTGCTTGCTTCAAGCAGCCCATATTGCTAACAGTACTGTTGCTGAAAAGGCAACCGTGTACAGAGAATTTTACTATCATAATTGTCATTATTACATTATTGTTATATTTGATTTCTGCAGTCATATCTATTCAGCCTCTTTTTCAGGGATATTCCCACCCTCTCTGTTGATCAAGAAACTCGACCGAGGCAATCGAGTCATCACAGTGTCACTAGCTGCACTGCTAGACCTCTTCCCACGTGACCATAGACTAAGGAGGCTCTTGCTTTGACTCTCAGCGCTCGGACTGCGTCTGCTAAACAGGAACACTCTGTGAAATGACGTCGTTCTGGCAATGCGATCTCTTCGCTGTCTTTTTTTTAGATACCTGCAAATCACCTTGCGGCAGCCTTGACGGAGCATTTTCGTGAAGAGAATGTAGACGATGGGGTTGATACTGCTGATGAACCAGGGAATGACAAGAAGAAACCACTCATATACAGATGAACGCGTCAGTACATCACCATTGAAGTGCTCGGACCAGAATGTGCCAAAATAAAACCCCCATCCGACCATAAACGGTACGAGGATCAACATCAGGTTGACAGCAACCTTTGCCTCGTGTAGCTGCAGCTTCTTTTTGCCCTGCTTCCTCGCCTTGTCTCCTTCTACGCTGCTCATTCTCAGGGACCTCTCTAATTGCTTTGATATCCTTATGATTCGAAGAGTAGTGCAGAAGATGATGATGTATGATATCGTAACGATGCCGCAAGGTATGATGAACCCAACAATATATGCAATAGTTAAGACGGTGTATTGGTACACCTCGCTGGAGAACTTGCACCTCATGACGCTAAGGGTGAAGATGAACGCGACGTAGCCCCAAATGCCTTTTATTATGTGCAGTGCCCTGCGTCGATTGAACAGCTGATCATAGTGCAGAGGTTTGAGAACAGCTAGTCCGCGATCGAAGCTGACAGCGGCGAGACTCATGATAGATGCAGAGGCGACTGCTATGTCCAAGGATGGGAAAAGCCAGAACTGGATGTTATCCGGAAGGGTGAGCTTGAAGCCGTCGTAAACCAGGAAGGATACCATCACGAACATCATGATGACATCGGATGCTGCCAGACTGCATATCAGGTAGTTTGTTGCACTTCGCAGCGTGCGGAGCTTTGACACGACCACGATGATGAGCCCGTTGCCAATCAGCCCCGGAAGGATAAACAAGGCAGCGAACACGTAAAGTGCGATGTACAATGGATGCAAGCCTTCTCTCACAGCTCTATCTCCCTCATAAGTATCGTTGCAGTAAGTTGGCATTGCACTCGCGGTTATGTTTCCATGGCCACAGGAGGCATCAAGCGTTGCGTTGACTACTGCTCTAAGCATGGCTGTAAACGTATCCCCTGCTATGACTTCTGAACGATTTGTAATTGTGTGTGGGATTCCTTCTAGGAGCCCCGACCTAACGTGTGTTTATGCCAATGTGCACTCGCTTTTTGGTCAACGATTGTCTCCGGCACATTATGAGGATTCGTTTTTCAGCTGCAACATCATTTTGGCAATTATCCTCAGCATAGCATCTAGCCGATTTCAAGCTTTTCGTAGCCACAACTCGAATATTTCATCATGAAAATTTGTTTCCAAGACTTTTTGATTACTAGCTCCTTCAGCCGCCTAGAATGCGGAATAAAAGTCATGATATCTAATAAAACAAATCGGATTTTTCTGTGCACTGATGTGTCGGCAAAATATTATACTAAGTGAAAGGTTTAAGTCACAAATACATTGAAGAAGCGGATGGATCGGGACAAGCTAATGCAATATTCTTCTACATCAGAAACAATTTATTAACAGCTTTATTGATAGCGGTCGTCCAGGGCATAAGAACAAAGCTGGCTGTACCAATGGATATGTTACTGCAAAATTCACGGAAAGCGCTCAATGTTGGTTTTATTAGAAGATAAAGACTAGTTTCTCTGTGTCGGGAAGTGAACTGTAAAATCGAATGACCTTAAGAGGTCATCATTTGCAGACCATCCTATTATTCTAAGATATTTTCCAAGGCGAGCATAGGTAGAAGTTATGGATTCCAACACCAACTAATACTTGCATACTTCACATGCTTTTATAGGTTTTTTCTACACTATAATATCAAATTGAGGAATTTCGCTGCAAGAATTTAAAGATTCTCTATTAAACTTTCAGCATTAAAAAGGTTTGTATCTATCTGTGCAGATTAAATTTGACAGTGCAAGAGTTTACTAAATGCGTTTCAAGAAAATGTGAACGGATGAACTGCAAAGTGAAATATTGAAGTGATTTGCTAAAACGATGATGGATTTTACCGCCTGCTTTCAACTGAATAAGCTCTTCTCAAAAGTGGCTCAACGTCTGCACGTGAGTTAAGCCAACAATTCAAACTACATGGAGTTTTATTGCTTTCAAATATGCATCTGTAAACCTAGCGAACTTTTGACCGACAACGAGCCTCTTGAGGTTCCGCTAAATGAAAAGTCAGATTTGGATTATTATTAATCAAAAACTCATAGTTATAAGAATGAAAAATGAATGGATAATTCGTTTTGAAAGATCTTAACAAATCAAAGCGTTATTAGATGGACACTGGTAGTATTTTGCGAGCAATGGGGGTAAAATTAACTGACCCGACTACCTTGCCTTCCTTTCTCTTATCTAGTCAAATTTGGCTTTCTAAATTAAAATCTGAATTAAAAGTGAATTCAAACCAATTAAAACTAAAAGCAACTATACTTTTCAATGAAAAGAACTTACAAAATGACGAAAATAAATTAGTCTTAAGGTCCCAAATCTTTCATCCATTATGACTCTAAACAATCTACAGGTTGATGAATCTTGGACATATGGCTCGATAGCTTACCCTAAGTTCTTTCCATGTGTCCATCAGCCTAATTTGAAATTTTTATTTTGATATTTGTATATTTTAATTAATCAACTTTATGCTGAAAAAAAATTTTGAGAATCGTCATTCCAAACTATGGTGTCATACAAAGTTCGAGGCTCTTAAGGATGTAAGTGTGAATTCTCTTTAACTAGGAAGTTCTCATTGAAAAGCATGTCCTCTGGTAGAATCCAGGGATTCTCTACTCAAGTTTCTACGAGTTTTTTTATTCATGAAGAAGCTTCAACGTTGCACGGGAAAGTGGATGCATGATTTCGTCATATTGAACACTTTTTCATATGAATGTGAAATGTTGGATCTTCGCTGAGTCTATGTACAAGTTTCATGGCCTTGTTTCCATCATTATCCGACGTTTTGTAACCTAGCGTGCGCTGGACGAGACGAAGTTTGATATTACGAAATGATGCTACCTCTTTTATGTGCCAGAAGACAATGCCGATCTTAACATGCCTTCAATAATGACTTTGACCGTAGAAATGTGCCACACACAATGGTAGCAACTATACCAATAGCAATGTCCCCTGGTAGTAATGCATCGAGAACTATCTCTCTCAAACAACAAATGAGCCACCAGCAACTTACCCTAACCGATTTTAAGAGCAGCTTCGATTCGTCATGACGTCGATCTTAAATCTTGCCTCTGAATTATTGTAATGCATCTATACTCTAACTGGCATCCGAGTTCTGTCTTATTGAAGTTTAATGGCGCTTCTTATGCCCTCGCAGTGATCTTATCTTCAGGAATGGATGAAAACTACCAATCAAGCCCTCTTGCGGGCTAATGCCATTCACTACGTCAGCAATGTATTTGTCTTCCACTTACCATCAGATTTGCATTCGCTGTTTCTCCACTTAATCTCCAGCTCGGATCACCAACTTACAATAAGTCTTTCTGATTCTAAGGTGGGAACAAAGCAACAGAGGCGCCGGCCCAGTGCAGAACTTTTCAATATTCTTTACTCCTATGCCATCATCTCAATTAAAGATATATCTATACAGGATGCAGGTGAGCACTCGTTATTTTCATTTGATATCATGCACTCGTTTCAATGCGCTTGGAAGCCCGCTTGCAATGAAAAGAAGATCCCTCGCATTATTTAGATCAATATCGGGACATTGCTATCTTACCGGCAGTTGTTTTACTCTGTCTTGTATCATTTAAGGCCAGACCGCCCCCTATACGCCAAACCGATAAGGCATGACATGGCAGTAGTTGCCTGTCTTGCTTTCTTAGACTTAGCCTTACTTCCTCCTGTCCCTGGTGGGGCACTGAGCAGCAGCAATCTTTCTCCACCGTCCTGTCTTAGGACCGAAAATTGAATAGCATCGCTTCTATTCCTGAGACTGCACCATAATTCAATACTATCGCCCAACTCATGGGATGGAAAGCTCAGCTGGATAAATAATTTCATCATCACGAAGATTACATGAGTCACAATCACAGAAGGATGCTTTTATCCGAAATTCTAACACCTTGGTATTAATTTATGCACTGGGTCCTCTAATTTTGGATTGTCTAAATTATGGATTAAGTATCGTGGATTGTCTACACTGGCAACAGGGCTACGGATTTCTTGATATATATTATACAACGGATAACAGCGTCTTTCTGTGATTGTGACTCTTCTCGTCTTCATGGCATTGAGCATAATGCCAAAGCTGTTAAACTTAATCTCTCACTGGCTGCACAATTTGGTTTAGATCTTTACATTCAAGGGAAAGGTTATATACCAAACTATTAACTGCATCATTTACAAAAACACTTTAGTTTCCTACTAGGAAGATGCATGAATAAATTTTTTGTGGTTATTGCAGACTTCGTAACATTGCTGTCATTTTTTCTTGTCTTTTCAATGCATTTTTGTGATGTTAGCAGACTTTGTGACGCTGCTGTTTTTAGGAAAAATAAGAAGAATTGAAGTATCAGGTGCTACAGGGAACTTCAAGATATTGGCTTAGCAAACAGAATGATTCAGCCCAGCTTTCGAATTATCTTTTGTCGCCACCTCCTCTAAACTTTGTCAATCACGAGATTCTGCACTTAACCCAAGAAGTGCTTTGCTGGAAAACTGGTAATACGTTTGCCCTCCTTGATTAGCTCGTCTGCGGAGGCAAACCATCTTAAAAGAAATTCAACCATTCTCATTGCAGCTTTACCGCTAATCTCAGTGACTATGATCATCGTTAGTAATATTCTTCAATCATTGAACAATTCCGCCAACTTTTGGCTTTGAGTATCTCTTGCCATCTTCTCTGCTATTAATTTTTGATTTAATTATTTTAATTCATCCTTGTCAATAGGATAGATGGATATTTACATAGTGTTGTCTTCGTTGGAACTTTAAAAATGAGTCAACTCGAACGATGGAAGATGCGTGCAGCACCATTTTACAATCTTTGGTTTGATTTTCTCGTGGCAGGCTGGCAAATGAATCCAGCGTGCACCACAAATTTGGCCTCTATTATTATTGATAAGTTCTTCTTCTTAATTGAATCTTTCCTTCAAATGTGCTTCCAATCCAAGTCTATTTTCGCGTCAATATACTTTGAAACATCTTTGTAGCTCAAGGTAGTACTTTTCCAGCTTGAAAGGCCATTCGCTATAGTCGTTAAAGCGATATGATCATCTGCGCATAATAGCGTTCCAAAACATCTAACTTTACAGTAAGGTATGTCAATGACACTGTACCAACAAACTCTATTCTGAACCGATGGAACTTGTCTTCAACATCTGATTGCTTTTTCTGCTTACTGCCTTCTTCTTCATTGATTGTTTCCTTCAAATGTGCTTTCAATCTTGCAGCAGGCTTTTCGCTGCATTTGTCATCAGTTGGGTAAGCTCAGCTTTTGTGATAGGATACGGAGCATTGGGGCACTCCATCAGATGGGCCAAAATATGTTGGTTCATGCAGTCATGTTTGCCCCTTCTGCTGTAATAGACAGTTGCATCTTCCCAAATAGGTCAGCCCCTACTTCTGCAATAGATAGTTGCATCTTCCCATACTTCTTCTCAGTTGGTTCAGAGTTTCCAATCAGTCCATGCAAGTTCTGCACCAGAGGTGATTTTGCGTGATAGAGCTGTGCCAATTTTACCAACAGGTCCTTCCCATTCTCCGGTTGAGTTGAAGTGTTCGAAAACTTTCCCTCAAAGCAAGCTATCAATGAGTATGTAACATGAACTCTATGCTGGATATTAAACATGGCAGTCTCTGTGCTCGCTGCTTTCATTGCCTTTTGCGCATCCTATGAAACGCGAACAAAATATCCTGACTGCTTTTAACAAAGACGTGTAGTAACCTCAGCTTTCTTACGAACATGTATACCGTCACTGCCGCTTTGCATAACTGCGCATTTCTATCAATTCAATCCTATGCCATTTCCTGCTATACCTTACATAAACTCATTACCTATCATCTAATTTCGTCATTCTCAACCAACCCTTCCGTTATTATCCTTAATTGATGAATTTGAGCTCTTTGTTATTTTGCTACATAAACATGTTCTTCATTTCAGCAAGTCATTCAGTCAGTCATTCAGTCAGTCAGTCAGTCAGTCAGTCAGTCAGTCAGTCAGTCAGTCAGTCAGTCAGTCAGTCAGTCAGTCAGTCATTCAAGCACAACAGCGCTAATCGTCGTCTCTCTGACTCCGTGTTCTCTGCACTTTAAATACGACCGCAGGCAAGAATGGTTTACGAGGGTTGAAGCGAACAGCAGCTTTTTAGGACCAGTTTCACACGCACATCTTAAACTAGTGATTCCTAAAGACGTTTTGAGCTGATCGATTTTCTCTTAGAGGGGGCAAGAGCTTGGAATAGCGTTTCAGATGCTTCCAAGCAAAAGCAACAGTAACACTTTCAAAAGCAATCCAGTAAAAATATATGCCAACTGTAACTTGAATTTTACTTTATTCTATGTGATATATCATTAATTAAGACCGGTATTGTAATTCGAATATTGATATATTGTCGATTTTATCTCTCAGCGAAGGCAAGTTGTAAGCCTTTGCTGTTGAATAGGTTTCTGTCCGTATTATTATATTAAATATAGTAAATAGTAAATTATAGCTAATTAAGGGGATTTAACAATTGCTAACAGTGATAAACCATCGTCTGAATTTTTTTCCATGTTACTGTGGGTGTCAATTTTTGCATTTTAAGTCCAGCAATGGCCGTCATAAAAGTATCTAGACTTCCAATGCTCCTTGTATCAATGGCTTATTTTAATAACGACCAGAAGGATGTTTTTAAACTCTTATAATTCATGAACCGAATCTACTCATCGAATTCAGGTTAGCTCAGTGATGAGATTCTTTCACGTTGATCATCTGGCCAATGGTTCGAATCCACCCTCAGTTAAACGTTCACTTAAAATGAGAGGAGTCGCCAGCTCTCTGTGATTCCAAGCGTATGAATCAGGAGGGGTTATCATAATGAGAAAAGGACAAGGACCCAGCTCGATAACCCAAATGTTTACCCGTATGTCCAAAAATCTACCTTGGGATCATAAGTAAGATAATTGTAAATTATTGCTAAAAATTCAATGCTAATTACTTGCTTACAAAGCATTAGAAATGTGCCTTCATGAATACAAATGGAGGCATGCACAGATGCATCGTTTGCTGGGTGCAAAGAGAGTTACATTTTCAGCTTACTTATGAGACTGGAAATATTTTTTCTCGTTAGACTGGATTGACCTTAATTTGAAGAAGCATCAATTCCTCGTCCCCTGTCGGAATCAAGACTCTTTTGGCCTCCTTTTGGCGACCTCGATGCTGCAGAGAAGCAAGCAGGACTCGATTTTACCTCTAGTAGTGATATCCGATCAATTTTTGCGTGGTTCTCAAGTATATTCAATGATCTCGACGGAATGAGATGCACGTCTAGATTCACATTGCATTAAAATGAATTAGCTGCTTGAAGACATTGCTATTTTGAATCAATTGCAGGGATAAAGCATGCTGTTTACCGATAAAAATACCATTGATTAGCACTCTGGTATGATGCTAAATAGGTATTTTTCTCGCGAGGGGTCTGCCTTATCGCTCGCGGAATACTGATAAGCATCTTAAAATGACAGCAGAATGCTGAGTCCTTGATGAACGCATTGTAAGTCACGTATAGATAAATCTACTTGGGATAATTTGAGCCGCTTACACCCAATGCTGTTTTTGAAGATGCCGTACAAGCTCAATCTGCAGAATCTAATTGCCTTACATAGAGTAAGACCGCCTTTTGTACTTCCGTTCATTTTGGCAATTGTTAGTACCTGCTTTTATTCATCATCCCCGTGTAAAAATGCTATGATTATATGGTTATGGTGGTAATTATGGACGAAAAGTAGAAAAATGCAACAATGGTATCAACTCTAAGCAATATATAAAAAAGATATATGTATATATATATATATATATATATATATATATATATATATATATATATATATATATATATATATATATATTTATATATCACATAGAGGGCGCTGTCTTCACCACCATATGGTGCTCTATGTACAAAGTACAGAGCGTTGATAGCAGAAATGCAGAAAAGGAAAAGACCGGCTTCTTTTATTCTAATTTTATTTTATTTCATTTTATCTTTATTCTATTTTTAACCCATTCACTTATTTTAAAATAAATGTAATTCGGAATGTGATTCAGTGATAGTCTGTCTGACGAGTGCCTTCGCACGAAACTCAGAGTAACAGAGAATCGGCCTTTTCCTTTTCTGCAATAAAAGTGATATTAACTTAAACGAATATATGACATATGCATATCAAAAATTTAAAGATACTGCATGTCGTTATGATGACAGATATAAGGGATATGTTAACTGTTGTTAGAATACCGCAAATCATAGCCGTCTTCAATTTTGTCTTTCTCTTTTCATCCCTCCCTTGTTTCCAATATATTGAAAGTTAGTATTTACAGTAGTATAGAGGAAACATACGGATGCAGAGAGAGAAGGGTAGACAAAGAAACGAAAAATCGAACACGGCTATGATTTGTAGTATCTTGACATACACTACTGGCCAAAATTAAGTTGCCACCCCATGACAAAACAAAAGATTTTCACGCACCTCGGCTCTACAAAATGTTTCGAATTAAAACAGTTCTGGAACAATACAATCACTGCGACAATTAACTGCTTTAATATTTTTTTACACCAGCATGGAAGTCTATGCATTATTTAAAATAAGAAATTTAGGCTAGTTTAAGATTGATTTTTCATTGCTTTTGGTGCAACAAAAATGCTCAAAAACGAAAATAAGTCTGTTTTTCTTACCTTTGCTTGTGTGGCTACATAATTTTCACCAGTAGTGTACGTACATAATAAGATAAACTGCATCCCATACTCGAATTTCAATGGAAAAATGATTTTACTAAATTTTACAGCAAACATACTCGCAGTAACTTGTACTATTCAATGCAATTACTTACAAATTAATGCAGTTGCCGATAAAGCATTGTGTTTCAAACCGTATCATTAACGCAATTGTTAAAAGATGAAATCAGGCAGAATTAACAGTTTTAAGGCTAGTTTTAACTAATAAATATGTTTCCTTGATAAAGCGTGCCTTTTCATGCTTTGCATTACAATTGGTTCTTGTAATTCTTTATAAGAAGTGTAAACTTTCTTACTTACTCCTCTAAAATTATTTTTTCAATCAAATTCTTGACTTTACTTTCATTGAAGGTATCATCACTTAACACTCATAGGAGCATGCAACGCAGGGTTATCGGTGAAAGAGGCCATGAAAGATACACCCAGGCGTGGATAAAACCTGTTCAAGTGAGGGATTTATGCAGTTGATTAGCTTCCTCCATTAAGCTTTGAACAGTCGTTGCCATTCATCCATTATATGGTTTCAAGTGTAAGACCATCGGTCCCATTAAAGACAGAGCCTTTTTTCCTTATAATAGACCGATTCTAGAAATTCTAAATGAAAATTCTCTTGGCTTGATCAACTATACGAGAAATGGCTGTGAGAATTTCATGGTCTAATTTTGGCCATGAAGCCCCGTTTTCACGGTGCCAAACATAATAAAAAACAAATTATGATGAATAGGTAAATAAATGATACATGATTTATTTAAGGCTGGCGTGCCTAGTCGCTCGAGGCTAATTGATGCCAGCCATTTTTGTGCTATAGTATGGACAAATATATCGGAATGACAACGTGTCGATATCATAAACAAACAAAACGGAATGAAACGGAGAACATGAATATATCTAAACAAAATCTAGATTTGCACGAAAACTCTCACAGTCTACAATTGCATGTGAAACTCCAAGCTTAAATGTCTTCTTTTCCTCTCAGATTTTTTACGGGTAGAGCTTGCGTTTACACGGTACCTATCTATCCGTACAGACATTTTTCCTATTGGCCGTACAAAAACTTGCTCTGTTAGGAGTGAGGACAAGTTGTGAACTCGTGTGGACAAACAATTGTGCGGCACCGTGTAAACGTTTTTGTCCGCACAAATATTTGTTCGGATTGATACAGAGGCCGAAAAAGCTTGCCGAAATTTAATAAAACGGGTTACTGCGCATAACCGGCAAGATATCGGCATCAAGAGAGACTGTGTAAGGTGAGGCCTATCCGAGCAAACATTTGTCCGGTGTGTCCGGTAAAAATCTATACGGGTGTCCGGAGCCGTGTACGAAACGGGGCCTCGGTGTCTGCAGAAAAGACTTTCAGTGTAAAGCAATCATGTTCCCGCATTCCTGTATAGTATTGAAGTTTGCAAACTAAAGCAGCCATTATCAAATTCGCAAATTTGTGATCTAAAAAGAAAGACAGACAGAGCAAGTAATCCTGTTTCTCTGAGGCGTGTCAGAACCATCAGAAGTTCAACTCATTCATTCCCTTCCCAAGTTTCACTGACTAATCCACGAACTCCATCCCACAAATCATCATTCATCCCAAGAGCATGCAACTTATGGAACGTCTTGCCTTCCTCTTGCTATCCTGAATCTTACAACTTGCCATCTTACAAATCCAAGATCAATAAACTTGATCTGATCCCTCTCTCCTCTTAGCCTTTCGCTTTCTTCTTTCTTCCATTGTTGAAGCTTTGTATAGGCCAGTATGGCCTTTCCCCAACATACCTCACTGAAAAAAAAGAATTTCCCAAGTATGGAGAACGTCAGAATCAATGCCAACATACCGTTGTTCCCTTGATTTGCCGAATAACCGATTATGATCGGGAGTGTGTACTTAAGCAAAAGTTGCAAATGACATGCTAATGATGTTTAGTCCTATCTTCTCATTCTCTGTAGTTCATCTTATGCTGAAATGATTTGCGAACAACCTTGTGCACTTTATCAATGAATGTAACACGTTGGTTCAATTGAACCCATCAGGTTTCAAGGCAAATGTGTCTAAAGCCTTTTTTCAACAGAACTATCTGTTTATCTCCATTCGCAAATCGGTGATCTCGGCAACTCATTGTCTGCTTCAAAACGTCATGCTGTCTTCCAGCTTGTTCTTCAACGAAATTTGTTCTCTCTGCTACCGAAACAGATGTAGTTAGATCATTTTCTTGACAAAACGACAGTAAATGTGCTATCAACGAAAATCAATGACTAGAACCGCTGTTTTTTCTGTCGATTTCTCTTGGTTTTATTGATAGCTGCGTCGATGTAAAGCAGCATTTAAAAATTAAACAAAATTGCATTTTCTTTTACTGTGGTTGAATTTTTTTCACCGAATGCAAAAGCCAAGGACACTAGAAGCTGTTATTACCAAAGGAACGCGAGAGCGAGAGCCATGAAGGTTATAAAAATTCAGAGATTCAGGAAGCCCTTCCCGGGGACAAAAGTTCTGGGAATGAAGGAAGAAGACTTTTGCGTTAAAATAATACAAATAATTTCCATTATTTTAGGACGGTAACCCACTCAGCAGTGCTGGTTTACAAGGAACCGTCCATCTACAAACAAATTAATTTAACAATATGGCGATATACAAAATTGAGATACAAATGCTAGTTACTAGTAGAATCCAAGTTCTATACCATTTTGCGCGTAGGAAGGCGAACATGGAATCCTGCGACAAAAACCAGCTGCGTCTATGGGGTGATTCGCCCTTGCATGTCCAATGCTTTTCTCCGTAGTGAGGTGAAACTTACTCTTTTAATCTACCAAATTTAAAGGTATCGGAGAAAGAGAATAAAGGAAATGGACTGTTTGCCAGCTTCAATCAGTATTTACTTGAAGTTTTTGTAATACCCGAAAGAAATTTGTGTGGGATTTCTTCTGAAATTGGCACCCTTTTGCAATTTTGCCCCACTTGTGAAATTCCCTTCAGCACGAAAACAAATAAAGACCATTGTTATCATTATGATCCTCATTATATTCTATATTTTGCTCCAATATTTGAAAATGTTCTTGGGCACATATGATCTTTAGGCAATAGTTTAAGTGGAAAAGGATTCAGAATGTAGAACACACGAGCTTGAAGTTCATGAAGCATTTGAAATCATAGTTGCAGGATGAAATAAAACATCATAGCTGTCCAGTTTAAAGGTACTTGATATGAAAATCTAAAGTGAAATGCAATTCTTTTATGGGAATGTCTATAGATTGTATTACATGCCGAGGCATAGAGTTCCATGACAATAGTCATAATTCTAATTAAGATTGAATTTATTATTATTGACTGGCGAGACCAACACCTGATTTTTAAACTGGATTTTGCAATTTGAAATATTACGTGCTTTATTCAAAAATCTAAATTCGAAATCTGAGATTGGAATTTCCCCGGCTGTTTGACAATGAAGCATTTTGTCCCCAGCGGCATTGTCATCAAATGACACTATTCACAAACATCTCTGCCACTGATCGATATCCAAATTACAGCAGGCCCAAAATAGATGTCAGGATCAACACAAAAATGAAAACAAATTGTTACTAATAGCAGCATCAGGGCCGTTGGGGGGTCAACACGGGCCTTGGGGTATTTCATGGCACCGGGTCCCAGCAGGTTTCCAAAAAGGCCAGTGCTGTTTTTTTATGGAATAAAAATAATGTTGCGGGGCCCGTGCTGTGATTTGTGATTGGTCTGTTTGTGGTTGATCTATTAGTCCCGTCACTCGTCAAAATAGGGGACGTCAAGTAACTGGCGAAATAAGATAATGAAATATAAACCCAGTTGCATACCGAGGGGTATAAAAGTGTTCGATCGATGCAGATAGCTTGTTCATGCAATTTACACTACTATTTATAGCAGCCGGAACTGGGGGGGCTGGGGGCCCCCAATAATCTGCTAGTGATCATTCCTTAATTCCTTCCTTCCTTAATCCTCGTCAATTAGATATCTATATATCGTCATTTGCTCGTCATTGGAATAGAGTAATTTGTACAGCAGGGGCGCTTTCACTTATCTAAAGGGCGTGGTATGGAAAATTTTCCCGGGGCAAGGCCCCCGCATCCCTATTTCTGCTCGCTTTGACTGCAGCCCCCCCCCCCCCCCGCTCATTATTAATATTTTTATTAATATTTTTCCCCGGGCCTGTCCTGTACAGTAGGTAGGCGAAAAATTCACCCATGAATCTTTTGTCACCATGATAAGAACCAGGACGATTCTTGGAAACGAGGTTGCTCTTCTTCCCATTTCCTCCTCTGTTGTGACGGCTCCTGAGAAAAAGTTCCGTTTCAAGACAGGCCAGTTTGCACCCTTCTGTTGCGCCCTTCTGTTGCGTGACCTCGTCTCGTCTACATCTTCCGGTTCATCAGAAGAACCTTTTTGGCTGCATTCGTGCAAGTTTCTTGGAAGATTTACGATACTAATCGATCAAATTCAACATGGTAAGATTTGTTTCCAAAGAGTTCCCTAGCCACCCTCTCAAAGCTGTACATTGAGTCTGCTGGGTGCACTTTTTCTCTGGCTCAATGCTGCCAACAGATTTGGCAAAATAAAAGGATTTCTGTAAATATCTCGTGGCTGTTTTGAAGTTTTCCAAAGTTTCAATGTCAACGCCCAGTTGCTGAATTATAGCACCAAGCACTTTCGAAGAAAGTTGTATGGTGATGACGAGACTTGAACGGTCTGTTGAGGAATACCTCAGGAATACAGAAAGCTTCCCACTTAAGTGCACCTTTTCATTATAAATGCATATCTGTTTGCTAAACCAGATGCAAATTCAGTGAGTGCGCAATATTGTTAACTGTTTCTTTTGCCAAGGCGTTTTTTTGTTGACCTTCTCAAGGGTGTGATTAGCTGTTATGTGACTACACACCCTTCCATGCTCCTAATTGTATCATTATATCCGTTATCTAAATCATTAATGGTAAGCATCCCAGTATTCATGAATTTATTCCCTTCTTCTAGACTACAAGTCCTTTTGCAGCTTGCTTCTTTGTCACTTTTGTTTTGCTGGCCAGCATCCAAGCCGTACACCAAGCTTCACTTGAAGAATGCACCAGAAATGAAAACAAGTATGGCAAAGAGGCAAATGAAAACCGTGAGTTGTCAGAGGAAGAGATGTTCAAAAGGGGACACATGAAGCCACTAGGTTCACACAGGCCGCCTGATTTTACTGCAGATGAACTCAAGTACATGATATCTCCTGAGGATTTTTATATGAATTATGTTGTAGCACACAAACCAGTGGTTATCAAAGGTGAGAGTTTTTGTTTCACCTGTCTGAATCGATGTGTGCTTGACCCAGTGATTTTCATTTCAGGTCAGTCAATTCTGGCATCCTTAATCGCTGAAATTCACCTCTTAATTTTAATCTGTTTGATTGACCTTGACTGTATAAACAAGGCTAAGGTATCTGAAACAATGTATGTATGCATGTATGTATGTATGCATATGATTGTTTAGACTGGATAACACCGTACAATTTAAAATTGATGTACATTGTGGTCCAGCTTTTAAAATGAATGAATAAATCTGCAAATACATGTTACAAGTTTTGGAAAAAATATTAGATATATTTACATATATTGTATATACAGCACAATATAGTTATAAAATACGACATGTCCTTATTTAAGGAGATAGAAAGGGTTATTTCTCTCCTTAGTTAAACAATTTTAAAGTTTTCTTGAATTGTGTTGTGGTGGTTATTTCTTTTATGCTAGCAGTCAGTGTGTTCCAGGTTTTTATAGCTGATTGCTGAAATGTTTTTTGCTCTTCTGTTGTCACCCTTAAGACAATCAACAACAGTGTGAATTGCTTTACCTTTTTCAATACCATCATCATTAGATGGGTTGCCAATGGGACTGATATGTCTGATTTGTTGTTGCTAATACCAACTGTACCCATAGTTGAAGAGATTTGCTTCATGTCAGCCCAATGCTGTTTGTTCTCATGTATATGTGTTTCCTAAAAGTAGCTTATTGTTTTTCTTTCTTTTTTTAGTGAGTTGTGTTGGGGAAAGGCCATGGTGGCCTACACAAAGCCTTAACAATGGAAGAAAGAGGCAAGCGAAAGGCTAAGAGGAGAGAGATCAGATCAATTTTGATCTTATTGATCTTATTGATCTTATTGATCTTATTGATGTTACTGATCTTATTGATCTAATTGATTGTGGCTACTTCTGCACTGCTTGGTTGGGGCTGTTCAGTTTCTTAATTGAACTTTAGTAGCAAAAATCAGGGTTATTCAACTACTAGATGCTGCTGAAATTGTCACCAAATGCAGGTAGCAATTCGTCGGTGTGTGATTTAATAAAAAATCCTTCTTTTCAGGAGCTACGAAAAACTGGCCAGCTTACCATCTTTGGACTGACCAGTATTTGAGGGAGAAGTACGGAAATCGAACTATGCTGATGGAAACTAAGGATGATGACAAAAACAATATACCAGATGGTAGAAAATTTGCTGACTTTTTAGATCGGTACAAAAACCAATCAACCAATTTGTATATGGTGGATGAAGTGCTACCAGAAATGAGAGAAGAAATTGTCTTGCCGTTGTGCTTACGATGTGAGGAGATTGACCAGTTCTTCTTTGTGTCATACTTTTGGCTAAGCTCTGGCAACACTATGTCAACTGCTCACATTGACACTGATGAGAACTTACTCTGTGTTTTAAAGGGCCATAAGAAGGTAAGAGTCTTGTTGGTACTAAGTGAAGCTTGAGAGATGTAAATTCTCATTCAAGGAGGTAAGCTCTTCCCCACTAGATCTCTTCGAAAGACTGCAAACCTTTCAAAGGTGAAGGAAACTCCATTAAGCCTTAAAATTCTGACTTTTTTTACAGGTTTTGGGTGTATTGGGCATGTTTAATAGTATTGCTGTGGTGAACAGGGGTGGCATCCAGGGGGATAGAGGAGTTACTGCCCTCATCAGGGAGCACTAGCCCCCCATTGGGGAAAAATAGATACTTGGTCAGTCATTTGCAAACATAAGATTCTCTGAACTAATGGTTTAGCCCTCTTGTTGGCGAACTTAACTCCTCTGTCGGAAATTAGCCAATTGAATTGCCATTTGCTTGAAACGCCCCGCCTTTTTGTGGTACAAGCACACCGTACGACTTTCGATGACCCAAATCACCAGTAGCCAATGGAAGGAGATGCGACTGAAATCATTCCCACGTGGTAGCCATGCTGCCTTCGATATATTGACCCTCTGTTTCTTATTAAAATGAGCTTCTTTAACCAATTGTAAATGATGTTGCAGAAAAATTGAATGATATAGCTCATTGCCACAGACGCGGAGTAAAACCGCAGAGCAAAACTCATCCAATTTTGATAAAGATGGCAACACTGACGGACCCACGCGCTTATGTAGCCTACAGCCGTGAGCCGAGTAATAGGTTTAGTCTATTAGACTACCTTCTTTCTCCCATCGTTTTCCGCGCGGAGGGTAGGCGGCAATTATGACGGAGGCTATTGAAATATTGAAAAGTATCTCACTAATACAAGGCATACCTTAACCATGAATGGGCCTAAGGGAAGAGAATATTGTGAGGCAGTGGTAAGATGCGATGAGAGTCACCAGCTCTCGGTCATTCACTGGATCGGAGTCACTAGGTGTGGTCACATGGAGGTGAAGGACGTTTTCGACTCTGTTCAATGATCGTGCCCTCTTGGTGCTCCAACTTCTACTTCCAGGGGAAGGGTGGCAGGAATGAAAAAAGTAGAATAGGAGCGTAACCTTTCTTTGGAAGCTTCCAAAACTTGAGTGAATTTCCCTTTCAGGTTGCCCACTATTGAGTTGATTTTATGTGTGACGTCATAATGTCGAGTCCGTGTGCGAATTCTGTTGCACCTTGAAGGGAGGTATTCAAATCGACCCACGGTATGCAGTTTGTCACGCCAAAACTGCAATAGATTTCAAGCGTGCGATTTCATTTCGATTCATAATCCAATTGTGGAAGCTAAATATGAAATACCGTCTCCAACTTTGATCTCACGCCAGGATAAGCGGGAAGCCCTATGCCAAACTATCGCATTTTCCCATTTACCCTAGTGCCCGCCTTCCATAGCTTCCTTTACTGGCTTAGGTTCAGAAGTATGATTTCTCAAAGATTCGGTAATATTACAAATATTTAAGTGCAATTGCAGTTTCCTGTGCACTCTCCTTTCTCTTGTGATGCCATACTTGAGAGATAAGATCCAGATTGACAGAATCGTAAGTTAAGGATGCCAGTAGAACTCGTCGTTCGACGCTATTCCCGACTTTAAATCGGGTTTTCGGTAAGCATTGTATGCACAAAAATTTGTGCTCATCTTTGCAGGTCATAATGATATCTCCAATCTACTCAAAGTACCTGTATGCAGATGAATCGAGAGTCAAGGGTGTTTCAGATGTCAACACGAGTGCTGTGGACCTAGAGAAGTACCCAGATGTCATGAAGACAAGGTACTGGGTTGGCAGTGCAGACGAGGGTGACTGTATCTACATACCACAGATGTGGTGGCATCAAGTCTACTCCAGGTACCCCTCATTTGAATTTCATGATTGTGACTCCTTTTCTTATCTTTCCGGTTCTGGGTACTTTTTGGATTTAGACATTGCTTTTGCGTTATTGACTTTGTTTTATAAAATTATGTGACTTGATTGCAAATTC
Organism: Pseudorhiza aurosa; assembly: GCA_964026355.1. Taxonomy (NCBI): domain Eukaryota; kingdom Metazoa; phylum Cnidaria; class Scyphozoa; order Rhizostomeae; family Lychnorhizidae; genus Pseudorhiza; species Pseudorhiza aurosa. The sequence continues at coordinate 7,720,681 of OZ032122.1, forward strand.
TATTTTGATTGGAAGACAAGTGGCTGTGTAGCGAGGAAATTTACTGGCGAGCCATCTCACAATGCCATGCTTTTGGAATGTTACTTCTCTAACAAGGTGCTCCTAAGCGCTCGTTTTGATTATGTGACTCGACTTTTTTTTCCAATACCTTTGAATCAGTTGAAAGACCATAGCCAATTTCTAGGAAAGAGAGGCAAATGGCAGTGGCTCTTTGGTGGAAGTCAAAACCGTTCTGGAAAAATGTTCAGAAACAGGAAGGAAAACATAAGGCAAGAAAATTTACAAAGGACGAAGGTATGTTATCTGTTATTTCTACTACTACTACTACTACTTCTACTACTACTGCTACTTCTACTACTACTTCTACTACTACTTCTACTACTACTACTACTACTACTACTACTACTACTACTACTACTACTACTACTACTACTACTACTACTACTACTATTACTACTACTACTACTACTTCTACTGCTACTACTACTACTACTTCTACTACCACTGCTACTACTGCTACTACTACTTCTGCTACTATTTTAGTCTGCGAACTCATAGCGGAAGAGTCATGAGTTCGAACTCCATGTGTCACAATGAAAACAAATGTGGTGAGGAAATCAACGGGCGACAACTTGACGAAATCCACTACGTTAGAAACAATTCAAGATCCCGTCTCAGGTTTCTAATAATATTGAAATCGAGTCATCTTTGCAGTCTATTTGAAGACGTTCACTTTCTTAGAACTGTCTCCAAGGCATGTCGTTGATTTCTGCCACTTTGAATTGAATGTGCCACGCAGTTATCAAGAGCATAGCGCAGCAGTGCTTGAGAAAACTGCACCTCGATTAAAGACAGAATACAGGAACAGGATGCTGCCACAACTTTGAAGTTCTGGTGTTTTAAAGCGTTTTTAGAAACCAACTCGATGCCATCCTGCTCAGCCGGCCGAGAAATTGTCGTCAAGATGGACATTTTTTCTTAGCTTTTGATTGATGGTCATTTGCCTTCAGCTAGCATTTTGTAGTCCACATCGACCAGTCCTGTCATTGCTTGCATGCTATCATCTTCCTCGTCAGCAAAATCGAAAAGGAAATACTCCTACGCAGACGCATTGAGGGAATACGAAGATTGGGTTGTTGATGTTGCTCCCAAAGTCCCCACCATCAAATGTAAGGAGCAGCAAGTGCTTATGAGCAAGTACAACTGGGAAACCGATAAGATAAAGGATGCGCCGAAGACACTTGGTGATGGAGGCGATCTGGAGGAGGTTTGTAAATTTGCCTTTTTACGGATACGTTTGTGGACATGGGTTTTCCTCATCGTCTTACCTATGAAGCATAGACAAGTCCCAAATCCGTCCTTCTTTAGAGTACTGCTCCCATGTCTGGAGTGGTGCTCCAAAATCCACTCTCTGTCTTCTCGACAAAGTCCATTTCAAAGCTATTCCTCTCATCAATAATCCTAACCTCACCATATCGCTCCAACCTCTTTCCCATTGTCGTCTAGTTAGAGATCTTTTCATCTTTTACAGATACTTTCACAGGCATTGTTCTCAGGAGATCAGGGAGACTATTCCTGTTCCTCTGAGGTATGTCAGAACCACCAGAAGCTCAACTCATTCACACCCTTTCCAAGTTTCACTGCCTAATCCACGAACTCTATCTCACAAATCATCATTCATCCCAAGAACATGCAATTTATGGAATGTCTTGCCTTCTTCTTGCTTTCCTGAGTCCTACAACTTGCCCTCTTTCAAATCCAAGATCAATAAACTTGATCTGATCTCTCTCTCCTCTTAGCCTTTCGCTTTCTTCTTTCTTCCATTGCTGAGCTTTGTATAGGCCAGCATGGCCTTTCCCCAACATAACTCACTAAAAAGATATGAAAGTAAAGTCTTTCCTAACTGCTACATTGTTTGATTAAAATTACACATGGATCCATTCTGTGTTGCGTATCTGCAGGAAGCTTTCGAAGACGATGATGATAACGACAGACTTGATACCAGATCAGTTCACAAGGAGATTGACTCTCGCTTGGAATCAGGTGAAGTCTCTTGCTTCTTTGATAAAAGTAACAAGCAGAGCCCTTGTCACTTTAAGCCCTGTGATGACGAGGATGACCTTCGATGTGTGAAGTACGTCCTTGAATACTGCGGAGCATATGAAGACAGAGGCTGCGTCGTGAACAAGCCACAGTTGCTGAATAAAAAGGACTTTGAAGAGATGGCTGAAATGGAAAACTCCAGCCCTTTGTTCGGGCCTTGAGAGCATCTCTCAAACAACTTTGATTCATGACAATAAGCATGTACTTTACATTTTGCTCTCATTGCTGCTTTTAAGGTGAATTTCCTCCATTTGGGTGAAAGGTGCTATTTCCTGTTGGTTTAATTTGCTAGAGTGTAAGTACGTCATGGGTTTTTTTCAAAGGACGAACATCTGATGATGCCAACTCCAACGAATCTGTAAACGATAATAGGTATCAGGATAGCTCAGTTGTACTATTCTTGTGCATTGATCCTAATGGTTCGAATTCACCCTCAGCTCTCTGTCCGGTGTAGGATCATGAGGTATGGTACATCGAGAGGAAGGACCTGGACATTGTTCGATGAGCAAAAAGCTTCTCAGTGTCCAAATGTTTACCTTTGGTATCTAGGTAGGAGCATACACATATAAGAAAAATTGGTCAGTTTCTCAATTCTGTAGATGCTGCACTATGATGTTGTCCTCTTCCCCATTTAGGCTTCTAGTGGTGTGCTCCTTTCTCCACTTGTGTCTTTTCGCTTATGTTTCTAGTCCACTCAAATCCCTTCTTTGTCTTGCAATATCATTTTTTTACACGAATTAGATTACAACGCGTCAAATACAGTTGCACTTTCTCAGCGATTCCTTCTGTCCACAGCCGCATTGATGGCATCGAGGTAGAATCCTTGCTTTGTGCGCGCAAGACCCGGGCTCGATACCCGGTCGAGTCGTACCAAAGTCTTGACAATGACGCCTGTTATTTCTCTGCTGAGAATTCAGCGCTGTTGAAAAGAGGTTGGGAGTTAATCACACAGTATTACCAGATGGCCATTCCCAAACTGCAGCATTCACGGTGCTTGCACAGCTGCGTGACCCAAAGGCCAAAGAGACGGAGACTGTCTCCACCCGTTTCACAATAATACTGAATAAAGGAACTTTGACTTCGTCTTTGGAAGTCATTATATTTATCACATAAAGAGGATTGCTACGGGATTTTTGCAATACGGACTTGTATATTATTTAGGAAATTCTATTAATGTAGCCAAAAAAATCCTATTATTGGGTTTAGAGAGGGAAGTGGAATTTAATCGATTCGAATCAATGGAATTCAATCAAGGAGTCCTGTACTCGAGATGTGCTTCATTCTCAGTATTAGAATATGTGCACAATATGTGAATATATAGAATAGTATTTAATCAAGTTATTGTAATTGTTTGTTTGTTGGAATGACAACCCCCCGCTGGCAGTTTCGAAAGAGGAGGTGCTCGATGAGACTGGTGGACAAATAAGGAAGGTAAAGATTCAAGAGTTGTCGGTTGTGACATTAGAAGCATGCAAAGAAGACAAGGTGTGTTTTTTATTTATTTAAACGTACTACCCTAAGGAACCGGGCAGGGATGTTACACGCTCACCTGGTACATGCCAACTCCGATATGTTTTGGCTCAATCTTCACGAGTTCCAAAAGAGGATCTTGCAGCCTTCGTCCGATTGAAACTAAAATGCAAATACATCATTAGCAATGTTTCCATCGCTCTTGCCAAAAGCCAATGCAACGAGATATGGCATAGATATTATTCAACACAGAGGCTATCTATTTTAATCCTCACAAGTAAAATTCAAAATTTTAACACGCATTTAAAGTTCAAACGAAGAGCAAAACTATATATAGTTAACGTTAAAGTTTAAGTAAAACTTAACAACAATACTTGCTCCTACAGACTGTGAAAGGCTTCAGTAAGGAGCAAGGTCATTGATGAATGTTCTATCGCCAGAATATTAGATACTTACTTGAAATTAATTGACTCATCAAAGAAGACGAAGTGTTTTTTTATTTAAACGTACTACCCTAAGGAACCGGGCAGTATGGTTGCAAAAATAGCTATTTATTTTGAAAGACCGTCCTCTTTGACTATACAGAAGAAGAGGTTCCAGATTTTCATTGCTTTTCTTTTTTTTTTATTTTTTTTTTTATCTTTTTATTTTTTTAGTGGGTTATGTTGGGGAAAGGCCATGGTGACCTATGCAAAGCCCCAACAAAGGAAGAAAGAAGAAAGCGAGCAGCTAAGAGGATAGAGAGATAAGATCAAGGTTACTTACATTAGATTTGAAAGATGGCAAGTTGTAGGACTCAGGAAAGCAAGAAGAAGGCAAGACGTTCCATAAGTTGCATGTTCTTGGGATGAATGATGATTTGTGAGATAGAGTTCGTGGATTAGGCAGTGAAACTCGGAAAGGGTGTGAATGAGACGAGCTCCTGGTGGTCCTCACACGAAAAAATGTTTGCTTGAGCTCACCAACGAGATGACTGCGTCTGTGCCCTTTATAAAAGTTGCAATGCAACCAAACGGGTGCCATGTTCTGATGGTATAAAAGTGAGAAATCGTTGTATGAATGGATTATTCATGCAGAGTGATGCATAACCCATTGTCAGGAGATGTGGTGTTGAAAGTGGAACTAAATATTGATGCATCCCTCTGACCCAATATGCTTCAACGTAATGCATGAAAGTTTTTAAATGGTAATAAGATGATTTGCGTATATCTTAGTCAGTCCATTGATCTGACCTAATATTGTTCAACTTAATGCCTGAAATTGCTTAAATGGTAATAAGATGATTTTCGTATAACTTATTCAGTCTCCATGATATTCTCTTTGAATAGCTTTTGAAACTACTGAAGTGTTTGACCCGTTGGATAGGCTACACTTTTAGACAAATTATAGACTTATCATTTTCTCCCATTATCTGTTTCCATCTTTCCATTTCAAACCCTGCATACAGCATGTGCCCAGTAGACAACGGCCAAGAGAGAGGCGTTACTCTTTGCCTGTTATCAACTGGCTGAACACTTACTTGATTGACATTGTCTGGAAACCTCAGGAAGGTATATGGAGACATAAGTACTTTTGAACAGCTAACTGAGTGGTTGTTGTTGTTGATTAAAGGAGATCATCTGTGTGGAAGGTGCCGTTTTCAAGGCACACTCATTCACGTTTCTCTTCACCCTCTCTCTCTCTCTCTCTCTCTCTCTCTCTCTCTAGTATCTCTCTCTTTAGTATCTCTCTCTCTCTCAGGGTCTCTCTCTCTCTCTCAGGGTCTCTCTCTCTCTCTCAGGGTCTCTCTCTCTCTCTCACACACAGTCTCTCTCTCTCTCTCTCTCTCACACACAGTCTCTCTCTCTCTCTCTCTCTCTCTCTCTCTCTCTCTCTCTCTCTCTCTCTCTCTCTCTCTCTCTCTCTCTCTCTCTCTCTCTCTCTCTCCTCTCAGGGTCTCTCTCTCTCTCTCTCTCCTCTCAGGGTCTCTCTCTCTCTCTCTCTCCTCTCAGGGTCTCTCTCTCTCTCTCAGGGTATCTCTCTCTCTCTCAGGGTCTCTCTCTCTCTCTCAGGGTCTCTCTCTCTCTCTCAGGGTCTCTCTCTCTCTCTCAGGGTCTCTCTCTCTCTCTCAGGGTCTCTCTCTCTCTCTCAGGGTCTCTCTCTCTCTCTCAGGGTCTCTCTCTCTCTCTCTAGTATCTCTCTCTTTAGTATCTCTCTCTCTCTCAGGGTCTCTCTCTCTCTCAGGGTCTCTCTCTCTCTCTCTCTCTCTCTCTCTCTCTCTCTCTCTCTCTCTCTCTCTCTCTCTCTCTCTCTCTCTCTCACAGTCTCTCTCTCTCTCTCTCTCTCACACAGTCTCTCTCTCTCTCTCTCTCTCTCTCTCTCTCTCTCTCTCTCTCTCTCTCTCTCTCTCTCTCTCTCTCTCTCTCTCTCTCTCTCTCTCTCTCTCTCTCTCTCTCTCTCTCTCTCTCTCTCTCTCTCTCTCTCTCTCTCTCTCTCTCTCTCTCTCTCTCTCTCTCTCTCTCTCTCTCTCTCTCTCTCTCTCTCTCTCTCTCTCTCTCTCTCCTCTCAGGGTCTCTCTCTCTCTCTCTCTCCTCTCAGGGTCTCTCTCTCTCTCTCTCTCTCTCTCTCTCTCTCTCCTCTCAGGGTCTCTCTCTCTCTCTCAGGGTCTCTCTCTTTCTCTTTCTCTCAGGGTCTCTCTCTCTCTCTCAGGGTCTCTCTCTCTCTCTCTCTCTGGGTCTCTCTCTCTCTCTCTCAAGGTCTCTCTATCTCTCAGGGTCTCTCTCTCTCAGCGTATCTTTCTCATCGTATCTCTCTCAGTCTCTCTCCCTCTGAACAACGGGTTGTGGAGCAACCAGACTTTATATATTTTGGACGATTTTCAATGATTTTTTTGTATTTTTAACTTTGCAGATGGAGCCGTTTTTGTATAGCAATGCATCAATCTTTAATTTAAAGCAGGTACCTTGGCAGTAGCAGTACCTCTTGGTACTAAAAAGGCTTAACCTGTGTCTGTTATTACTATTCTTTTTATCATTATTATCATTTTTACTGTGGTATCTAGCTAGAAAATTACGTTTGCAAATATACGAGAAACTAAACTTCTCAATGTTTTGCAGCCATAGGTTTCTTAAGGCTCCATATGTTTCATGTCTATTGGGATGGGAACTGGCAATGTGATTCCAGGGTAGGGGGTCACTGGGTTCGATTCCCACCTCAGCTAAACTTTCACTTAGAGTGAGGAGAGTCACTTAAGGTGCCAGGATAGCTCAATGGTAGGATTCTTGCGCATTGACCCTATGGTCACTGGGTTCGATTCCCACCTCAGCTAAACTTTCACTTAGAGTGAGGAGAGTCGTCAGCTCTCCGTAATTCCAGGCGTAGGAATCACGAGGTGTGGTCATATTGAGAGGAAGGACCTGGACACTGCTCGATAAGCAAAAAGCTTCTTAGTGTCCAAATTTCTACCTTTGACATCTAGGTAGAATTGTGTGTATATAAAAGACAAAAAAAGGTAGATCGTGTTGTTGTGATTCCGATGCTCCAATTTAAGGTCGAACTGTATATCTTCATGCATTTAAGTAGCCTTCTTCTTCTTCTACTGGCTTCATTCCCACACCAGGTGGGGTCGCCGGTGCGGATTGCCCCTCTCCACTTCGCTCTGTCCTGGGCGTCCTCTTGCTGCATGCCAGCTGCGTGGAGGTCTTCCGAGATTCAGTATTTCCACCTCCTCTTTGGGCGGCCTCACCTTCTTCCAGTTTGCAGTGTTTGGACTCTCCGGCCTACATAACTGTCTTCCCGTCTTTCCACATGGCCAAACCAGCGCAGTCTGCTCTCTCTGATCTTTCCCACCAATTCTCCCACCTTCACTTTTCCCCTGATGACAGCGTTTTCAATGCGATCAAGCCTCGTTTTTCCCAGGGAAAACCTCAACATTTTCATCTCTGCTTCCTCCATCTTTCTCTCCTGGCCCTTGGTCACTGCCACTGTTTCCATACCATATAGCATAGCTGGCCGGATCATTGTCTTGTACATTCTGCCTTTAACTGCTGCAGGGACCTTTCTGTCGCACATGATTCCTGTGACCCTTCTCCATGCATCCCACCCTGCTTGGATCATTTTTGCTACCTCCTTTTCCGTCCCATCGTCCAGTTGTACCGTCGATCCAAGGTATTTGAAGTCCTCCACTCCCTTGAGTTGGCTACCTTCCATGTGTACCTGGTCTTCCTGGCTGCCCAGGCATAGGCACTCCATCTTTTCTCTACTGACCCTCATTCCTCTGTTCTATTTAAATAGCCTGAATCAGTGAGCAAGGAATGATGAGTCTGCACATGGGCAAAATGAAGGGAATCATATAAAAAACTGCACTACATGTGAGTATGACTGTCATTCCGGTATGGTTAGCATTGCCGTTATCTTTGATGACCAGGGTCTCAAAACATCTACAGACTGAATGCTCTCCGCTGTTGGTGTAATTGTCATACACTGACCGCTGTCCGCAAACCAATACCGTAAGCCTTCGCGTCAATTGCGTCATTTTTATTTTTAGAACCGTATCTGCACCGTGCTGAAAGGCAGATTTGGACGCTGCGGCCGCAGTCGAAGGTCTGGCCTGGTACTGAATTCTACTGCGAAGGAGTTTGCATAAACTCAAAAGTAGCCTTCGTTTTTGGAGTCCATACCAGGAGGTATTTGCAGTTAAACAAGTAGAAATCATGGCACCGCAGGACCCTAGAATACGCCAAATAAAAATAAAAACCGGGGTAGTAAAACGGTGAGTAGCAGTGCAATCTAATCATGCACATGTATTCATCCAAGTTGATGCCTTTGTTTCACTACTTGCTATGCCACAGCAAACGCCCAGGCCTACCTGACAATGCTGCTCGATGCAAAACATTTAATGTTTCACAGGTAGGTTTCCCATTTCAAGGACGATGGCGCGCAGTGAAACTTGAAATAGTGCCCGTAGTCTTTTTAGTTATTGAGATGTTATAGCTGTACTTGCCCGAGACTGATTGGTACTTGCCCATTCATGTTTAGTCTAGGCAAAGAAAAAGGGTTATATGAAAAAGAAGTGAAAGAGCAAGAAGCCAAAATTGAGACAATGAAGGCTGAGAGTAGAGATGAATATGAAGTAAAAAAACAGGTAAATTTGTTGAAGTAAGTTCATTATTCCTTCTGTTAACTTGTTGCATGTAAAATGGGCATGGCATGGAGCAACACAACTTGCTTTTACATCAAGTACCTCTAACATCATTAGCTGCTAGATCTACAGAAAGGAGGCATTCAGAGAGGGGTACAAGAGATGGGGGCATTCAGAGAGGGGGTACATGAGCATTGCATGAGACCAGGGACCTTCAGAAATTTAGGTGCATGCTCCAAACACCATGATAACTACATCCATTTTGTTATTAAATACTATTTGATAATAATTTTTTTGAGAGAAGCACTTTGACCTGTAAATTGAATACACGTAATGGTTTTGGTATTGAAGTTAAGAGAAAGTCTTGTATACATGCTTCACCTCATTTGTTGACAATTGCAAGCAAAACTTTTGGTATGGACCTTTATAGATTTTCTTGTACTTCATTGTTGGTTACAATTCCTTTTGATTTGTGTTGGTTGAAATGAAAACTCTTATTTCTTGTCATTTTTAGATAGAAGTGTTAAATGAATCGAGGGAAATGATACCAGACTGTGCAAAAAGATTGCGGTTGGCATATGCTGAGCTTTCCCAGCTTCTTGTAAGCTTTTGTTTGTATCTGTGGCTTTTTCTTCCTTTATTATAACTTTGAATGTTGCAGACTTTCTTCAACCCAAGAAATTAGATTAAAGCAACAGAGTTAAGTTTGTGAAGCCCAGTCCATACCACCAATGTGCACTATCTGGCAAGCCTTGTGTTGAAAACATCTGTTTCCTGGGTGCACCATTAATTAAAAAATGCAAAGCCAGAAAGCCTCTTTGCTCCCTAGAAAAAGTAAATAACTGTGTTCTAAAGATGATTGCAGTTAAAGAAATATGTCTTCATAGAAAAGCCAAGGATATAAGTTTCATTGCATCCAGCTATCCATTAGTGCTTTAATCTGATACAAAGAAGGGAACAAAGAAGCTTCCTGGCTTTGCATTTTTTAATTAATGGTGCAAATAGACGTGAAAGTATCATCCTGAGCCACACTGCTCCAAACTAAGGTCTGGGTATCCATAAGCCCACACTAGCTTGGGACCAAACCCATATCTTTCAAGGCAAAAGTTAGGTGATTGAGCCACAATACCGACACCCCTGTGGTCCATTAATGAAAGTGAGAGGCCACAAGATTTGAATGGTTATCAGACTTCTTCAATATTATAGAGCATGGATTCATATGAAAGAGTAACTGAAAACCACTACTGCAGCTCGTATATAACTTTTACAGACCTATGGCTGAGTCATGGTATCTTAGCATTTTCTTTGTCACAATAGACCCAAGAAATATGCTTTTGGTGTCACTTTGGGATCAACATCACATTAACGTAATATTTTTCTCCAGGAGAAAGAGGAGGAACTCGCACAAAGTGAAGAGTACAAGACGGCAAAACAAGTTCTCGAAGAAACACGTCTTGAATAGACCTCCACTTGATTATCAGCTTTAAAGTATGACACTTAAAATGATAGTTTACCCAAGTACAGTTAATGTACTGGGCCAAGACTCTGTATGCAATTCACCTGGTCAACTGGCAAATTGTGCCTTTCTTATCAAATGTGTTTCAGACAGGGTATTATTTGGAGCAACCCAGCTCTAATTAGACCACATAAGCACCTTTTTGCATTTGTGCTGTTGGAAAGTGTTTAGCAGTTTGAGTATCAATTATAAATACATGCATACTTCCAAATGCCAAACCGATTAACTTTGTTTGGGATGTTACCTGTGGACTGTTACAACAATGGGCAAATGTGTAAATGCCATTCCAATCTGGGTATAACAGATCCAATCATGTCAGATCATTAAACAATACTTTGCTATAGATTCAAATTTATTATCTTCTGCCCCTGATTAGGTAACAAGCCAGTTGGCAGCTTCTTCACCTCTGATCTCGCCGTGTGCCTACTAAATTGTAACACTGTATATAATTCTACCTGGATTTCACGGGTAGTCACTGAGACAATGAAAAGCTTTTGCTTATCAAGCAGTCTCCAGATCCTCTCTTGATGGGACCACACCTCGTGATTCCTACGCCTGTAATTGCTGTGTTTGTGAATCTCCTTGCTCTTAACTGAAAGTTTAGCAGAAGGTAGATCTGAACCAATGACCATCGGATCGATGCTGAAGAATGTTACCAGTGGTGAATAGTAATGAACTGGGCACTTCAACTTCTTTCCAGTGCAATTTCATTTCATTGCAAATAGTACTAACCAACAGACTGGTTCCTTCTCCAGATGAACTAGATTTTAGTCATTTTCTCATCTAACTACACGAGTCCCAAATCTTCCTTCCTCTAGGGTACTACTCCCGTGTCTGGGCTAGCGCCTGATCGGGGGGGAAATAATTTTAAGGCCAATAAATTTTAAGGCCATTATAAGTGAGTCAACATTTATGGGCAGCATGTATGCCAACATCTGTTGCCTCTTTGGCAAATATTGCCGCCCAGAGGAACAATGCCGGTATACATTTTGCCCACACATGTCAACTCTTGCACCATGGTCTTTATCTGGCACATAGCAACTTCAACTCAACCGTAGAGCCCCTTTGGCTATTTTTCTAGCTCTACACCACTGGGATGAAATATTCAAAAATTGCAACTTTCCGATGAATCCTCAGTTTGGTTTCTGCTCTTTTATATGTATATGTGATATAACAATCTACCATATTTATACAGGATAGCCTTTTCAGTAAACTGCTATCACCAACGGCTCTGTCAAAGTTGAAGTTTGTATAGTAAAAGGTTCAAAATTTCTAAATATGTATATTGCCAATGTAGGTTTGGTAAACTGAACAGAACTGTTTCTTGGCTAACAAAAAGATCAACAAAACGACCAAAGATCAACGAATGCATTCTTAAAAGGTCATTATATCTCTTTTAAGTTGTCTTCGTGTGCACTTGTTTAAGGGGCTAATAGATGCTGCAGCTTCAGCGCTGGAACAGATCGTGACAGACACACATAGCATTACATGTTGAAGTGTAAATTCCTGTATAAAGATTCATATGATGATTACTATTATTATCTCTAGGTTTTCTTTGCTTCATTTTTTTCTTCCCCATTAGCCCCGGATCCAATCCAGGTTCTAGGGCTCTATAACGGGTAGTCATTTTTTTTATTTAATAGACGAAACTTTCCGAAGGATATGGGCGGATCCTAGCAGAGCGATCTTTTGCAGTTGGTGACGTTGATTCAACAATTATTATTATTATTATTATTATTATCATTGCTATTATTGTTGCAATATGATTATGTTCCAAATTATTATGCATCATACATCATATATCCAAATTTTTATATATGTTATGCAATATATATTCCAAAAAACATTCAACTTTACGGTAAAATGCATCAATAACACTTTACCTACAAACTCTAATCTTGCCAAATTGAACTTGTCTTCAACATCAGATTGCTCTTTATGCTTATACCCGAATCCCTTTTACACATTTTTTCTGCCTGCAAAATTTACTTGAATCAGGGGCGCTACACATGGCGACAGGATTCCGTTCTTCTGTCCATCGCTACTTTTCTCCAATCCATCAGAAATTCTACCATTTATGCTGACCTTCCTACATTTTTAAGTCCCTCCATTCTCACCGGAGACAGTTTACGTCCAGACCTTCTACTTTCTGTTCGAACGATTTTCTTTATTTTGTTGAATTAACGGTGGGTTTCGAGATAAACCTTGGGAATAATGCAAGGCGACAGAAACAAAAATACAAAACCTAGAAACAAATATAAAATCTAAATATGAAAAAGTTAAATTCATAAGTATCGTTATAAGCACGCTCGGTGTCTTTGACAGTTCCTCCGTGGATTTCTTAGAAATGCTTGAAGACCTGAAATTTGACCAAACTTGCAGGCTCTACATAGCCAAGAAGATAATGGCCATTGCAGTAAGAACTTCTTACTGTGTCTTCTGCCGAAGGAATAAAGACTGGGACAGTCCTGAGCTGCTGACATTTTGAAACTTTTCATTATTTTCTAACAGCTTTTTTTCTTTGTATTTCTTGTTCATTTTTGATCAAGTAGCCAATTGTAGACTACCTATTTAGAGAGGTTTACAGTTGTAATTTAGTATATATTACAAGAGATGAAGTTTGAAAAAAAATTATTATCGCAATATGATCCATACAAGAGCGCGAGGCAAGTTCTTACTGCCATTCAAAAAGACAACGAAAGTCGTATCACCCATGAGCTTGAATCACAAGGTTTTGCCATCTCCATTATTCTTATTTATGCAAGCTCTATAACTCATCGTCTTTGGTCTTCGGCGCAACAGAACAGGCCCAAAAACATGTTCAACGTTTCAATTAAACATCTCAACAACACTCTTGCCACAAGGAAGAATCTCTGTAAATGGTCCATCTCTCAATCATCTGCATGCTCTTTCTGCCTTCAAGCTTGATCTCTCCAACGCATTGTCTCTAGCTGCAAGTCGCACCTTGAAGATGGTCGCTACACTTGGCGCCATAACTCACTTCTTCTCTATCTTGCAAAAAATTTTCCTCGTTTTCAAACTGGTCTTTCTATGCCGATCTTCCATCTATTTATCTCCAAGCTTAATCACCGGTGACTCCCTCAGACCAGACCTTGTCTTGATAACCAAAAACTCTCCTCTTTACATTTTGGAACTTACTCTAGGGTTCGAATCCGACATGCAAACAGCAACCGTAAAGCAACAAAATACAAAACCCTCATTTCTGACCTCAGTTCTACTTACTCCGACATCAACTTTGTAAATCTTTCGATGATTGCTTTAGGAATATTGGGTTCCTCTTCTGACTCACTTCTTTCAACGTTTAATGATTTCAATATAGACCAAAACCACAAAAATCGCGTTATAAAGAATGTTGTGAGCATCGCAATTAGGTAAGCACACTACGTATTCCGTAGGAGAAATAAATCGTGGCCGAATCTGGAATTCTTAGATTTTTGATTATTTTATTCATTTTTTCTTTCTATTATCTTATATGTCTGTTAGCCATTTTTCGCAATCAATTTTCTTTATCATTGCATCGAAGCAGATAGCCAGTTATGCACTACCTCTTATTAGACAGGTGTATAATTGTATATTCTAATCATGCTCAATGAATCGAAGTTTCAAAAAATTATTATTTGAAGAGTTAGTAAGTATGGAAATGACACGTCAATTGTCAATCTCCCTTAAAAGTCGTCTTCCATGCGTACTATAACGAAGGAGTCAATGTTTGACTCTTCTATCCTGCTTCTTAACCCTATATCGCATGACTTATCAAAATAGGCGTTGGGTGTAAGTCTAATGCCTTTTCGTGACATTTGTGCCTAAGCAAGTTACAGGAGGAATGGTTATGAGGAAAAAATATCCAAGGGGCAAAATAGGGCCTCCTTCGCAACAGAAAAGTGCTCCGTGTAGTCCTTTGGGGATCTTCTTGGTACGCAATATTTAGCAACCTTTGTGTTGGGAATTTCCCAAAGCCTAGCATTTGGCCCTGTTTTCACGTAGAAATTCCCAGTGGCACTAAATGAATCACGAGAAATAGCCTTGATAATGATTATTATTTACACAGAAAATACATTCGTAAGTGAGACAACCTCAAGCCCCATCTGCAATTTACGGAGAGTTGCGTTAAATTTAAGCCATTTCTAAATTACCTTGGTCATGGAAACCAAGTCAAAACATCAACAAAAATTAGGCGATTTTTTAAACTAGGGTAAATCTACGTACAAAGTAATCAATATTGTGTCAGGCAGGCCAATCTCCTAATGATGTAATATCGACGTGCGGCCACACTGCATCATGGTAGATGTAGTGGATCAACTTCGAATACATTTATAGCAAGATGGAAGCGATCAACGATGCTGATATTGGATTTCTGCAATACCAGTACGCTAGCTTTTCTAAGAGCTCCAGCTTGGGGGGATGGAAGGGAAAACAACAAGCAAGGAAAGGCATTTTTCATTTTACGCGTTTCCGAATGACAAGAGCAAGGAAAGGCAGATATGCTCATGCTGATATTGGATTTCTGCAATACCAGTACGCTAGTATTTCTAAGAGCTCTTGTCTGGCTGCTGGATCTAGCACTGCCTTTGAAGATAGTAGAAATGTAGCATATGAGCAATTGCTTCCAGATATAGAGAGAGGATTGACAAAATATCTACAGTTCTTTCCTGGTGTATCACATGTGACGTTGACATAGAAACTCTGTTGGCAATGTCTACTTGAAGTAAACCTAATGTTAGTCTTACAAGAACTATGAAAAATTCAATTTCTGGTGATATGAGTCTTTTTTGACCACGCTTCTATGATAATTCCAGCAAGGAGGACAGTGATGACAATGAATGGTTTCCATAAAATGCCGATATGCTGAAAATATTTTGTCACCATAATAAACATTTGGAAGCTAACTTTCACATGATATTGCTACTTAACCATGAAAGACGATGACGCAAAAATGATGAATCTATATATCTTTTTAAAGCGCTGACTGTATTCTATTCAAATATGCAATGTGTGGCAGTATTAGTTATCAGAAAACATTCAGAGCGGTTCAAAGTGCATTGCATCGAAATTGATGACGTCATAAGAAAAGCTGACTTCCGATCAACAATTTTTTTGGCCATCTTGGACATGAAATAGAGCGCCACATTTTTGAGACTACGACGGACGGGAAGAGGGCAAGAGGGCAAGGGGGCAAGAGGAAGGCAGAGAACCACCTTTCTCGACTGGATGAGGAAGAGAGCGAATGCACGAGATGGGACGGAGCTGGGAGAGATGGCACGTTGTAGCGTTTACGGCGTACTGCGGTTCGCGAGAAGGCACACAGAGATCACAACCGTTTTCGGTCTTGTAGTTTTCTATTCCAATCAAGACTGATTACTATACACAATCATCATCCTTATATATCATCAAGATGTCAAAGTACACTAATATACAACAGGACAACACGTGGTTACAATGAGTACACTAACGTACATAAAAGGACAACACGTGATTACAACAGCATGTGATTTACGGATATACAAAGATGCGGAAATACATGACAACACGTGATTACAACAACATGTGATTTACGGATATGACAAAGATGCGGAATTACATGACAACACGTGATTACAACAACATGTGATTTTTATATAACAAAGATACGGAAATACATGACATGCTACAACGTGACAGAGATGGATGGAGACGGATGAAGCCACCACGAATCGTCTATGGCATGAATATGCCATGACACAAGAAGAAGATTCGTTGTGCCTTCCTCACCCTCAGCATTAACGTGAGCAGTCATCCACAATCAACTCCTCATTGCACAGGTCATTTGCGCTGTGTTGAAAATTGCCATTTCTGCGATGTAAGCTGTCATCTCATACAGATGGTCGATTTCTTGTCCTAGATGTTGCTCTTGCCTTGGGTGCCTGTTTGCTTCTTTGGCGTCACCGTTGGAAACTCATTGAGGTAGGTTCTCTTACCTCCAACGAAATGCTCAGAGCAAACCCTACGACCCAGCGTTCGTTTAAAATCTTTTCGACATATCGTATGAATCCACTTTTCTCGCAATATCTGCCTTTCCTTGCTCTTGTCATTCGGAAACGCGTAAAATGAAAGGTGCTTGTCTCTTGTGCTGTTGCTAAAACAACCAGGTACACAACACGTGTATCCTCCAACCACCTAACTTTTGGTTGCTTGTTGTTTTCCCTTCCATCCCTCCAAGCTGGAGCTCTTAGAAAAGCTACCGTGCTGGTCTTGCAGAAATCCAGTATCAGCATCATTGATCGCTACCATCTTGTTATAAATGTATTCAAATTTGCTCCACAATAATCTTGCCCAGTGGTCGGGAACCTTTTTTGGCTGAGAGTGCCATAAGCACCACATACTTCTAAGTGTAATTCCGTGAGCACCATACAGTACGTTCAAAACGAAAAATGCAAGTAATTGTGTGCATTTTATGTACTTTCATTGCTTTTAAGGTATGATCAGTCTCTGCATTCCTTTCAATGACATTATATGCTGTTGCTAATCAGTGATGGGTATTTCTTACAATTAATGCGACTGACTTCTGGTGCTGCATGGTTTTGCTGATGGCCTTGTAGTCTGGTTGCTACGTGGTGAGGTGAAGCTTCATGCAGGCGTTGAGACTCATATCTGTTAAACGTGATCGTAGGTTGGCCTTAATGCTCTTTAGGTGTGAGAAAGCCTGCTCACACGCATACATAGATACGCACACCTTTCCTCCCTTGACAGTCAACGCAAGTTGCTTTGCAGAAGCAGACCAGGGTAATTATCCCAAACTTCATCCAGTTGTGTTTTAAACTGGCGATCAGTTAAAGCTCGGGCGAAAATAAAGTTGACCACCCGAACGACCAGCAATGATGTGCAAAGGAGTCCAACGAAACTTTGTCTATCATTAAAGATTTTTCTGCGAGCCAGATGCACCCATCAAAAGAGGCACATCTTGCTCGCGCGCCGTAGGTTCCCGCCCTTGGTCTAGCGAGTAAGCTGTGTGAGGTTGTATTCAACACATCCACCTTAACGTAATTTCTTCCTCACACTCTCATTCATTCTCCGTCAAGTTCATTAATTCTGCAAATCATCTTTTTCCTCTCCATTCAATACGCACAATCATTTCCCTTGCCATAGGAGTCACACGTTCTTTTCTTACGTCATGATTACGCAACCATTGTGCAAGCCTTGCCTTGCCGGAATCATCTGTTTACAAACCATTATATCACAAACAAACCCTTCCTTTCCATTCAATCAATTCAATTGTAAACAACAAATATATAGCCAGTAAGTTGTAATTAGCATTAGTAAGAAGATAACCAACGGGTTAGAAACAACATCAATAAACGAAACCAAAACGTGGTATTCACTCGACTCTTCGGCCTACGGCAAAGAAGCAATACAGAACAAGTCCAGAGAGAAGTAACCAAACTTATCGGTGAGATCCTTCCATAAACAATAGAGTTGTTCAGTGGATACGTCACATCTCCATAGCAACAAAATTTCTTTTCTAAACATACGAACAAAGATGGCGTTTTCCATTAGTTCTCTATGCGCATTTATCGAAGGTGAAATAAAATCGATATCTAGAGGTGAAAATCATTATAAATCGGGTCATGTAGAGTGCATAACATATGCTCAAGGTGTTTTGAAAGGAAAAGTTCGTGCTAGCATGAAAGACAAGGTGTACAACGTTACGGTAAGTTTAGATCATTTTAGGCCTAAATTTAATTCTACTCGATTATCATAAAAATGTAATTATACATACAATCGTTTCTAATCCTTGCATATTTTAAGGCATTCAACCTTTTATAAAGCTTTTTATCGATCTGTTAGATGAAGGCTTGATCAAATTTTGTTCATTGCATTTTTCTAAGCTGCTGGTTGGCTATTCAGCAGCACAAAGCCAAAATGATAGTCCATATGTCAGTAAATCGGTGGAATTTGGAGAAAATTGGTAAAAAGTTTTAAAATCTATCAGTTTTTAGGACTCAAATTGGAATATTGTAGCATATCATGTGGTGAATTTTTTCTTATTGTGATTTTAAAGAGAGAGCTTCAGTTCTTCGTTATAATTTATATCAACTGTTGTATCAGCTATCTCCTTCAGTACCTTGTATTAAATACATATATTAGTTTTGATGCAAGGCACTCTTATTTCTTTTTTCATGTTTTTAGATACATATAGATGAAGTTAATTCAATACGCTCAACAGAATGTGAATGTCCAAGAGGCTTATTCAAATGTAGTCATGCAGCTGCCCTTTTCCTGCATGCAATTAACGAAATAAGTGTGACAGATGTTGAGTGCTGCTGGAAGAAACAAAAAGCTGCAAATTGTTCCACAAGCTCTGTGTCTGACCTCTACCCGTCAAAAAGGCCAGATTATGTTGCACTTACCAGGGAGCCAAATGATGAGGATAGGGCTGTACTATATGCGGATTTGTGCCAATATGGAAGATTTACAGGACTTTGGTAGCTTTTAAATCCAGAACCACCAAAGCAAAATGTTGTGTCTGTTCCTTTGGTAAAGGAAATAGCTTTTTCAAAGGAAGTCATTGAGAGTTCATCTCTTTCAAGAAAAGTTGAGCTGTTTAAAGCTTCCATTTCCATATGTGCTGAGGATTTGTCTAAAGTGAGCCAACTCACTATTGGCCAGAGGGACAATCCACAATGGCACGTTGTTAGAAAGGGAAGGCTTACAGCAAGTACGTTTGGCAGTGTTTTAAATGCTAAGCAGGTAACAACATCTTTGCTGAAGCAAATAGTTGGTGCATACAATTTGTCAGGAGTCAAATCCATTGCATGCGGAATAGCAAATGAAGATGAAGCTATTACCACATTTTCCAAACAAACAGGTTTGGTTGTTGCAAGAACAGGGATATGGCTTGACTCTTCTGGGGTTTTGGGTGCTTCTCCAGATGGGCTTGTTGGAGAAGATTATGTTTTGGAGGTTAAGTGCCCATTTTCACAAAGAGAAGAGTCCCTTGAAGACTCCGTAAAGAAAAACACATTCTTTTTGGAAAAGAATGGATCAATTTATTCTTTGAAGAGGAATCATATATATTGGCATCAAGTTCAGGGGCAGATGTATCTAACAAAAATAAATAACTGTTATTTTGTTGTTTGGACTAAATCATGGTCTGTTATTGTTAATGTGGAAAAGGATCTTTCTTGGGAAGGAGACATCGTTAAATTGAGAAATTTTTACTTCGAAAAAATTTTACCAAAAATTATAAATGATGACATGTTCTAATAGAAAAGTGATTGCCTGTAGATTAAAGTAATGTTGCTGTTACTCATTGTGATAAACTTGAGTCAAATTCAGTTCCTTCGCTGCGCTCTTTGATTAATGGAAATTGTAGGTTTACTAGTGCTGCACAAAGCTGGAAGACAGTGTCAATGCTACTCCTTAAGGCAGAAGGCACAAAAGTAAGAATTTTAAAATCTTTCAGCCTAGCATTGACTCTTTCAACATGAATCCTGCAGCGTGCAATGTTCTTTGTGGCAATAGCTTCACTTTCTGTGAATCTACCATGGTGTAGAAATGGAGGGACATTGACTGCAACACCAGTTGGGACCATATCATGAATCAAGAACCCCTTGTCTGCTAGAATCAGATCTCCTGTTACCATTGATGAGAGTAAGCCAGATTTTCTGACAATCTCTTTATCTGAGATAGACCCAGGGTACAAATTGCTCACAAATGTGATGACTCCATTTGGTGCCACACCAACCAAAACTTTGAAGGAATTCATCCCTCTGTAGCTGGATTATGTTGCACTTTGATGGCTCATCAAGCTGGGTTTGGCAATTTCTATATCTGTGCAATCAATTATTATCCTACAGTTGGTGAAAAATGAAAAGGAAGAAGGCAAACATAATTCATTCTTCTCTCTGGAGGGAATCGATACCATTATGTGCTTAAAAAATATTTTATGAAGAACAGGGATAAATGTTGATATTATATTTGCAATAGTGGCAACACCGCAAGAAAATAATTGAGCCAAATGTAGATAAGTATAATTTTGACGAAGCTTCATGAGTGTGATGAAGATCTGGTCCTCAAACGAAATGCTGACAACCTTCCATCCAGCATGGTAGTTAATTGAGCTTACAAATCTAGATACATGTTTAACAACAATCTCAAAGATCTCTTTTGTGGGCAATCCTGTTTCCATGCGAATAACTGCTTAATTGAGCTTAGAAGCAGTATAATGTGTCTTCTTGTACACATTTTCTTGCCTTTCCTTTTCTAAGTCTGCCCTTGTGCTATCAAGTTCAGCTTGGAGGATGGTCTGATTGATTGGAATGGTCTCTTCATTTGCACCTGGCTCTGTGGCATTTTTTCTATATTTCTGTGCAATTTCTTCAACAGTAGCTTCATCACATTGCTTTGATCGCTTTGCTTTGCCTTTACTGCTGGTGGATGGGAAAACTTTTTCAGCATTTCTGGCATATATTTCTGGACCAAAGCACTTTTCCCCATCTCGGAAATGACAGCTACAGATCCTTGAATGAGCGCTTGGCTCTCTATCAGCTCTCCTGTACAGATAAATTAGACAGCTCATTTGTTTATCTATATATCTACCAATGTGATGATTTCCTTTTAAAAAAGCTTGTCATAGGTGTCCGACCTCACACATAGCGTATGAACATTCAAAAAGATATGTTGATTGATTAGTTACGTATTTTGTTTGTGAATCGCTTATCCATTGAGATGTTGTGTTTTCATAAATCATTTAGGCCATCGTGCGAAGAATGATACATCTAGCTTTACCATTGCCGAAATAAAAATTTAATTCTCTGACACATATAAAGACTCTTACCTTATTAACTTCACCCATCTCTTGTATTCCTGGGGCTTCTTGTTCTTGTTTGGAAAACCAAAAAAACGACAGTAGTGCGACTCTGACTGGTGGTTACAATCGGGAGCAAAGCATTGAACCATTCTGAACAAATCACTACTTCTTAGACTTACCTTCAAATTCTAAAAGGTAAGAAAATATTCGCAACAACAAATTCTTCAAATCAAACCTAAATAGTCCAACCTTATTCGAAAAACGACGACTTTTAATATTTGCTCTATATGCTCTGTTGTACTTGTGCGGTTTGTTTAGAACAGAAAATTTGGTTGCCACGCAACGTGACGTCACACTGAATAGCTCTATTGTACAGTCAAGGGGATTTCCCGGCAACGGAAAAACGGGGGAAGTCCCGGAGATGTCTATAAATTCTACGAGCGGACAGAAGCTGTATTATTGAGGCATTATTGATATTATTAGGCATTATTGAGCAGAGAGGGATGCTTGTTTTTAAGCTCCTTCTACACTTAATTGTATTTATATTTGCACCAAAAGTATGCGTGACCGAAAGAACTCATGGGAACATTAGATGCAAAACATTAGAAGAGAATGGAGAAAAAACGTTGGGGTTTGTGACCAGGTTACCCCATGGGAAGACGCCCTGCTACGAATTAGACGGTTATTTCAACTGCAACGGCCTTGCCGGCGAAGACAGAGACTACTGTGTGAAAAGCTGCTGCAAAGATGCCAAAAGATACACTGGACTGAAAATTCAATGCAGAGTGTTTACAAATGGAAGTAGTGAAAGAAGTGAAGGGTTTTTTAGAAAGACGCCACCCTATATCAACGTCAAATGCTACGAGAATGGTGGTATATTTAACTGTGAAGCCCTGAAAGAACCAGAGATTTCACACTGTAAAAGCACATGTTGTAGAGGTTCGTACAACGGCACGATGAAAGATGTCAATGAAGTGTGGGAATTCAAGGCTGTGGAGATTGAAGATCGAAAGGACTCCGGTGAGTAATAAATATTTCAATTTTCTCACATGACTTGCAAGGGGTATACAGTGTCCACCAAGCACGAGGCTACATTGCATCATCGGTTGCAATCCAGATTGCGGCTGGAATCGAAATTTCTGGAATATGTGGTGAACTTTGAGAATGACGTAATCGCTTAATCTCTCTTTCCTCTTAGCTGCTCGCTTTCTTCTTTCTTCCTATGTTGGACTTTCCTCAACATAACCAACTAACAAAACAAAAAATTTTATGAGAGTTGATGGCAGCTAAGGTATACCTGATGGAAGGAGCAACTATGTGTAAAGAATGGATTACTGTTGTTATCATTTTTATAGAAGATTTAAGCATACAATTCATGGCCTGGGATTAAGCTGTCTTAAGTTATGACTTTGGGATATTGCTTAAGAAGAATGTTGACTCGCTGTTTTTTTAGTGATGTTGAGGAAGGCCATGGTGGTCTATACAAAGCCTCAACACAACAAAGGAAGGAAGCGAAAGGCTAAGAGGAGAGAGAGATCAGATCAAGTTTATTGATCTTGGGTTTGAAAAGATGGCAATTTGTAAGATTCAGGAAAGCAAGAGGAAGGCAATAATGATGATGATATGCGAATTTGTATACAGGAATAACCTATCAGCATGTCAAGCATGCTGTTATCATAAGGGTCCTGTAAATGTTCCACAAGTCGCATGTTCTAGGGATGAATGATGATTGTGGGACAGAGTTTGTGGCTTAGGCAGTGAAACTTGGAAAGGGTGTAAATGAGTTAAGCTTCTGAAGATAGCTTATGATGAGGATTCTTCGTGCTGCATACTCACTCTTTTCCAGAGGGCAATCAACACAATAATTATCACACCAACGATCAATCATCACCATCAATTATCATCATAATCTATCATGATCATCATCATTGCCATCATCATCATAATAAGCAATAACTGCTGCTACCTCTTCCATTCCGAGTGCTACTTATAAGGTCAGAACACTGTCTCAACCAGAAGTGCTTAAGTTTCGTCCATCTTGCCAAACCATAATCTTACGCTTATGTGAATTTATCTTGCTTTATAAATATATCAACTGTCAATAAGCTAATGATTTTGCTAGAAGCTCTGTTGAGGAAGGAGCTGGAATCGTGGAAGACGTCTACATATGCATTTAAAGTTCTAACTGCACTGCTATTTGGTAAGATTGAAGATTGTCTTATCCTCTTCATCTAAGTTTGGTATTTACAATCAGTCTTTTCTTGGCTGTCTCTCAAGACATCAGCCTTTGTGATACAGACTTCCTAGCACTGTCTGACTCATGAGATTGTCTGTAACTAATCTGAAATTGGTTTTCCAATGCAATGCAGTGCACCCAGGGCTTTTTAAAATGCAACTGGAAATTAATCTGAGTGATCTTTTTGTTCAATATCCACAAGTGGTAGGTGGAATTTAACTGCTTGAGAGAACGCACTTGGTGTTTGCTTGCCAATTTTTCAAAATAGTGAGGGAAGCCTACTTCAAAACATCTGGGGTAATTAAAATGTTGATGGTTATACCCATGTCCTACCATTTCCATAGGCTGTTGGTTCTCCCTGACAACATAGTAGACGGTAGACAGTCAATGAAAACATGTCTTTAATCACCCTATCTAATGCTATCACTTCCGTTGTGACTGATCCTATGGGCAGAAAACCTGGTCTTTATCAAAGGAAGATTTTAATCAGGTTTTTACTGTAGTCATGACAGAGTGCCAATGGCCATTCTTACCACCAGCGTGCATGTTCTCACCCTAAGCTACAATGGATGCTGTCTTCCCAAGCAAGTCTCCCACGAGAGCAGACCGCAAGCTGCCACGCTGCAACGTATCCCTAAGCTCCTTGTATGTCTGATTCTATACAGCCAAGAGAAGAGCAGCAGTTTCTCTCCCCCCCCCCCTATGTAAGCCTGTTTGTGTGTGAGAATTTTATGCTAACATGATGTGATTTTTTACAGTGATTGCAATTGTTGTTTCCGTCCTTTTCTGGCGTTACCACAGGAGAGTGAGGCAGCACCAACCAACACATATCTTCACGACCACAGACAGCCACGATGAAAATCCTTCCATCGTTACAGCTGCAGCAAGATCTTTGAGTGATGCTGATAAACTTTCTCCTAACATAACTCCTTCCAATGTGCCACTTATGGACTCAATGGTGTAAATTAACTATGCATTTTTTATAGAACAGATTGTACAAATTCAGTGACTCAAGGAAATTTTATGCTTAATGTACATAAAGAATCTTTTCATGCTGTACGTGGCCTTTAACCTGTGAAAAATTGAATATATTCAAGGTCCAAGACAATAACTTATATGATGGTTACACAACCGCCTTTCCTCAACATAACTCACTAAAAACAAAAAAAAATCTGAGTGTTTATCTTTGTATGGTATTTTTCAATTTAGATTTTGAATTCACTTTTATATTTTCGAAAATAGTAGTAAACCATATAATGATGACTCAGAGAAACCGCATGGACCCTCTCTTTTGTAGTGTTTCCTGCACGTTTCTTAGTTATATGAGCAATGATTGCTGCCGTTTCTAGGGTGACCCTACTCAGCTCCTCAAACAGATTGAACAACCCATAGACGTTTGCCATAGACATTTGCTTTTGTTGTCTATTAGCTGATCACTATCTGTCTGCCTTGGTAAAATCGCAGTGCGTGTCACCAGCGAAGGTTGTTTTCTTTCCCTCTCTACGCAAGCTATGGTTCTCTCCAGCTTGTCAAAGGATTGGACAGGATCGCTCGGTGGTCGATACCACGCAATAGCAAGATAAGGTTTGCTCTTAGGGGGGCTCTGTCTCTACACATACAAGCTCAAGAGTGTCGAAGGGTGCATCACCCAAATTCAATATTTAATTAAATTTCTAACGTAACTCCTCCGCAGCATGTTCTATCAAGGCGGAACTGCTGGTAACCCCGAATTTCCGATAACACCTTAGGGACTTTTTGTCAAGCTTTGTTTCATTCAAGAAAGTGGATATCTGGTTTATTTAGTTCCACCCCATCAGTACGGCCACGGCCACCATCACGTTGAGAGGAGCCATTGCCAAGCCTTCTCGAGAACCTAGATGCTGCTGACGCAAGCCACCAGGCCCACATTGCTTTTACGAGCATTGCTCTCATGAGACCATAGACATTACTCCTACTCTAAATACGCCAAGTGTACATCCCGTTTCAATCGTTTTATTCGTTTTTCACCACTTCCCATCATCGTTTAGATGGAGATCTTTCCATCTTTTACAGACACTTTCACGGGCATTCCTCTCAGGAGATAAGGGATATTATTCCTGTTCCTCTGAGACATGTTAGAACAACCTTAAGCTCACCTCATTCACATCATTTCTAAGTTTTGCTGCCTAATCCACGAACTCTATCCCAAGAGCATGCAATTTACGGAACGTCTTGCGTCTATGCCTATATATCTATGCCTATATATCTATCTATCTATGCCTATATATCTATCTATCTATGCCTATATATCTATCAATCTATGCCTACATATCTATCTATCTATGCCTATGTATCTATCTATCGATCAATCTAACTATCTATCAGTCTATCTATTTACCTTTCTATCTTTCTTTCTCCCTTGCTATCTTATCTATCTAGAAGTATACAGAAAGCCTTGTAAAAGAAGCTTAGGATCTAGAATGAAATAAATTAACGTCTTGCGTCCTTCCTTTCCTGAATCTTATAACTTACCATCTTCCAAATCTAAGATCAATAAACTTGATTCAATCTCCATCTCCTCTAAGTCTTTCACTTCCTTCCTTCTTCCATGGCTGGGGCTCTGCATAGGTCCCCACGGCCGCCTTTCCTCAACGTAGTTCACTAAAAAAAATTTTCGAGCCATCGATTTTGGTCACAGGGCTAGCCTCGACTTTCCTTGTCCGAGTGGGGATGCAAACGAGGCATAGAAATTCAGCTCAATGGCAATGTTGATCACCTGTAATTCAACATGGCAGACCCAGAATGGCCTGAAAGGGAGATGAAAGTTATGAAAAGGTGCGGGTTCTGCGTGCAGCGTAAGAGAAGGCATTGCAGGATGATACCAGCTAAAGGAAATGCGCTGTGTGCAGAACATCTGTGTTTTCAAGACCACAACTTGACGGTGGATCAAATACAGGGGACAGTTGCGATTAAGGAACCAGCAGTGAGTATTCAAACCATCAGTCAAAAACGATTTATCATACTTTGGTTGCGAGCGGGAGCATAATAATATCAAAATTTGCCTATCTATCTATGCCTATCTATCTATGCCTATCTATCTATGCCTATCTATCTATGCCTATCTATCTATGCCTATCCATCTATGCCTATCTATCTATCTATCTATCTATCTATCTATCTATCTATCTATCTATCTATCTATCTATCTATCTATCTATGCCTATCTATCTATGCCTATCTATCTATGCCTATCTATCTATGCCTATCTATCTATGCCTATCTATCTATGCCTATCCATCTATGCCAACTATCTATCTATCTATCTATCTATCTATCTATCTATCTATCTATCTATCTATCTATCTATGCCTATCTATCTATGCCTATCTATCTATGCCTATCTATCTATGCCTATCTATCTATGCCTATCTATCTATGCATATCTATCTATGCCTATCTATCTATGCCTATCTATCTATGCCTATCTATCTATGCCTATCTATATGTGCCTATCTATCTATGCCTATCTATCTATGCCTATCTATCTATGCCTATCTATCTATGCCTATCTATATATGCCTATCTATCTATCTATCTATCTATCTATCCATCCATCCATCTATCTATCTATCTATCTATCTATCTATCTATCTATCTATCTATCTATGCCTATATATCTATGCCTATATATCTATCTATCTATGCCTATCTATATATGCCTATCTATCTATCTATCTATCTATCTATCTATCTATCGATCTATCTATCTATCTATCTATCTATCTATCTATCTATCTATCTATCTATCTATCTATCTATGCCTATATATCTATGCCTATATATCTTTGCCTATATATCTATCTATCTATGCCTATCTATCCATCTATGCCTATCTATCTATGCCTATATATCTATCTATCTATGCCTATATATCTATCTATCTATGCCTATATAGCTATCAATCTATGCCTACATATCTATCTATCTATGCCTATATATCTATCAATCTATGCCTACATATCTATCTATCTATGCCTATATATCTATCTATCTATCAATCTGACTATCTAGCAGTCTATCTATTTACCTTTCTATCTTTCTTTCTCCCTTGCTATCTTATCTATCTAGAAGTATACAGAAAGCCTTGTAAAAGAAGCTTAGGATCTAGAATGAAATAAATTATTTTTGCTCTGTATTTTTTCTTGTAGCATGTCGGATCAGCTACTATTTAGCTTCAACTCATTATTTATCTAAATTGTTAAAAATCTTTTGCAACATGTTTGGTTCTTATATACTTTTTCTTGAAGTTAATCAGAATGCAAGATGATAACAGCAGCATATAACTGTATATCTTGAAGGGTTTTATCTTGTATGATAATGAAAATGATAATAATTTTCCAATTAAAGGGAATTCCTGCATCTGAAGCCCTCATTCTGATTGTTATGACATGATCTGAAAATGAACAATTTGATGAAACACATTTACAAGAAGGACTCCATCAGGAGTATGTACTAGAGGTTGCACCAAAATCTTAGCCATTTCCTAGGGAGAAACAGCTTTTGTTGCAGAAGGCAACACTGCTGCTGTATCAGGAAGGAAAGTTGACAGACTTGGTGTAGTCTTTAGTAAGACATATACAGTTGTGGTACATTGATTAATAGATTATTAGATTAAGACACAAAATGATTGAGCATGATCAATGAGATAATTTTTCAACAGCTTCCTTACTGAAACCATTGATAATGTGGTCAGTGCAGGATCTGATAAGAGGGATGGTATTTTTTTATGGTAGCCTATATTGGTCAGATCGACTCTGTAGCTCACTTGTTGTGACGCCATCTTGCTTTAAAATTATTTCAAAAGTGAGACAGCTAAGGATACGATTCTTTAGCTCACTTGTTGTGACACCATCTTGCTTTGAAGTCATTTCAAAAGGTGGACAGCTAAGGATATTGATTCTGTAGCTCACTTGTTGTGACACTATCTTGCTTTGAAATTATTTCAGAGGTTTACCTACTGTTTTGTTGCTAGATTACTGATACCAAGAGGGTCCCATGCCCATTGGATCCAAAACAGTGAGTTCTCTTTTGCCATTCTTCCATTTAACTCAACAGATCAACAATCAGCTGATAACTTAAGGCTCCAAGAAGCATTTATCAGACCTGCACAATTCCATTTGTTTTGTGACCAGAGAAGTCTGCTTCTATAATTTGTCTCAAGTTGGCATGAGTAAACACCATTTTCAGGACTGAAGACTGCTTTTTTCACCTCTGTGAATTTCAATCAATGTTACTTTTTATCACCAAAGCAATTGCAACAAAGGGGATATTATAGCTTGCTGAGATACTATACTTATCAGACAGTGCCCATTTTCTTGCCTCAGTTTACCACACCTTTTGATTCCTGTGCCCAGAATTGTAGGGAGCTTGTGATCTTCCCTAGACC
The DNA here is from genome assembly GCA_964026355.1 of Pseudorhiza aurosa. NCBI lineage: Eukaryota > Metazoa > Cnidaria > Scyphozoa > Rhizostomeae > Lychnorhizidae > Pseudorhiza > Pseudorhiza aurosa. Next base: position 7,749,357 of record OZ032122.1, read on the forward strand.
AAGTGAAGAGTGTTTACTTGTGTACTCTGGCCTTTTAGACCATTGAGCAATCATGGCATTGCACCATTGCTCCGTACAATTATTACACGGCAGGGGTACTCTCCCCACCATAGTTTTCAAACTAGGAATAATTTTTACACACCATGCAAAATGTCGATTTTGGCGAAAAAGAAAGAATCACTGTTACTGGGGGTCAATTTGGCTCCAATAACTTTTCTTCTGAGCACACCACGCTTACCAATCAAAATTTTTTCGTTAGCTGAAGAATGGTTTTCGGTGATATTTATATTTGTTTTCCGTTAAACGACTTGTACTGATTTTGACACTCCATGCAAAATGTCGATTTTCATGAAAAAGAAAAAGAAAGAATCCCTGTTACTGGGGGACAATGTGGCTCCTATAACTTTTCTCATGAGCACACCACGCTTACCAATCAAGATTTTTTCGTTAGCTGAAGGACTGTTGTCGGTGTTATTCATGTTGGTTTTCCGTTTAACGACTTGTACTGATTTTTACACTCGATGCAAAATGTCGATTTTCATGAAAAAGAAAAAGAAAGAATCACAATTACTGGGGGTCAATTAGGCTCCAATAACTTTTCTCATGAGCACACCACGCTTACCAATCAAGATTTTTTCGTTAGCTGAAGGACTGTTGTCGGTGTTATTCATGTTGGTTTTCCGTTTAACAACTTGTACTGATTTTTACACTCGATGCAAAATGTCGATTTTCATGAAAAAGAAAAAGAAAGAATCACAATTACTGGGGGTCAATTAGGCTCCAATAACTTTTCTCATGAGCACACCACGCTTACCAATCAAGATTATTTCGTTAGCTGAAGGATGGTTTTCGGTGATATTCATGTTGGTTTTCCGTTTAACGACTTGTACTGATTTTTACACTCGATGGAAAATGTGGATTTTCACGAAAAAGAAAGAATCACTGTTACTGGGGGTCGATTAGGCTCCAATAACTTTTCGTCTGAGCACACCACGCTTACCAATCAAGATTTTTTCGTTAGCTGAAGGATGGTTTTCGGTGTTGTTCATGTTGGTTTTCCGTTTAACAACTTGTACTGATTTTTACACTCGATGCAAAATGTCGATTTTCGTGAAAAAGAAAAAGAAAGAATCACTGTTACTGGGGGTCAATTAGGCTCCAATAACTTTTCTCATGAGCACACCACGCTTACCAATCAAGATTATTTCGTTAGCTGAAAGATGGTTTTCGGTGTTGTTTATGTTGGTTTTCCGTTTAACGACTTGTACTGATTTTTACACTCGATGCAAAATGTCAATTTTCGTGAAAAAGAAAGAATCACAATTACTGGGGGTCGATTAGGCTCCAATAACTTTTCTCATGAGCACACCACGCTTACCAATAAAGATTTTTTCGTTAGCTGAAGGATGGTTTTCGGTGTTGTTTATGTTGGTTTTCCGTTTAACGACTTGTACTGATTTTTACACTCGATGCAAAATGTCAATTTTCGTGAAAAAGAAAGAATCACAATTACTGGGGGTCGATTAGGCTCCAATAACTTTTCTCATGAGCACACCACGCTTACCAATCAAGATTTTTTCGTTAGCTGAAAGATGGTTTTCGGTGTTGTTTATGTTGGTTTTCCGTTTAACGACTTGTACTGATTTTTACACTCGATGCAAAATGTCGATTTTCATGAAAAAGAAATAGAAAGAATCACAATTACTGGGGGTCAATTAAGCTCCAATAACTTTTCTCATGAGCACACCACGCTTACCAATCAAGATTTTTTCGTTAGCTGAAGGATGGTTTTCGGTGTTATTTATGTTGGTTTTCCGTTTAACGACTTGTACTGATTTTTACACTCGATGCAAAATGTCGATTTTCATGAAAAAGAAATAGAAAGAATCACTATTACTGGGGGTCAATTAGGCTCCAATAACTTTTCTCATGAGCACACCACGCTTACCAATCAAGATTTTTTCGTTAGCTGAAGGATGGTTTTCGGTGTTGTTTATGTTGGTTTTCCGTTTAACGACTTGTACTGATTTTTACACTCGATGCAAAATGTCGATTTTCGTGAAAAAGAAAAAGAAAGAATCACAATTACTGGGGGTCAATTAGGCTCCAATAACTTTTCTCATGAGCACACCACGCTTACCAATCAAGATTTTTTCGTTAGCTGAAGAATACTTTTCGGTGTTGTTTATGTTGGTTTTCCGTTTAACGACTTGTACTGATTTTTACACTCGATGCAAAATGTCGATTTTCGTGAAAAAGAAAGAATCACAATTACTGGGGGTCGATTAGGCTCCAATAACTTTTCTCATGAGCACACCACGCTTACCAATAAAGATTTTTTCGTTAGCTGAAGGATGGTTTTCGGTGTTGTTTATGTTGGTTTTCCGTTTAACGACTTGTACTGATTTTTACACTCGATGCAAAATGTCGATTTTCATGAAAAAGAAATAGAAAGAATCACAATTACTGGGGGTCAATTAGGCTCCAATAACTTTTCTCATGAGCACACCACGCTTACCAATAAAGATTTTTTCGTTAGCTGAAGGATGGTTTTCGGTGTTGTTTATGTTGGTTTTCCGTTTAACGACTTGTACTGATTTTTACACTCGATGCAAAATGTCGATTTTCATGAAAAAGAAATAGAAAGAATCACAATTACTGGGGGTCGATTAGGCTCCAATAACTTTTCTCATGAGCACACCACGCTTACCAATAAAGATTTTTTCGTTAGCTGAAGGATGGTTTTCGGTGTTATTCATGTTGGTTTTCCGTTTAACGACTTGTACTGATTTTTACACTCGATGCAAAATGTCGATTTTCATGAAAAAGAAAAAGAAAGAGTCACTATTACTGGGGGTCAATTAGGCTCCAATAACTTTTCTCATGAGCACACCACGCTTACCAATCAAGATTTTTTCGTTAGCTGAAGGACTGTTGTCGGTGTTGTTTATGTTGGTTTTCCGTTTAACGACTTGTACTGATTTTTACACTCGATGCAAAATGTCGATTTTCATGAAAAAGAAAAAGAAAGAATCACAATTACTGGGGGTCAATTAGGCTCCAATAACTTTTCTCATGAGCACACCACGCTTACCAATCAAGATTTTTTCGTTAGCTGAAAGATGGTTTTCGGTGTCGTTTATGTTGGTTTTCCGTTTAACGACTTGTACTGATTTTTACACTCGATGCAAAATGTCGATTTTCATGAAAAAGAAATAGAAAGAATCACTATTACTGGGGGTCAATTAGGCTCCAATAACTTTTCTCATGAGCACACCACGCTTACCAATCAAGATTTTTTCGTTAGCTGAAGGATGGTTTTCGGTGTTATTTATGTTGGTTTTCCGTTTAACGACTTGTACTGATTTTTACACTCGATGCAAAATGTCGATTTTCGTGAAAAAGAAAGAATCACAATTACTGGGGGTCGATTAGGCTCCAATAACTTCTCTTCTGAGCACACCACGCTTACCAATCAAGATTTTTTCGTTAGCTGAAGGATGGTTTTCGGTGTTATTTATGTTGGTTTTCCGTTTAACGACTTGTACTGATTTTTACACTCGATGCAAAATGTCGATTTTCATGAAAAAGAAATAGAAAGAATCACAATTACTGGGGGTCAATTAAGCTCCAATAACTTTTCTCATGAGCACACCACGCTTACCAATCAAAATTTTTTCGTTAGCTGAAGGATGGTTTTCGGTGTTGTTTGTGTTGGTTTTCCGTTTAACGACTTGTACTGATTTTTACACTCGATGCAAAATGTCGATTTTCGTGAAAAAGAAAAAGAAAGAATCACAATTACTGGGGGTCAATTAGGCTCCAATAACTTTTCTCATGAGCACACCACGCTTACCAATAAAGATTTTTTCGTTAGCTGAAGGATGGTTTTCGGTGTTGTTCATGTTGGTTTTCCGTTTAACAACTTGTACTGATTTTTACACTCGATGCAAAATGTCGATTTTCGTGAAAAAGAAAAAGAAAGAATCACTGTTACTGGGGGTCAATTAGGCTCCAATAACTTTTCTCATGAGCACACCACGCTTACCAATCAAGATTTATTCGTTAGCTGAAGGATGGTTTTCGGTGTTGTTTATGTTGGTTTTCCGTTTAACGACTTGTAATAATTTTTACACACGATGCAAAATGTCGATTTTCGTGAAAAAGAAAGAATCACAATTACTGGGGGTCGATTGGGCTCCAATAACTTTTCTTCTGAGCACACCACGCTTACCAATCAAAACTTTTTCGTTAGCTGAAGGATGGTTTTCGGTGATATTCATGTTGGTTTTCTGTTTAACGACTTGTAAAAATTTCTACACTCGATTCAAAATGTCGATATTCGTGATAAAGAAAGAATCACTGTTACTGGGGGACAATGTGGCTCCTATAACTTTTCTAATGAGCGCACCATCAACAAGATACAGTAATCTATCATTATTTTCAATATTTTTTAAGTGTTATTTATTTTCTTTTCTTTCATATTGAGTTTTTTTGCAATATTTAGAGCCGTCAGAATCGTGGGTGATCTGGGCCGTGTCGAAAATGCCGACAGAAAGCGTAATTTTTAACAAGGTAAAATGTCTTCAATTATCTAATGGGGATGATTATATTGCAGCTTGGTTATTGCTGAAACATTTCAGTAAGCTCGTATGTGGGTAACTTTCTTGAAAAGTTCTCAAAATACGTACTAAAAGACACTGGGTTACCCCGATCAGAAGCCCAAGACATGGTCTTGAAAAAGACGGTTTTCTGGAATATAATATTTCCAGCAGTTGCTTCCCCACAATTTGAGCTTTAAATATATTTATGGTTGAAGATGTGACTAGATTTGGAGCTGCGAAACGTTAGAAATATCGATCTGGAATTATGCACTTTTGCACCGTTTTTGCTCGCTGCAGTCGCGCGTGAAACACATATCAATGGCGTTACGGGAATCGTCTAAGCTACGCGCGGAATATACAGTCAAGGGAATTTCCCGGCAACGGACGGACGGGGGAAGTCCCGGAGATGTGTATAAGTTTTACGAGCAGACAATGTATGTCAGTAGGAATTATTGAACAGAGAGAGATGGATGTTATTACGCTCGTTCTACACTTAATTGTATTCATATTGGCACCAAAAGTATGCGTGACCAAAATAACTGATGCTAACATTAGATGCAAAACATTTGAAGAAAATGGAGAAAAAACTCTGGGGTTTGTCACCAGGTTACCCCATGGCAAGACGCCCTGTTACGAATTAGACGGTTATTTCAACTGCAACGGGCTTGCCGGCGAAGACAGAGACTACTGTGTAAAAACCTGCTGCAAAGATGCCAAAAGATACACTGGACTGAAAATTAAATGCATAGTGTTTACAAATGGAAGTAGTGAAAAAAGTGAAGGGTTTTACAGAAAGACGCCACCCTATATCAACGTCAAATGCTACGAGAATGGTGGTATATTTAACTGTGAAGCCCTGAAAGAACCAGAGATTTCACACTGTAAAAGCACATGTTGTAGAGGTTCGTACAACGGCACGATGAAAGATGTCAATGAAGTGTGGGAATTCAAGTCTGTGGAGATTGAAGATCGAAAGGACTCCGGTGAGTAATAAATATTTCAGTTTTCTCACATGACTTGCAAGGGGTGTACAGTGGCATTGCGTTACGACTAAATGACGTTTAACCTCTTGTTCTATTGCTGATTATCGTTAAATCGGTCATACAGATTTCTTCTTTCTTCCTATGTTGGGGCTTTGTATAGGCCACCATAGCCTTTCCTCAACATAACCAACTAACAAAACAAAAAATTTTATGAGAGTTGATGGCAGCTAAGGTATACCTGATGGAAGGAGCAACTATGTGTAAAGAATGCATTACTGTTGTATCATTTTTATAGAAGATTTAAGCATACAATTCATGGCCTGGGATTAAGCTGTCTTAAGTTATGACTTTGGGATGTTGCTTAAGAAGAATGTTGACTCACTGTTTTTTTAGTGATGTTGAGGAAGGCCATGGTGGTCTATACAAAGCCTCAACACAACAAAGGAAGGAAGCGAAAGGCTAAGAGGAGAGAGAGATCAGATCAAGTTTATTGATCTTGGGTTTGAAAAGATGGCAATTTATAAGATTCAGGAAAGCAAGAGGAAGGCAATAATGATGATGATATGCGAATTTGTATACAGGAATAACCTATCAGCATGTCAAGCATGCTGTTATCATAAGGGTCCTGTAAATGTTCCACAAGTCGCATGTTCTAGGGATGAATGATGATTGTGGGACAGAGTTTGTGGCTTAGGCAGTGAAACTTGGAAAGGGTGTAAATGAGTTAAGCTTCTGAAGATAGCTTATGATGAGGATTCTTCGTGCTGCATACTCACTCTTTTCCAGAGGGCAATCAACACAATAATTATCACACCAACGATCAATCATCACCATCAATTATCATCATAATCTATCATGATCATCATCATTGCCATCATCATCATAATAAGCAATAACTGCTGCTACCTCTTCCATTCCGAGTGCTACTTATAAGGTCAGAACACTGTCTCAACCAGAAGTGCTTAAGTTTCGTCCATCTTGCCAAACCATAATCTTACGCTTATGTGAATTTATCTTGCTTTATAAATATATCAACTGTCAATAAGCTAATGATTTTGCTAGAAGCTCTGTTGAGGAAGGAGCTTGAATTGTGGAAGACGTCTACATATGCATTTGAAGTTCTAGCTGCACTGCTATTTGGTAAGATTGAAGATTGTCTTATCCTCTTCATCTAAGTTTGGTATTTACAATCAGTCTTTACTTGGCTGTCTCTCAAGACATCAGCCTTTGTGATACAGACTTCCTATCACTGTCTGACTCATGAGATTGTCTGTAACTAATCTGAAATTGGTTTTCCAATGCAATGCAGTGCACCCAGGGCTTTTTAAAATGCAACTGGAAATTAATCTGAGTGATCTTTTTGTTCAATATCCACAAGTGGTAGGTGGAATTTAACTGCTTGAGAGAACGCACTTGGTGTTTGCTTGCCAATTTTTCAAAATAGTGAGGCAAGCCTACTTCAAAACATCTGGGGTAATTAAAATGTTGATGGTTATACCCATGTCCTACCATTTCCATAGGCTGTTGGTTCTCCCTGACAACATAGTAGACGGTAGACGGTCAATGAAAACACGTCTTTAATCACCCTATCTAATGCTATCACTTCCGTTGTGACTGATCCTATGGGGAGCAAACCTGGTCTTTATCAAAGGAAGATTTTAATCAGGTTTTTACTGTAGTCATGACAGAGTGCCAATGACCATTCTTACCACCAGCGTGCATGTTCTCACCCTAAGTTACAATGGATGCTGTCTTCCCAAGCAAGTCTCCCACGAGAGCAGACCGCAAGCTGCCACGCTGCAACGTATCCCTAAGCTCCTTGTATGTCTGATTCTATACAGCCAAGAGAAGAGCAGCAGTTTCTCTCCCCCCCCCCCCCCTATGTAAGCCTGTTTGTGTGTGAGAATTTTATGCTAACATGATGTGATTTTTTTACAGTGATTGCAATTGTTGTTTCCGTCCTTTTCTGGCGTTACCACAGGAGAGTGAGGCAGCACCAACCAACACATATCTTCACGACCACAGACAGCCACGATGAAAATCCTTCCATCGTTACAGCTGCACCAAGATCTTTGAGTGATGCTGATAAACTTTCTCCTAACATAACTCCTTGCAATGTGCCACTTATGGACTCAATGGTGTAAATTAACTATGCATTTTTTATAGAACAGATTGTACAAATTCAGTGACTCAAGGAAATTTTATACTTAATGTACATAAAGAGTCTTTTTATGCTGTACGTGGCCTTTAACCTGTGAAAAATTGAATATATTCAAGGTCCAAGACAATAACTTATATGATGGTTACACAACCGCCTTTCCTCAACATAACTCACTAAAAACAAAAAAAAATCTGAGTGTTTATCTTTGTATGGTATTTTTCAATTTAGATTTTGAATTCACTTTTATATTTTCGAAAATAGTAGTAAACCATATAATGATGACTCAGAGAAACCACATGGACCCTCTCTTTTGTAGTGTTTCCTGCACGTTTCTTAGTTATATGAGCAATGATTGCTGCCGTTTCTAGGGTGACCCTACTCAGCTCCTCAAACAGATTGAACAACCCATAGACGTTTGCCATAGACATTTGCTTTTGTTGTCTATTAGCTGATCACTATCTGTCTGCCTTGGTAAAATCGCAGTGCGTGTCACCAGCGAAGGTTGTTTTCTTTCCCTCTCTACGCAAGCTATGGTTCTCTCCAGCTTGTCAAAGGATTGGACAGGATCGCTCGGTGGTCGATACCACGCAATAGCAAGATAAGGTTTGCTCTTAGGGGGGCTCTGTCTCTACACATACAAGCTCAAGAGTGTCGAAGGGTGCATCACCCAAATTTAATATCTAATTAAATTTCTAACGTAACTCCTCCGCAGCATGTTCTATCAAGGCGGAACTGCTGGTAACCCCGAATTTCCGATAACACCTTCGGGACTTTTTGTCAAGCTTTGTTTCATTCAAGAAAGTGGATATCTGGTTTATTTAGTTCCACCCCATCAGTACGGCCACGGCCACCATCACGTTGAGAGGAGCCATTGCCAAGCCTTCTCGAGAACCTAGATGCTGCTGACGCAAGCCACCAGGCCCACATTGCTTTTACGGGCATTGCTCTCATGAGACCATAGACATTACTCCTACTCTAAATACGCCAAGTGTACATCACGTTTCAATCGTTTTATTCGTTTTTCACCACTTCCCATCATCGTTTAGATGGAGATCTTTCCATCTTTTACAGACACTTTCACGGGCATTCCTCTCAGGAGATAAGGGATATTATTCCTGTTCCTCTGAGACATGTTAGAACAACCTTAAGCTCACCTCATTCACATCATTTCTAAGTTTTGCTGCCTAATCCACGAACTCTATCCCAAGAGCATGCAATTTACGGAACGTCTTGCGTCTATGCCTATATATCTATGCCTATATATCTATCTATCTATGCCTATATATCTATCTATCTATGCCTATATATCTATCAATCTATGCCTACATATCTATCTATCTATGCCTATGTATCTATCTATCGATCAATCTAACTATCTATCAGTCTATCTATTTACCTTTCTATCTTTCTTTCTCCCTTGCTATCTTATCTATCTAGAAGTATACAGAAAGCCTTGTAAAAGAAGCTTAGGATCTAGAATGAAATAAATTATTTTTGCTCTGTATTTTTTCTTGTAGCATGTCGGATCAGCTACTATTTAGCTTCAACTCATTATTTATCTAAATTGTTAAAAATCTTTTGCAACATGTTTGGTTCTTATATACTTTTTCTTTAAGTTAATCAGAATGCAAGATGATAACAGCAGCATATAACTGTATATCTTGAAGGGTTTTATCTTGTATGATAATGAAAATGATAATAATTTTCCAATTAAAGGGAATTCCTGCATCTGAAGCCCTCATTCTGATTGTTATGACATGATCTGAAAATGTACAATTTGATGAAACACATTTACAAGAAGGACTCCATCAGGAGTATGTACTAGAGGTTGCACCAAAATCTTAGCCATTTCCTAGGGAGAAACAGCTTTTGTTGCAGAAGGCAACACTGCTGCTGTATCAGGAAGGAAAGTTGACAGACTTGGTGTAGTCTTTAGTAACACATATACAGTTGCGGTACATTGATTAATAGATTATTAGATTAAGACACAAAATGATTGAGCATGATCAATGAGATAATTTTTCAACAGCTTCCTTACTGAAACCATTGATAATGTGGTCAGTGCAGGATCTGATAAGAGGGATGGTATTTTTTTATGGTAGCCTATATTGGTCAGATCGACTCTGTAGCTCACTTGTTGTGACACCATCTTGCTTTAAAATTATTTCAAAAGTGAGACAGCTAAGGATACGATTCTTTAGCTCACTTGTTGTGACACCATCTTGCTTTGAAGTCATTTCAAAAGGTGGACAGCTAAGGATATTGATTCTGTAGCTCACTTGTTGTGACACTATCTTGCTTTGAAATTATTTCAGAGGTTTACCTACTGTTTTGTTGCTAGATTACTGATACCAAGAGGGTCCCATGCCCATTGGATCCAAAACAGTGAGTTCTCTTTTGCCATTCTTCCATTTAACTCAACAGATCAACAATCAGCTGATAACTTAAGGCTCCAAGAAGCATTTATCAGACCTGCACAATTCCATTTGTTTTGTGACCAGAGAAGTCTGCTTCTATAATTTGTCTCAAGTTGGCATGAGTAAACACCATTTTCAGGACTGAAGACTGCTTTTTTCACCTCTGTGAATTTCAATCAATGTTACTTTTTATCACCAAAGCAATTGCAACAAAGGGGATATTATAGCTTGCTGAGATACTATACTTATCAGACAGTGCCCATTTTCTTGCCTCAGTTTACCACACCTTTTGATTCCTGTGCCCAGAATTGTAGGGAGCTTGTGATCTTCCCTAGACCAAGTGAAGAGTGTTTACTTGTGTACTCTGGCCTTTTAGACCATTGAGCAATCATGGCATTGCACCATTGCTCCGTACAATTATTACACGGCAGGGGTACTCTCCCAACCATAGTTTTCAAACTAGGAATAATTTTTACACACCATGCAAAATGTCGATTTTGGCGAAAAAGAAAGAATCACTGTTACTGGGGGTCAATTTGGCTCCAATAACTTTTCGTCTGAGCACACCATGCTTACCAATCAAAACTTTTTCGTTAGCTGAAGAATGGTTTTCGGTGATATTTATATTTGTTTTCCGTTAAACGACTTGTACTGATTTTTACACTCGATGCAAAATGTCGATTTTCATGAAAAAGAAAAAGAAAGAATCCCTGTTACTGGGGGACAATGTGGCTCCTATAACTTTTCTCATGAGCACACCACGCTTACCAATCAAGATTTTTTCGTTAGCTGAAGGATGGTTGTCGGTGTTATTCATGTTGGTTTTCCGTTTAACGACTTGTACTGATTTCTACACTCGATGCAAAATGTCGATTTTGACGAAAAAGAATCACTATTACTGGGGGTCAATTAGGCTCCAATAACTTTTCGCCTGAGCACACCACGCTTACCAATCAAGATTTATTCGTTAGCGGAAGGATTGTTGTCGGTGTTATTCATGTTGGTTTTCCGTTTAACGACTTGTACTGATTTTTACACTCGATGCAAAATGTCGATTTTCGTGAAAAAGAAAAAGAAAGAATCACTATTACAGGGGGTCAATTAGGCTCCAATAACTTTTCGTCTGAGAACACCACGCTTACCAATCAAGATTTATTCGTTAGCGGAAGGATTGTTGTCGGTGTTATTCATGTTGGTTTTCCGTTTAACGACTTGTACTGATTTTTACACTCGATGCAAAATGTCGATTTTCATGAAAAAGAAAAAGAAAGAGTCACTATTACTGGGGGTCAATTAGGCTCCAATAACTTTTCTCATGAGCACACCACGCTTACCAATCAAGATTTTTTCGTTAGCTGAAGGATGGTGGTCGGTGTTATTCATGTTGGTTTTCCGTTTAACGACTTGTACTGATTTTTACACTCGATGGAAAATGTGGATTTTCACGAAAAAGAAAGAATCACTGTTACTGGGGGTCAATTAGGCTCCAATAACTTTTCGTCTGAGCACACCACGCTTACCAATCAAGATTATTTCGTTAGCTGAAGGATGGTTGTCGGTGTTATTCATGTTGGTTTTCCGTTTAACGACTTGTACTGATTTTTACACTCGATGCAAAATGTCGATTTTCATGAAAAAGAAAAAGAAAGAATCCCTGTTACTGGGGGACAATTAGGCTCCAATAACTTTTCTCATGAGCACACCACGCTTACCAATCAAGATTTTTTCGTTAGCGGAAGGATTGTTGTCGGTGTTATTCATGTTGGTTTTCCGTTTAACGACTTGTACTGATTTTTACACTCGATGCAAAATATCGATTTTCGTGAAAAAGAAAGAATCACTGTTACTGGGGGTCGATTGGGCTCCAATAACTTTTCGTCTGAGCACACCACGCTTACCAATCAAGATTATTTCGTTAGCTGAAGGATGGTTTTCGGTGTTGTTTATGTTGGTTTTCCGTTTAACGACTTGTACTGATTTTTACACTCGATGCAAAATGTCGATTTTCGTGAAAAAGAAAGAATCACAATTACTGGGGGTCAATTAGGCTCCAATAACTTTTCGTCTGAGCACACCACGCTTACCAATCAAGATTTATTCGTTAGCGGAAGGATGGTTGTCGGTGTTATTCATGTTGGTTTTCCGTTTAACGACTTGTACTGATTTTTACACTCGATGCAAAATGTCGATTTTCATGAAAAAGAAAAAGAAAGAATCCCTGTTACTGGGGGACAATTAGGCTCCAATAACTTTTCTCATGAGCACACCACGCTTACCAATCAAGATTTTTTCGTTAGCTGAAGGATGGTTTTCGGTGTTATTCATGTTGGTTTTCCGTTTAACGACTTGTACTGATTTTTACACTCGATGCAAAATGTCGATTTTCATGAAAAAGAAAAAGAAAGAATCCCTGTTACTGGGGGTCAATTAGGCTCCAATAACTTTTCTCATGAGCACACCACGCTTACCAATCAAAATTTTTTCGTTAGCTGAAGGATGGTTTTCGGTGTTGTTTGTGTTGGTTTTCCGTTTAACGACTTGTACTGATTTTTACACTCGATGCAAAATGTCGATTTTCATGAAAAAGAAAAAGAAAGAATCACAATTACTGGGGGTCAATTAGGCTCCAATAACTTTTCTCATGAGCACACCACGCTTACCAATCAAGATTTTTTCGTTAGCGGAAGGATTGTTGTCGGTGTTATTCATGTTGGTTTTCCGTTTAACGACTTGTACTGATTTTTACACTCGATGCAAAATGTCGATTTTCATGAAAAAGAAAAAGAAAGAATCACTGTTACTGGGGGTCAATTAGGCTCCAATAACTTTTCTCATGAGCACACCACGCTTACCAATCAAGATTATTTCGTTAGCTGAAGGATGGTTTTCGGTGATATTCATGTTGGTTTTCCGTTTAACGACTTGTACTGATTTTTACACTCGATGCAAAATGTCGACTTTCGTGAAAAAGAAAGAATCACTATTACTGGGGGTCAATTAGGCTCCAATAACTTTTCTCATGAGCACACCACGCTTACCAATCAAGATTTTTTCGTTAGCTGAAGGATTGTTGTCGGTGTTGTTTATGTTGGTTTTCCGTTTAACGACTTGTACTGATTTACACTCGATGCAAAATGTCGATTTTCATGAAAAAGAAATAGAAAGAATCACTATTACTGGGGGTCAATTAGGCTCCAATAACTTTTCGTCTGAGCACACCACGCTTACCAATCAAGATTTATTCGTTAGCTGAAGGATGGCTTTCGGTGTTATTTATGTTGGTTTTCCGTTTAACGACTTGTACTGATTTTTACACTCGATGCAAAATGTCGATTTTCGTGAAAAAGAAAAAGGAAAGAATCACTATTACTGGGGGTCAATTAGGCTCCAATAACTTTTCTCATGAGCACACCACGCTTACCAGTCAAGATTTTTTCGTTAGCTGAAGGATGGTTTTCGGTGTTGTTTATGTTGGTTTTCCGTTTAACGACTTGTACTGATTTACACTCGATGCAAAATGTCGATTTTCGTGAAAAAGAAAAAGGAAAGAATCACTATTACTGGGGGTCAATTAGGCTCCAATAACTTTTCTCATGAGCACACCACGCTTACCAATCAAGATTTTTTCGTTAGCTGAAGGACTGTTGTCGGTGTTATTCATGTTGGTTTTCCGTTTAACGACTTGTACTGATTTTTACACTCGATGCAAAATGTCGATTTTCGTGAAAAAGAAAAAGAAAGAATCACTATTACTGGGGGTCAATTAGGCTCCAATAACTTTTCTCATGAGCACACCACGCTTACCAATCAAGATTTTTTCGTTAGCTGAAGGATGGTTCTCGGTGTTATTCATGTTGGTTTTCCGTTTAACGACTTGTACTGATTTTTACACTCGATGCAAAATGTCGATTTTCATGAAAAAGAAAAAGAAAGAATCACAATTACTGGGGGTCAATTAGGCTCCAATAACTTTTCTCATGAGCACACCACGCTTACCAATCAAGATTTTTTCGTTAGCTGAAGGATGGTTTTCGGTGTTATTCATGTTGGTTTTCCGTTTAACGACTTGTACTGATTTTTACACTCGATGCAAAATGTCGATTTTCATGAAAAAGAAAAAGAAAGAATCACTATTACTGGGGGTCAATTAGGCTCCAATAACTTTTCTCATGAGCACACCACGCTTACCAATCAAGATTTTTTCGTTAGCTGAAGGATGGTTTTCGGTGTTATTCATGTTGGTTTTCCGTTTAACGACTTGTACTGATTTTTACACTCGATGCAAAATGTCGATTTTCATGAAAAAGAAAAAGAAAGAATCCCTGTTACTGGGGGTCAATTAGGCTCCAATAACTTTTCTCATGAGCACACCACGCTTACCAATCAAGATTTTTTCGTTAGCGGAAGGATTGTTGTCGGTGTTATTCATGTTGGTTTTCCGTTTAACGACTTGTACTGATTTTTACACTCGATGCAAAATGTCGATTTTCGTGAAAAAGAAAGAATCACAATTACTGGGGGTCAATTAGGCTCCAATAACTTTTCGTCTGAGCACACCACGCTTACCAATCAAGATTTTTTCGTTAGCTGAAGGATGGTTTTCGGTGTTATTCATGTTGGTTTTCCGTTTAACGACTTGTACTGATTTTTACACTCGATGCAAAATGTCGATTTTCGTGAAAAAGAAAAAGAAAGAATCACTATTACTGGGGGTCAATTAGGCTCCAATAACTTTTCTCATGAGCACACCACGCTTACCAATCAAGATTTTTTCGTTAGCTGAAGGATGGTTTTCGGTGTTATTCATGTTGGTTTTCCGTTTAACGACTTGTACTGATTTTTACACTCGATGCAAAATGTCGATTTTCATGAAAAAGAAAAAGAAAGAATCACAATTACTGGGGGTCAATTAGGCTCCAATAACTTTTCTCATGAGCACACCACGCTTACCAATCAAGATTTTTTCGTTAGCTGAAGGATGGTTTTCGGTGTTATTCATGTTGGTTTTCCGTTTAACGACTTGTACTGATTTTTACACTCGATGCAAAATGTCGATTTTCGTGAAAAAGAAAAAGAAAGAATCACTATTACTGGGGGTCAATTAGGCTCCAATAACTTTTCTCATGAGCACACCACGCTTACCAATCAAGATTTTTTCGTTAGCTGAAGGATGGTTCTCGGTGTTATTCATGTTGGTTTTCCGTTTAACGACTTGTACTGATTTTTACACTCGATGCAAAATGTCGATTTTCATGAAAAAGAAAAAGAAAGAATCACAATTACTGGGGGTCAATTAGGCTCCAATAACTTTTCTCATGAGCACACCACGCTTACCAATCAAGATTTTTTCGTTAGCTGAAGGATGGTTTTCGGTGTTATTCATGTTGGTTTTCCGTTTAACGACTTGTACTGATTTTTACACTCGATGCAAAATGTCGATTTTCATGAAAAAGAAAAAGAAAGAATCACTATTACTGGGGGACAATTAGGCTCCAATAACTTTTCTCATGAGCACACCACGCTTACCAATCAAGATTTTTTCGTTAGCTGAAGGATGGTTTTCGGTGTTATTCATGTTGGTTTTCCGTTTAACGACTTGTACTGATTTTTACACTCGATGCAAAATGTCGATTTTCATGAAAAAGAAAAAGAAAGAATCCCTGTTACTGGGGGTCAATTAGGCTCCAATAACTTTTCTCATGAGCACACCACGCTTACCAATCAAGATTTTTTCGTTAGCGGAAGGATTGTTGTCGGTGTTATTCATGTTGGTTTTCCGTTTAACGACTTGTACTGATTTTTACACTCGATGCAAAATGTCGATTTTCATGAAAAAGAAAAAGAAAGAATCCCTGTTACTGGGGGTCAATTAGGCTCCAATAACTTTTCTCATGAGCACACCACGCTTACCAATCAAGATTTTTTCGTTAGCGGAAGGATTGTTGTCGGTGTTATTCATGTTGGTTTTCCGTTTAACGACTTGTACTGATTTTTACACTCGATGCAAAATGTCGATTTTCATGAAAAAGAAAAAGAAAGAATCACTGTTACTGGGGGTCAATTAGGCTCCAATAACTTTTCTCATGAGCACACCACGCTTACCAATCAAGATTATTTCGTTAGCTGAAGGATGGTTTTCGGTGATATTCATGTTGGTTTTCCGTTTAACGACTTGTACTGATTTTTACACTCGATGCAAAATGTCGACTTTCGTGAAAAAGAAAGAATCACTATTACTGGGGGTCAATTAGGCTCCAATAACTTTTCTCATGAGCACACCACGCTTACCAATCAAGATTTTTTCGTTAGCTGAAGGATTGTTGTCGGTGTTGTTTATGTTGGTTTTCCGTTTAACGACTTGTACTGATTTACACTCGATGCAAAATGTCGATTTTCATGAAAAAGAAATAGAAAGAATCACTATTACTGGGGGTCAATTAGGCTCCAATAACTTTTCGTCTGAGCACACCACGCTTACCAATCAAGATTTATTCGTTAGCTGAAGGATGGCTTTCGGTGTTATTTATGTTGGTTTTCCGTTTAACGACTTGTACTGATTTTTACACTCGATGCAAAATGTCGATTTTCGTGAAAAAGAAAAAGGAAAGAATCACTATTACTGGGGGTCAATTAGGCTCCAATAACTTTTCTCATGAGCACACCACGCTTACCAGTCAAGATTTTTTCGTTAGCTGAAGGATGGTTTTCGGTGTTGTTTATGTTGGTTTTCCGTTTAACGACTTGTACTGATTTACACTCGATGCAAAATGTCGATTTTCGTGAAAAAGAAAAAGGAAAGAATCACTATTACTGGGGGTCAATTAGGCTCCAATAACTTTTCTCATGAGCACACCACGCTTACCAATCAAGATTTTTTCGTTAGCTGAAGGACTGTTGTCGGTGTTATTCATGTTGGTTTTCCGTTTAACGACTTGTACTGATTTTTACACTCGATGCAAAATGTCGATTTTCGTGAAAAAGAAAAAGAAAGAATCACTATTACTGGGGGTCAATTAGGCTCCAATAACTTTTCTCATGAGCACACCACGCTTACCAATCAAGATTTTTTCGTTAGCTGAAGGATAGTTCTCGGTGTTGTTTATGTTGGTTTTCCGTTTAACGACTTGTACTGATTTACACTCGATGCAAAATGTCGATTTTCATGAAAAAGAAAAAGAAAGAATCACAATTACTGGGGGTCAATTAGGCTCCAATAACTTTTCTCATGAGCACACCACGCTTACCAATCAAGATTTTTTCGTTAGCTGAAGGATGGTTTTCGGTGTTATTCATGTTGGTTTTCCGTTTAACAACTTGTACTGATTTTTACACTCGATGCAAAATGTCGATTTTCGTGAAAAAGAAAAAGAAAGAATCACTATTACTGGGGGTCAATTAGGCTCCAATAACTTTTCTCATGAGCACACCACGCTTACCAATCAAGATTTTTTCGTTAGCTGAAGGATGGTTTTCGGTGTTATTCATGTTGGTTTTCCGTTTAACAACTTGTACTGATTTTTACACTCGATGCAAAATGTCGATTTTCGTGAAAAAGAAAAAGAAAGAATCACTATTACTGGGGGTCAATTAGGCTCCAATAACTTTTCTCATGAGCACACCACGCTTACCAATCAAGATTTTTTCGTTAGCTGAAGGATGGTTTTCGGTGTTGTTTATGTTGGTTTTCCGTTTAACGACTTGTACTGATTTTTACACTCGATGCAAAATGTCGATTTTCATGAAAAAGAAAAAGAAAGAATCACAATTACTGGGGGTCAATTAGGCTCCAATAACTTTTCTCATGAGCACACCACGCTTACCAATCAAGATTATTTCGTTAGCTGAAGGATGGTTTTCGGTGATATTCATGTTGGTTTTCCGTTTAACGACTTGTACTGATTTTTACACTCGATGCAAAATGTCGACTTTCGTGAAAAAGAAAGAATCACTATTACTGGGGGTCAATTAGGCTCCAATAACTTTTCTCATGAGCACACCACGCTTACCAATCAAGATTTTTTCGTTAGCTGAAGGATTGTTGTCGGTGTTGTTTATGTTGGTTTTCCGTTTAACGACTTGTACTGATTTACACTCGATGCAAAATGTCGATTTTCATGAAAAAGAAATAGAAAGAATCACTATTACTGGGGGTCAATTAGGCTCCAATAACTTTTCGTCTGAGCACACCACGCTTACCAATCAAGATTTATTCGTTAGCTGAAGGATGGCTTTCGGTGTTATTTATGTTGGTTTTCCGTTTAACGACTTGTACTGATTTTTACACTCGATGCAAAATGTCGATTTTCGTGAAAAAGAAAAAGGAAAGAATCACTATTACTGGGGGTCAATTAGGCTCCAATAACTTTTCTCATGAGCACACCACGCTTACCAGTCAAGATTTTTTCGTTAGCTGAAGGATGGTTTTCGGTGTTGTTTATGTTGGTTTTCCGTTTAACGACTTGTACTGATTTACACTCGATGCAAAATGTCGATTTTCGTGAAAAAGAAAAAGGAAAGAATCACTATTACTGGGGGTCAATTAGGCTCCAATAACTTTTCTCATGAGCACACCACGCTTACCAATCAAGATTTTTTCGTTAGCTGAAGGACTGTTGTCGGTGTTATTCATGTTGGTTTTCCGTTTAACGACTTGTACTGATTTTTACACTCGATGCAAAATGTCGATTTTCGTGAAAAAGAAAAAGAAAGAATCACTATTACTGGGGGTCAATTAGGCTCCAATAACTTTTCTCATGAGCACACCACGCTTACCAATCAAGATTTTTTCGTTAGCTGAAGGATAGTTCTCGGTGTTGTTTATGTTGGTTTTCCGTTTAACGACTTGTACTGATTTACACTCGATGCAAAATGTCGATTTTCATGAAAAAGAAAAAGAAAGAATCACAATTACTGGGGGTCAATTAGGCTCCAATAACTTTTCTCATGAGCACACCACGCTTACCAATCAAGATTTTTTCGTTAGCTGAAGGATGGTTTTCGGTGTTATTCATGTTGGTTTTCCGTTTAACAACTTGTACTGATTTTTACACTCGATGCAAAATGTCGATTTTCGTGAAAAAGAAAAAGAAAGAATCACTATTACTGGGGGTCAATTAGGCTCCAATAACTTTTCTCATGAGCACACCACGCTTACCAATCAAGATTTTTTCGTTAGCTGAAGGATGGTTTTCGGTGTTATTCATGTTGGTTTTCCGTTTAACAACTTGTACTGATTTTTACACTCGATGCAAAATGTCGATTTTCGTGAAAAAGAAAAAGAAAGAATCACTATTACTGGGGGTCAATTAGGCTCCAATAACTTTTCTCATGAGCACACCACGCTTACCAATCAAGATTTTTTCGTTAGCTGAAGGATGGTTTTCGGTGTTGTTTATGTTGGTTTTCCGTTTAACGACTTGTACTGATTTTTACACTCGATGCAAAATGTCGATTTTCATGAAAAAGAAAAAGAAAGAATCACAATTACTGGGGGTCAATTAGGCTCCAATAACTTTTCTCATGAGCACACCACGCTTACCAATCAAGATTTATTCGTTAGCTGAAGGATGGTTTTCGGTGTTATTCATGTTGGTTTTCCGTTTAACAACTTGTACTGTTTTTACACTCGATGCAAAATGTCGATTTTCGTGAAAAAGAAAAAGGAAAGAATCACTATTACTGGGGGTCAATTAGGCTCCAATAACTTTTCTCATGAGCACACCACGCTTACCAATCAAGATTTTTTCGTTAGCTGAAGGATGGTTCTCGGTGTTGTTTATGTTGGTTTTCCGTTTAACGACTTGTACTGATTTACACTCGATGCAAAATGTCGATTTTCATGAAAAAGAAATAGAAAGAATCACTATTACTGGGGGTCAATTAGGCTCCAATAACTTTTCGTCTGAGCACACCACGCTTACCAATCAAGATTTATTCGTTAGCTGAAGGATGGCTTTCGGTGTTATTTATGTTGGTTTTCCGTTTAACGACTTGTACTGATTTTTACACTCGATGCAAAATGTCGATTTTCGTGAAAAAGAAAAAGGAAAGAATCACTATTACTGGGGGTCAATTAGGCTCCAATAACTTTTCTCATGAGCACACCACGCTTACCAATCAAGATTTTTTCGTTAGCTGAAGGATGGTTTTCGGTGTTATTCATGTTGGTTTTCCGTTTAACAACTTGTACTGATTTTTACACTCGATGCAAAATGTCGATTTTCGTGAAAAAGAAAAAGAAAGAATCACTATTACTGGGGGTCAATTAGGCTCCAATAACTTTTCTCATGAGCACACCACGCTTACCAATCAAGATTTTTTCGTTAGCTGAAGGATGGTTTTCGGTGTTATTCATGTTGGTTTTCCGTTTAACAACTTGTACTGATTTTTACACTCGATGCAAAATGTCGATTTTCGTGAAAAAGAAAAAGAAAGAATCACTATTACTGGGGGTCAATTAGGCTCCAATAACTTTTCTCATGAGCACACCACGCTTACCAATCAAGATTTTTTCGTTAGCTGAAGGATGGTTTTCGGTGTTGTTTATGTTGGTTTTCCGTTTAACGACTTGTACTGATTTTTACACTCGATGCAAAATGTCGATTTTCATGAAAAAGAAAAAGAAAGAATCACAATTACTGGGGGTCAATTAGGCTCCAATAACTTTTCTCATGAGCACACCACGCTTACCAATCAAGATTATTTCGTTAGCTGAAGGATGGTTTTCGGTGATATTCATGTTGGTTTTCCGTTTAACGACTTGTACTGATTTTTACACTCGATGCAAAATGTCGACTTTCGTGAAAAAGAAAGAATCACTATTACTGGGGGTCAATTAGGCTCCAATAACTTTTCTCATGAGCACACCACGCTTACCAATCAAGATTTTTTCGTTAGCTGAAGGATTGTTGTCGGTGTTGTTTATGTTGGTTTTCCGTTTAACGACTTGTACTGATTTACACTCGATGCAAAATGTCGATTTTCATGAAAAAGAAATAGAAAGAATCACTATTACTGGGGGTCAATTAGGCTCCAATAACTTTTCGTCTGAGCACACCACGCTTACCAATCAAGATTTATTCGTTAGCTGAAGGATGGCTTTCGGTGTTATTTATGTTGGTTTTCCGTTTAACGACTTGTACTGATTTTTACACTCGATGCAAAATGTCGATTTTCGTGAAAAAGAAAAAGGAAAGAATCACTATTACTGGGGGTCAATTAGGCTCCAATAACTTTTCTCATGAGCACACCACGCTTACCAGTCAAGATTTTTTCGTTAGCTGAAGGATGGTTTTCGGTGTTGTTTATGTTGGTTTTCCGTTTAACGACTTGTACTGATTTACACTCGATGCAAAATGTCGATTTTCGTGAAAAAGAAAAAGGAAAGAATCACTATTACTGGGGGTCAATTAGGCTCCAATAACTTTTCTCATGAGCACACCACGCTTACCAATCAAGATTTTTTCGTTAGCTGAAGGACTGTTGTCGGTGTTATTCATGTTGGTTTTCCGTTTAACGACTTGTACTGATTTTTACACTCGATGCAAAATGTCGATTTTCGTGAAAAAGAAAAAGAAAGAATCACTATTACTGGGGGTCAATTAGGCTCCAATAACTTTTCTCATGAGCACACCACGCTTACCAATCAAGATTTTTTCGTTAGCTGAAGGATAGTTCTCGGTGTTGTTTATGTTGGTTTTCCGTTTAACGACTTGTACTGATTTACACTCGATGCAAAATGTCGATTTTCATGAAAAAGAAAAAGAAAGAATCACAATTACTGGGGGTCAATTAGGCTCCAATAACTTTTCTCATGAGCACACCACGCTTACCAATCAAGATTTTTTCGTTAGCTGAAGGATGGTTTTCGGTGTTATTCATGTTGGTTTTCCGTTTAACAACTTGTACTGATTTTTACACTCGATGCAAAATGTCGATTTTCGTGAAAAAGAAAAAGAAAGAATCACTATTACTGGGGGTCAATTAGGCTCCAATAACTTTTCTCATGAGCACACCACGCTTACCAATCAAGATTTTTTCGTTAGCTGAAGGATGGTTTTCGGTGTTGTTTATGTTGGTTTTCCGTTTAACGACTTGTACTGATTTTTACACTCGATGCAAAATGTCGATTTTCATGAAAAAGAAAAAGAAAGAATCACAATTACTGGGGGTCAATTAGGCTCCAATAACTTTTCTCATGAGCACACCACGCTTACCAATCAAGATTATTTCGTTAGCTGAAGGATGGTTTTCGGTGATATTCATGTTGGTTTTCCGTTTAACGACTTGTACTGATTTTTACACTCGATGCAAAATGTCGACTTTCGTGAAAAAGAAAGAATCACTATTACTGGGGGTCAATTAGGCTCCAATAACTTTTCTCATGAGCACACCACGCTTACCAATCAAGATTTTTTCGTTAGCTGAAGGATTGTTGTCGGTGTTGTTTATGTTGGTTTTCCGTTTAACGACTTGTACTGATTTACACTCGATGCAAAATGTCGATTTTCATGAAAAAGAAATAGAAAGAATCACTATTACTGGGGGTCAATTAGGCTCCAATAACTTTTCGTCTGAGCACACCACGCTTACCAATCAAGATTTATTCGTTAGCTGAAGGATGGCTTTCGGTGTTATTTATGTTGGTTTTCCGTTTAACGACTTGTACTGATTTTTACACTCGATGCAAAATGTCGATTTTCGTGAAAAAGAAAAAGGAAAGAATCACTATTACTGGGGGTCAATTAGGCTCCAATAACTTTTCTCATGAGCACACCACGCTTACCAGTCAAGATTTTTTCGTTAGCTGAAGGATGGTTTTCGGTGTTGTTTATGTTGGTTTTCCGTTTAACGACTTGTACTGATTTACACTCGATGCAAAATGTCGATTTTCGTGAAAAAGAAAAAGGAAAGAATCACTATTACTGGGGGTCAATAAGGCTCCAATAACTTTTCTCATGAGCACACCACGCTTACCAATCAAGATTTTTTCGTTAGCTGAAGGACTGTTGTCGGTGTTATTCATGTTGGTTTTCCGTTTAACGACTTGTACTGATTTTTACACTCGATGCAAAATGTCGATTTTCGTGAAAAAGAAAAAGAAAGAATCACTATTACTGGGGGTCAATTAGGCTCCAATAACTTTTCTCATGAGCACACCACGCTTACCAATCAAGATTTTTTCGTTAGCTGAAGGATAGTTCTCGGTGTTGTTTATGTTGGTTTTCCGTTTAACGACTTGTACTGATTTACACTCGATGCAAAATGTCGATTTTCATGAAAAAGAAAAAGAAAGAATCACAATTACTGGGGGTCAATTAGGCTCCAATAACTTTTCTCATGAGCACACCACGCTTACCAATCAAGATTTTTTCGTTAGCTGAAGGATGGTTTTCGGTGTTATTCATGTTGGTTTTCCGTTTAACAACTTGTACTGATTTTTACACTCGATGCAAAATGTCGATTTTCGTGAAAAAGAAAAAGAAAGAATCACTATTACTGGGGGTCAATTAGGCTCCAATAACTTTTCTCATGAGCACACCACGCTTACCAATCAAGATTTTTTCGTTAGCTGAAGGATGGTTTTCGGTGTTATTCATGTTGGTTTTCCGTTTAACAACTTGTACTGATTTTTACACTCGATGCAAAATGTCGATTTTCGTGAAAAAGAAAAAGAAAGAATCACTATTACTGGGGGTCAATTAGGCTCCAATAACTTTTCTCATGAGCACACCACGCTTACCAATCAAGATTTTTTCGTTAGCTGAAGGATGGTTTTCGGTGTTATTCATGTTGGTTTTCCGTTTAACAACTTGTACTGATTTTTACACTCGATGCAAAATGTCGATTTTCGTGAAAAAGAAAAAGAAAGAATCACTATTACTGGGGGTCAATTAGGCTCCAATAACTTTTCTCATGAGCACACCACGCTTACCAATCAAGATTTTTTCGTTAGCTGAAGGATGGTTTTCGGTGTTGTTTATGTTGGTTTTCCGTTTAACGACTTGTACTGATTTTTACACTCGATGCAAAATGTCGATTTTCATGAAAAAGAAAAAGAAAGAATCACAATTACTGGGGGTCAATTAGGCTCCAATAACTTTTCTCATGAGCACACCACGCTTACCAATCAAGATTTATTCGTTAGCTGAAGGATGGTTTTCGGTGTTATTCATGTTGGTTTTCCGTTTAACAACTTGTACTGTTTTTACACTCGATGCAAAATGTCGATTTTCGTGAAAAAGAAAAAGGAAAGAATCACTATTACTGGGGGTCAATTAGGCTCCAATAACTTTTCTCATGAGCACACCACGCTTACCAATCAAGATTTTTTCGTTAGCTGAAGGATGGTTCTCGGTGTTGTTTATGTTGGTTTTCCGTTTAACGACTTGTACTGATTTACACTCGATGCAAAATGTCGATTTTCATGAAAAAGAAATAGAAAGAATCACTATTACTGGGGGTCAATTAGGCTCCAATAACTTTTCGTCTGAGCACACCACGCTTACCAATCAAGATTTATTCGTTAGCTGAAGGATGGCTTTCGGTGTTATTTATGTTGGTTTTCCGTTTAACGACTTGTACTGATTTTTACACTCGATGCAAAATGTCGATTTTCGTGAAAAAGAAAAAGGAAAGAATCACTATTACTGGGGGTCAATTAGGCTCCAATAACTTTTCTCATGAGCACACCACGCTTACCAGTCAAGATTTTTTCGTTAGCTGAAGGATGGTTTTCGGTGTTGTTTATGTTGGTTTTCCGTTTAACGACTTGTACTGATTTACACTCGATGCAAAATGTCGATTTTCGTGAAAAAGAAAAAGGAAAGAATCACTATTACTGGGGGTCAATTAGGCTCCAATAACTTTTCTCATGAGCACACCACGCTTACCAATCAAGATTTTTTCGTTAGCTGAAGGACTGTTGTCGGTGTTATTCATGTTGGTTTTCCGTTTAACGACTTGTACTGATTTTTACACTCGATGCAAAATGTCGATTTTCGTGAAAAAGAAAAAGAAAGAATCACTATTACTGGGGGTCAATTAGGCTCCAATAACTTTTCTCATGAGCACACCACGCTTACCAATCAAGATTTTTTCGTTAGCTGAAGGATGGTTTTCGGTGTTGTTTATGTTGGTTTTCCGTTTAACGACTTGTACTGATTTTTACACTCGATGCAAAATGTCGAGTTTCGTGAAAAAGAAAAAGAAAGAATCACAATTACTGGGGGTCAATTAGGCTCCAATAACTTTTCTCATGAGCACACCACGCTTACCAATCAAGATTATTTCGTTAGCTGAAGGATGGTTGTCTGTGATATTCATGTTGGTTTTCCGTTTAACGACTTGTACTGATTTTTACACTCGATGCAAAATGTCGAGTTTCATGAAAAAGAAAAAGAAAGAATCACAATTACTGGGGGTCAATTAGGCTCCAATAACTTTTCGTCTGAGCACACCACGCTTACCAATCAAGATTTTTTCGTTAGCTGAAGGATGGTTCTCGGTGTTATTCATGTTGGTTTTCCGTTTAACGACTTGTACTGATTTTTACACTCGATGCAAAATGTCGAGTTTCGTGAAAAAGAAAAAGAAAGAATCACTATTACAGGGGGTCAATTAGGCTCCAATAACTTTTCTCATGAGCACACCACGCTTACCAATCAAGATTTTTTCGTTAGCTGAAGGATGGTTCTCGGTGTTGTTTATGTTGGTTTTCCGTTTAACGACTTGTACTGATTTACACTCGATGCAAAATGTCGATTTTCATGAAAAAGAAAAAGAAAGAATCACAATTACTGGGGGTCAATTAGGCTCCAATAACTTTTCTCATGAGCACACCACGCTTACCAATCAAGATTTTTTCGTTAGCTGAAGGATGGTTTTCGGTGTTATTCATGTTGGTTTTCCGTTTAACAACTTGTACTGATTTTTACACTCGATGCAAAATGTCGATTTTCGTGAAAAAGAAAAAGAAAGAATCACTATTACTGGGGGTCAATTAGGCTCCAATAACTTTTCTCATGAGCACACCACGCTTACCAATCAAGATTTTTTCGTTAGCTGAAGGATGGTTTTCGGTGTTATTCATGTTGGTTTTCCGTTTAACGACTTGTACTGATTTTTACACTCGATGCAAAATGTCGATTTTCGTGAAAAAGAAAAAGAAAGAATCACTATTACTGGGGGTCAATTAGGCTCCAATAACTTTTCTCATGAGCACACCACGCTTACCAATCAAGATTTTTTCGTTAGCTGAAGGATGGTTTTCGGTGTTGTTTATGTTGGTTTTCCGTTTAACGACTTGTACTGATTTTTACACTCGATGCAAAATGTCGAGTTTCGTGAAAAAGAAAAAGAAAGAATCACAATTACTGGGGGTCAATTAGGCTCCAATAACTTTTCTCATGAGCACACCACGCTTACCAATCAAGATTATTTCGTTAGCTGAAGGATGGTTGTCTGTGATATTCATGTTGGTTTTCCGTTTAACGACTTGTACTGATTTTTACACTCGATGCAAAATGTCGAGTTTCATGAAAAAGAAAAAGAAAGAATCACAATTACTGGGGGTCAATTAGGCTCCAATAACTTTTCGTCTGAGCACACCACGCTTACCAATCAAGATTTTTTCGTTAGCTGAAGGATGGTTCTCGGTGTTATTCATGTTGGTTTTCCGTTTAACGACTTGTACTGATTTTTACACTCGATGCAAAATGTCGAGTTTCGTGAAAAAGAAAAAGAAAGAATCACTATTACAGGGGGTCAATTAGGCTCCAATAACTTTTCTCATGAGCACACCACGCTTACCAATCAAGATTTTTTCGTTAGCTGAAGGATGGTTCTCGGTGTTGTTTATGTTGGTTTTCCGTTTAACGACTTGTACTGATTTACACTCGATGCAAAATGTCGATTTTCATGAAAAAGAAAAAGAAAGAATCACAATTACTGGGGGTCAATTAGGCTCCAATAACTTTTCTCATGAGCACACCACGCTTACCAATCAAGATTTTTTCGTTAGCTGAAGGATGGTTTTCGGTGTTATTCATGTTGGTTTTCCGTTTAACAACTTGTACTGATTTTTACACTCGATGCAAAATGTCGATTTTCGTGAAAAAGAAAAAGAAAGAATCACTATTACTGGGGGTCAATTAGGCTCCAATAACTTTTCTCATGAGCACACCACGCTTACCAATCAAGATTTTTTCGTTAGCTGAAGGATGGTTTTCGGTGTTATTCATGTTGGTTTTCCGTTTAACAACTTGTACTGATTTTTACACTCGATGCAAAATGTCGATTTTCGTGAAAAAGAAAAAGAAAGAATCACTATTACTGGGGGTCAATTAGGCTCCAATAACTTTTCTCATGAGCACACCACGCTTACCAATCAAGATTTTTTCGTTAGCTGAAGGATGGTTTTCGGTGTTGTTTATGTTGGTTTTCCGTTTAACGACTTGTACTGATTTTTACACTCGATGCAAAATGTCGATTTTCATGAAAAAGAAAAAGAAAGAATCACAATTACTGGGGGTCAATTAGGCTCCAATAACTTTTCTCATGAGCACACCACGCTTACCAATCAAGATTTATTCGTTAGCTGAAGGATGGTTTTCGGTGTTATTCATGTTGGTTTTCCGTTTAACAACTTGTACTGATTTTTACACTCGATGCAAAATGTCGATTTTCGTGAAAAAGAAAAAGGAAAGAATCACTATTACTGGGGGTCAATTAGGCTCCAATAACTTTTCTCATGAGCACACCACGCTTACCAATCAAGATTTTTTCGTTAGCTGAAGGATGGTTCTCGGTGTTGTTTATGTTGGTTTTCCGTTTAACGACTTGTACTGATTTACACTCGATGCAAAATGTCGATTTTCATGAAAAAGAAAAAGAAAGAATCACAATTACTGGGGGTCAATTAGGCTCCAATAACTTTTCTCATGAGCACACCACGCTTACCAATCAAGATTTTTTCGTTAGCTGAAGGATGGTTTTCGGTGTTATTCATGTTGGTTTTCCGTTTAACAACTTGTACTGATTTTTACACTCGATGCAAAATGTCGATTTTCGTGAGAAAGAAAGAATCACTATTACTGGGGGTCAATTAGGCTCCAATAACTTTTCTCATGAGCACACCACGCTTACCAATCAAGATTTTTTCGTTAGCTGAAGGATGGTTTTCGGTGTTGTTTATGTTGGTTTTCCGTTTAACGACTTGTACTGATTTTTACACTCGATGCAAAATGTCGATTTTCATGAAAAAGAAAAAGAAAGAATCACTATTACTGGGGGTCAATTAGGCTCCAATAACTTTTCTCATGAGCACACCACGCTTACCAATCAAGATTTTTTCGTTAGCTGAAGGATGGTTTTCGGTGTTGTTTATGTTGGTTTTCCGTTTAACGACTTGTACTGATTTTTACACTCGATGCAAAATGTCGATTTTCATGAAAAAGAAAGAATCACTATTACTGGGGGTCAATTAGGCTCCAATAACTTTTCTCATGAGCACACCACGCTTACCAATCAAGATTTTTTCGTTAGCTGAAGGATGGTTTTCGGTGATATTCATGTTGGTTTTCCGTTTAACGACTTGTACTGATTTTTACACTCGATGCAAAATATCGATTTTCGTGAAAAAGAAAGAATCACTGTTACTGGGGGTCAATTAGGCTCCAATAACTTTTCGCCTGAGCACACCACGCTTACCAATCAAGATTGTTTCGTTAGCTGAAGGATGGTTTTCGGTGATATTCATGTTGGTTTTCCGTTTAACGACTTGTACTGATTTTTACACTCGATGCAAAATATCGATTTTCGTGAGAAAGAAAGAATCACTATTACTGGGGGTCAATTAGGCTCCAATAACTTTTCTCATGAGCACACCACGCTTACCAATCAAGATTTTTTCGTTAGCTGAAGGATGGTTTTCGGTGTTGTTTATGTTGGTTTTCCGTTTAACGACTTGTACTAATTTTTACACTCGATGCAAAATATCGATTTTCGTGAAAAAGAAAGAATCACTGTTACTGGGGGTCAATTAGGCTCCAATAACTTTTCGTCTGAGCACACCACGCTTACCAATCAAGATTA
Organism: Pseudorhiza aurosa; assembly: GCA_964026355.1. Taxonomy (NCBI): domain Eukaryota; kingdom Metazoa; phylum Cnidaria; class Scyphozoa; order Rhizostomeae; family Lychnorhizidae; genus Pseudorhiza; species Pseudorhiza aurosa. Next base: position 7,778,614 of record OZ032122.1, read on the forward strand.
TTTCGTTAGCTGAAGGATGGTTTTCGGTGATATTCATGTTGGTTTTCCGTTTAACGACTTGTACTGATTTTTACACTCGATGCAAAATATCGATTTTCGTGAAAAAGAAAGAATCACTGTTACTGGGGGTCAATTAGGCTCCAATAACTTTTCGTCTGAGCACACCACGCTTACCAATCAAGATTTTTTCGTTAGCTGAAGGATGGTTTTCGGTGTTGTTTATGTTGGTTTTCCGTTTAACGACTTGAAATAATTTTTACACTCGATTCAAAATGTCGATATTCGTGATAAAGAAAGAATCACTGTTACTGGGGGACAATGTGGCTCCTATAACTTTTCTAATGAGTGCACCATCAACAAGATACAGTAATCTATCATTATTTTCAATATTTTTTAAGTGTTATTTATTTTCTTTTCTTTCATATTGAGTTTTTTTGCAATATTTAGAGCCGTCAGAATCGTGGGTGATCTGGGCCGTGTCGAAAATGCCGACAGAAAGCGTAATTTTTAACAAGGTAAAATGTCTTCAATTATCTAATGGGGATGATTATATTGCAGCTTGGTTATTGCTGAAACATTTCAGTAAGCTCGTATGTGGGTAACTTTCTTGAAAAGTTCTCAAAATACGTACTAAAAGACACTGGGTTACCCCGATCAGAAGCCCAAGACATGGTCTTGAAAAAGACGGTTTTCTGGAATATAATATTTCCAGCAGTTGCTTCCCCACAATTTGAGCTTTAAATATATTTATGGTTGAAGATGTGACTAGATTTGGAGCTGCGAAACGTTAGAAATATCGATCTGGAATTATGCACTTTTGCACCGTTTTTGCTCGCTGCAGTCGCGCGTGAAACACATATCAATGGCGTTACGGGAATCGTCTAAGCTACGCGCGGAATATACAGTCAAGGGAATTTCCCGGCAACGGACGGACGGGGGAAGTCCCGGAGATGTGTATAAGTTTTACGAGCAGACAATGTATGTCAGTAGGAATTATTGAACAGAGAGAGATGGATGTTATTACGCTCGTTCTACACTTAATTGTATTCATATTGGCACCAAAAGTATGCGTGACCAAAATAACTGATGCTAACATTAGATGCAAAACATTTGAAGAAAATGGAGAAAAAACTCTGGGGTTTGTCACCAGGTTACCCCATGGCAAGACGCCCTGTTACGAATTAGACGGTTATTTCAACTGCAACGGGCTTGCCGGCGAAGACAGAGACTACTGTGTGAAAACCTGCTGCAAAGATGCCAAAAGATACACTGGACTGAAAATTAAATGCATAGTGTTTACAAATGGAAGTAGTGAAAGAAGTGAAGGGTTTTTCAGAAAGATGCCACCCTATATCAACGTCAAATGCTACGAGAATGGTGGTATATTTAACTGTGAAGCCCTGAAAGAACCAGAGATTTCACACTGTAAAAGCACATGTTGTAGAGGTTCGTACAACGGCACGATGAAAGATGTCAATGAAGTGTGGGAATTCAAGTCTGTGGAGATTGAAGATCGAAAGGACTCCGGTGAGTAATAAATATTTCAGTTTTCTCACATGCCTTGCAAGGGGTATACAGTGGCATTGCGTTACGACTAAATGACGTTTAACCTCTTGTTCTATTGCTGATTATCGTTAAATCGGTCATACAGATTTCTTCTTTCTTCCTATGTTGGGGCTTTGTATAGGCCACCATAGCCTTTCCTCAACATAACCAACTAACAAAACAAAAAATTTTATGAGAGTTGATGGCAGCTAAGGTATACCTGGTGGAAGGAGCAACTATGTGTAAAGAATGCATTACTGTTGTTATCATTTTTATAGAAGATTTAAGCATACAATTCATGGCCTGGGATTAAGCTGTCTTAAGTTATGACTTTGGGATGTTGCTTAAGAAGAATGTTGACTCGCTGTTTTTTTAGTGATGTTGAGGAAGGCCATGGTGGTCTATACAAAGCCTCAACACAACAAAGGAAGGAAGCAAAAGGCTAAGAGGAGAGAGAGATCAGATCAAGTTTATTGATCTTGGGTTTGAAAAGATGGCAATTTGTAAGATTCAGGGAAGCAAGAGGAAGGCAATAATGATGATGATATGCGAATTTGTATACAGGAATAACCTATCAGCATGTCAAGCATGCTGTTATCATAAGGGTCCTGTAAATGTTCCACAAGTCGCATGTTCTAGGGATGAATGATGATTGTGGGACAGAGTTTGTGGCTTAGGCAGTGAAACTTGGAAAGGGTGTAAATGAGTTAAGCTTCTGAAGATAGCTTATGATGAGGATTCTTCGTGCTGCATACTCACTCTTTTCCAGAGGGCAATCAACACAATAATTATCACACCAACGATCAATCATCACCATCAATTATCATCATAATCTATCATGATCATCATCATTGCCATCATCATCATAATAAGCAATAACTGCTGCTACCTCTTCAATTCCGAGTGCTACTTATAAGGTCAGAACACTGTCTCAACCAGAAGTGCTTAAGTTTCGTCCATCTTGCCAAACCATAATCTTACGCTTATGTGAAGTTATCTTGCTTTATAAATATATCAACTGTCAATAAGCTAATGATTTTGCTAGAAGCTCTGTTGAGGAAGGAGCTTGAATTGTGGAAGACGTCTACATATGCATTTGAAGTTCTAGCTGCACTGCTATTTGGTAAGATTGAAGATTGTCTTATCCTCTTCATCTAAGTTTGGTATTTACAATCAGTCTTTACTTGGCTGTCTCTCAAGACATCAGCCTTTGTGATACAGACTTCCTATCACTGTCTGACTCATGAGATTGTCTGTAACTAATCTGAAATTGGTTTTCCAATGCAATGCAGTGCACCCAGGGCTTTTTAAAATGCAACTGGAAATTAATCTGAGTGATCTTTTTGTTCAATATCCACAAGTGGTAGGTGGAATTTAACTGCTTGAGAGAACGCACTTGGTGTTTGCTTGCCAATTTTTCAAAATAGTGAGGCAAGCCTACTTCAAAACATCTGGGGTAATTAAAATGTTGATGGTTATACCCATGTCCTACCATTTCCATAGGCTGTTGGTTCTCCCTGACAACATAGTAGACGGTAGACGGTCAATGAAAACACGTCTTTAATCGCCCTATCTAATGCTATCACTTCCGTTGTGACTGATCCTATGGGGAGCAAACCTGGTCTTTATCAAAGGAAGATTTTAATCAGGTTTTTACTGTAGTCATGACAGAGTGCCGATGGCCATTCTTGCCACCAGCGTGCATGTTCTCACCCTAAGCTACAATGGATGCTGTCTTCCCAAGCAAGTCTCCCACGAGAGCAGACCGCAAGCTGCCACGCTGCAACGTATCCCTAAGCTCCTTGTATGTCTGATTCTATACAGCCAAGAGAAGAGCAGCAGTTTCTCTCCCCCCCCCCCCCCCCTATGTAAGCCTGTTTGTGTGTGAGAATTTTATGCTAACATGATGTGATTTTTTTACAGTGATTGCAATTGTTGTTTCCGTCCTTTTCTGGCGTTACCACAGGAAAGTGAGGCAGCACCAACCAACACATATCTTCACGACCACAGACAGCCACGATGAAAATCCTTCCATCGTTACAGCTGCACCAAGATCTTTGAGTGATGCTGATAAACTTTCTCCTAACATAACTCCTTGCAATGTGCCACTTATGGACTCAATGGTGTAAATTAACTATGCATTTTTTATAGAACAGATTGTACAAATTCAGTGACTCAAGGAAATTTTATACTTAATGTACATAAAGAGTCTTTTTATGCTGTACTTGGCCTTTAACCTGTGAAAAATTGAATATATTCAAGGTCCAAGACAATAACTTATATGATGGTTACACAACCGCCTTTCCTCAACATAACTCACTAAAAACAAAAAAAAATCTGAGTGTTTATCTTTGTATGGTATTTTTCAATTTAGATTTTGAATTCACTTTTATATTTTCGAAAATAGTAGTAAACCATATAATGATGACTCAGAGAAACCACATGGACCCTCTCTTTTGTAGTGTTTCCTGCACGTTTCTTAGTTATATGAGCAATGATTGCTGCCGTTTCTAGGGTGACCCTACTCAGCTCCTCAAACAGATTGAACAACCCATAGACGTTTGCCATAGACATTTGCTTTTGTTGTCTATTAGCTGATCACTATCTGTCTGCCTTGGTAAAATCGCAGTGCGTGTCACCAGCGAAGGTTGTTTTCTTTCCCTCTCTACGCAAGCTATGGTTCTCTCCAGCTTGTCAAAGGATTGGACAGGATCGCTCGGTGGTCGATACCACGCAATAGCAAGATAAGGTTTGCTCTTAGGGGGGCTCTGTCTCTACACATACAAGCTCAAGAGTGTCGAAGGGTGCATCACCCAAATTTAATATCTAATTAAATTTCTAACGTAACTCCTCCGCAGCATGTTCTATCAAGGCGGAACTGCTGGTAACCCCGAATTTCCGATAACACCTTCGGGACTTTTTGTCAAGCTTTGTTTCATTCAAGAAAGTGGATATCTGGTTTATTTAGTTCCACCCCATCAGTACGGCCACGGCCACCATCACGTTGAGAGGAGCCATTGCCAAGCCTTCTCGAGAACCTAGATGCTGCTGACGCAAGCCACCAGGCCCACATTGCTTTTACGGGCATTGCTCTCATGAGACCATAGACATTACTCCTACTCTAAATACGCCAAGTGTACATCACGTTTCAATCGTTTTATTCGTTTTTCACCACTTCCCATCATCGTTTAGATGGAGATCTTTCCATCTTTTACAGACACTTTCACGGGCATTCCTCTCAGGAGATAAGGGATATTATTCCTGTTCCTCTGAGACATGTTAGAACAACCTTAAGCTCACCTCATTCACATCATTTCTAAGTTTTGCTGCCTAATCCACGAACTCTATCCCAAGAGCATGCAATTTACGGAACGTCTTGCGTCTATGCCTATATATCTATGCCTATATATCTATCTATCTATGCCTATATATCTATCTATCTATGCCTATATATCTATCAATCTATGCCTACATATCTATCTATCTATGCCTATGTATCTATCTATCGATCAATCTAACTATCTATCAGTCTATCTATTTACCTTTCTATCTTTCTTTCTCCCTTGCTATCTTATCTATCTAGAAGTATACAGAAAGCCTTGTAAAAGAAGCTTAGGATCTAGAATGAAATAAATTATTTTTGCTCTGTATTTTTTCTTGTAGCATGTCGGATCAGCTACTATTTAGCTTCAACTCATTATTTATCTAAATTGTTAAAAATCTTTTGCAACATGTTTGGTTCTTATATACTTTTTCTTTAAGTTAATCAGAATGCAAGATGATAACAGCAGCATATAACTGTATATCTTGAAGGGTTTTATCTTGTATGATAATGAAAATGATAATAATTTTCCAATTAAAGGGAATTCCTGCATCTGAAGCCCTCATTCTGATTGTTATGACATGATCTGAAAATGTACAATTTGATGAAACACATTTACAAGAAGGACTCCATCAGGAGTATGTACTAGAGGTTGCACCAAAATCTTAGCCATTTCCTAGGGAGAAACAGCTTTTGTTGCAGAAGGCAACACTGCTGCTGTATCAGGAAGGAAAGTTGACAGACTTGGTGTAGTCTTTAGTAACACATATACAGTTGCGGTACATTGATTAATAGATTATTAGATTAAGACACAAAATGATTGAGCATGATCAATGAGATAATTTTTCAACAGCTTCCTTACTGAAACCATTGATAATGTGGTCAGTGCAGGATCTGATAAGAGGGATGGTATTTTTTTATGGTAGCCTATATTGGTCAGATCGACTCTGTAGCTCACTTGTTGTGACACCATCTTGCTTTAAAATTATTTCAAAAGTGAGACAGCTAAGGATACGATTCTTTAGCTCACTTGTTGTGACACCATCTTGCTTTGAAGTCATTTCAAAAGGTGGACAGCTAAGGATATTGATTCTGTAGCTCACTTGTTGTGACACTATCTTGCTTTGAAATTATTTCAGAGGTTTACCTACTGTTTTGTTGCTAGATTACTGATACCAAGAGGGTCCCATGCCCATTGGATCCAAAACAGTGAGTTCTCTTTTGCCATTCTTCCATTTAACTCAACAGATCAACAATCAGCTGATAACTTAAGGCTCCAAGAAGCATTTATCAGACCTGCACAATTCCATTTGTTTTGTGACCAGAGAAGTCTGCTTCTATAATTTGTCTCAAGTTGGCATGAGTAAACACCATTTTCAGGACTGAAGACTGCTTTTTTCACCTCTGTGAATTTCAATCAATGTTACTTTTTATCACCAAAGCAATTGCAACAAAGGGGATATTATAGCTTGCTGAGATACTATACTTATCAGACAGTGCCCATTTTCTTGCCTCAGTTTACCACACCTTTTGATTCCTGTGCCCAGAATTGTAGGGAGCTTGTGATCTTCCCTAGACCAAGTGAAGAGTGTTTACTTGTGTACTCTGGCCTTTTAGACCATTGAGCAATCATGGCATTGCACCATTGCTCCGTACAATTATTACACGGCAGGGGTACTCTCCCAACCATAGTTTTCAAACTAGGAATAATTTTTACACACCATGCAAAATGTCGATTTTGGCGAAAAAGAAAGAATCACTGTTACTGGGGGTCAATTTGGCTCCAATAACTTTTCGTCTGAGCACACCATGCTTACCAATCAAAACTTTTTCGTTAGCTGAAGAATGGTTTTCGGTGATATTTATATTTGTTTTCCGTTAAACGACTTGTACTGATTTTTACACTCGATGCAAAATGTCGATTTTCATGAAAAAGAAAAAGAAAGAATCCCTGTTACTGGGGGACAATGTGGCTCCTATAACTTTTCTCATGAGCACACCACGCTTACCAATCAAGATTTTTTCGTTAGCTGAAGGATGGTTGTCGGTGTTATTCATGTTGGTTTTCCGTTTAACGACTTGTACTGATTTCTACACTCGATGCAAAATGTCGATTTTGACGAAAAAGAATCACTATTACTGGGGGTCAATTAGGCTCCAATAACTTTTCGCCTGAGCACACCACGCTTACCAATCAAGATTTATTCGTTAGCGGAAGGATTGTTGTCGGTGTTATTCATGTTGGTTTTCCGTTTAACGACTTGTACTGATTTTTACACTCGATGCAAAATGTCGATTTTCGTGAAAAAGAAAAAGAAAGAATCACTATTACAGGGGGTCAATTAGGCTCCAATAACTTTTCGTCTGAGCACACCACGCTTACCAATCAAGATTTATTCGTTAGCGGAAGGATTGTTGTCGGTGTTATTCATGTTGGTTTTCCGTTTAACGACTTGTACTGATTTTTACACTCGATGCAAAATGTCGATTTTCATGAAAAAGAAAAAGAAAGAGTCACTATTACTGGGGGTCAATTAGGCTCCAATAACTTTTCTCATGAGCACACCACGCTTACCAATCAAGATTTTTTCGTTAGCTGAAGGATGGTGGTCGGTGTTATTCATGTTGGTTTTCCGTTTAACGACTTGTACTGATTTTTACACTCGATGGAAAATGTGGATTTTCACGAAAAAGAAAGAATCACTGTTACTGGGGGTCAATTAGGCTCCAATAACTTTTCGTCTGAGCACACCACGCTTACCAATCAAGATTATTTCGTTAGCTGAAGGATGGTTGTCGGTGTTATTCATGTTGGTTTTCCGTTTAACGACTTGTACTGATTTTTACACTCGATGCAAAATGTCGATTTTCATGAAAAAGAAAAAGAAAGAATCCCTGTTACTGGGGGACAATTAGGCTCCAATAACTTTTCTCATGAGCACACCACGCTTACCAATCAAGATTTTTTCGTTAGCGGAAGGATTGTTGTCGGTGTTATTCATGTTGGTTTTCCGTTTAACGACTTGTACTGATTTTTACACTCGATGCAAAATATCGATTTTCGTGAAAAAGAAAGAATCACTGTTACTGGGGGTCGATTGGGCTCCAATAACTTTTCGTCTGAGCACACCACGCTTACCAATCAAGATTATTTCGTTAGCTGAAGGATGGTTTTCGGTGATATTCATGTTGGTTTTCCGTTTAACGACTTGTACTGATTTGTACACTCGATGCAAAATATCGATTTTCGTGAAAAAGAAAGAATCACTGTTACTGGGGGACAATTAGGCTCCAATAACTTTTCGTCTGAGCACACCACGCTTACCAATCAAGATTTATTCGTTAGCGGAAGGATTGTTGTCGGTGTTATTCATGTTGGTTTTCCGTTTAACGACTTGTACTGATTTTTACACTCGATGCAAAATGTCGATTTTCATGAAAAAGAAAAAGAAAGAGTCACTATTACAGGGGGTCAATTAGGCTCCAATAACTTTTCGCCTGAGCACACCACGCTTACCAATCAAGATTTATTCGTTAGCGGAAGGATTGTTGTCGGTGTTATTCATGTTGGTTTTCCGTTTAACGACTTGTACTGATTTTTACACTCGATGCAAAATGTCGATTTTCGTGAAAAAGAAAAAGAAAGAATCACTATTACAGGGGGTCAATTAGGCTCCAATAACTTTTCGTCTGAGCACACCACGCTTACCAATCAAGATTTATTCGTTAGCGGAAGGATTGTTGTCGGTGTTATTCATGTTGGTTTTCCGTTTAACGACTTGTACTGATTTTTACACTCGATGCAAAATGTCGATTTTCATGAAAAAGAAAAAGAAAGAGTCACTATTACTGGGGGTCAATTAGGCTCCAATAACTTTTCTCATGAGCACACCACGCTTACCAATCAAGATTTTTTCGTTAGCGGAAGGATTGTTGTCGGTGTTATTCATGTTGGTTTTCCGTTTAACGACTTGTACTGATTTTTACACTCGATGCAAAATATCGATTTTCGTGAAAAAGAAAGAATCACTGTTACTGGGGGTCAATTAGGCTCCAATAACTTTTCGTCTGAGCACACCACGCTTACCAATCAAGATTGTTTCGTTAGCTGAAGGATGGTTGTCGGTGTTATTCATGTTGGTTTTCCGTTTAACGACTTGTACTGATTTTTACACTCGATGCAAAATATCGATTTTCGTGAGAAAGAAAGAATCACTATTACTGGGGGTCAATTAGGCTCCAATAACTTTTCGTCTGAGCACACCACGCTTACCAATCAAGATTTTTTCGTTAGCTGAAGGATGGTTTTCGGTGTTGTTTATGTTGGTTTTCCGTTTAACGACTTGTACTGATTTTTACACTCGATGCAAAATATCGATTTTCGTGAAAAAGAAAGAATCACTGTTACTGGGGGTCGATTGGGCTCCAATAACTTTTCGTCTGAGCACACCACGCTTACCAATCAAGATTATTTCGTTAGCTGAAGGATGGTTTTCGGTGATATTCATGTTGGTTTTCCGTTTAACGACTTGTACTGATTTTTACACTCGATGCAAAATGTCGATTTTCATGAAAAAGAAAAAGAAAGAGTCACTATTACTGGGGGTCAATTAGGCTCCAATAACTTTTCTCATGAGCACACCACGCTTACCAATCAAGATTTTTTCGTTAGCTGAAGGATGGTGGTCGGTGTTATTCATGTTGGTTTTCCGTTTAACGACTTGTACTGATTTTTACACTCGATGGAAAATGTGGATTTTCACGAAAAAGAAAGAATCACTGTTACTGGGGGTCAATTAGGCTCCAATAACTTTTCGTCTGAGCACACCACGCTTACCAATCAAGATTATTTCGTTAGCTGAAGGATGGTTGTCGGTGTTATTCATGTTGGTTTTCCGGTTAACGACTTGTACTGATTTTTACACTCGATGGAAAATGTGGATTTTCACGAAAAAGAAAGAATCACTATTACTGGGGGTCAATTAGGCTCCAATAACTTTTTTCATGAGCACACCACGCTTACCAATCAAGATTTTTTCGTTAGCTGAAGGATGGTTGTCGGTGTTATTCATGTTGGTTTTCCGTTTAACGACTTGTACTGATTTTTACACTCGATGGAAAATGTGGATTTTCACGAAAAAGAAAGAATCACTGTTACTGGGGGTCAATTAGGCTCCAATAACTTTTCGTCTGAGCACACCACGCTTACCAATCAAGATTTTTTCGTTAGCTGAAGGATGGTTTTCGGTGATATTCATGTTGGTTTTCCGTTTAACGACTTGTACTGATTTTTACACTCGATGCAAAATATCGATTTTCGTGAAAAAGAAAGAATCACTGTTACTGGGGGTCGATTGGGCTCCAATAACTTTTCGTCTGAGCACACCACGCTTACCAATCAAGATTATTTCGTTAGCTGAAGGACTGTTGTCGGTGATATTCATGTTGGTTTTCCGTTTAACGACTTGTACTGATTTTTACACTCGATGCAAAATATCGATTTTCGTGAAAAAGAAAGAATCACTGTTACTGGGGGTCGATTGGGCTCCAATAACTTTTCGTCTGAGCACACCACGCTTACCAATCAAGATTATTTCGTTAGCTGAAGGATGGTTTTCGGTGATATTCATGTTGGTTTTCCGTTTAACGACTTGTACTGATTTTTACACTCGATGCAAAATATCGATTTTCGTGAAAAAGAAAGAATCACTGTTACTGGGGGTCAATTAGGCTCCAATAACTTTTCGTCTGAGCACACCACGCTTACCAATCAAGATTGTTTCGTTAGCTGAAGGATGGTTGTCGGTGTTATTCATGTTGGTTTTCCGTTTAACGACTTGTACTGATTTTTACACTCGATGCAAAATATCGATTTTCGTGAGAAAGAAAGAATCACTATTACTGGGGGTCAATTAGGCTCCAATAACTTTTCGTCTGAGCACACCACGCTTACCAATCAAGATTTTTTCGTTAGCTGAAGGATGGTTGTCGGTGTTATTCATGTTGGTTTTCCGTTTAACGACTTGTACTGATTTTTACACTCGATGCAAAATATCGATTTTCGTGAAAAAGAAAGAATCACTGTTACTGGGGGTCGATTGGGCTCCAATAACTTTTCGTCTGAGCACACCACGCTTACCAATCAAGATTATTTCGTTAGCTGAAGGATGGTTTTCGGTGATATTCATGTTGGTTTTCCGTTTAACGACTTGTACTGATTTTTACACTCGATGCAAAATGTCGATTTTCATGAAAAAGAAAAAGAAAGAGTCACTATTACTGGGGGTCAATTAGGCTCCAATAACTTTTCTCATGAGCACACCACGCTTACCAATCAAGATTTTTTCGTTAGCTGAAGGATGGTGGTCGGTGTTATTCATGTTGGTTTTCCGTTTAACGACTTGTACTGATTTTTACACTCGATGGAAAATGTGGATTTTCACGAAAAAGAAAGAATCACTGTTACTGGGGGTCAATTAGGCTCCAATAACTTTTCGTCTGAGCACACCACGCTTACCAATCAAGATTATTTCGTTAGCTGAAGGATGGTTGTCGGTGTTATTCATGTTGGTTTTCCGGTTAACGACTTGTACTGATTTTTACACTCGATGGAAAATGTGGATTTTCACGAAAAAGAAAGAATCACTATTACTGGGGGTCAATTAGGCTCCAATAACTTTTTTCATGAGCACACCACGCTTACCAATCAAGATTTTTTCGTTAGCTGAAGGATGGTTGTCGGTGTTATTCATGTTGGTTTTCCGTTTAACGACTTGTACTGATTTTTACACTCGATGGAAAATGTGGATTTTCACGAAAAAGAAAGAATCACTGTTACTGGGGGTCAATTAGGCTCCAATAACTTTTCGTCTGAGCACACCACGCTTACCAATCAAGATTTTTTCGTTAGCGGAAGGATTGTTGTCGGTGTTATTCATGTTGGTTTTCCGTTTAACGACTTGTACTGATTTTTACACTCGATGCAAAATGTCGATTTTCATGAAAAAGAAAAAGAAAGAGTCACTATTACTGGGGGTCAATTAGGCTCCAATAACTTTTCTCATGAGCACACCACGCTTACCAATCAAGATTTTTTCGTTAGCGGAAGGATTGTTGTCGGTGTTATTCATGTTGGTTTTCCGTTTAACGACTTGTACTGATTTTTACACTCGATGCAAAATATCGATTTTCGTGAAAAAGAAAGAATCACTGTTACTGGGGGTCAATTAGGCTCCAATAACTTTTCGTCTGAGCACACCACGCTTACCAATCAAGATTGTTTCGTTAGCTGAAGGATGGTTGTCGGTGTTATTCATGTTGGTTTTCCGTTTAACGACTTGTACTGATTTTTACACTCGATGCAAAATATCGATTTTCGTGAGAAAGAAAGAATCACTATTACTGGGGGTCAATTAGGCTCCAATAACTTTTCGTCTGAGCACACCACGCTTACCAATCAAGATTTTTTCGTTAGCTGAAGGATGGTTTTCGGTGTTGTTTATGTTGGTTTTCCGTTTAACGACTTGTACTGATTTTTACACTCGATGCAAAATATCGATTTTCGTGAAAAAGAAAGAATCACTGTTACTGGGGGTCGATTGGGCTCCAATAACTTTTCGTCTGAGCACACCACGCTTACCAATCAAGATTATTTCGTTAGCTGAAGGATGGTTTTCGGTGATATTCATGTTGGTTTTCCGTTTAACGACTTGTACTGATTTGTACACTCGATGCAAAATATCGATTTTCGTGAAAAAGAAAGAATCACTGTTACTGGGGGACAATTAGGCTCCAATAACTTTTCGTCTGAGCACACCACGCTTACCAATCAAGATTTATTCGTTAGCGGAAGGATTGTTGTCGGTGTTATTCATGTTGGTTTTCCGTTTAACGACTTGTACTGATTTTTACACTCGATGCAAAATGTCGATTTTCATGAAAAAGAAAAAGAAAGAGTCACTATTACAGGGGGTCAATTAGGCTCCAATAACTTTTCGCCTGAGCACACCACGCTTACCAATCAAGATTTATTCGTTAGCGGAAGGATTGTTGTCGGTGTTATTCATGTTGGTTTTCCGTTTAACGACTTGTACTGATTTTTACACTCGATGCAAAATGTCGATTTTCGTGAAAAAGAAAAAGAAAGAATCACTATTACAGGGGGTCAATTAGGCTCCAATAACTTTTCGTCTGAGCACACCACGCTTACCAATCAAGATTTATTCGTTAGCGGAAGGATTGTTGTCGGTGTTATTCATGTTGGTTTTCCGTTTAACGACTTGTACTGATTTTTACACTCGATGGAAAATGTGGATTTTCACGAAAAAGAAAGAATCACTATTACTGGGGGTCAATTAGGCTCCAATAACTTTTTTCATGAGCACACCACGCTTACCAATCAAGATTTTTTCGTTAGCTGAAGGATGGTTGTCGGTGTTATTCATGTTGGTTTTCCGTTTAACGACTTGTACTGATTTTTACACTCGATGGAAAATGTGGATTTTCACGAAAAAGAAAGAATCACTGTTACTGGGGGTCAATTAGGCTCCAATAACTTTTCGTCTGAGCACACCACGCTTACCAATCAAGATTTTTTCGTTAGCGGAAGGATTGTTGTCGGTGTTATTCATGTTGGTTTTCCGTTTAACGACTTGTACTGATTTTTACACTCGATGCAAAATGTCGATTTTCATGAAAAAGAAAAAGAAAGAGTCACTATTACTGGGGGTCAATTAGGCTCCAATAACTTTTCTCATGAGCACACCACGCTTACCAATCAAGATTTTTTCGTTAGCGGAAGGATTGTTGTCGGTGTTATTCATGTTGGTTTTCCGTTTAACGACTTGTACTGATTTTTACACTCGATGCAAAATATCGATTTTCGTGAAAAAGAAAGAATCACTGTTACTGGGGGTCAATTAGGCTCCAATAACTTTTCGTCTGAGCACACCACGCTTACCAATCAAGATTGTTTCGTTAGCTGAAGGATGGTTGTCGGTGTTATTCATGTTGGTTTTCCGTTTAACGACTTGTACTGATTTTTACACTCGATGCAAAATATCGATTTTCGTGAGAAAGAAAGAATCACTATTACTGGGGGTCAATTAGGCTCCAATAACTTTTCGTCTGAGCACACCACGCTTACCAATCAAGATTTTTTCGTTAGCTGAAGGATGGTTTTCGGTGTTGTTTATGTTGGTTTTCCGTTTAACGACTTGTACTGATTTTTACACTCGATGCAAAATATCGATTTTCGTGAAAAAGAAAGAATCACTGTTACTGGGGGTCGATTGGGCTCCAATAACTTTTCGTCTGAGCACACCACGCTTACCAATCAAGATTATTTCGTTAGCTGAAGGATGGTTTTCGGTGATATTCATGTTGGTTTTCCGTTTAACGACTTGTACTGATTTGTACACTCGATGCAAAATATCGATTTTCGTGAAAAAGAAAGAATCACTGTTACTGGGGGACAATTAGGCTCCAATAACTTTTCGTCTGAGCACACCACGCTTACCAATCAAGATTTATTCGTTAGCGGAAGGATTGTTGTCGGTGTTATTCATGTTGGTTTTCCGTTTAACGACTTGTACTGATTTTTACACTCGATGCAAAATGTCGATTTTCATGAAAAAGAAAAAGAAAGAGTCACTATTACAGGGGGTCAATTAGGCTCCAATAACTTTTCGCCTGAGCACACCACGCTTACCAATCAAGATTTATTCGTTAGCGGAAGGATTGTTGTCGGTGTTATTCATGTTGGTTTTCCGTTTAACGACTTGTACTGATTTTTACACTCGATGCAAAATGTCGATTTTCGTGAAAAAGAAAAAGAAAGAATCACTATTACAGGGGGTCAATTAGGCTCCAATAACTTTTCGTCTGAGCACACCACGCTTACCAATCAAGATTTATTCGTTAGCGGAAGGATTGTTGTCGGTGTTATTCATGTTGGTTTTCCGTTTAACGACTTGTACTGATTTTTACACTCGATGCAAAATGTCGATTTTCATGAAAAAGAAAAAGAAAGAGTCACTATTACTGGGGGTCAATTAGGCTCCAATAACTTTTCTCATGAGCACACCACGCTTACCAATCAAGATTTTTTCGTTAGCGGAAGGATTGTTGTCGGTGTTATTCATGTTGGTTTTCCGTTTAACGACTTGTACTGATTTTTACACTCGATGCAAAATATCGATTTTCGTGAAAAAGAAAGAATCACTGTTACTGGGGGTCAATTAGGCTCCAATAACTTTTCGTCTGAGCACACCACGCTTACCAATCAAGATTGTTTCGTTAGCTGAAGGATGGTTGTCGGTGTTATTCATGTTGGTTTTCCGTTTAACGACTTGTACTGATTTTTACACTCGATGCAAAATATCGATTTTCGTGAGAAAGAAAGAATCACTATTACTGGGGGTCAATTAGGCTCCAATAACTTTTCGTCTGAGCACACCACGCTTACCAATCAAGATTTTTTCGTTAGCTGAAGGATGGTTTTCGGTGTTGTTTATGTTGGTTTTCCGTTTAACGACTTGTACTGATTTTTACACTCGATGCAAAATATCGATTTTCGTGAAAAAGAAAGAATCACTGTTACTGGGGGTCGATTGGGCTCCAATAACTTTTCGTCTGAGCACACCACGCTTACCAATCAAGATTATTTCGTTAGCTGAAGGATGGTTTTCGGTGATATTCATGTTGGTTTTCCGTTTAACGACTTGTACTGATTTTTACACTCGATGCAAAATGTCGATTTTCATGAAAAAGAAAAAGAAAGAGTCACTATTACTGGGGGTCAATTAGGCTCCAATAACTTTTCTCATGAGCACACCACGCTTACCAATCAAGATTTTTTCGTTAGCTGAAGGATGGTGGTCGGTGTTATTCATGTTGGTTTTCCGTTTAACGACTTGTACTGATTTTTACACTCGATGGAAAATGTGGATTTTCACGAAAAAGAAAGAATCACTGTTACTGGGGGTCAATTAGGCTCCAATAACTTTTCGTCTGAGCACACCACGCTTACCAATCAAGATTATTTCGTTAGCTGAAGGATGGTTGTCGGTGTTATTCATGTTGGTTTTCCGGTTAACGACTTGTACTGATTTTTACACTCGATGGAAAATGTGGATTTTCACGAAAAAGAAAGAATCACTATTACTGGGGGTCAATTAGGCTCCAATAACTTTTTTCATGAGCACACCACGCTTACCAATCAAGATTTTTTCGTTAGCTGAAGGATGGTTGTCGGTGTTATTCATGTTGGTTTTCCGTTTAACGACTTGTACTGATTTTTACACTCGATGGAAAATGTGGATTTTCACGAAAAAGAAAGAATCACTGTTACTGGGGGTCAATTAGGCTCCAATAACTTTTCGTCTGAGCACACCACGCTTACCAATCAAGATTTTTTCGTTAGCTGAAGGATGGTTTTCGGTGATATTCATGTTGGTTTTCCGTTTAACGACTTGTACTGATTTTTACACTCGATGCAAAATATCGATTTTCGTGAAAAAGAAAGAATCACTGTTACTGGGGGTCGATTGGGCTCCAATAACTTTTCGTCTGAGCACACCACGCTTACCAATCAAGATTATTTCGTTAGCTGAAGGACTGTTGTCGGTGATATTCATGTTGGTTTTCCGTTTAACGACTTGTACTGATTTTTACACTCGATGCAAAATATCGATTTTCGTGAAAAAGAAAGAATCACTGTTACTGGGGGTCGATTGGGCTCCAATAACTTTTCGTCTGAGCACACCACGCTTACCAATCAAGATTATTTCGTTAGCTGAAGGATGGTTTTCGGTGATATTCATGTTGGTTTTCCGTTTAACGACTTGTACTGATTTTTACACTCGATGCAAAATATCGATTTTCGTGAAAAAGAAAGAATCACTGTTACTGGGGGTCAATTAGGCTCCAATAACTTTTCGTCTGAGCACACCACGCTTACCAATCAAGATTGTTTCGTTAGCTGAAGGATGGTTGTCGGTGTTATTCATGTTGGTTTTCCGTTTAACGACTTGTACTGATTTTTACACTCGATGCAAAATATCGATTTTCGTGAGAAAGAAAGAATCACTATTACTGGGGGTCAATTAGGCTCCAATAACTTTTCGTCTGAGCACACCACGCTTACCAATCAAGATTTTTTCGTTAGCTGAAGGATGGTTGTCGGTGTTATTCATGTTGGTTTTCCGTTTAACGACTTGTACTGATTTTTACACTCGATGCAAAATATCGATTTTCGTGAAAAAGAAAGAATCACTGTTACTGGGGGTCGATTGGGCTCCAATAACTTTTCGTCTGAGCACACCACGCTTACCAATCAAGATTATTTCGTTAGCTGAAGGATGGTTTTCGGTGATATTCATGTTGGTTTTCCGTTTAACGACTTGTACTGATTTTTACACTCGATGCAAAATGTCGATTTTCATGAAAAAGAAAAAGAAAGAGTCACTATTACTGGGGGTCAATTAGGCTCCAATAACTTTTCTCATGAGCACACCACGCTTACCAATCAAGATTTTTTCGTTAGCTGAAGGATGGTTGTCGGTGTTATTTATGTTGGTTTTCCGTTTAACGACTTGTACTGATTTCTACACTCGATGCAAAATGTGGATTTTCACGAAAAAGAAAGAATCACTGTTACTGGGGGTCAATTAGGCTCCAATAACTTTTCGTCTGAGCACACCACGCTTACCAATCAAGATTATTTCGTTAGCTGAAGGATGGTTGTCGGTGTTATTCATGTTGGTTTTCCGGTTAACGACTTGTACTGATTTTTACACTCGATGGAAAATGTGGATTTTCACGAAAAAGAAAGAGTCACTATTACTGGGGGTCAATTAGGCTCCAATAACTTTTTTCATGAGCACACCACGCTTACCAATCAAGATTTTTTCGTTAGCTGAAGGATGGTTGTCGGTGTTATTCATGTTGGTTTTCCGTTTAACGACTTGTACTGATTTTTACACTCGATGCAAAATATCGATTTTCGTGAGAAAGAAAGAATCACTATTACTGGGGGTCAATTAGGCTCCAATAACTTTTCGTCTGAGCACACCACGCTTACCAATCAAGATTTTTTCGTTAGCTGAAGGATGGTTTTCGGTGTTGTTTATGTTGGTTTTCCGTTTAACGACTTGTACTGATTTTTACACTCGATGCAAAATATCGATTTTCGTGAAAAAGAAAGAATCACTGTTACTGGGGGTCGATTGGGCTCCAATAACTTTTCGTCTGAGCACACCACGCTTACCAATCAAGATTATTTCGTTAGCTGAAGGATGGTTGTCGGTGTTATTCATGTTGGTTTTCCGTTTAACGACTTGTACTGATTTTTACACTCGATGCAAAATATCGATTTTCGTGAAAAAGAAAGAATCACTGTTACTGGGGGTCGATTGGGCTCCAATAACTTTTCGTCTGAGCACACCACGCTTACCAATCAAGATTATTTCGTTAGCTGAAGGATGGTTTTCGGTGATATTCATGTTGGTTTTCCGTTTAACGACTTGTACTGATTTTTACACTCGATGCAAAATGTCGATTTTCATGAAAAAGAAAAAGAAAGAGTCACTATTACTGGGGGTCAATTAGGCTCCAATAACTTTTCTCATGAGCACACCACGCTTACCAATCAAGATTTTTTCGTTAGCTGAAGGATGGTTGTCGGTGTTATTTATGTTGGTTTTCCGTTTAACGACTTGTACTGATTTCTACACTCGATGCAAAATGTGGATTTTCACGAAAAAGAAAGAATCACTGTTACTGGGGGTCAATTAGGCTCCAATAACTTTTCGTCTGAGCACACCACGCTTACCAATCAAGATTATTTCGTTAGCTGAAGGATGGTTGTCGGTGTTATTCATGTTGGTTTTCCGGTTAACGACTTGTACTGATTTTTACACTCGATGGAAAATGTGGATTTTCACGAAAAAGAAAGAGTCACTATTACTGGGGGTCAATTAGGCTCCAATAACTTTTTTCATGAGCACACCACGCTTACCAATCAAGATTTTTTCGTTAGCTGAAGGATGGTTGTCGGTGTTATTCATGTTGGTTTTCCGTTTAACGACTTGTACTGATTTTTACACTCGATGCAAAATATCGATTTTCGTGAGAAAGAAAGAATCACTATTACTGGGGGTCAATTAGGCTCCAATAACTTTTCGTCTGAGCACACCACGCTTACCAATCAAGATTTTTTCGTTAGCTGAAGGATGGTTTTCGGTGTTGTTTATGTTGGTTTTCCGTTTAACGACTTGTACTGATTTTTACACTCGATGCAAAATATCGATTTTCGTGAAAAAGAAAGAATCACTGTTACTGGGGGTCGATTGGGCTCCAATAACTTTTCGTCTGAGCACACCACGCTTACCAATCAAGATTATTTCGTTAGCTGAAGGATGGTTTTCGGTGATATTCATGTTGGTTTTCCGTTTAACGACTTGTACTGATTTTTACACTCGATGCAAAATATCGATTTTCGTGAAAAAGAAAGAATCACTGTTACTGGGGGTCAATTAGGCTCCAATAACTTTTCGTCTGAGCACACCACGCTTACCAATCAAGATTGTTTCGTTAGCTGAAGGATGGTTGTCGGTGTTATTCATGTTGGTTTTCCGTTTAACGACTTGTACTGATTTTTACACTCGATGCAAAATATCGATTTTCGTGAGAAAGAAAGAATCACTATTACTGGGGGTCAATTAGGCTCCAATAACTTTTCGTCTGAGCACACCACGCTTACCAATCAAGATTTTTTCGTTAGCTGAAGGATGGTTTTCGGTGTTGTTTATGTTGGTTTTCCGTTTAAGGACTTGTACTGATTTTTACACTCGATGCAAAATATCGATTTTCGTGAAAAAGAAAGAATCACTGTTACTGGGGGTCGATTGGGCTCCAATAACTTTTCGTCTGAGCACACCACGCTTACCAATCAAGATTATTTCGTTAGCTGAAGGATGGTTTTCGGTGATATTCATGTTGGTTTTCCGTTTAACGACTTGTACTGATTTTTACACTCGATGCAAAATGTCGATTTTCATGAAAAAGAAAAAGAAAGAGTCACTATTACTGGGGGTCAATTAGGCTCCAATAACTTTTCGTCTGAGCACACCACGCTTACCAATCAAGATTTTTTCGTTAGCTGAAGGATGGTTGTCGGTGTTGTTTATGTTGGTTTTCCGTTTAACGACTTGAAATAATTTTTACACTCGATTCAAAATGTCGATATTCGTGATAAAGAAAGAATCACTGTTACTGGGGGACAATGTGGCTCCTATAACTTTTCTAATGAGTGCACCATCAACAAGATACAGTAATCTATCATTATTTTCAATATTTTTTAAGTGTTATTTATTTTCTTTTCTTTCATATTGAGTTTTTTTGCAATATTTAGAGCCGTCAGAATCGTGGGTGATCTGGGCCGTGTCGAAAATGCCGACAGAAAGCGTAATTTTTAACAAGGTAAAATGTCTTCAATTATCTAATGGGGATGATTATATTGCAGCTTGGTTATTGCTGAAACATTTCAGTAAGCTCGTATGTGGGTAACTTTCTTGAAAAGTTCTCAAAATACGTACTAAAAGACACTGGGTTACCCCGATCAGAAGCCCAAGACATGGTCTTGAAAAAGACGGTTTTCTGGAATATAATATTTCCAGCAGTTGCTTCCCCACAATTTGAGCTTTAAATATATTTATGGTTGAAGATGTGACTAGATTTGGAGCTGCGAAACGTTAGAAATATCGATCTGGAATTATGCACTTTTGCACCGTTTTTGCTCGCTGCAGTCGCGCGTGAAACACATATCAATGGCGTTACGGGAATCGTCTAAGCTACGCGCGGAATATACAGTCAAGGGAATTTCCCGGCAACGGACGGACGGGGGAAGTCCCGGAGATGTGTATAAGTTTTACGAGCAGACAATGTATGTCAGTAGGAATTATTGAACAGAGAGAGATGGATGTTATTACGCTCGTTCTACACTTAATTGTATTCATATTGGCACCAAAAGTATGCGTGACCAAAATAACTGATGCTAACATTAGATGCAAAACATTTGAAGAAAATGGAGAAAAAACTCTGGGGTTTGTCACCAGGTTACCCCATGGCAAGACGCCCTGTTACGAATTAGACGGTTATTTCAACTGCAACGGGCTTGCCGGCGAAGACAGAGACTACTGTGTGAAAACCTGCTGCAAAGATGCCAAAAGATACACTGGACTGAAAATTAAATGCATAGTGTTTACAAATGGAAGTAGTGAAAGAAGTGAAGGGTTTTTCAGAAAGATGCCACCCTATATCAACGTCAAATGCTACGAGAATGGTGGTATATTTAACTGTGAAGCCCTGAAAGAACCAGAGATTTCACACTGTAAAAGCACATGTTGTAGAGGTTCGTACAACGGCACGATGAAAGATGTCAATGAAGTGTGGGAATTCAAGTCTGTGGAGATTGAAGATCGAAAGGACTCCGGTGAGTAATAAATATTTCAGTTTTCTCACATGCCTTGCAAGGGGTATACAGTGGCATTGCGTTACGACTAAATGACGTTTAACCTCTTGTTCTATTGCTGATTATCGTTAAATCGGTCATACAGATTTCTTCTTTCTTCCTATGTTGGGGCTTTGTATAGGCCACCATAGCCTTTCCTCAACATAACCAACTAACAAAACAAAAAATTTTATGAGAGTTGATGGCAGCTAAGGTATACCTGGTGGAAGGAGCAACTATGTGTAAAGAATGCATTACTGTTGTTATCATTTTTATAGAAGATTTAAGCATACAATTCATGGCCTGGGATTAAGCTGTCTTAAGTTATGACTTTGGGATGTTGCTTAAGAAGAATGTTGACTCGCTGTTTTTTTAGTGATGTTGAGGAAGGCCATGGTGGTCTATACAAAGCCTCAACACAACAAAGGAAGGAAGCAAAAGGCTAAGAGGAGAGAGAGATCAGATCAAGTTTATTGATCTTGGGTTTGAAAAGATGGCAATTTGTAAGATTCAGGGAAGCAAGAGGAAGGCAATAATGATGATGATATGCGAATTTGTATACAGGAATAACCTATCAGCATGTCAAGCATGCTGTTATCATAAGGGTCCTGTAAATGTTCCACAAGTCGCATGTTCTAGGGATGAATGATGATTGTGGGACAGAGTTTGTGGCTTAGGCAGTGAAACTTGGAAAGGGTGTAAATGAGTTAAGCTTCTGAAGATAGCTTATGATGAGGATTCTTCGTGCTGCATACTCACTCTTTTCCAGAGGGCAATCAACACAATAATTATCACACCAACGATCAATCATCACCATCAATTATCATCATAATCTATCATGATCATCATCATTGCCATCATCATCATAATAAGCAATAACTGCTGCTACCTCTTCAATTCCGAGTGCTACTTATAAGGTCAGAACACTGTCTCAACCAGAAGTGCTTAAGTTTCGTCCATCTTGCCAAACCATAATCTTACGCTTATGTGAAGTTATCTTGCTTTATAAATATATCAACTGTCAATAAGCTAATGATTTTGCTAGAAGCTCTGTTGAGGAAGGAGCTTGAATTGTGGAAGACGTCTACATATGCATTTGAAGTTCTAGCTGCACTGCTATTTGGTAAGATTGAAGATTGTCTTATCCTCTTCATCTAAGTTTGGTATTTACAATCAGTCTTTACTTGGCTGTCTCTCAAGACATCAGCCTTTGTGATACAGACTTCCTATCACTGTCTGACTCATGAGATTGTCTGTAACTAATCTGAAATTGGTTTTCCAATGCAATGCAGTGCACCCAGGGCTTTTTAAAATGCAACTGGAAATTAATCTGAGTGATCTTTTTGTTCAATATCCACAAGTGGTAGGTGGAATTTAACTGCTTGAGAGAACGCACTTGGTGTTTGCTTGCCAATTTTTCAAAATAGTGAGGCAAGCCTACTTCAAAACATCTGGGGTAATTAAAATGTTGATGGTTATACCCATGTCCTACCATTTCCATAGGCTGTTGGTTCTCCCTGACAACATAGTAGACGGTAGACGGTCAATGAAAACACGTCTTTAATCGCCCTATCTAATGCTATCACTTCCGTTGTGACTGATCCTATGGGGAGCAAACCTGGTCTTTATCAAAGGAAGATTTTAATCAGGTTTTTACTGTAGTCATGACAGAGTGCCGATGGCCATTCTTGCCACCAGCGTGCATGTTCTCACCCTAAGCTACAATGGATGCTGTCTTCCCAAGCAAGTCTCCCACGAGAGCAGACCGCAAGCTGCCACGCTGCAACGTATCCCTAAGCTCCTTGTATGTCTGATTCTATACAGCCAAGAGAAGAGCAGCAGTTTCTCTCCCCCCCCCCCCCCCCTATGTAAGCCTGTTTGTGTGTGAGAATTTTATGCTAACATGATGTGATTTTTTTACAGTGATTGCAATTGTTGTTTCCGTCCTTTTCTGGCGTTACCACAGGAAAGTGAGGCAGCACCAACCAACACATATCTTCACGACCACAGACAGCCACGATGAAAATCCTTCCATCGTTACAGCTGCACCAAGATCTTTGAGTGATGCTGATAAACTTTCTCCTAACATAACTCCTTGCAATGTGCCACTTATGGACTCAATGGTGTAAATTAACTATGCATTTTTTATAGAACAGATTGTACAAATTCAGTGACTCAAGGAAATTTTATACTTAATGTACATAAAGAGTCTTTTTATGCTGTACTTGGCCTTTAACCTGTGAAAAATTGAATATATTCAAGGTCCAAGACAATAACTTATATGATGGTTACACAACCGCCTTTCCTCAACATAACTCACTAAAAACAAAAAAAAATCTGAGTGTTTATCTTTGTATGGTATTTTTCAATTTAGATTTTGAATTCACTTTTATATTTTCGAAAATAGTAGTAAACCATATAATGATGACTCAGAGAAACCACATGGACCCTCTCTTTTGTAGTGTTTCCTGCACGTTTCTTAGTTATATGAGCAATGATTGCTGCCGTTTCTAGGGTGACCCTACTCAGCTCCTCAAACAGATTGAACAACCCATAGACGTTTGCCATAGACATTTGCTTTTGTTGTCTATTAGCTGATCACTATCTGTCTGCCTTGGTAAAATCGCAGTGCGTGTCACCAGCGAAGGTTGTTTTCTTTCCCTCTCTACGCAAGCTATGGTTCTCTCCAGCTTGTCAAAGGATTGGACAGGATCGCTCGGTGGTCGATACCACGCAATAGCAAGATAAGGTTTGCTCTTAGGGGGGCTCTGTCTCTACACATACAAGCTCAAGAGTGTCGAAGGGTGCATCACCCAAATTTAATATCTAATTAAATTTCTAACGTAACTCCTCCGCAGCATGTTCTATCAAGGCGGAACTGCTGGTAACCCCGAATTTCCGATAACACCTTCGGGACTTTTTGTCAAGCTTTGTTTCATTCAAGAAAGTGGATATCTGGTTTATTTAGTTCCACCCCATCAGTACGGCCACGGCCACCATCACGTTGAGAGGAGCCATTGCCAAGCCTTCTCGAGAACCTAGATGCTGCTGACGCAAGCCACCAGGCCCACATTGCTTTTACGAGCATTGCTCTCATGAGACCATAGACATTACTCCTACTCTAAATACGCCAAGTGTACATCACGTTTCAATCGTTTTATTCGTTTTTCACCACTTCCCATCGTCGTTTAGATGGAGATCTTTCCATCTTTTACAGACACTTTCACGGGCGTTCCTCTCAGGAGATAAGGGATATTATTCCTGTTCCTCTGAGACATGTTAGAACAACCATAAGCTCACCTCATTCACGTCATTTCTAAGTTTTGCTGCCTAATCCACGAACTCTATCCCAAGAGCATGCAATTTACGGAACGTCTTGCGTCTATGCCTATATATCTATGCCTATATATCTATCTATCTATGCCTATATATCTATCTATCTATGCCTATATATCTATCTATCTATGCCTATATATCTATCTATCTATTTATGCCTGTATATCTATCTATCTATGCCTATATATCTATCAATCTATGCCTACATATCTATCTATCTATCTATGCCTATCTATCCATCTATGCCTATCTATCTATGCCTATATATCTATCTATCTATGCCTATATATCTATCTATCTATGCCTATATAGCTATCAATCTATGCCTACATATCTATCTATCTATGCCTATAGATCTATCTATCTATCAATCTAACTATCTATCAGTCTATCTATTTACCTTTCTATCTTTCTTTCTCCCTTGCTATCTTATCTATCTATCTAGAAGTATACAGAAAGCCTTGTAAAAGAAGCTTAGGATCTAGAATGAAATAAATTATTTTTGCTCTGTATTTTTTCTTGTAGCATGTCGGATCAGCTACTATTTAGCTTCAACTCATTATTTATCTTAATTGTTAAAAATCTTTTGCAACATGTTTGGTTCTTATATACTTTTTCTTGAAGTTAATCAGAATGCAAGATGATAACAGCAGCATATAACTGTATATCTTGAAGGGTTTTATCTTGTATGATAATGAAAATGATAATAATTTTCCAATTAAAGGGAATTCCTGCATCTGAAGCCCTCATTCTGATTGTTATGACATGATCTGAAAATGTACAATTTGATGAAACACATTTACAAGAAGGACTCCATCAGGAGTATGTACTAGAGGTTGCACCAAAATCTTAGCCATTTCCTAGGGAGAAACAGCTTTTGTTGCAGAAGGCAACACTGCTGCTGTATCAGGAAGGAAAGTTGACAGACTTGGTGTAGTCTTTAGTAACACATATACAGTTGCGGTACATTGATTAATAGATTATTAGATTAAGACACAAAATGATTGAGCATGATCAATGAGATAATTTTTCAACAGCTTCCTTACTGAAACCATTGATAATGTGGTCAGTGCAGGATCTGATAAGAGGGATGGTATTTTTTTATGGTAGCCTATATTGGTCAGATCGACTCTGTAGCTCACTTGTTGTGACACCATCTTGCTTTAAAATTATTTCAAAAGTGAGACAGCTAAGGATACGATTCTTTAGCTCACTTGTTGTGACACCATCTTGCTTTGAAGTCATTTCAAAAGGTGGACAGCTAAGGATATTGATTCTGTAGCTCACTTGTTGTGACACTATCTTGCTTTGAAATTATTTCAGAGGTTTACCTACTGTTTTGTTGCTAGATTACTGATACCAAGAGGGTCCCATGCCCATTGGATCCAAAACAGTGAGTTCTCTTTTGCCATTCTTCCATTTAACTCAACAGATCAACAATCAGCTGATAACTTAAGGCTCCAAGAAGCATTTATCAGACCTGCACAATTCCATTTGTTTTGTGACCAGAGAAGTCTGCTTCTATAATTTGTCTCAAGTTGGCATGAGTAAACACCATTTTCAGGACTGAAGACTGCTTTTTTCACCTCTGTGAATTTCAATCAATGTTACTTTTTATCACCAAAGCAATTGCAACAAAGGGGATATTATAGCTTGCTGAGATACTATACTTATCAGACAGTGCCCATTTTCTTGCCTCATTTTACCACACCTTTTGATTCCTGTGCCCAGAATTGTAGGGAGCTTGTGATCTTCCCTAGACCAAGTGAAGAGTGTTTACTTGTGTACTCTGGCCTTTTAGACCATTGAGCAATCATGGCATTGCACCATTGCTCCGTACAATTATTACACGGCAGGGGTACTCTCCCCACCATAGTTTTCAAACTAGGAATAATTTTTACACACCATGCAAAATGTCGATTTTGGCGAAAAAGAAAGAATCACTGTTACTGGGGGTCAATTTGGCTCCAATAACTTTTCGTCTGAGCACACCATGCTTACCAATTCAAACTTTTTCGTTAGCTGAAGAATGGTTTTCGGTGATATTTATATTTGTTTTCCGTTAAACGACTTGTACTGATTTTTACACTCGATGCAAAATGTCGATTTTCATGAAAAAGAAAAAGAAAGAATCCCTGTTACTGGGGGACAATGTGGCTCCTATAACTTTTCTCATGAGCACACCACGCTTACCAATCAAGATTTTTTCGTTAGCTGAAGGATGGTTGTCGGTGTTATTCATGTTGGTTTTCCGTTTAACGACTTGTACTGATTTCTACACTCGATGCAAAATGTCGATTTTGACGAAAAAGAAAGAATCACTATTACTGGGGGTCAATTAGGCTCCAATAACTTTTCGCCTGAGCACACCACGCTTACCAATCAAGATTTATTCGTTAGCGGAAGGATTGTTGTCGGTGTTATTCATGTTGGTTTTCCGTTTAACGACTTGTACTGATTTTTACACTCGATGCAAAATGTCGATTTTCGTGAAAAAGAAAAAGAAAGAATCACTATTACAGGGGGTCAATTAGGCTCCAATAACTTTTCGTCTGAGCACACCACGCTTACCAATCAAGATTTATTCGTTAGCGGAAGGATTGTTGTCGGTGTTATTCATGTTGGTTTTCCGTTTAACGACTTGTACTGATTTTTACACTCGATGCAAAATGTCGATTTTCATGAAAAAGAAAAAGAAAGAGTCACTATTACTGGGGGTCAATTAGGCTCCAATAACTTTTCTCATGAGCACACCACGCTTACCAATCAAGATTTTTTCGTTAGCTGAAGGATGGTGGTCGGTGTTATTCATGTTGGTTTTCCGTTTAACGACTTGTACTGATTTTTACACTCGATGGAAAATGTGGATTTTCACGAAAAAGAAAGAATCACTGTTACTGGGGGTCGATTGGGCTCCAATAACTTTTCGTCTGAGCACACCACGCTTACCAATCAAGATTATTTCGTTAGCTGAAGGACTGTTGTCGGTGATATTCATGTTGGTTTTCCGTTTAACGACTTGTACTGATTTTTACACTCGATGCAAAATATCGATTTTCGTGAAAAAGAAAGAATCACTGTTACTGGGGGTCGATTGGGCTCCAATAACTTTTCGTCTGAGCACACCACGCTTACCAATCAAGATTATTTCGTTAGCTGAAGGACTGTTGTCGGTGATATTCATGTTGGTTTTCCGTTTAACGACTTGTACTGATTTTTACACTCGATGCAAAATATCGATTTTCGTGAAAAAGAAAGAATCACTATTACTGGGGGTCAATTAGGCTCCAATAACTTTTCGCCTGAGCACACCACGCTTACCAATCAAGATTTATTCGTTAGCGGAAGGATTGTTGTCGGTGTTATTCATGTTGGTTTTCCGTTTAACGACTTGTACTGATTTTTACACTCGATGCAAAATGTCGATTTTCGTGAAAAAGAAAAAGAAAGAATCACTATTACAGGGGGTCAATTAGGCTCCAATAACTTTTCGTCTGAGCACACCACGCTTACCAATCAAGATTTATTCGTTAGCGGAAGGATTGTTGTCGGTGTTATTCATGTTGGTTTTCCGTTTAACGACTTGTACTGATTTTTACACTCGATGCAAAATGTCGATTTTCATGAAAAAGAAAAAGAAAGAGTCACTATTACTGGGGGTCAATTAGGCTCCAATAACTTTTCTCATGAGCACACCACGCTTACCAATCAAGATTTTTTCGTTAGCTGAAGGATGGTGGTCGGTGTTATTCATGTTGGTTTTCCGTTTAACGACTTGTACTGATTTTTACACTCGATGGAAAATGTGGATTTTCACGAAAAAGAAAGAATCACTGTTACTGGGGGTCGATTGGGCTCCAATAACTTTTCGTCTGAGCACACCACGCTTACCAATCAAGATTATTTCGTTAGCTGAAGGACTGTTGTCGGTGATATTCATGTTGGTTTTCCGTTTAACGACTTGTACTGATTTTTACACTCGATGCAAAATATCGATTTTCGTGAAAAAGAAAGAATCACTGTTACTGGGGGTCGATTGGGCTCCAATAACTTTTCGTCTGAGCACACCACGCTTACCAATCAAGATTATTTCGTTAGCTGAAGGACTGTTGTCGGTGATATTCATGTTGGTTTTCCGTTTAACGACTTGTACTGATTTTTACACTCGATGCAAAATATCGATTTTCGTGAAAAAGAAAGAATCACTGTTACTGGGGGTCAATTAGGCTCCAATAACTTTTCGTCTGAGCACACCACGCTTACCAATCAAGATTGTTTCGTTAGCTGAAGGATGGTTGTCGGTGTTATTCATGTTGGTTTTCCGTTTAACGACTTGTACTGATTTTTACACTCGATGCAAAATATCGATTTTCGTGAGAAAGAAAGAATCACTATTACTGGGGGTCAATTAGGCTCCAATAACTTTTCGTCTGAGCACACCACGCTTACCAATCAAGATTTTTTCGTTAGCTGAAGGATGGTTTTCGGTGTTGTTTATGTTGGTTTTCCGTTTAACGACTTGTACTGATTTTTACACTCGATGCAAAATATCGATTTTCGTGAAAAAGAAAGAATCACTGTTACTGGGGGTCGATTGGGCTCCAATAACTTTTCGTCTGAGCACACCACGCTTACCAATCAAGATTATTTCGTTAGCTGAAGGATGGTTTTCGGTGATATTCATGTTGGTTTTCCGTTTAACGACTTGTACTGATTTTTACACTCGATGCAAAATGTCGATTTTCATGAAAAAGAAAAAGAAAGAGTCACTATTACTGGGGGTCAATTAGGCTCCAATAACTTTTCTCATGAGCACACCACGCTTACCAATCAAGATTTTTTCGTTAGCTGAAGGATGGTGGTCGGTGTTATTCATGTTGGTTTTCCGTTTAACGACTTGTACTGATTTTTACACTCGATGGAAAATGTGGATTTTCACGAAAAAGAAAGAATCACTGTTACTGGGGGTCAATTAGGCTCCAATAACTTTTCGTCTGAGCACACCACGCTTACCAATCAAGATTATTTCGTTAGCTGAAGGATGGTTGTCGGTGTTATTCATGTTGGTTTTCCGGTTAACGACTTGTACTGATTTTTACACTCGATGGAAAATGTGGATTTTCACGAAAAAGAAAGAATCACTAGTACTGGGGGTCAATTAGGCTCCAATAACTTTTTTCATGAGCACACCACGCTTACCAATCAAGATTATTTCGTTAGCTGAAGGATGGTTGTCGGTGTTATTCATGTTGGTTTTCCGTTTAACGACTTGTACTGATTTTTACACTCGATGGAAAATGTGGATTTTCACGAAAAAGAAAGAATCACTGTTACTGGGGGTCAATTAGGCTCCAATAACTTTTCGTCTGAGCACACCACGCTTACCAATCAAGATTTTTTCGTTAGCTGAAGGATGGTTTTCGGTGATATTCATGTTGGTTTTCCGTTTAACGACTTTTACTGATTTTTACACTCGATGCAAAATATCGATTTTCGTGAGAAAGAAAGAATCACTATTACTGGGGGTCAATTAGGCTCCAATAACTTTTCGTCTGAGCACACCACGCTTACCAATCAAGATTTTTTCGTTAGCTGAAGGATGGTTGTCGGTGTTATTCATGTTGGTTTTCCGTTTAACGACTTGTACTGATTTTTACACTCGATGCAAAATATCGATTTTCGTGAAAAAGAAAGAATCACTGTTACTGGGGGTCGATTGGGCTCCAATAACTTTTCGTCTGAGCACACCACGCTTACCAATCAAGATTATTTCGTTAGCTGAAGGATGGTTTTCGGTGATATTCATGTTGGTTTTCCGTTTAACGACTTGTACTGATTTTTACACTCGATGCAAAATGTCGATTTTCATGAAAAAGAAAAAGAAAGAGTCACTATTACTGGGGGTCAATTAGGCTCCAATAACTTTTCTCATGAGCACACCACGCTTACCAATCAAGATTTTTTCGTTAGCTGAAGGATGGTGGTCGGTGTTATTCATGTTGGTTTTCCGTTTAACGACTTGTACTGATTTTTACACTCGATGGAAAATGTGGATTTTCACGAAAAAGAAAGAATCACTGTTACTGGGGGTCAATTAGGCTCCAATAACTTTTCGTCTGAGCACACCACGCTTACCAATCAAGATTATTTCGTTAGCTGAAGGATGGTTGTCGGTGTTATTCATGTTGGTTTTCCGGTTAACGACTTGTACTGATTTTTACACTCGATGGAAAATGTGGATTTTCACGAAAAAGAAAGAATCACTATTACTGGGGGTCAATTAGGCTCCAATAACTTTTTTCATGAGCACACCACGCTTACCAATCAAGATTTTTTCGTTAGCTGAAGGATGGTTGTCGGTGTTATTCATGTTGGTTTTCCGTTTAACGACTTGTACTGATTTTTACACTCGATGCAAAATATCGATTTTCGTGAGAAAGAAAGAATCACTATTACTGGGGGTCAATTAGGCTCCAATA
The DNA here is from genome assembly GCA_964026355.1 of Pseudorhiza aurosa. Classification (NCBI taxonomy): domain Eukaryota; kingdom Metazoa; phylum Cnidaria; class Scyphozoa; order Rhizostomeae; family Lychnorhizidae; genus Pseudorhiza; species Pseudorhiza aurosa. Next base: position 7,809,806 of record OZ032122.1, read on the forward strand.
ACTTTTCGTCTGAGCACACCACGCTTACCAATCAAGATTTTTTCGTTAGCTGAAGGATGGTTTTCGGTGTTGTTTATGTTGGTTTTCCGTTTAACGACTTGTACTGATTTTTACACTCGATGCAAAATATCGATTTTCGTGAAAAAGAAAGAATCACTGTTACTGGGGGTCGATTGGGCTCCAATAACTTTTCGTCTGAGCACACCACGCTTACCAATCAAGATTATTTCGTTAGCTGAAGGATGGTTTTCGGTGATATTCATGTTGGTTTTCCGTTTAACGACTTGTACTGATTTTTACACTCGATGCAAAATGTCGATTTTCATGAAAAAGAAAAAGAAAGAGTCACTATTACTGGGGGTCAATTAGGCTCCAATAACTTTTCTCATGAGCACACCACGCTTACCAATCAAGATTTTTTCGTTAGCTGAAGGATGGTGGTCGGTGTTATTCATGTTGGTTTTCCGTTTAACGACTTGTACTGATTTTTACACTCGATGGAAAATGTGGATTTTCACGAAAAAGAAAGAATCACTGTTACTGGGGGTCAATTAGGCTCCAATAACTTTTCGTCTGAGCACACCACGCTTACCAATCAAGATTATTTCGTTAGCTGAAGGATGGTTGTCGGTGTTATTCATGTTGGTTTTCCGGTTAACGACTTGTACTGATTTTTACACTCGATGGAAAATGTGGATTTTCACGAAAAAGAAAGAATCACTATTACTGGGGGTCAATTAGGCTCCAATAACTTTTTTCATGAGCACACCACGCTTACCAATCAAGATTTTCTCGTTAGCTGAAGGATGGTTGTCGGTGTTATTCATGTTGGTTTTCCGTTTAACGACTTGTACTGATTTTTACACTCGATGGAAAATGTGGATTTTCACGAAAAAGAAAGAATCACTGTTACTGGGGGTCAATTAGGCTCCAATAACTTTTCGTCTGAGCACACCACGCTTACCAATCAAGATTTTTTCGTTAGCTGAAGGATGGTTTTCGGTGATATTCATGTTGGTTTTCCGTTTAACGACTTGTACTGATTTTTACACTCGATGCAAAATATCGATTTTCGTGAAAAAGAAAGAATCACTGTTACTGGGGGTCGATTGGGCTCCAATAACTTTTCGTCTGAGCACACCACGCTTACCAATCAAAATTATTTCGTTAGCTGAAGGACTGTTGTCGGTGATATTCATGTTCGTTTTCCGTTTAACGACTTGTACTGATTTTTACACTCGATGCAAAATATCGATTTTCGTGAAAAAGAAAGAATCACTGTTACTGGGGGTCGATTGGGCTCCAATAACTTTTCGTCTGAGCACACCACGCTTACCAATCAAGATTATTTCGTTAGCTGAAGGATGGTTTTCGGTGATATTCATGTTGGTTTTCCGTTTAACGACTTGTACTGATTTTTACACTCGATGCAAAATATCGATTTTCGTGAAAAAGAAAGAATCACTGTTACTGGGGGTCAATTAGGCTCCAATAACTTTTCGTCTGAGCACACCACGCTTACCAATCAAGATTGTTTCGTTAGCTGAAGGATGGTTGTCGGTGTTATTCATGTTGGTTTTCCGTTTAACGACTTGTACTGATTTTTACACTCGATGCAAAATATCGATTTTCGTGAGAAAGAAAGAATCACTATTACTGGGGGTCAATTAGGCTCCAATAACTTTTCGTCTGAGCACACCACGCTTACCAATCAAGATTTTTTCGTTAGCTGAAGGATGGTTTTCGGTGTTGTTTATGTTGGTTTTCCGTTTAACGACTTGTACTGATTTTTACACTCGATGCAAAATATCGATTTTCGTGAAAAAGAAAGAATCACTGTTACTGGGGGTCGATTGGGCTCCAATAACTTTTCGTCTGAGCACACCACGCTTACCAATCAAGATTATTTCGTTAGCTGAAGGATGGTTTTCGGTGATATTCATGTTGGTTTTCCGTTTAACGACTTGTACTGATTTTTACACTCGATGCAAAATATCGATTTTCGTGAAAAAGAAAGAATCACTGTTACTGGGGGTCAATTAGGCTCCAATAACTTTTCGTCTGAGCACACCACGCTTACCAATCAAGATTATTTCGTTAGCTGAAGGATGGTTGTCGGTGTTATTCATGTTGGTTTTCCGTTTAACGACTTGTACTGATTTTTACACTCGATGCAAAATATCGATTTTCGTGAGAAAGAAAGAATCACTATTACTGGGGGTCAATTAGGCTCCAATAACTTTTCTCATGAGCACACCACGCTTACCAATCAAGATTTTTTCGTTAGCTGAAGGATGGTTTTCGGTGTTGTTTATGTTGGTTTTCCGTTTAACGACTTGTACTGATTTTTACACTCGATGCAAAATGTCGATTTTCGTGAAAAAGAAAGAATCACTGTTACTGGGGGTCGATTGGGCTCCAATAACTTTTCGTCTGAGCACACCACGCTTACCAATCAAGATTATTTCGTTAGCTGAAGGACTGTTGTCGGTGATATTCATGTTGGTTTTCCGTTTAACGACTTGTACTGATTTTTACACTCGATGCAAAATATCGATTTTCGTGAAAAAGAAAGAATCACTGTTACTGGGGGTCGATTGGGCTCCAATAACTTTTCGTCTGAGCACACCACGCTTACCAATCAAGATTATTTCGTTAGCTGAAGGACTGTTGTCGGTGATATTCATGTTGGTTTTCCGTTTAACGACTTGTACTGATTTTTACACTCGATGCAAAATGTCGATTTTCATGAAAAAGAAAAAGAAAGAATCACAATTACTAGGGGTCAATTAGGCTCCAATAACTTTTCTCATGAGCACACCACGCTTACCAATCAAAATTTTTTCGTTAGCTGAAGGATGGTTTTCGGTGTTGTTTATGTTGGCTTTCCGTTTAACGACTTGTACTGATTTTTACACTCGATGCAAAATGTCGATTTTCATGAAAAAGAAAAAGAAAGAATCACAATTACTGGGGGTCAATTAGGCTCCAATAACTTTTCTCATGAGCACACCATGCTTACCAATCAAGATTTTTTCGTTAGCTGAAGGATGGTTTTCGGTGTTGTTTATGTTGGTTTTCCGTTAAACGACTTGTACTGAGTTTTACACTCGATGCAAAATGTCGATTTTCATGAAAAAGAAAAAGAAAGAATCACTATTACTGGGGGTCAATTAGGCTCCAATAACTTTTCTCATGAGCACACCACGCTTACCAATCAAGATTTATTCGTTAGCTGAAGGATGGTTTTCGGTGTTGTTTATGTTGGTTTTCCGTTTAACGACTTGTACTGATTTTTACACTCGATGCAAAATGTCGATTTTCATGAAAAAGAAAAAGAAAGAATCACTATTACTGGGGGTCAATTAGGCTCCAATAACTTTTCTCATGAGCACACCACGCTTACCAATCAAGATTTATTCGTTAGCTGAAGGATGGTTTTCGGTGTTGTTTATGTTGGTTTTCCGTTTAACGACTTGTACTGATTTTTACACTCGATGCAAAATATCGATTTTCGTGAAAAAGAAAGAATCACTGTTACTGGGGGTCGATTGGGCTCCAATAACTTTTCGTCTGAGCACACCACGCTTACCAATCAAGATTATTTCGTTAGCTGAAGGATGGTTTTCGGTGATATTCATGTTGGTTTTCCGTTTAACGACTTGTACTGATTTTTACACTCGATGCAAAATATCGATTTTCGTGAAAAAGAAAGAATCACTGTTACTGGGGGTCAATTAGGCTCCAATAACTTTTCGTCTGAGCACACCACGCTTACCAATCAAGATTATTTCGTTAGCTGAAGGATGGTTGTCGGTGTTATTCATGTTGGTTTTCCGTTTAACGACTTGTACTGATTTTTACACTCGATGCAAAATATCGATTTTCGTGAGAAAGAAAGAATCACTATTACTGGGGGTCAATTAGGCTCCAATAACTTTTCTCATGAGCACACCACGCTTACCAATCAAGATTTTTTCGTTAGCTGAAGGATGGTTTTCGGTGTTGTTTATGTTGGTTTTCCGTTTAACGACTTGTACTGATTTTTACACTCGATGCAAAATGTCGATTTTCGTGAAAAAGAAAGAATCACTGTTACTGGGGGTCGATTGGGCTCCAATAACTTTTCGTCTGAGCACACCACGCTTACCAATCAAGATTATTTCGTTAGCTGAAGGACTGTTGTCGGTGATATTCATGTTGGTTTTCCGTTTAACGACTTGTACTGATTTTTACACTCGATGCAAAATATCGATTTTCGTGAAAAAGAAAGAATCACTGTTACTGGGGGTCGATTGGGCTCCAATAACTTTTCGTCTGAGCACACCACGCTTACCAATCAAGATTATTTCGTTAGCTGAAGGACTGTTGTCGGTGATATTCATGTTGGTTTTCCGTTTAACGACTTGTACTGATTTTTACACTCGATGCAAAATGTCGATTTTCATGAAAAAGAAAAAGAAAGAATCACAATTACTGGGGGTCAATTAGGCTCCAATAACTTTTCTCATGAGCACACCACGCTTACCAATCAAAATTTTTTCGTTAGCTGAAGGATGGTTTTCGGTGTTGTTTATGTTGGCTTTCCGTTTAACGACTTGTACTGATTTTTACACTCGATGCAAAATGTCGATTTTCATGAAAAAGAAAAAGAAAGAATCACAATTACTGGGGGTCAATTAGGCTCCAATAACTTTTCTCATGAGCACACCATGCTTACCAATCAAGATTTTTTCGTTAGCTGAAGGATGGTTTTCGGTGTTGTTTATGTTGGTTTTCCGTTAAACGACTTGTACTGAGTTTTACACTCGATGCAAAATGTCGATTTTCATGAAAAAGAAAAAGAAAGAATCACTATTACTGGGGGTCAATTAGGCTCCAATAACTTTTCTCATGAGCACACCACGCTTACCAATCAAGATTTATTCGTTAGCTGAAGGATGGTTTTCGGTGTTGTTTATGTTGGTTTTCCGTTTAACGACTTGTACTGATTTTTACACTCGATGCAAAATGTCGATTTTCATGAAAAAGAAAAAGAAAGAATCACTATTACTGGGGGTCAATTAGGCTCCAATAACTTTTCTCATGAGCACACCACGCTTACCAATCAAGATTTTTTCGTTAGCTGAAGGATGGTTTTCGGTGTTGTTTATGTTGGTTTTCCGTTTAACGACTTGTACTGATTTTTACACTCGATGCAAAATGTCAATTTTCATGAAAAAGAAAAAGAAAGAATCACTATTACTGGGGGTCAATTAGGCTCCAATAACTTTTCTCATGAGCACACCACGCTTACCAATCAAGATTTTTTCGTTAGCTGAAGGATGGTTTTCGGTGTTGTTTATGTTGGTTTTCCGTTTAACGACTTGTACTGATTTTTACACTCGATGCAAAATGTCAATTTTCATGAAAAAGAAAAAGAAAGAATCACTATTACTGGGGGTCAATTAGGCTCCAATAACTTTTCTCATGAGCACACCACGCTTACCAATCAAGATTTTTTCGTTAGCTGAAGGATGGTTTTCGGTGTTGTTTATGTTGGTTTTCCGTTTAACGACTTGTACTGATTTTTACACTCGATGCAAAATGTCGATTTTCATGAAAAAGAAAAAAAAAGAATCACTATTACTGGGGGTCAATTAGGCTCCAATAACTTTTCTCATGAGCACACCACGCTTACCAATCAAGATTTTTTCGTTAGCTGAAGGATGGTTTGCGGTGTTATTCATGTTGGTTTTCCGTTTAACGACTTGTACTGATTTTTACACTCGATGCAAAATGTCGATTTTCATGAAAAAGAAAAAGAAAGAATCACAATTACTGGGGGTCAATTAGGCTCCAATAACTTTTCTCATGAGCACACCACGCTTACCAATCAAGATTTTTTCGTTAGCTGAAGGATGGTTTTCGGTGTTGTTTATGTTGGTTTTCCGTTTAACGACTTGTACTGATTTTTACACTCGATGCAAAATGTCGATTTTCATGAAAAAGAAAAAGAAAGAATCACAATTACTGGGGGTCAATTAGGCTCCAATAACTTTTCGTCTGAGCACACCACGCTTACCAATCAAGATTTTTTCGTTAGCTGAAGGACTGTTGTCGGTGTTATTCATGTTGGTTTTCCGTTTAACGACTTGTACTGATTTTTACACTCGATGCAAAATGTCGATTTTCGTGAAAAAGAAAGAATCACTATTACAGGGGGTCAATTAGGCTCCAATAACTTTTCTCATGAGCACACCACGCTTACCAATCAAGATTTTTTCGTTAGCTGAAGGACTGTTGTCTGTGATATTCATGTTGGTTTTCCGTTTAACGACTTGTACTGATTTTTACACTCGATGCAAAATGTCGATTTTCATGAAAAAGAAAGAATCACTATTACAGGGGGTCAATTAGGCTCCAATAACTTTTCTCATGAGCACACCACGCTTACCAATCAAAATTTTTTCGTTAGCTGAAGGATGGTTTTCGGTGTTATTCATGTTGGTTTTCCGTTTAACGACTTGTACTGATTTTTACACTCGATGCAAAATGTCGATTTTCATGAAAAAGAAAGAATCACTATTACAGGGGGTCAATTAGGCTCCAATAACTTTTCTCATGAGCACACCACGCTTACCAATCAAAACTTTTTCGTTAGCTGAAGGATGGTTTTCGGTGTTATTCATGTTGGTTTTCCGTTTAACGACTTGTACTGATTTTTACACTCGATGCAAAATGTCGATTTTCGTGAAAAAGAAAGAATCACTATTACAGGGGGTCAATTAGGCTCCAATAACTTTTCTCATGAGCACACCACGCTTACCAATCAAAATTTTTTCGTTAGCTGAAGGACTGTTGTCTGTGATATTCATGTTGGTTTTCCGTTTAACGACTTGTACTGATTTTTACACTCGATGCAAAATGTCGATTTTCATGAAGAAGAAAAAGAAAGAATCACTATTACTGGGGGTCAATTAGGCTCCAATAACTTTTCTCATGAGCACACCACGCTTACCAATCAAGATTTATTCGTTAGCTGAAGGATGGTTGTCTGTGATATTCATGTTGGTTTTCCGTTTAACGACTTGTACTGATTTTTACACTCGATGCAAAATGTCGATTTTCATGAAAAAGAAAAAGAAAGAATCACTATTACTGGGGGTCAATTAGGCTCCAATAACTTTTCTCATGAGCACACCACGCTTACCAATCAAAATTTTTTCGTTAGCTGAAGGATGGTTGTCGGTGTTATTCATGTTGGTTTTCCGTTTAACGACTTGTACTGATTTTTACACTCGATGCAAAATGTCGATTTTCGTGAAAAAGAAAGAATCACTATTACTGGGGGTCAATTAGGCTCCAATAACTTTTCTCATGAGCACACCACGCTTACCAATCAAACTTTTTTCGTTAGCTGAAGGATGGTTGTCTGTGATATTCATGTTGGTTTTCCGTTTAACGACTTGTACTGATTTTTACACTCGATGCAAAATGTCGATTTTCGTGAAAAAGAAAGAATCACTATTACTGGGGGTCAATTAGGCTCCAATAACTTTTCTCATGAGCACACCACGCTTACCAATCAAAATTTTTTCGTTAGCTGAAGGATGGTTGTCGGTGTTATTCATGTTGGTTTTCCGTTTAACGACTTGTACTGATTTTTACACTCGATGCAAAATGTCGATTTTCGTGAAAAAGAAAGAATCACAATTACTGGGGGTCAATTAGGCTCCAATAACTTTTCTCATGAGCACACCACGCTTACCAATCAAAATTTTTTCGTTAGCTGAAGGATGGTTGTCTGTGATATTCATGTTGGTTTTCCGTTTAACGACTTGTACTGATTTTTACACTCGATGCAAAATGTCGATTTTCATGAAAAAGAAAAAGAAAGAATCACTATTACTGGGGGTCAATTAGGCTCCAATAACTTTTCTCATGAGCACACCACGCTTACCAATCAAAATTTTTTCGTTAGCTGAAGGATGGTTGTCGGTGTTATTCATGTTGGTTTTCCGTTTAACGACTTGTACTGATTTTTACACTCGATGCAAAATGTCGATTTTCGTGAAAAAGAAAGAATCACTATTACTGGGGGTCAATTAGGCTCCAATAACTTTTCTCATGAGCACACCACGCTTACCAATCAAAATTTTTTCGTTAGCTGAAGGATGGTTGTCTGTGATATTCATGTTGGTTTTCCGTTTAACGACTTGTACTGATTTTTACACTCGATGCAAAATGTCGATTTTCATGAAAAAGAAAAAGAAAGAATCACAATTACTGGGGGTCAATTAGGCTCCAATAACTTTTCTCATGAGCACACCACGCTTACCAATCAAAATTTTTTCGTTAGCTGAAGGATGGTTGTCGGTGTTATTCATGTTGGTTTTCCGTTTAACGACTTGTACTGATTTTTACACTCGATGCAAAATATCGATTTTCGTGAAAAAGAAAGAATCACTGTTACTGGGGGTCAATTAGGCTCCAATAACTTTTCGTCTGAGAACACCACGCTTACCAATCAAGATTGTTTCGTTAGCTGAAGGATGGTTGTCGGTGTTATTCATGTTGGTTTTCCGTTTAACGACTTGTACTGATTTTTACACTCGATGCAAAATGTCGATTTTCATGAAAAAGAAAAAGAAAGAATCACTATTACTGGGGGTCAATTAGGCTCCAATAACTTTTCTCATGAGCACACCACGCTTACCAATCAAAATTTTTTCGTTAGCTGAAGGATGGTTGTCGGTGTTATTCATGTTGGTTTTCCGTTTAACGACTTGTACTGATTTTTACACTCGATGCAAAATGTCGATTTTCGTGAAAAAGAAAGAATCACTATTACTGGGGGTCAATTAGGCTCCAATAACTTTTCTCATGAGCACACCACGCTTACCAATCAAACTTTTTTCGTTAGCTGAAGGATGGTTGTCTGTGATATTCATGTTGGTTTTCCGTTTAACGACTTGTACTGATTTTTACACTCGATGCAAAATGTCGATTTTCATGAAAAAGAAAAAGAAAGAATCACTATTACTGGGGGTCAATTAGGCTCCAATAACTTTTCTCATGAGCACACCACGCTTACCAATCAAAATTTTTTCGTTAGCTGAAGGATGGTTGTCGGTGTTATTCATGTTGGTTTTCCGTTTAACGACTTGTACTGATTTTTACACTCGATGCAAAATGTCGATTTTCGTGAAAAAGAAAGAATCACAATTACTGGGGGTCAATTAGGCTCCAATAACTTTTCTCATGAGCACACCACGCTTACCAATCAAAATTTTTTCGTTAGCTGAAGGATGGTTGTCTGTGATATTCATGTTGGTTTTCCGTTTAACGACTTGTACTGATTTTTACACTCGATGCAAAATGTCGATTTTCATGAAAAAGAAAAAGAAAGAATCACTATTACTGGGGGTCAATTAGGCTCCAATAACTTTTCTCATGAGCACACCACGCTTACCAATCAAAATTTTTTCGTTAGCTGAAGGATGGTTGTCGGTGTTATTCATGTTGGTTTTCCGTTTAACGACTTGTACTGATTTTTACACTCGATGCAAAATGTCGATTTTCGTGAAAAAGAAAGAATCACTATTACTGGGGGTCAATTAGGCTCCAATAACTTTTCTCATGAGCACACCACGCTTACCAATCAAAATTTTTTCGTTAGCTGAAGGATGGTTGTCTGTGATATTCATGTTGGTTTTCCGTTTAACGACTTGTACTGATTTTTACACTCGATGCAAAATGTCGATTTTCATGAAAAAGAAAAAGAAAGAATCACAATTACTGGGGGTCAATTAGGCTCCAATAACTTTTCTCATGAGCACACCACGCTTACCAATCAAAATTTTTTCGTTAGCTGAAGGATGGTTGTCGGTGTTATTCATGTTGGTTTTCCGTTTAACGACTTGTACTGATTTTTACACTCGATGCAAAATATCGATTTTCGTGAAAAAGAAAGAATCACTGTTACTGGGGGTCAATTAGGCTCCAATAACTTTTCGTCTGAGAACACCACGCTTACCAATCAAGATTGTTTCGTTAGCTGAAGGATGGTTGTCGGTGTTATTCATGTTGGTTTTCCGTTTAACGACTTGTACTGATTTTTACACTCGATGCAAAATATCGATTTTCGTGAGAAAGAAAGAATCACTATTACTGGGGGTCAATTAGGCTCCAATAACTTTTCTCATGAGCACACCACGCTTACCAATCAAGATTTTTTCGTTAGCTGAAGGATGGTTTTCGGTGTTGTTTATGTTGGTTTTCCGTTTAACGACTTGTACTGATTTTTACACTCGATGCAAAATGTCGATTTTCATGAAAAAGAAAAAGAAAGAATCACAATTACTGGGGGTCAATTAGGCTCCAATAACTTTTCGTCTGAGCACACCACGCTTACCAATCAAGATTATTTCGTTAGCTGAAGGACTGTTGTCGGTGATATTCATGTTGGTTTTCCGTTTAACGACTTGTACTGATTTTTACACTCGATGCAAAATGTCGATTTTCATGAAAAAGAAAAAGAAAGAATCACTATTACTGGGGGTCAATTAGGCTCCAATAACTTTTCTCATGAGCACACCACGCTTACCAATCAAAATTTTTTCGTTAGCTGAAGGATGGTTGTCGGTGTTATTCATGTTGGTTTTCCGTTTAACGACTTGTACTGATTTTTACACTCGATGCAAAATGTCGATTTTCGTGAAAAAGAAAGAATCACTATTACTGGGGGTCAATTAGGCTCCAATAACTTTTCTCATGAGCACACCACGCTTACCAATCAAAATTTTTTCGTTAGCTGAAGGATGGTTGTCTGTGATATTCATGTTGGTTTTCCGTTTAACGACTTGTACTGATTTTTACACTCGATGCAAAATGTCGATTTTCATGAAAAAGAAAAAGAAAGAATCACAATTACTGGGGGTCAATTAGGCTCCAATAACTTTTCTCATGAGCACACCACGCTTACCAATCAAAATTTTTTCGTTAGCTGAAGGATGGTTGTCGGTGTTATTCATGTTGGTTTTCCGTTTAACGACTTGTACTGATTTTTACACTCGATGCAAAATATCGATTTTCGTGAAAAAGAAAGAATCACTGTTACTGGGGGTCAATTAGGCTCCAATAACTTTTCGTCTGAGAACACCACGCTTACCAATCAAGATTGTTTCGTTAGCTGAAGGATGGTTGTCGGTGTTATTCATGTTGGTTTTCCGTTTAACGACTTGTACTGATTTTTACACTCGATGCAAAATATCGATTTTCGTGAGAAAGAAAGAATCACTATTACTGGGGGTCAATTAGGCTCCAATAACTTTTCTCATGAGCACACCACGCTTACCAATCAAGATTTTTTCGTTAGCTGAAGGATGGTTTTCGGTGTTGTTTATGTTGGTTTTCCGTTTAACGACTTGTACTGATTTTTACACTCGATGCAAAATGTCGATTTTCATGAAAAAGAAAAAGAAAGAATCACAATTACTGGGGGTCAATTAGGCTCCAATAACTTTTCGTCTGAGCACACCACGCTTACCAATCAAGATTATTTCGTTAGCTGAAGGACTGTTGTCGGTGATATTCATGTTGGTTTTCCGTTTAACGACTTGTACTGATTTTTACACTCGATGCAAAATGTCGATTTTCGTGAAAAAGAAAGAATCACTGTTACTGGGGGTCGATTGGGCTCCAATAACTTTTCGTCTGAGCACACCACGCTTACCAATCAAGATTATTTCGTTAGCTGAAGGACTGTTGTCGGTGATATTCATGTTGGTTTTCCGTTTAACGACTTGTACTGATTTTTACACTCGATGCAAAATATCGATTTTCGTGAGAAAGAAAGAATCACTATTACTGGGGGTCAATTAGGCTCCAATAACTTTTCTCATGAGCACACCACGCTTACCAATCAAGATTTTTTCGTTAGCTGAAGGATGGTTTTCGGTGTTGTTTATGTTGGTTTTCCGTTTAACGACTTGTACTGATTTTTACACTCGATGCAAAATGTCGATTTTCATGAAAAAGAAAAAGAAAGAATCACAATTACTGGGGGTCAATTAGGCTCCAATAACTTTTCGTCTGAGCACACCACGCTTACCAATCAAGATTATTTCGTTAGCTGAAGGACTGTTGTCGGTGATATTCATGTTGGTTTTCCGTTTAACGACTTGTACTGATTTTTACACTCGATGCAAAATGTCGATTTTCATGAAAAAGAAAAAGAAAGAATCACTATTACTGGGGGTCAATTAGGCTCCAATAACTTTTCTCATGAGCACACCACGCTTACCAATCAAAATTTTTTCGTTAGCTGAAGGATGGTTGTCGGTGTTATTCATGTTGGTTTTCCGTTTAACGACTTGTACTGATTTTTACACTCGATGCAAAATGTCGATTTTCGTGAAAAAGAAAGAATCACTATTACTGGGGGTCAATTAGGCTCCAATAACTTTTCTCATGAGCACACCACGCTTACCAATCAAAATTTTTTCGTTAGCTGAAGGATGGTTGTCTGTGATATTCATGTTGGTTTTCCGTTTAACGACTTGTACTGATTTTTACACTCGATGCAAAATGTCGATTTTCATGAAAAAGAAAAAGAAAGAATCACAATTACTGGGGGTCAATTAGGCTCCAATAACTTTTCTCATGAGCACACCACGCTTACCAATCAAAATTTTTTCGTTAGCTGAAGGATGGTTGTCGGTGTTATTCATGTTGGTTTTCCGTTTAACGACTTGTACTGATTTTTACACTCGATGCAAAATATCGATTTTCGTGAAAAAGAAAGAATCACTGTTACTGGGGGTCAATTAGGCTCCAATAACTTTTCGTCTGAGAACACCACGCTTACCAATCAAGATTGTTTCGTTAGCTGAAGGATGGTTGTCGGTGTTATTCATGTTGGTTTTCCGTTTAACGACTTGTACTGATTTTTACACTCGATGCAAAATATCGATTTTCGTGAGAAAGAAAGAATCACTATTACTGGGGGTCAATTAGGCTCCAATAACTTTTCTCATGAGCACACCACGCTTACCAATCAAGATTTTTTCGTTAGCTGAAGGATGGTTTTCGGTGTTGTTTATGTTGGTTTTCCGTTTAACGACTTGTACTGATTTTTACACTCGATGCAAAATGTCGATTTTCATGAAAAAGAAAAAGAAAGAATCACAATTACTGGGGGTCAATTAGGCTCCAATAACTTTTCGTCTGAGCACACCACGCTTACCAATCAAGATTATTTCGTTAGCTGAAGGACTGTTGTCGGTGATATTCATGTTGGTTTTCCGTTTAACGACTTGTACTGATTTTTACACTCGATGCAAAATGTCGATTTTCGTGAAAAAGAAAGAATCACTGTTACTGGGGGTCGATTGGGCTCCAATAACTTTTCGTCTGAGCACACCACGCTTACCAATCAAGATTATTTCGTTAGCTGAAGGACTGTTGTCGGTGATATTCATGTTGGTTTTCCGTTTAACGACTTGTACTGATTTTTACACTCGATGCAAAATATCGATTTTCGTGAAAAAGAAAGAATCACTGTTACTGGGGGTCGATTGGGCTCCAATAACTTTTCGTCTGAGCACACCACGCTTACCAATCAAGATTATTTCGTTAGCTGAAGGACTGTTGTCGGTGATATTCATGTTGGTTTTCCGTTTAACGACTTGTACTGATTTTTACACTCGATGCAAAATGTCGATTTTCATGAAAAAGAAAAAGAAAGAATCACAATTACTGGGGGTCAATTAGGCTCCAATAACTTTTCTCATGAGCACACCACGCTTACCAATCAAGATTATTTCGTTAGCTGAAGGACTGTTGTCGGTGATATTCATGTTGGTTTTCCGTTTAACGACTTGTACTGATTTTTACACTCGATGCAAAATGTCGATTTTCATGAAAAAGAAAAAGAAAGAATCACAATTACTGGGGGTCAATTAGGCTCCAATAACTTTTCTCATGAGCACACCACGCTTACCAATCAAGATTTATTCGTTAGCTGAAGGATGGTTTTCGGTGTTGTTTATGTTGGTTTTCCGTTTAACGACTTGTACTGATTTTTACACTCGATGCAAAATGTCGATTTTCATGAAAAAGAAAAAGAAAGAATCACAATTACTGGGGGTCAATTAGGCTCCAATAACTTTTCTCATGAGCACACCATGCTTACCAATCAAGATTTTTTCGTTAGCTGAAGGATGGTTTTCGGTGTTGTTTATGTTGGTTTTCCGTTAAACGACTTGTACTGAGTTTTACACTCGATGCAAAATGTCGATTTTCATGAAAAAGAAAAAGAAAGAATCACTATTACTGGGGGTCAATTAGGCTCCAATAACTTTTCTCATGAGCACACCACGCTTACCAATCAAGATTTATTCGTTAGCTGAAGGATGGTTTTCGGTGTTGTTTATGTTGGTTTTCCGTTTAACGACTTGTACTGATTTTTACACTCGATGCAAAATGTCGATTTTCATGAAAAAGAAAAAGAAAGAATCACTATTACTGGGGGTCAATTAGGCTCCAATAACTTTTCTCATGAGCACACCACGCTTACCAATCAAGATTTTTTCGTTAGCTGAAGGATGGTTTTCGGTGTTGTTTATGTTGGTTTTCCGTTTAACGACTTGTACTGATTTTTACACTCGATGCAAAATGTCAATTTTCATGAAAAAGAAAAAGAAAGAATCACTATTACTGGGGGTCAATTAGGCTCCAATAACTTTTCTCATGAGCACACCACGCTTACCAATCAAGATTTTTTCGTTAGCTGAAGGATGGTTTTCGGTGTTGTTTATGTTGGTTTTCCGTTTAACGACTTGTACTGATTTTTACACTCGATGCAAAATGTCAATTTTCATGAAAAAGAAAAAGAAAGAATCACTATTACTGGGGGTCAATTAGGCTCCAATAACTTTTCTCATGAGCACACCACGCTTACCAATCAAGATTTTTTCGTTAGCTGATAGGTTTTCGGTGTTGTTTATGTTGGTTTTCCGTTTAACGACTTGTACTGATTTTTACACTCGATGCAAAATGTCGATTTTCATGAAAAAGAAAAAAAAAGAATCACTATTACTGGGGGTCAATTAGGCTCCAATAACTTTTCTCATGAGCACACCACGCTTACCAATCAAGATTTTTTCGTTAGCTGAAGGATGGTTTGCGGTGTTATTCATGTTGGTTTTCCGTTTAACGACTTGTACTGATTTTTACACTCGATGCAAAATGTCGATTTTCATGAAAAAGAAAAAGAAAGAATCACAATTACTGGGGGTCAATTAGGCTCCAATAACTTTTCTCATGAGCACACCACGCTTACCAATCAAGATTTTTTCGTTAGCTGAAGGATGGTTTTCGGTGTTGTTTATGTTGGTTTTCCGTTTAACGACTTGTACTGATTTTTACACTCGATGCAAAATGTCGATTTTCATGAAAAAGAAAAAGAAAGAATCACAATTACTGGGGGTCAATTAGGCTCCAATAACTTTTCGTCTGAGCACACCACGCTTACCAATCAAGATTTATTCGTTAGCTGAAGGATGGTTTTCGGTGTTGTTTATGTTGGTTTTCCGTTTAACGACTTGTACTGATTTTTACACTCGATGCAAAATGTCGATTTTCATGAAAAAGAAAAAGAAAGAATCACTATTACTGGGGGTCAATTAGGCTCCAATAACTTTTCTCATGAGCACACCACGCTTACCAATCAAGATTTTTTCGTTAGCTGAAGGATGGTTTTCGGTGTTGTTTATGTTGGTTTTCCGTTTAACGACTTGTACTGATTTTTACACTCGATGCAAAATGTCAATTTTCATGAAAAAGAAAAAGAAAGAATCACTATTACTGGGGGTCAATTAGGCTCCAATAACTTTTCTCATGAGCACACCACGCTTACCAATCAAGATTTTTTCGTTAGCTGAAGGATGGTTTTCGGTGTTGTTTATGTTGGTTTTCCGTTTAACGACTTGTACTGATTTTTACACTCGATGCAAAATGTCAATTTTCATGAAAAAGAAAAAGAAAGAATCACTATTACTGGGGGTCAATTAGGCTCCAATAACTTTTCTCATGAGCACACCACGCTTACCAATCAAGATTTTTTCGTTAGCTGAAGGATGGTTTTCGGTGTTGTTTATGTTGGTTTTCCGTTTAACGACTTGTACTGATTTTTACACTCGATGCAAAATGTCGATTTTCATGAAAAAGAAAAAAAAAGAATCACTATTACTGGGGGTCAATTAGGCTCCAATAACTTTTCTCATGAGCACACCACGCTTACCAATCAAGATTTTTTCGTTAGCTGAAGGATGGTTTGCGGTGTTATTCATGTTGGTTTTCCGTTTAACGACTTGTACTGATTTTTACACTCGATGCAAAATGTCGATTTTCATGAAAAAGAAAAAGAAAGAATCACAATTACTGGGGGTCAATTAGGCTCCAATAACTTTTCTCATGAGCACACCACGCTTACCAATCAAGATTTTTTCGTTAGCTGAAGGATGGTTTTCGGTGTTGTTTATGTTGGTTTTCCGTTTAACGACTTGTACTGATTTTTACACTCGATGCAAAATGTCGATTTTCATGAAAAAGAAAAAGAAAGAATCACAATTACTGGGGGTCAATTAGGCTCCAATAACTTTTCGTCTGAGCACACCACGCTTACCAATCAAGATTTTTTCGTTAGCTGAAGGACTGTTGTCGGTGTTATTCATGTTGGTTTTCCGTTTAACGACTTGTACTGATTTTTACACTCGATGCAAAATGTCGATTTTCATGAAAAAGAAAAAGAAAGAATCACTATTACTGGGGGTCAATTAGGCTCCAATAACTTTTCTCATGAGCACACCACGCTTACCAATCAAGATTTTTTCGTTAGCTGAAGGACTGTTGTCGGTGTTATTCATGTTGGTTTTCCGTTTAACGACTTGTACTGATTTTTACACTCGATGCAAAATGTCGATTTTCATGAAAAAGAAAAAGAAAGAATCACTATTACTGGGGGTCAATTAGGCTCCAATAACTTTTCTCATGAGCACACCACGCTTACCAATCAAAATTTTTTCGTTAGCTGAAGGATGGTTGTCGGTGTTATTCATGTTGGTTTTCCGTTTAACGACTTGTACTGATTTTTACACTCGATGCAAAATGTCGATTTTCGTGAAAAAGAAAGAATCACTATTACAGGGGGTCAATTAGGCTCCAATAACTTTTCTCATGAGCACACCACGCTTACCAATCAAGATTTTTTCGTTAGCTGAAGGACTGTTGTCTGTGATATTCATGTTGGTTTTCCGTTTAACGACTTGTACTGATTTTTACACTCGATGCAAAATGTCGATTTTCATGAAAAAGAAAGAATCACTATTACAGGGGGTCAATTAGGCTCCAATAACTTTTCTCATGAGCACACCACGCTTACCAATCAAAATTTTTTCGTTAGCTGAAGGATGGTTTTCGGTGTTATTCATGTTGGTTTTCCGTTGAACGACTTGTACTGATTTTTACACTCGATGCAAAATGTCGATTTTCATGAAAAAGAAAGAATCACTATTACAGGGGGTCAATTAGGCTCCAATAACTTTTCTCATGAGCACACCACGCTTACCAATCAAAACTTTTTCGTTAGCTGAAGGATGGTTTTCGGTGTTATTCATGTTGGTTTTCCGTTTAACGACTTGTACTGATTTTTACACTCGATGCAAAATGTCGATTTCCGTGAAAAAGAAAGAATCACTATTACAGGGGGTCAATTAGGCTCCAATAACTTTTCTCATGAGCACACCACGCTTACCAATCAAAATTTTTTCGTTAGCTGAAGGACTGTTGTCTGTGATATTCATGTTGGTTTTCCGTTTAACGACTTGTACTGATTTTTACACTCGATGCAAAATGTCGATTTTCATGAAAAAGAAAGAATCACTATTACAGGGGGTCAATTAGGCTCCAATAACTTTTCTCATGAGCACACCACGCTTACCAATCAAAATTTTTTCGTTAGCTGAAGGATGGTTTTCGGTGTTATTCATGTTGGTTTTCCGTTGAACGACTTGTACTGATTTTTACACTCGATGCAAAATGTCGATTTTCATGAAAAAGAAAGAATCACTATTACAGGGGGTCAATTAGGCTCCAATAACTTTTCTCATGAGCACACCACGCTTACCAATCAAAACTTTTTCGTTAGCTGAAGGATGGTTTTCGGTGTTATTCATGTTGGTTTTCCGTTTAACGACTTGTACTGATTTTTACACTCGATGCAAAATGTCGATTTCCGTGAAAAAGAAAGAATCACTATTACAGGGGGTCAATTAGGCTCCAATAACTTTTCTCATGAGCACACCACGCTTACCAATCAAAATTTTTTCGTTAGCTGAAGGACTGTTGTCTGTGATATTCATGTTGGTTTTCCGTTTAACGACTTGTACTGATTTTTACACTCGATGCAAAATGTCGATTTTCATGAAAAAGAAAAAGAAAGAATCACTATTACTGGGGGTCAATTAGGCTCCAATAACTTTTCTCATGAGCACACCACGCTTACCAATCAAGATTTATTCGTTAGCTGAAGGATGGTTGTCTGTGATATTCATGTTGGTTTTCCGTTTAACGACTTGTACTGATTTTTACACTCGATGCAAAATGTCGATTTTCATGAAAAAGAAAAAGAAAGAATCACTATTACTGGGGGTCAATTAGGCTCCAATAACTTTTCTCATGAGCACACCACGCTTACCAATCAAAATTTTTTCGTTAGCTGAAGGATGGTTGTCGGTGTTATTCATGTTGGTTTTCCGTTTAACGACTTGTACTGATTTTTACACTCGATGCAAAATGTCGATTTTCGTGAAAAAGAAAGAATCACTATTACTGGGGGTCAATTAGGCTCCAATAACTTTTCTCATGAGCACACCACGCTTACCAATCAAAATTTTTTCGTTAGCTGAAGGATGGTTGTCTGTGATATTCATGTTGGTTTTCCGTTTAACGACTTGTACTGATTTTTACACTCGATGCAAAATGTCGATTTTCGTGAAAAAGAAAAAGAAAGAATCACTATTACTGGGGGTCAATTAGGCTCCAATAACTTTTCTCATGAGCACACCACGCTTACCAATCAAAATTTTTTCGTTAGCTGAAGGATGGTTGTCGGTGTTATTCATGTTGGTTTTCCGTTTAACGACTTGTACTGATTTTTACACTCGATGCAAAATGTCGATTTTCGTGAAAAAGAAAGAATCACAATTACTGGGGGTCAATTAGGCTCCAATAACTTTTCTCATGAGCACACCACGCTTACCAATCAAAATTTTTTCGTTAGCTGAAGGATGGTTGTCTGTGATATTCATGTTGGTTTTCCGTTTAACGACTTGTACTGATTTTTACACTCGATGCAAAATGTCGATTTTCATGAAAAAGAAAAAGAAAGAATCACTATTACTGGGGGTCAATTAGGCTCCAATAACTTTTCTCATGAGCACACCACGCTTACCAATCAAAATTTTTTCGTTAGCTGAAGGATGGTTGTCGGTGTTATTCATGTTGGTTTTCCGTTTAACGACTTGTACTGATTTTTACACTCGATGCAAAATGTCGATTTTCGTGAAAAAGAAAGAATCACTATTACAGGGGGTCAATTAGGCTCCAATAACTTTTCTCATGAGCACACCACGCTTACCAATCAAGATTTTTTCGTTAGCTGAAGGACTGTTGTCTGTGATATTCATGTTGGTTTTCCGTTTAACGACTTGTACTGATTTTTACACTCGATGCAAAATGTCGATTTTCATGAAAAAGAAAGAATCACTATTACAGGGGGTCAATTAGGCTCCAATAACTTTTCTCATGAGCACACCACGCTTACCAATCAAAATTTTTTCGTTAGCTGAAGGATGGTTTTCGGTGTTATTCATGTTGGTTTTCCGTTGAACGACTTGTACTGATTTTTACACTCGATGCAAAATGTCGATTTTCATGAAAAAGAAAGAATCACTATTACAGGGGGTCAATTAGGCTCCAATAACTTTTCTCATGAGCACACCACGCTTACCAATCAAAACTTTTTCGTTAGCTGAAGGATGGTTTTCGGTGTTATTCATGTTGGTTTTCCGTTTAACGACTTGTACTGATTTTTACACTCGATGCAAAATGTCGATTTCCGTGAAAAAGAAAGAATCACTATTACAGGGGGTCAATTAGGCTCCAATAACTTTTCTCATGAGCACACCACGCTTACCAATCAAAATTTTTTCGTTAGCTGAAGGACTGTTGTCTGTGATATTCATGTTGGTTTTCCGTTTAACGACTTGTACTGATTTTTACACTCGATGCAAAATGTCGATTTTCATGAAAAAGAAAAAGAAAGAATCACTATTACTGGGGGTCAATTAGGCTCCAATAACTTTTCTCATGAGCACACCACGCTTACCAATCAAGATTTATTCGTTAGCTGAAGGATGGTTGTCTGTGATATTCATGTTGGTTTTCCGTTTAACGACTTGTACTGATTTTTACACTCGATGCAAAATGTCGATTTTCATGAAAAAGAAAAAGAAAGAATCACTATTACTGGGGGTCAATTAGGCTCCAATAACTTTTCTCATGAGCACACCACGCTTACCAATCAAAATTTTTTCGTTAGCTGAAGGATGGTTGTCGGTGTTATTCATGTTGGTTTTCCGTTTAACGACTTGTACTGATTTTTACACTCGATGCAAAATGTCGATTTTCGTGAAAAAGAAAGAATCACTATTACTGGGGGTCAATTAGGCTCCAATAACTTTTCTCATGAGCACACCACGCTTACCAATCAAAATTTTTTCGTTAGCTGAAGGATGGTTGTCTGTGATATTCATGTTGGTTTTCCGTTTAACGACTTGTACTGATTTTTACACTCGATGCAAAATGTCGATTTTCGTGAAAAAGAAAAAGAAAGAATCACTATTACTGGGGGTCAATTAGGCTCCAATAACTTTTCTCATGAGCACACCACGCTTACCAATCAAAATTTTTTCGTTAGCTGTAGGATGGTTGTCGGTGTTATTCATGTTGGTTTTCCGTTTAACGACTTGTACTGATTTTTACACTCGATGCAAAATGTCGATTTTCGTGAAAAAGAAAGAATCACAATTACTGGGGGTCAATTAGGCTCCAATAACTTTTCTCATGAGCACACCACGCTTACCAATCAAAATTTTTTCGTTAGCTGAAGGATGGTTGTCTGTGATATTCATGTTGGTTTTCCGTTTAACGACTTGTACTGATTTTTACACTCGATGCAAAATGTCGATTTTCATGAAAAAGAAAAAGAAAGAATCACTATTACTGGGGGTCAATTAGGCTCCAATAACTTTTCTCATGAGCACACCACGCTTACCAATCAAAATTTTTTCGTTAGCTGAAGGATGGTTGTCGGTGTTATTCATGTTGGTTTTCCGTTTAACGACTTGTACTGATTTTTACACTCGATGCAAAATGTCGATTTTCGTGAAAAAGAAAGAATCACTATTACTGGGGGTCAATTAGGCTCCAATAACTTTTCTCATGAGCACACCACGCTTACCAATCAAAATTTTTTCGTTAGCTGAAGGATGGTTGTCTGTGATATTCATGTTGGTTTTCCGTTTAACGACTTGTACTGATTTTTACACTCGATGCAAAATGTCGATTTTCATGAAAAAGAAAAAGAAAGAATCACTGTTACTGGGGGTCAATTAGGCTCCTATAACTCTTCTCATGAGCACACCACGCTTACCAATCAAGATTTTTGCGTTAGCTGAAGGATGGTTGTCGGTGTTGTTCATGTTGGTTTTCCGTTTAACGACTTGTACTGATTTTTACACTCGATGCAAAATGTCGATTTTCGTGAAAAAGAAAGAATCACAATTACTGGGGGTCAATTAGGCTCCAATAACTTTTCGTCTGAGCACACCACGCTTACCAATCAAAACTTTTTCGTTAGCTGAAGGATGGTTTTCGGTGTTATTCATGTTGGTTTTCCGTTTAACGACTTGTACTGATTTTTACACTCGATGCAAAATGTCGATTTTGGCGAAAAAGAAAGAATCACTATTACTGGGGGACAATGTGGCTCCTATAACTTTTCTAATGAGCGCACCATCAACAAGATACAGTAATCTATCATTATTTTCAATATTTTTTAAGTGTTATTTATTTTCTTTTCTTTCATATTGAGTTTTTTTGCAATATTTAGAGCCGTCAGAATCGTGGGTGATCTGGGCCGTGTCGAAAATGCGGACAGAAAGCGTAATTTTTAACAAGGTAAAATGTCTTCAATTATCTAATGGGGATGATTATATTGCAGCTTGGTTATTGCTGAAACATTTCAGTAAGCTCGTATGTGGGTAACTTTCTTGAAAAGTTCTCAAAATACGTACTAAAAGACACTGGGTTACCCCGATCAGAAGCCCAAGACATGGTCTTGAAAAAGACGGTTTTCTGGAATATAATATTTCCAGCAGTTGCTTCCCCACAATTTGAGCTTTAAATATATTTATGGTTGAAGATGTGACTAGATTTGGAGCTGCGAAACGTTAGAAATATCGATCTGGAATTATGCACTTTTGCACCGTTTTTGCTCGCTGCAGTCGCGCGTGAAACACATATCAATGGCGTTACGGGAATCGTCTAAGCTACGCGCGGAATATACAGTCAAGGGAATTTCCCTGCAACGGACGGACGGGGGAAGTCCCGGAGATGTGTATAAGTTTTACGAGCAGACAATGTATGTCAGTAGGAATTATTGAACAGAGAGAGATGGATGTTATTACGCTCGTTCTACACTTAATTGTATTCATATTGGCACCAAAAGTATGCGTGACCAAAATAACTGATGCTAACATTAGATGCAAAACATTTGAAGAAAATGGAGAAAAAACTCTGGGGTTTGTCACCAGGTTACCCCATGGCAAGACGCCCTGTTACGAATTAGACGGTTATTTCAACTGCAACGGGCTTGCCGGCGAAGACAGAAACTACTGTGTGAAAACCTGCTGCAAAGATGCCAAAAGATACACTGGACTGAAAATTAAATGCATAGTGTTTACAAATGGAAGTAGTGAAAGAAGTGAAGGGTTTTTCAGAAAGATGCCACCCTATATCAACGTCAAATGCTACGAGAATGGTGGTATATTTAACTGTGAAGCCCTGAAAGAACCAGAGATTTCACACTGTAAAAGCACATGTTGTAGAGGTTCGTACAACGGCACGATGAAAGATGTCAATGAAGTGTGGGAATTCAAGTCTGTGGAGATTGAAGATCGAAAGGACTCCGGTGAGTAATAAATATTTCAGTTTTCTCACATGACTTGCAAGGGGTATACAGTGGCATTGCGTTACGACTAAATGACGTTTAACCTCTTGTTCTATTGCTGATTATCGTTAAATCGGTCATACAGATTTCTTCTTTCTTCCTATGTTGGGGCTTTGTATAGGCCACCATAGCCTTTCCTCAACATAACCAACTAACAAAACAAAAAATTTTATGAGAGTTGATGGCAGCTAAGGTATACCTGGTGGAAGGAGCAACTATGTGTAAAGAATGCATTACTGTTGTTATCATTTTTATAGAAGATTTAAGCATACAATTCATGGCCTGGGATTAAGCTGTCTTAAGTTATGACTTTGGGATGTTGCTTAAGAAGAATGTTGACTCGCTGTTTTTTTAGTGATGTTGAGGAAGGCCATGGTGGTCTATACAAAGCCTCAACACAACAAAGGAAGGAAGCAAAAGGCTAAGAGGAGAGAGAGATCAGATCAAGTTTATTGATCTTGGGTTTGAAAAGATGGCAATTTGTAAGATTCAGGGAAGCAAGAGGAAGGCAATAATGATGATGATATGCGAATTTGTATACAGGAATAACCTATCAGCATGTCAAGCATGCTGTTATCATAAGGGTCCTGTAAATGTTCCACAAGTCGCATGTTCTAGGGATGAATGATGATTGTGGGACAGAGTTTGTGGCTTAGGCAGTGAAACTTGGAAAGGGTGTAAATGAGTTAAGCTTCTGAAGATAGCTTATGATGAGGATTCTTCGTGCTGCATACTCACTCTTTTCCAGAGGGCAATCAACACAATAATTATCACACCAACGATCAATCATCACCATCAATTATCATCATAATCTATCATGATCATCATCATTGCCATCATCATCATAATAAGCAATAACTGCTGCTACCTCTTCAATTCCGAGTGCTACTTATAAGGTCAGAACACTGTCTCAACCAGAAGTGCTTAAGTTTCGTCCATCTTGCCAAACCATAATCTTACGCTTATGTGAAGTTATCTTGCTTTATAAATATATCAACTGTCAATAAGCTAATGATTTTGCTAGAAGCTCTGTTGAGGAAGGAGCTTGAATTGTGGAAGACGTCTACATATGCATTTGAAGTTCTAGCTGCACTGCTATTTGGTAAGATTGAAGATTGTCTTATCCTCTTCATCTAAGTTTGGTATTTACAATCAGTCTTTACTTGGCTGTCTCTCAAGACATCAGCCTTTGTGATACAGACTTCCTATCACTGTCTGACTCATGAGATTGTCTGTAACTAATCTGAAATTGGTTTTCCAATGCAATGCAGTGCACCCAGGGCTTTTTAAAATGCAACTGGAAATTAATCTGAGTGATCTTTTTGTTCAATATCCACAAGTGGTAGGTGGAATTTAACTGCTTGAGAGAACGCACTTGGTGTTTGCTTGCCAATTTTTCAAAATAGTGAGGCAAGCCTACTTCAAAACATCTGGGGTAATTAAAATGTTGATGGTTATACCCATGTCCTACCATTTCCATAGGCTGTTGGTTCTCCCTGACAACATAGTAGACGGTAGACGGTCAATGAAAACATGTCTTTAATCACCCTATCTAATGCTATCACTTCCGTTGTGACTGATCCTATGGGGAGCAAACCTGGTCTTTATCAAAGGAAGATTTTAATCAGGTTTTTACTGTAGTCATGACAGAGTGCCGATGGCCATTCTTGCCACCAGCGTGCATGTTCTCACCCTAAGCTACAATGGATGCTGTCTTCCCAAGCAAGTCTCCCACGAGAGCAGACCGCAAGCTGCCACGCTGCAACGTATCCCTAAGCTCCTTGTATGTCTGATTCTATACAGCCAAGAGAAGAGCAGCAGTTTCTCTCCCCCCCCCCCCTATGTAAGCCTGTTTGTGTGTGAGAATTTTATGCTAACATGATGTGATTTTTTTACAGTGATTGCAATTGTTGTTTCCGTCCTTTTCTGGCGTTACCACAGGAGAGTGAGGCAGCACCAACCAACACATATCTTCACGACCACAGACAGCCACGATGAAAATCCTTCCATCGTTACAGCTGCACCAAGATCTTTGAGTGATGCTGATAAACTTTCTCCTAACATAACTCCTTGCAATGTGCCACTTATGGACTCAATGGTGTAAATTAACTATGCATTTTTTATAGAACAGATTGTACAAATTCAGTGACTCAAGGAAATTTTATACTTAATGTACATAAAGAGTCTTTTTATGCTGTACTTGGCCTTTAACCTGTGAAAAATTGAATATATTCAAGGTCCAAGACAATAACTTATATGATGGTTACACAACCGCCTTTCCTCAACATAACTCACTAAAAACAAAAAAAAATCCGAGTGTTTATCTTTGTATGGTATTTTTCAATTTAGATTTTGAATTCACTTTTATATTTTCGAAAATAGTAGTAAACCATATAATGATGACTCAGAGAAACCACATGGACCCTCTCTTTTGTAGTGTTTCCTGCACGTTTCTTAGTTATATGAGCAATGATTGCTGCCGTTTCAAGGGTGACCCTATTCAGCTCCTCAAACAGATTGAACAACCCATAGACGTTTGCCATAGACATTTGCTTTTGTTGTCTATTAGCTGATCACTATCTGTCTGCCTTGGTAAAATCGCAGTGCGTGTCACCAGCGAAGGTTGTTTTCTTTCCCTCTCTACGCAAGCTATGGTTCTCTCCAGCTTGTCAAAGGATTGGACAGGATCGCTCGGTGGTCGATACCACGCAATAGCAAGATAAGGTTTGCTCTTAGGGGGGCTCTGTCTCTACACATACAAGCTCAAGAGTGTCGAAGGGTGCATCACCCAAATTTAATATCTAATTAAATTTCTAACGTAACTCCTCCGCAGCATGTTCTATCAAGGCGGAACTGCTGGTAACCCCGAATTTCCGATAACACCTTCGGGACTTTTTGTCAAGCTTTGTTTCATTCAAGAAAGTGGATATCTGGTTTATTTAGTTCCACCCCATCAGTACGGCCACGGCCACCATCACGTTGAGAGGAGCCATTGCCAAGCCTTCTCGAGAACCTAGATGCTGCTGACGCAAGCCACCAGGCCCACATTGCTTTTACGAGCATTGCTCTCATGAGACCATAGACATTACTCCTACTCTAAATACGCCAAGTGTACATCACGTTTCAATCGTTTTATTCGTTTTTCACCACTTCCCATCGTCGTTTAGATGGAGATCTTTCCATCTTTTACAGACACTTTCACGGGCGTTCCTCTCAGGAGATAAGGGATATTATTCCTGTTCCTCTGAGACATGTTAGAACAACCATAAGCTCACCTCATTCACGTCATTTCTAAGTTTTGCTGCCTAATCCACGAACTCTATCCCAAGAGCATGCAATTTACGGAACGTCTTGCGTCTATGCCTATATATCTATGCCTATATATCTATCTATCTATGCCTATATATCTATCTATCTATGCCTATATATCTATCTATCTATGCCTATATATCTATCTATCTATTTATGCCTGTATATCTATCTATCTATGCCTATATATCTATCAATCTATGCCTACATATCTATCTATCTATCTATGCCTATCTATCCATCTATGCCTATCTATCTATGCCTATATATCTATCTATCTATGCCTATATATCTATCTATCTATGCCTATATAGCTATCAATCTATGCCTACATATCTATCTATCTATGCCTATAGATCTATCTATCTATCAATCTAACTATCTATCAGTCTATCTATTTACCTTTCTATCTTTCTTTCTCCCTTGCTATCTTATCTATCTATCTAGAAGTATACAGAAAGCCTTGTAAAAGAAGCTTAGGATCTAGAATGAAATAAATTATTTTTGCTCTGTATTTTTTCTTGTAGCATGTCGGATCAGCTACTATTTAGCTTCAACTCATTATTTATCTTAATTGTTAAAAATCTTTTGCAACATGTTTGGTTCTTATATACTTTTTCTTGAAGTTAATCAGAATGCAAGATGATAACAGCAGCATATAACTGTATATCTTGAAGGGTTTTATCTTGTATGATAATGAAAATGATAATAATTTTCCAATTAAAGGGAATTCCTGCATCTGAAGCCCTCATTCTGATTGTTATGACATGATCTGAAAATGTACAATTTGATGAAACACATTTACAAGAAGGACTCCATCAGGAGTATGTACTAGAGGTTGCACCAAAATCTTAGCCATTTCCTAGGGAGAAACAGCTTTTGTTGCAGAAGGCAACACTGCTGCTGTATCAGGAAGGAAAGTTGACAGACTTGGTGTAGTCTTTAGTAACACATATACAGTTGCGGTACATTGATTAATAGATTATTAGATTAAGACACAAAATGATTGAGCATGATCAATGAGATAATTTTTCAACAGCTTCCTTACTGAAACCATTGATAATGTGGTCAGTGCAGGATCTGATAAGAGGGATGGTATTTTTTTATGGTAGCCTATATTGGTCAGATCGACTCTGTAGCTCACTTGTTGTGACACCATCTTGCTTTAAAATTATTTCAAAAGTGAGACAGCTAAGGATACGATTCTTTAGCTCACTTGTTGTGACACCATCTTGCTTTGAAGTCATTTCAAAAGGTGGACAGCTAAGGATATTGATTCTGTAGCTCACTTGTTGTGACACTATCTTGCTTTGAAATTATTTCAGAGGTTTACCTACTGTTTTGTTGCTAGATTACTGATACCAAGAGGGTCCCATGCCCATTGGATCCAAAACAGTGAGTTCTCTTTTGCCATTCTTCCATTTAACTCAACAGATCAACAATCAGCTGATAACTTAAGGCTCCAAGAAGCATTTATCAGACCTGCACAATTCCATTTGTTTTGTGACCAGAGAAGTGTGCTTCTATAATTTGTCTCAAGTTGGCATGAGTAAACACCATTTTCAGGACTGAAGACTGCTTTTTTCACCTCTGTGAATTTCAATCAATGTTACTTTTTATCACCAAAGCAATTGCAACAAAGGGGATATTATAGCTTGCTGAGATACTATACTTATCAGACAGTGCCCATTTTCTTGCCTCAGTTTACCACACCTTTTGATTCCTGTGCCCAGAATTGTAGGGAGCTTGTGATCTTCCCTAGACCAAGTGAAGAGTGTTTACTTGTGTACTCTGGCCTTTTAGACCATTGAGCAATCATGGCATTGCACCATTGCTCCGTACAATTATTACACGGCAGGGGTACTCTCCCCACCATAGTTTTCAAACTAGGAATAATTTTTACACACCATGCAAAATGTCGATTTTGGCGAAAAAGAAAGAATCACTGTTACTGGGGGTCAATTTGGCTCCAATAACTTTTCTTCTGAGCACACCACGCTTACCAATCAAGATTTTTTCGTTAGCTGAAGAATGGTTTTCGGTGATATTTATATTTGTTTTCCGTTAAACGACTTGTACTGATTTTGACACTCGATGCAAAATGTCGATTTTCATGAAAAAGAAAAAGAAAGAATCCCTGTTACTGGGGGTCAATTAGGCTCCAATAACTTTTCTCATGAGCACACCACGCTTACCAATCAAGATTTTTTCGTTAGCTGAAGGATGGTTGTCGGTGTTATTCATGTTGGTTTTCCGTTTAACGACTTGTACTGATTTTTACACTCGGTGCAAAATGTCGATTTTCATGAAAAAGAAAAAGAAAGAATCACAATTACTGGGGGTCAATTAGGCTCCAATAACTTTTCTCATGAGCACACCACGCTTACCAATGAAGATTTTTTCGTTAGCTGAAGGATGGTTGTCGGTGTTATTCATGTTGGTTTTCCGTTTAACGACTTGTACTGATTTTTACACTCGGTGCAAAATGTCGATTTTAACGAAAAAGAAAGAATCACTATTACTGGGGGTCAATTAGGCTCCAATAACTTTTCTCATGAGCACACCACGCTTACCAATGAAGATTTTTTCGTTAGCTGAAGGATGGTTGTCGGTGTTATTTATGTTGGTTTTCCGTTAAACGAC
Source organism: Pseudorhiza aurosa (assembly GCA_964026355.1). Taxonomy (NCBI): domain Eukaryota; kingdom Metazoa; phylum Cnidaria; class Scyphozoa; order Rhizostomeae; family Lychnorhizidae; genus Pseudorhiza; species Pseudorhiza aurosa. The sequence goes on from OZ032122.1 coordinate 7,839,093, forward strand.
TTGTACTGATTTTGACACTCGATGCAAAATGTCGATTTTCATGAAAAAGAAAAAGAAAGAATCCCTGTTACTGGGGGTCAATTAGGCTCCAATAACTTTTCTCATGAGCACACCACGCTTACCAATCAAGATTTTTTCGTTAGCTGAAGGATGGTTGTCGGTGTTATTCATGTTGGTTTTCCGTTTAACGACTTGTACTGATTTCTACACTCGATGCAAAATGTCGATTTTAACGAAAAAGAAAGAATCACTATTACTGGGGGTCAATTAGGCTCCAATAACTTTTCTCATGAGCACACCACGCTTACCAATCAAGATTTTTTCGTTAGCTGAAGGATTGTTGTCGGTGTTATTCATGTTGGTTTTCCGTTTAACGACTTGTACTGATTTTTACACTCGATGCAAAATGTCGATTTTCATGAAAAAGAAAAAGAAAGAATCCCTGTTACTGGGGGTCAATTAGGCTCCAATAACTTTTCTCATGAGCACACCACGCTTACCAATCAAGATTTTTTCGTTAGCTGAAGGATGGTTGTCGGTGTTATTCATGTTGGTTTTCCGTTTAACGACTTGTACTGATTTTTACACTCGGTGCAAAATGTCGATTTTCATGAAAAAGAAAAAGAAAGAATCACAATTACTGGGGGTCAATTAGGCTCCAATAACTTTTCTCATGAGCACACCACGCTTACCAATCAAGATTTTTTCGTTAGCTGAAGGACTGTTGTCGGTGTTATTCATGTTGGTTTTCCGTTTAACGACTTGTACTGATTTCTACACTCGATGCAAAATGTCGATTTTAACGAAAAAGAAAGAATCACTATTACTGGGGGTCAATTAGGCTCCAATAACTTTTCTCATGAGCACACCACGCTTACCAATCAAGATTTTTTCGTTAGCTGAAGGATTGTTGTCGGTGTTATTCATGTTGGTTTTCCGTTTAACGACTTGTACTGATTTTTACACTCGATGCAAAATGTCGATTTTCGTGAAAAAGAAAAAGAAAGAATCACTATTACTGGGGGTCAATTAGGCTCCAATAACTTTTCTCATGAGCACACCACGCTTACCAATCAAGATTTTTTCGTTAGCTGAAGGATTGTTGTCGGTGTTATTCATGTTGGTTTTCCGTTTAACGACTTGTACTGATTTCTACACTCGATGCAAAATGTCGATTTTCGTGAAAAAGAAAAAGAAAGAATCACAATTACTGGGGGTCAATTAGGCTCCAATAACTTTTCTCATGAGCACACCACGCTTACCAATCAAGATTTTTTCGTTAGCTGAAGGATGGTTTTCGGTGTTATTTATGTTGGTTTTCCGTTTAACGACTTGTACTGATTTTTACACTCGATGCAAAATGTCGATTTTGGCGAAAAAGAAAGAATCACTATTACTGGGGGTCAATTAGGCTCCAATAACTTTTCTCATGAGCACACCACGCTTACCAATCAAGATTTTTTCGTTAGCTGAAGGATGGTTTTCGGTGTTATTTATGTTGGTTTTCCGTTTAACGACTTGTACTGATTTTTACACTCGATGCAAAATGTCGATTTTCATGAAAAAGAAAAAGAAAGAATCACTATTACTGGGGTTCAATTAGGCTCCAATAACTTTTCTCGTGGGCACACCACGCTTACCAATCAAGATTTTTTCGTTAGCTGAAGGACTGTTGTCGGTGTTATTCATGTTGGTTTTCCGTTTAACGACTTGTACTGATTTCTACACTCGATGCAAAATGTCGATTTTAACGAAAAAGAAAGAATCACTATTACTGGGGGTCAATTAGGCTCCAATAACTTTTCTCATGAGCACACCACGCTTACCAATCAAGATTTTTTCGTTAGCTGAAGGATTGTTGTCGGTGTTATTCATGTTGGTTTTCCGTTTAACGACTTGTACTGATTTTTACACTCGATGCAAAATGTCGATTTTCATGAAAAAGAAAAAGAAAGAATCCCTGTTACTGGGGGTCAATTAGGCTCCAATAACTTTTCTCATGAGCACACCACGCTTACCAATCAAGATTTTTTCGTTAGCTGAAGGATGGTTGTCGGTGTTATTCATGTTGGTTTTCCGTTTAACGACTTGTACTGATTTTTACACTCGGTGCAAAATGTCGATTTTCATGAAAAAGAAAAAGAAAGAATCACAATTACTGGGGGTCAATTAGGCTCCAATAACTTTTCTCATGAGCACACCACGCTTACCAATCAAGATTTTTTCGTTAGCTGAAGGACTGTTGTCGGTGTTATTCATGTTGGTTTTCCGTTTAACGACTTGTACTGATTTCTACACTCGATGCAAAATGTCGATTTTAACGAAAAAGAAAGAATCACTATTACTGGGGGTCAATTAGGCTCCAATAACTTTTCTCATGAGCACACCACGCTTACCAATCAAGATTTTTTCGTTAGCTGAAGGATTGTTGTCGGTGTTATTCATGTTGGTTTTCCGTTTAACGACTTGTACTGATTTTTACACTCGATGCAAAATGTCGATTTTCGTGAAAAAGAAAAAGAAAGAATCACTATTACTGGGGGTCAATTAGGCTCCAATAACTTTTCTCATGAGCACACCACGCTTACCAATCAAGATTTTTTCGTTAGCTGAAGGATTGTTGTCGGTGTTATTCATGTTGGTTTTCCGTTTAACGACTTGTACTGATTTCTACACTCGATGCAAAATGTCGATTTTCGTGAAAAAGAAAAAGAAAGAATCACAATTACTGGGGGTCAATTAGGCTCCAATAACTTTTCTCATGAGCACACCACGCTTACCAATCAAGATTTTTTCGTTAGCTGAAGGACTGTTGTCGGTGTTATTCATGTTGGTTTTCCGTTTAACGACTTGTACTGATTTCTACACTCGATGCAAAATGTCGATTTTAACGAAAAAGAAAGAATCACTATTACTGGGGGTCAATTAGGCTCCAATAACTTTTCTCATGAGCACACCACGCTTACCAATCAAGATTTTTTCGTTAGCTGAAGGATTGTTGTCGGTGTTATTCATGTTGGTTTTCCGTTTAACGACTTGTACTGATTTTTACACTCGATGCAAAATGTCGATTTTCGTGAAAAAGAAAAAGAAAGAATCACTATTACTGGGGGTCAATTAGGCTCCAATAACTTTTCTCATGAGCACACCACGCTTACCAATCAAGATTTTTTCGTTAGCTGAAGGATTGTTGTCGGTGTTATTCATGTTGGTTTTCCGTTTAACGACTTGTACTGATTTCTACACTCGATGCAAAATGTCGATTTTCGTGAAAAAGAAAAAGAAAGAATCACAATTACTGGGGGTCAATTAGGCTCCAATAACTTTTCTCATGAGCACACCACGCTTACCAATCAAGATTTTTTCGTTAGCTGAAGGATGGTTTTCGGTGTTATTTATGTTGGTTTTCCGTTTAACGACTTGTACTGATTTTTACACTCGATGCAAAATGTCGATTTTGGCGAAAAAGAAAGAATCACTATTACTGGGGGTCAATTAGGCTCCAATAACTTTTCTCATGAGCACACCACGCTTACCAATCAAGATTTTTTCGTTAGCTGAAGGATGGTTTTCGGTGTTATTTATGTTGGTTTTCCGTTTAACGACTTGTACTGATTTTTACACTCGATGCAAAATGTCGATTTTCATGAAAAAGAAAAAGAAAGAATCACTATTACTGGGGTTCAATTAGGCTCCAATAACTTTTCTCGTGGGCACACCACGCTTACCAATCAAGATTTTTTCGTTAGCTGAAGGACTGTTGTCGGTGTTATTCATGTTGGTTTTCCGTTTAACGACTTGTACTGATTTCTACACTCGATGCAAAATGTCGATTTTAACGAAAAAGAAAGAATCACTATTACTGGGGGTCAATTAGGCTCCAATAACTTTTCTCATGAGCACACCACGCTTACCAATCAAGATTTTTTCGTTAGCTGAAGGATTGTTGTCGGTGTTATTCATGTTGGTTTTCCGTTTAACGACTTGTACTGATTTTTACACTCGATGCAAAATGTCGATTTTCATGAAAAAGAAAAAGAAAGAATCCCTGTTACTGGGGGTCAATTAGGCTCCAATAACTTTTCTCATGAGCACACCACGCTTACCAATCAAGATTTTTTCGTTAGCTGAAGGATGGTTGTCGGTGTTATTCATGTTGGTTTTCCGTTTAACGACTTGTACTGATTTTTACACTCGGTGCAAAATGTCGATTTTCATGAAAAAGAAAAAGAAAGAATCACAATTACTGGGGGTCAATTAGGCTCCAATAACTTTTCTCATGAGCACACCACGCTTACCAATCAAGATTTTTTCGTTAGCTGAAGGACTGTTGTCGGTGTTATTCATGTTGGTTTTCCGTTTAACGACTTGTACTGATTTCTACACTCGATGCAAAATGTCGATTTTAACGAAAAAGAAAGAATCACTATTACTGGGGGTCAATTAGGCTCCAATAACTTTTCTCATGAGCACACCACGCTTACCAATCAAGATTTTTTCGTTAGCTGAAGGATTGTTGTCGGTGTTATTCATGTTGGTTTTCCGTTTAACGACTTGTACTGATTTTTACACTCGATGCAAAATGTCGATTTTCGTGAAAAAGAAAAAGAAAGAATCACTATTACTGGGGGTCAATTAGGCTCCAATAACTTTTCTCATGAGCACACCACGCTTACCAATCAAGATTTTTTCGTTAGCTGAAGGATTGTTGTCGGTGTTATTCATGTTGGTTTTCCGTTTAACGACTTGTACTGATTTCTACACTCGATGCAAAATGTCGATTTTCGTGAAAAAGAAAAAGAAAGAATCACAATTACTGGGGGTCAATTAGGCTCCAATAACTTTTCTCATGAGCACACCACGCTTACCAATCAAGATTTTTTCGTTAGCTGAAGGATGGTTTTCGGTGTTATTTATGTTGGTTTTCCGTTTAACGACTTGTACTGATTTTTACACTCGATGCAAAATGTCGATTTTGGCGAAAAAGAAAGAATCACTATTACTGGGGGTCAATTAGGCTCCAATAACTTTTCTCATGAGCACACCACGCTTACCAATCAAGATTTTTTCGTTAGCTGAAGGATGGTTTTCGGTGTTATTTATGTTGGTTTTCCGTTTAACGACTTGTACTGATTTTTACACTCGATGCAAAATGTCGATTTTCATGAAAAAAAAAAAGAAAGAATCACTATTACTGGGGTTCAATTAGGCTCCAATAACTTTTCTCGTGGGCACACCACGCTTACCAATCAAGATTTTTTCGTTAGCTGAAGGATGGTTGTCGGTGTTATTCATGTTGGTTTTCCGTTTAACGACTTGTACTGATTTTTACACTCGATGCAAAATGTCGATTTTGGCGAAAAAGAAAGAATCACTGTTACTGGGGTTCAATTAGGCTCCAATAACTTTTCTCGTGGGCACACCACGCTTACCAATCAAGATTTTTTCGTTAGCTGAAGGATGGTTGTCGGTGTTATTCATGTTGGTTTTCCGTTTAACGACTTGTACTGATTTTTACACTCGATGCAAAGTGTCGATTTTCATGAAAAAGAAAAAGAAAGAATCACTATTACTGGGGGTCAATTAGGCTCCAATAACTTTTCTCATGAGCACACCACGCTTACCAATCAAGATTTTTTCGTTAGCTGAAGGATGGTTGTCGGTGTTATTCATGTTGGTTTTCCGTTTAACGACTTGTACTGATTTTTACACTCGATGCAAAATGTCGATTTTGGCGAAAAAGAAAGAATCACAATTACTGGGGGTCAATTAGGCTCCAATAACTTTTCTCGTGGGCACACCACGCTTACCAATCAAGATTTTTTCGTTAGCTGAAGGATGGTTGTCGGTGTTATTCATGTTGGTTTTCCGTTTAACGACTTGTACTGATTTTTACACTCGATGCAAAATGTCGATTTTCGTGAAAAAGAAAAAGGAAAGAATCACTATTACTGGGGGTCAATTAGGCTCCAATAACTTTTCGTCTGAGCACACCACGCTTACCAATCAAGATTTTTTCGTTAGCTGAAGGATTGTTGTCGGTGTTATTCATGTTGGTTTTCCGTTTAACGACTTGTACTGATTTCTACACTCGATGCAAAATGTCGATTTTAACGAAAAAGAAAGAATCACTATTACTGGGGGTCAATTAGGCTCCAATAACTTTTCGTCTGAGCACACCACGCTTACCAATCAAGATTTTTTCGTTAGCTGAAGGACTGTTGTCGGTGTTATTCATGTTGGTTTTCCGTTTAACGACTTGTACTGATTTTTACACTCGATGCAAAATGTCGATTTTCATGAAAAAAAAAAAGAAAGAATCACTATTACTGGGGTTCAATTAGGCTCCAATAACTTTTCTCGTGGGCACACCACGCTTACCAATCAAGATTTTTTCGTTAGCTGAAGGATGGTTGTCGGTTTTATTCATGTTGGTTTTCCGTTTAACGACTTGTACTGATTTTTACACTCGATGCAAAATGTCGATTTTGGCGAAAAAGAAAGAATCACTGTTACTGGGGTTCAATTAGGCTCCAATAACTTTTCTCGTGGGCACACCACGCTTACCAATCAAGATTTTTTCGTTAGCTGAAGGATGGTTGTCGGTGTTATTCATGTTGGTTTTCCGTTTAACGACTTGTACTGATTTTTACACTCGGTGCAAAATGTCGATTTTAACGAAAAAGAAAGAATCACTATTACTGGGGGTCAATTAGGCTCCAATAACTTTTCTCATGAGCACACCACGCTTACCAATGAAGATTTTTTCGTTAGCTGAAGGATGGTTGTCGGTGTTATTTATGTTGGTTTTCCGTTAAACGACTTGTACTGATTTTGACACTCGATGCAAAATGTCGATTTTCATGAAAAAGAAAAAGAAAGAATCCCTGTTACTGGGGGTCAATTAGGCTCCAATAACTTTTCTCATGAGCACACCACGCTTACCAATCAAGATTTTTTCGTTAGCTGAAGGATGGTTGTCGGTGTTATTCATGTTGGTTTTCCGTTTAACGACTTGTACTGATTTCTACACTCGATGCAAAATGTCGATTTTAACGAAAAAGAAAGAATCACTATTACTGGGGGTCAATTAGGCTCCAATAACTTTTCTCATGAGCACACCACGCTTACCAATCAAGATTTTTTCGTTAGCTGAAGGATTGTTGTCGGTGTTATTCATGTTGGTTTTCCGTTTAACGACTTGTACTGATTTTTACACTCGATGCAAAATGTCGATTTTCATGAAAAAGAAAAAGAAAGAATCCCTGTTACTGGGGGTCAATTAGGCTCCAATAACTTTTCTCATGAGCACACCACGCTTACCAATCAAGATTTTTTCGTTAGCTGAAGGATGGTTGTCGGTGTTATTCATGTTGGTTTTCCGTTTAACGACTTGTACTGATTTTTACACTCGGTGCAAAATGTCGATTTTCATGAAAAAGAAAAAGAAAGAATCACAATTACTGGGGGTCAATTAGGCTCCAATAACTTTTCTCATGAGCACACCACGCTTACCAATCAAGATTTTTTCGTTAGCTGAAGGACTGTTGTCGGTGTTATTCATGTTGGTTTTCCGTTTAACGACTTGTACTGATTTCTACACTCGATGCAAAATGTCGATTTTAACGAAAAAGAAAGAATCACTATTACTGGGGGTCAATTAGGCTCCAATAACTTTTCTCATGAGCACACCACGCTTACCAATCAAGATTTTTTCGTTAGCTGAAGGATGGTTGTCGGTGTTATTCATGTTGGTTTTCCGTTTAACGACTTGTACTGATTTCTACACTCGATGCAAAATGTCGATTTTAACGAAAAAGAAAGAATCACTATTACTGGGGGTCAATTAGGCTCCAATAACTTTTCTCATGAGCACACCACGCTTACCAATCAAGATTTTTTCGTTAGCTGAAGGATTGTTGTCGGTGTTATTCATGTTGGTTTTCCGTTTAACGACTTGTACTGATTTTTACACTCGATGCAAAATGTCGATTTTCATGAAAAAGAAAAAGAAAGAATCCCTGTTACTGGGGGTCAATTAGGCTCCAATAACTTTTCTCATGAGCACACCACGCTTACCAATCAAGATTTTTTCGTTAGCTGAAGGATGGTTGTCGGTGTTATTCATGTTGGTTTTCCGTTTAACGACTTGTACTGATTTTTACACTCGGTGCAAAATGTCGATTTTCATGAAAAAGAAAAAGAAAGAATCACAATTACTGGGGGTCAATTAGGCTCCAATAACTTTTCTCATGAGCACACCACGCTTACCAATCAAGATTTTTTCGTTAGCTGAAGGACTGTTGTCGGTGTTATTCATGTTGGTTTTCCGTTTAACGACTTGTACTGATTTCTACACTCGATGCAAAATGTCGATTTTAACGAAAAAGAAAGAATCACTATTACTGGGGGTCAATTAGGCTCCAATAACTTTTCTCATGAGCACACCACGCTTACCAATCAAGATTTTTTCGTTAGCTGAAGGATTGTTGTCGGTGTTATTCATGTTGGTTTTCCGTTTAACGACTTGTACTGATTTTTACACTCGATGCAAAATGTCGATTTTCGTGAAAAAGAAAAAGAAAGAATCACTATTACTGGGGGTCAATTAGGCTCCAATAACTTTTCTCATGAGCACACCACGCTTACCAATCAAGATTTTTTCGTTAGCTGAAGGATTGTTGTCGGTGTTATTCATGTTGGTTTTCCGTTTAACGACTTGTACTGATTTCTACACTCGATGCAAAATGTCGATTTTCGTGAAAAAGAAAAAGAAAGAATCACAATTACTGGGGGTCAATTAGGCTCCAATAACTTTTCTCATGAGCACACCACGCTTACCAATCAAGATTTTTTCGTTAGCTGAAGGATGGTTGTCGGTGTTATTTATGTTGGTTTTCCGTTTAACGACTTGTACTGATTTTTACACTCGATGCAAAATGTCGATTTTGGCGAAAAAGAAAGAATCACTATTACTGGGGGTCAATTAGGCTCCAATAACTTTTCTCATGAGCACACCACGCTTACCAATCAAGATTTTTTCGTTAGCTGAAGGATGGTTTTCGGTGTTATTTATGTTGGTTTTCCGTTTAACGACTTGTACTGATTTTTACACTCGATGCAAAATGTCGATTTTCATGAAAAAGAAAAAGAAAGAATCACTATTACTGGGGTTCAATTAGGCTCCAATAACTTTTCTCGTGGGCACACCACGCTTACCAATCAAGATTTTTTCGTTAGCTGAAGGACTGTTGTCGGTGTTATTCATGTTGGTTTTCCGTTTAACGACTTGTACTGATTTCTACACTCGATGCAAAATGTCGATTTTAACGAAAAAGAAAGAATCACTATTACTGGGGGTCAATTAGGCTCCAATAACTTTTCTCATGAGCACACCACGCTTACCAATCAAGATTTTTTCGTTAGCTGAAGGATTGTTGTCGGTGTTATTCATGTTGGTTTTCCGTTTAACGACTTGTACTGATTTTTACACTCGATGCAAAATGTCGATTTTCATGAAAAAGAAAAAGAAAGAATCCCTGTTACTGGGGGTCAATTAGGCTCCAATAACTTTTCTCATGAGCACACCACGCTTACCAATCAAGATTTTTTCGTTAGCTGAAGGATGGTTGTCGGTGTTATTCATGTTGGTTTTCCGTTTAACGACTTGTACTGATTTTTACACTCGGTGCAAAATGTCGATTTTCATGAAAAAGAAAAAGAAAGAATCACAATTACTGGGGGTCAATTAGGCTCCAATAACTTTTCTCATGAGCACACCACGCTTACCAATCAAGATTTTTTCGTTAGCTGAAGGACTGTTGTCGGTGTTATTCATGTTGGTTTTCCGTTTAACGACTTGTACTGATTTCTACACTCGATGCAAAATGTCGATTTTAACGAAAAAGAAAGAATCACTATTACTGGGGGTCAATTAGGCTCCAATAACTTTTCTCATGAGCACACCACGCTTACCAATCAAGATTTTTTCGTTAGCTGAAGGATTGTTGTCGGTGTTATTCATGTTGGTTTTCCGTTTAACGACTTGTACTGATTTTTACACTCGATGCAAAATGTCGATTTTCGTGAAAAAGAAAAAGAAAGAATCACTATTACTGGGGGTCAATTAGGCTCCAATAACTTTTCTCATGAGCACACCACGCTTACCAATCAAGATTTTTTCGTTAGCTGAAGGATTGTTGTCGGTGTTATTCATGTTGGTTTTCCGTTTAACGACTTGTACTGATTTCTACACTCGATGCAAAATGTCGATTTTCGTGAAAAAGAAAAAGAAAGAATCACAATTACTGGGGGTCAATTAGGCTCCAATAACTTTTCTCATGAGCACACCACGCTTACCAATCAAGATTTTTTCGTTAGCTGAAGGATGGTTTTCGGTGTTATTTATGTTGGTTTTCCGTTTAACGACTTGTACTGATTTTTACACTCGATGCAAAATGTCGATTTTGGCGAAAAAGAAAGAATCACTATTACTGGGGGTCAATTAGGCTCCAATAACTTTTCTCATGAGCACACCACGCTTACCAATCAAGATTTTTTCGTTAGCTGAAGGATGGTTTTCGGTGTTATTTATGTTGGTTTTCCGTTTAACGACTTGTACTGATTTTTACACTCGATGCAAAATGTCGATTTTCATGAAAAAAAAAAAGAAAGAATCACTATTACTGGGGTTCAATTAGGCTCCAATAACTTTTCTCGTGGGCACACCACGCTTACCAATCAAGATTTTTTCGTTAGCTGAAGGATGGTTGTCGGTGTTATTCATGTTGGTTTTCCGTTTAACGACTTGTACTGATTTTTACACTCGATGCAAAATGTCGATTTTGGCGAAAAAGAAAGAATCACTGTTACTGGGGTTCAATTAGGCTCCAATAACTTTTCTCGTGGGCACACCACGCTTACCAATCAAGATTTTTTCGTTAGCTGAAGGATGGTTGTCGGTGTTATTCATGTTGGTTTTCCGTTTAACGACTTGTACTGATTTTTACACTCGATGCAAAGTGTCGATTTTCATGAAAAAGAAAAAGAAAGAATCACTATTACTGGGGGTCAATTAGGCTCCAATAACTTTTCTCATGAGCACACCACGCTTACCAATCAAGATTTTTTCGTTAGCTGAAGGATGGTTGTCGGTGTTATTCATGTTGGTTTTCCGTTTAACGACTTGTACTGATTTTTACACTCGATGCAAAATGTCGATTTTGGCGAAAAAGAAAGAATCACAATTACTGGGGGTCAATTAGGCTCCAATAACTTTTCTCGTGGGCACACCACGCTTACCAATCAAGATTTTTTCGTTAGCTGAAGGATGGTTGTCGGTGTTATTCATGTTGGTTTTCCGTTTAACGACTTGTACTGATTTCTACACTCGATGCAAAATGTCGATTTTAACGAAAAAGAAAGAATCACTATTACTGGGGGTCAATTAGGCTCCAATAACTTTTCGTCTGAGCACACCACGCTTACCAATCAAGATTTTTTCGTTAGCTGAAGGACTGTTGTCGGTGTTATTCATGTTGGTTTTCCGTTTAACGACTTGTACTGATTTTTACACTCGATGCAAAATGTCGATTTTCGTGAAAAAGAAAGAATCACTATTACTGGGGGTCAATTAGGCTCAAATAACTTTTCTCGTGGGCACACCACGCTTACCAATCAAGATTTTTTCGTTAGCTGAAGGATGGTTGTCGGTGTTATTCATGTTGGTTTTCCGTTTAACGACTTGTACTGATTTTTACACTCGATGCAAAATGTCGATTTTGGCGAAAAAGAAAGAATCACTATTACTGGGGGTCAATTAGGCTCCAATAACTTTCCTCGTGGGCACACCACGCTTACCAATCAAGATTTTTTCGTTAGATGAAGGATGGTTGTCGGTGTTATTCATGTTGGTTTTCCGTTTAACGACTTGTACTGATTTTTACACTCGATGCAAAATGTCGATTTTGGCGAAAAAGAAAGAATCACTGTTACTGGGGGTCAATTAGGCTCCAATAACTTTTCGTCTGAGCACACCACGCTTACCAATCAAGATTTTTTCGTTAGCTGAAGGATGGTTTTCGGTGTTGTTTATGTTGGTTTTCCGTTTAACGACTTGTACTGATTTTTACACTCGATGCAAAATGTCGATTTTCATGAAAAAGAAAAAGAAAGAATCACTATTACTGGGGGTCAATTAGGCTCCAATAACTTTTCGTCTGAGCACACCACGCTTACCAATGAAGATTTTTTCGTTAGCTGAAGGATGGTTTTCGGTGTTATTCATGTTGGTTTTCCGTTTAACGACTTGTACTGATTTTTACACTCGATGCAAAATGTCGATTTTCATGAAAAAGAAATAGAAAGAATCACTATTACTGGGGGTCAATTAGGCTCCAATAACTTTTCGTCTGAGCACACCACGCTTACCAATCAAGATTTTTTCGTTAGCTGAAGGATGGTTTTCGGTGTTATTCATGTTGGTTTTCCGTTTAACGACTTGTACTGATTTTTACACTCGATGCAAAATGTCGATTTTGGCGAAAAAGAAAGAATCACTGTTACTGGGGTTCAATTAGGCTCCAATAACTTTTCTCATGAGCACACCACGCTTACCAATCAAGATTTTTTCGTTAGCTGAAGGATGGTTGTCGGTGTTATTTATGTTGGTTTTCCGTTTAACGACTTGTACTGATTTTTACACTCGATGCAAAATGTCGATTTTCGTGAAAAAGAAAGAATCACTATTACTGGGGGTCAATTAGGCTCCAATAACTTTTCGTCTGAGCACACCACGCTTACCAATCAAGATTTTTTCGTTAGCTGAAGGATTGTTGTCGGTGTTATTCATGTTGGTTTTCCGTTTAACGACTTGTACTGATTCATACACTCGATGCAAAATGTCGATTTTCGTGAAAAAGAAAGAATCACTGTTACTGGGGGTCAATTAGGCTCCAATAACTTTTCTCATGAGCACACCACGCTTACCAATCAAGATTTTTTCGTTAGCTGAAGGATGGTTGTCGGTGTTATTCATGTTGGTTTTCCGTTTAACGACTTGTACTGATTTTTACACTCGATGCAAAATGTCGATTTTCATGAAAAAGAAAAAGAAAGAATCACTATTACTGGGGGTCAATTAGGCTCCAATAACTTTTCTCATGAGCACACCACGCTTACCAATCAAAACTTTTTCGTTAGCTGAAGGATGGTTGTCGGTGTTCTTCATGTTGGTTTTCCGTTTAACGACTTGTACTGATTTTTACACTCGATGCAAAATGTCGATTTTCATGAAAAAGAAAAAGAAAGAATCACTATTACTGGGGGTCAATTAGGCTCCAATAACTTTTCGTCTGAGCACACCACGCTTACCAATCAAGATTTTTTCGTTAGCTGAAGGATGGTTGTCGGTGTTATTTATGTTGGTTTTCCGTTTAACGACTTGTACTGATTTTTACACTCGATGCAAAATGTCGATTTTCGTGAAAAAGAAAGAATCACTATTACTGGGGGTCAATTAGGCTCCAATAACTTTTCTCATGAGCACACCACGCTTACCAATCAAAACTTTTTCGTTAGCTGAAGGATGGTTGTCGGTGTTATTCATGTTGGTTTTCCGTTTAACGACTTGTACTGATTTTTACACTCGATGCAAAATGTCGATTTTGGCGAAAAAGAAAGAATCACTATTACATGGGGACAATGTGGCTCCTATAACTTTTCTAATGAGCGCACCATCAACAAGATACAGTAATCTATCATTATTTTCAATATTTTTTAAGTGTTATTTATTTTCTTTTCTTTCATATTGAGTTTTTTTGCAATATTTAGAGCCGTCAGAATCGTGGGTGATCTGGGCCGTGTCGAAAATGCCGACAGAAAGCGTAATTTTTAACAAGGTAAAATGTCTTCAATTATCTAATGGGGATGATTATATTGCAGCTTGGTTATTGCTGAAACATTTCAGTAAGCTCATATGTGGGTAACTTTCTTGAAAAGTTCTCAAAATACGTACTAAAAGACACTGGGTTACCCCGATCAGAAGCCCAAGACATGGTCTTGAAAAAGACGGTTTTCTGGAATATAATATTTCCAGCAGTTGCTTCCCCACAATTTGAGCTTTAAATATATTTATGGTTCAAGATGTGACTAGATTTGGAGCTGCGAAACGTTAGAAATATCGATCTGGAATTATGCACTTTTGCACCGTTTTTGCTCGCTGCAGTCGCGCGTGAAACACATATCAATGGCGTTACGGGAATCGTCTAAGCTACGCGCGGAATATACAGTCAAGGGAATTTCCCGGCAACGGACGGACGGGGGAAGTCCCGGAGATGTGTATAAGTTTTACGAGCAGACAATGTATGTCAGTAGGAATTATTGAACAGAGAGAGATGGATGTTATTACGCTCGTTCTACACTTAATTGTATTCATATTGGCACCAAAAGTATGCGTGACCAAAATAACTGATGCTAACATTAGATGCAAAACATTTGAAGAAAATGGAGAAAAAACTCTGGGGTTTGTCACCAGGTTACCCCATGGCAAGACGCCCTGTTACGAATTCGACGGTTATTTCAACTGCAACGGGCTTGCCGGCGAAGACAGAGACTACTGTGTAAAAACCTGCTGCAAAGATGCCAAAAGATACACTGGACTGAAAATTAAATGCATAGTGTTTACAAATGGAAGTAGTGAAAAAAGTGAAGGGTTTTACAGAAAGACGCCACCCTATATCAACGTCAAATGCTACGAGAATGGTGGTATATTTAACTGTGAAGCCCTGAAAGAACCAGAGATTTCACACTGTAAAAGCACATGTTGTAGAGGTTCGTACAACGGCACGATGAAAGATGTCAATGAAGTGTGGGAATTCAAGTCTGTGGAGATTGAAGATCGAAAGGACTCCGGTGAGTAATAAATATTTCAGTTTTCTCACATGACTTGCAAGGGGTGTACAGTGGCATTGCGTTACGACTAAATGACGTTTAACCTCTTGTTCTATTGCTGATTATCGTTAAATCGGTCATACAGAATTCAAGTCCGAAACTGCTCATTTAAGATTTGAACCGGTCGTATGTTCATTTGATTACGGCACGAAAAAGAGAAATCGTTTCGCAGGGAAGTTTTTGGTTTGCTGTCCACCAAGCACGAGGCTACATTGCATCATCGGTTGCAATCCAGATTGCGGCTGGAATCGAAATTTCTGGAATGTGGTGAACTTTGAGAATGACGTAATCGCTTAATCTCTCATTCCTCTTAGCTGCTCGCTTTCTTCTTTCTTCCTATGTTGGATTTTCCTCAACATAACCAACTAACAAAACAAAAAATTTTATGAGAGTTGATGGCAGCTAAGGTATACCTGGTGGAAGGAGCAACTATGTGTAAAGAATGCATTACTGTTGTTATCATTTTTATAGAAGATTTAAGCATACAATTCATGGCCTGGGATTAAGCTGTCTTAAGTTATGACTTTGGGATATTGCTTAAGAAGAATGTTGACTCGCTGTTTTTTTAGTGATGTTGAGGAAGGCCATGGTGGTCTATACAAAGCCTCAACACAACAAAGGAAGGAAGCGAAAGGCTAAGAGGAGAGAGAGATCAGATCAAGTTTATTGATCTTGGGTTTGAAAAGATGGCAATTTGTAAGATTCAGGGAAGCAAGAGGAAGGCAATAATGATGATGATATGCGAATTTGTATACAGGAATAACCTATCAGCATGTCAAGCATGCTGTTATCATAAGGGTCCTGTAAATGTTCCACAAGTCGCATGTTCTAGGGATGAATGATGATTGTGGGACAGAGTTTGTGGCTTAGGCAGTGAAACTTGGAAAGGGTGTAAATGAGTTAAGCTTCTGAAGATAGCTTATGATGAGGATTCTTCGTGCTGCATACTCACTCTTTTCCAGAGGGCAATCAACACAATAATTATCACACCAACGATCAATCATCACCATCAATTATCATCATAATCTATCATGATCATCATCATTGCCATCATCATCATAATAAGCAATAACTGCTGCTACCTCTTCAATTCCGAGTGCTACTTATAAGGTCAGAACACTGTCTCAACCAGAAGTGCTTAAGTTTCGTCCATCTTGCCAAGCCATAATCTTACGCTTATGTGAAGTTATCTTGCTTTATAAATATATCAACTGTCAATAAGCTAATGATTTTTCTAGAAGCTCTGTTGAGGAAGGAGCTTGAATTGTGGAAGACGTCTACATGTGCATTTGAAGTTCTAGCTGCACTACTATTTGGTAAGATTGAAGATTGTCTTATCCTCTTCATCTAAGTTTGGTATTTACAATCAGTCTTTACTTGGCTGTCTCTCAAGACATCAGCCTTTGTGATACAGACTTCCTATCACTGTCTGACTCATGAGATTGTCTGTAACTAATCTGAAATTGGTTTTCCAATGCAATGCAGTGCACCCAGGGCTTTTTAAAATGCAACTGGAAATTAATCTGAGTGATCTTTTTGTTCAATATCCACAAGTGGTAGGTGGAATTTAACTGCTTGAGAGAACGCACTTGGTGTTTGCTTGCCAATTTTTCAAAATAGTGAGGCAAGCCTACTTCAAAACATCTGGGGTAATTAAAATGTTGATGGTTATACCCATGTCCTGCCATTTCCATAGGCTGTTGGTTCTCCCTGACAACATAGTAGACGGTAGACGGTCAATGAAAACATGTCTTTAATCACCCTATCTAATGCTATCACTTCCGTTGTGACTGATCCTATGGGCAGAAAACCTGGTCTTTATCAAAGGAAGATTTTAATCAGGTTTTTACTGTAGTCATGACAGAGTGCCAATGACCATTCTTGCCACCAGCGTGCATGTTCTCACCCTAAGTTACAATGGATGCTGTCTTCCCAAGCAAGTCTCCCACGAGAGCAGACCGCAAGCTGCCACGCTGCAACGTATCCCTAAGCTCCTTGTATGTCTGATTCTATACAGCCAAGAGAAGAGCAGCAGTTTCTCTCCCCCCCCCCTATGTAAGCCTGTTTGTGTGTGAGAATTTTATGCTAACATGATGTGATTTTTTTACAGTGATTGCAATTGTTGTTTCCGTCCTTTTCTGGCGTTACCACAGGAGAGTGAGGCAGCACCAACCAACACATATCTTCACGACCACAGACAGCCACGATGAAAATCCTTCCATCGTTACAGCTGCACCGAGATCTTTGAGTGATGCTGATAAACTTTCTCCTAACATAACTTCTTGCAATATGCCACTTATGGACTCAATGGTGTAAATTAACTATGCATTTTTTATAGAACAGATTGTACAAATTCAGTGACTCAAGGAAATTTTATACTTAATGTACATAAAGAGTCTTTTTATGCTGTACTTGGCCTTTAACCTGTGAAAAATTGAATATATTCAAGGTCCAAGACAATAACTTATATGATGGTTACACAACCGCCTTTCCTCAACATAACTCACTAAAAACAAAAAAAAATCTGAGTGTTTATCTTTGTATGGTATTTTTCAATTTAGATTTTGAATTCACTTTTATATTTTCGAAAATAGTAGTAAACCATATAATGATGACTCAGAGAAACCACATGGACCCTCTCTTTAGTAGTGTTTCCTGCACGTTTCTTAGTTATATGAGCAATGATTGGTGCCGTTTCTAGGGTGACCCTACTCAGCTCCTCAAACAGATTGAACAACCCATAGACGTTTGCCATAGACATTTGCTTTTGTTGTCTATTAGCTGATCACTATCTGTCTGCCTTGGTAAAATCGCAGTGCGTGTCACCAGCGAAGGTTGTTTTCTTTCCCTCTCTACGCAAGCTATGGTTCTCTCCAGCTTGTCAAAGGATTGGACAGGATCGCTCGGTGGTCGATACCACGCAATAGCAAGATAAGGTTTGCTCTTAGGGGGGCTCTGTCTCTACACATACAAGCTCAAGAGTGTCCAAGGGTGCATCACCCAAATTTAATATCTAATTAAATTTCTAACGTAACTCCTCCGCAGCATGTTCTATCAAGGCGGAACTGCTGGTAACCCCGAATTTCCGATAACACCTTCGGGACTTTTTGTCAAGCTTTGTTTCATTCAAGAAAGTGGATATCTAGGTTATTTAGTTCCACCCCATCAGTACGGCCACGGCCACCATCACGTTGAGAGGAGCCATTGCCAAGCCTTCTCGAGAACCTAGATGCTGCTGACGCAAGCCACCAGGCCCACATTGCTTTTACGGGCATTGCTCTCATGAGACCATAGACATTAGTCCTACTCTAAATACGCCAAGTGTACATCACGTTTCAATCGTTTTATTCGTTTTTCACCACTTCCCATCGTCGTTTAGATGGAGATCTTTCCATCTTTTACAGACACTTTCACGGGTGTTCCTCTCAGGAGATAAGGGATATTATTCCTGTTCCTCTGAGGCATGTTAGAACAACCATAAGCTCACCTCATTCACATCATTTCTAAGTTTTGCTGCCTAATCCACGAACTCTATCCCAAGAGCATGCAATTTACGGAACGTCTTGCGTCTATGCCTATATATCTATGCCTATATATCTATCTATCTATGCCTATATATCTATCTATCTATGCCTATATATCTATCAATCTATGCCTACATATCTATCTATCTATGCCTATGTATCTATCTATCTATCAATCTAACTATCTATCAGTCTATCTATTTACCTTTCTATCTTTCTTTCTCCCTTGCTATCTTATCTATCTAGAAGTATACAGAAAGCCTTGTAAAAGAAGCTTAGGATCTAGAATGAAATAAATTAACGTCTTGCGTCCTTCCTTTCCTGAATCTTATAACTTACCATCTTCCAAATCTAAGATCAATAAACTTGATTCAATCTCCATCTCCTCTAAGTCTTTCACTTTCTTCCTTCTTCCATGGCTGGGGCTCTGCATAGGTCCCCACGGCCGCCTTTCCTCAACGTAGTTCACTAAAAAAAATTTTCGAGCCATCGATTTTGGTCACAGGGCTAGCCTCGACTTTCCTTGTCCGATTGGGGATGCAAACGAGGCATAGAAATTCAGCTCAATGGCAATGTTGATCACCTGTAATTCAACATGGCAGACCCAGAAGGGCCTGAAAGGGAGATGAAAGTTATGAAAAGGTGCGGGTTCTACGTGCAGCGTAAGAGAAGGCATTGCAGGATGATACCAGCTAAAGGAAATGCGCTGTGTGCAGAACATCTTTGTTTTCAAGACCACAACTTGACGGTGGATCAAATACAGGGGACAGTTGCGATTAAGGAACCAGCAGTGAGTATTCAAGCCATCAGTCAAAAACGATTTATCATACTTTGGGTGCGAGCGGGAGCATAATAATATCAAAATTTGTGCTTTTTTCTGAAATCTTTGCCTATCTATTTATCTATCAATCTACCTATCTATCTATCTATCTATCTATCTATCTATCTATCTATCTATCTATCTATCTATCTATCTATCTATGCCTATCTATCTATGCCTATCTATCTATGCCTATCTATCTATGCCTATCTATCTATGCCTATCTATCTATGCCTATCGATCTATCCATCGATCTATCTATCTATCTATCCATCTATCTATCTATCTATCTATCTATCTATCTATCTATCTATCTATCTATCTATCTATCTATCTATCTATGCCTATATATCTATGCCTATATATCTATGCCTATATATCTATTTATCTATGCCTATCTATCCATCTATGCCTATCTATCTATGCCTATATATCTATCTATCTATGCCTATATATCTATCTATCTATGCCTATATATCTATCAATCTATGCCTACATATCTATCTATCTATGCCTATATATCTATCTATCTATCAATCTAACTATCTATCAGTCTATCTATTTACCTTTCTATCTTTCTTTCTCCCTTGCTATCTTATCTATCTAGAAGTATACAGAAAGCCTTGTAAAAGAAGCTTAGGATCTAGAATGAAATAAATTATTTTTGCTCTGTATTTTTTCTTGTAGCATGTCGGATCAGCTACTATTTAGCTTCAACTCATTATTTATCTAAATTGTTAAAAATCTTTTGCAACATGTTTGGTTCTTATATACTTTTTCTTTAAGTTAATCAGAATGCAAGATGATAACAGCAGCATATAACTGTATATCTTGAAGGGTTTTATCTTGTATGATAATGAAAATGATAATAATTTTCCAATTAAAGGGAATTTGAAGCCCTCATTCTGATTGTTATGACATGATCTGAAAATGTACAATTTGATGAAACACATTTACAAGAAGGACTCCATCAGGAGTATGTACTAGAGGTTGCACCAAAATCTTAGCCATTTCCTAGGGAGAAACAGCTTTTGTTGCAGAAGGCAACACTGCTGCTGTATCAGGAAGGAAAGTTGACAGACTTGGTGTAGTCTTTAGTAACACATATACAGTTGCGGTACATTGATTAATAGATTATTAGATTAAGACACAAAATGATTGAGCATGATCAATGAGATAATTTTTCAACAGCTTCCTTACTGAAACCATTGATAATGTGGTCAGTGCAGGATCTGATAAGAGGGATGGTATTTTTTTATGGTAGCCTATATTGGTCAGATCGACTCTGTAGCTCACTTGTTGTGACACCATCTTGCTTTAAAATTATTTCAAAAGTGAGACAGCTAAGGATACGATTCTTTAGCTCACTTGTTGTGACACCATCTTGCTTTGAAGTCATTTCAAAAGGTGGACAGCTAAGGATATTGATTCTGTAGCTCACTTGTTGTGACACTATCTTGCTTTGAAATTATTTCAGAGGTTTACCTACTGTTTTGTTGCTAGATTACTGATACCAAGAGGGTCCCATGCCCATTGGATCCAAAACAGTGAGTTCTCTTTTGCCATTCTTCCATTTAACTCAACAGGTCAACAATCAGCTGATAACTTAAGGCTCCAAGAAGCATTTATCAGACCTGCACAATTCCATTTGTTTTGTGACCAGAGAAGTGTGCTTCTATAATTTGTCTCAAGTTGGCATGAGTAACACCATTTTCAGGACTGAAGACTGCTTTTTTCACCTCTGTGAATTTCAATCAATGTTACTTTTTATCACCAAAGCAATTGCAACAAAGGGGATATTATAGCTTGCTGAGATACTATACTTATCAGACAGTGCCCATTTTCTTGCCTCAGTTTACCACACCTTTTGATTCCTGTGCCCAGAATTGTAGGGAGCTTGTGATCTTCCCTAGACCAAGTGAAGAGTGTTTACTTGTGTACTCTGGCCTTTTAGACCATTGAGCAATCATGGCATTGCACCATTGCTCCGTACAATTATTACACGGCAGGGGTACTCTCCCCACCATCGTTTTCAAACTAGTAGAGGAGCCTCTCTGTAGGAAGTTGCAATCTATGCAAATGGGATATGTACTATAGCTTGTTGTATATTGAAATTGTAAAAATAATATTGAATTGACATTGAAAATTGATATTCAAAATCGCTACATAGGCATCTCAATTGTTGCTTTGTTACTTATTCTTAATTGGCTGGTTACCAATATTTGCCTTCGCTTAAAAGAAACACACTAGGGAGAGCTATAACAGGTTTTTCTGCCTTGTAAGATTTGTCGTTTTTTTCTCTGCACAGCTCAATATTTGAGAACAGATTATCAAAGCATTTGCTCAAGTGCAACTCAAGACATAAAAAGCAACAGGTTTGACTCTTATAATTTTTAGATTGCAAATAGAAAATTACTGCGTCCGTGGCCCAGTGGTAGAATGCTCGCTTTGTATGTGGTAGGTTGGGGTTCGATACCCGGTCGAGTCATACCAAAGACTTGAACCAAATACGGTACATACTATTTCCCTGTTTAGCATTCAGCACTTTGGGAAAGAGCATATGAGTGAAGCGCATAGTGATACCAGATAGCCAGCTCGCAACTGAAGCCTTCACTGTGCTTGCACAGATATGTGGCCCAAAGGCTAATGAAACGATATGAGTGCCGCCCTCTTCGCCAAAAATGGCATACAATGCAGAAACTTCTACGTTGGCGTCCCTGGATATTGACCGCCAAAAGTGATCTCGATTCATTTCTGTAGGCTCGTAACCGATTCTGCAACCACTTTCCCTCAAAGCACATTTGCGGGAAAGACTCAATGAATACCGAAAATGGTGAGGGAAGGATCTTTGACTTTTTGACTTTTATATTGGTCAGCAATGCTTGTTATCTCAGAAAAGCCACAGGGTAGGAGACTGCTTCATGCGCTGAATGATTTTCGGTTTGAGAGCTCTCGACTTTGAAACTTGAAAATGCTTCAAAGCCAGTGAATTAATAGACAAGGAGTCTCACAAGCAGCCTTAGATCAAAAGACAGCTAGAACAATACAATTCGCATTCCAAATCAAATCGCCAAAAAGCCCAAGACCAGTTTTGGCAAGCCACTCTTTTTTTTCTTTTTTTATCATCGCAAAAATACAATTGGTGGAATACTAACAAATAACACAAATGAATTATAGCGTGCTGAATTATAGGTAAAAAACATGCGTTATCGTGTCACCTCTAACCCAAACACGCCACTCTACACACTAAGTGTGCTGAACACATCACATACCAACATTTGAATGGAAACCAGAACCTCTAACGTCCCAATACAAGCGTGGTGATGAAAAGAAGTTACAAAAAACTGGATAATGGGCGGGGCGCTGGACTTGAAATGATCTCAGGGCATCTGCTGAAATACTCGTCAGATAAGCTGTCTGAGTTAATGTTACACCTGACAAAGCAAATAGCTGAAGATCTCGAGGCTCTGGACCAACCATCGCTGCCCATACTGATACAGCCATGAATAATGGCCAAAGTGTACGGGTACTTTAGCAAAAAGCACAGCCTTCTCATTGCAGGCAAGTACATGGATAGGTTGCTACAGATGGCCAGCAGCTAGAATCCAGAGATACAGAGAGAGGAACCGCATACTAGGCATTGATGTGTCGAAAGCTCTTTACACAGTAGACCACGGAAGACTTCTGACGATTCTGAAGAGCGTACTAAATGAAGATGAAACCGGACTGACAGAGCTGCTTCTACCTCATACCTTACTGAAAGTGAGCACCAATAACAGTAGCGAAGTCGGTTGAATGGTGGTGTGGCCGTGCAATGCATTAATGCATGAAAAAGTGTATGAATTAACGAATGAATGCATGAATAAATATATCAATGAATGGATGGATTAACTAATTGGTTGATCAGTGATAGCATGAAAGTGGTGGTGTGGCCAAGATGTTAAGGCGCAGCGTTTCGAATCATGCGAGGTCTACTCGCGTGGATTCGAATCCCGTCGTTGGAACCACTAACCACAAGCGAACAGTCATCTCAGCTGTCCATCCTTCCGAGGTCGGTAAATGAGCACGCAGAAGTAACTCTGAGGGCACAAGCGCTGGACATACATTGATATACAGAAGTGTTTCATCCAGTATAAATATTCGAAAATTGTTAATTGTTGTTATTATTTATTATTATTATTTATGATTATTATTCATTATTATTGTTATTATCATTATTAAGAGATGACCTTAAAGTAAACAAGTGGATGCCACAAGCAGATTGTATTAGCCCATGCTGAATCACACAAGCTATACAGAGTTTCTGCAATTTTTCACATACCTATTTATCATGTTCGTGCCTGGGGTGTGTGCGTAGATTATCAGACGAAGCTAGATTTGTTCCATAGCGTGTTCAGTTTGCCATGAAGCATCCATCTTGATTCAACGTCACTATTTTATTGCTTCTGTTGTCATGGCAAGATTCCCATGTAGCACTTTTTTTTCTTTTTTTAGTGAGTTATGTTGGGAAAACACCATGGTGGCCTATACAAAGCCCCAAAAAGGAAGAAAGAAGAAAGCGAAAGGCTAAGAGGTTGAGGGAGAGAGAGAGAGAGAGAGAGAGAGAGAGAGAGAGAGAGAGAGAGAGAGAGAGAGAGAGAGAGAGAGAGAGAGAGAGAGAGAGAGAGAGAGAGAGAGAGAGAGAGAGAGAGAGAGAGAGAGAGAGAGAGAGAGAGAGAGAGAGAGAGAGAGAGAGAGAGAGAGAGAGAGAGAGAGAGAGAGAGAGAGAGAGAGAGAGAGAGAGAGAGAGAGAGAGAGAGAGAGAGAGAGAGAGAGCACTGCCATTGGGATCACTATATTTTATGCATTTTATGCAAGTCTGATTAATCTTTGTGAAGATGTTGTGGACATCCCAGGTGTACTGCTGTTGACTGAGCTGTTTAATAGTTCAGTACAAAAAATATTGGACATTTCATTTAAACTGTTTTTGGTTTATATAGGAAATTTTAATGGTCTTTTGAAGAGATTCGATAACTAATCAGTAAGGATTTCTCCGGCTCATTTTCAGGATTTTTATGAAGAGAAAATCAATTCTGGACTTAAAGACCACGAGATCCGCAAATTTGAAAAGGTGTGATTTCATAAAAAATGTATATTTATTGTTTTTCATAATCTGCTTCAAGCTTCCAACATAGACTCAGTTACTATCACAATAATGGATAACGATGATGATGGTGATGATGCTGATTATGATGATGATTGATGACGATGATGATGTTTATGATTGCAGTGATTAATATTACGATAATGATGTTGATATTGATAACGGTGATGATGATGCTAATGATGCTCATGATGATGATGATTGTGGTGATGATGATGATAATGATTGATAACGACGATGATGGTTATGATTGTGGTGATGATGAAGAGATGATTATTGTTATTTTGATGATGATAATCATGATAATGGTGGGGATGATTATGATGATGATGATGATAATGATGTTGATGATTATTATTATGATTGGGATTATGATGTTCCAAAAATTTAAGTATCCTATAATGATACTTTTCAGGTGCGAATCAATGAAGTATCCAAAGCTGAAATCCTCAAGTTGATTGAAAAGGTCAATGGATTCTATTCCAAATCGAACCTTTGCGTCAAAGAAAGCTTTAAAGCTCACGAAGTGCTAAAAGAAGAGTTAAGTAATAAGGAATATGGGAACAAGACAAAAAAGCATCTACTTCAGCAGGTGAAATGAGATTTATTCAGTGATCTCTTGAAAATGCTTTATTTTGGAGGCTATCAACAATTTTGATGATTGCACAAGACCATCATAGGGATTATCAGTCTGTGAAATTCCTTGTGATTTGTCAAAAAATTTAGTTGCTTTATGATTTTTCCAAGGTCTCATTTTTATTCCTATATATTGAATTGTTCTCTCCTGAGAAGAGAGAGCACATGCCGAATGTACAGCTTTACGGAGACACTCCCAAAATCAGCACTGCAATCACGCGATGGTGACTACGACATGTTGGCCACATCTATCGGCGCGAACAGCCAGCAAAACCGTCACTTCTATGGAAACCATCACACGGAAAACGAAGATCAGGACAACCAAATCTCGACTTTGTCATGCTGCTCGAAGACGACACCGGGCTGACGAGACAAGAGCTGCGATGGCCGACAGGAGCACGTAGCACAGAGTGGTCGCTGATTTGGGCCCGCCTGCCCGACCGATGATGATGATAGTTGAATTTTTCACTTGCAAGAGTAACAGTGCACAGATCAGGAAAATCATTTGAAGCCGAACTGCTTTCGTGTCACTTTTCAATACGCCCAGTCTTCGTTCGCTTCCAGCTTCAATCTCTCAAATAGACAACAACAATTAACATTCATATCTTGCATTGCCTTGTAGAAGGGCTGGCTGAATTTCTGGCCAGGTGTCCTTCTTTCCCCCAAACGGTTCCCATTCAGCCTGGCTTTAGACCAGCAATACCATGTATTGAAATAGCTCAGTGGTAAGGTTCTTGCCCATTGAGCCTATGGTCAGTGGTTCAAATCCACCCTCATCTTAACTGTCACTCAAAGTTAGAAGAGTTCCTATCTCTCTGTAATTCCAAGCACAGGAATCACGAGGTGTGGTGACATGGAGAGAAAAGAACTTGAGCAGTGTTCGATTCGGAAAAGGCCTCTCAGTGTCCGAAGGGTCTATCATCAGGTGCTAGGCAGAAACAATAAAAAGGCAGCGACTGACAAGATTAGATGTATTTTTTTAATGATTCTATTCAACTTTTCTAAGTATTTTTTGTTTATTACTAGGCTTCAATTATCAACATAATCGAAGAAAATCATGCTTTCAAAGATAATGTAGCATTTCTAGAGTTTGGAGCTGGAAAAGGTAAAGTTTACATCAATATGCATCATCTGTTTATCATCTGTTTTTGGAATGTTATCAGGTAGTAGAGTTCGCAAATAAAAAGCTTCCGCTTCAAAAACTTCTTCTTTTCAATTTTATTTTTTTTATGTTTTTTACCAATATGTAAAACATTTGGAAGCTCTCTTCTTATTTAGCGGTGTCCAGGTCCAGGTCTTCCTCTCGATGTGACCACACCACGTGATTCCTACGCCAGGAATAGAGCTATCGACTCTCCTTTCTTAAAGCGAAAGTTTAGCTGCAGGAGGATTTGAACCACTGGATAAATGTGCAAGAATCTTACCATGGGGCTATACTGACACCTAATTCTACTGCATACCGTAAATGTACCGAAGGTGTTAAATGCTATAGAAATTCCAGGGCAAAGCGTCATTCTTCAGCGTATGCCACGCTACTATGATTCCAATAAAAATGCGTTTACGGAGTTAACCAGTAAATGTCAACAATGATGAATTACTGTGACGTTTTAGCTTTGTCTAACTAAGCATTCTTCGTAGGGTAATGACAGTAAGGAATATGAAATGCACGGCGAGTCAAAAAGCAGGACGACTCGGAAGCCACGTGTTTTAAATACTACATTTCGTTTTTTATAAGAACGCACTTTATAAGAACACCGAGGCTCGATTTGCCCAAAAAATAAGAACAGGGCTAGAACATGCTCAGCTTCAGATGAGAAATTGAAAAAAAAACCAATTCGCATTTTGAAATTTATGAACAAAACAAAAGAACAGAACAAATCTATGCAATTTATAAACATAGCAAAATTTTCGAATTTTGTTTTCTGAAATTTTGCTGCAAGATCATGTCCATAAACACTAGCAGTCATTGCTTTATTTTTTAAATTTTCCAGGTAAAATGTCTCAGAAACTACAGTATATACAGCATGTAACTTCTCAAATATTTGCAAGAAAATCACTCTTAAAATAGTAACAATTTGAAGAACATTTGAGCCTAGAATTATCAAAAAGTTAAGAACATTGAGGCTCGACAAAAATTTTCTGGTTTTTATAAAAAAAATAAAGTTTATGTGATAAAACCGCACGATTTGACACGAAAAGTGCAAAACCCAGGAGCTGTACATGTGCGAAATAACCAAATTTGGATTGCTTCCTAGCTTATTCTTACGGCCGTCACATGCACCAGCGTAGACAGAGCATTAGTTTTTTTTATCTTTCGAACTAGGAAAGTTGTCTCACTGGCTCCAGAAGGCAGTTGGTGACAGGAGTGGCGTTGACTATGTTTTAGTTGATCGACAGAACCACCGGAACAAGGTAAAGGCATCGGATTTCCGAAGCAGATATGCACCTTTTATTAGTGAATAATTTTGAGGAAGGACATGGTGGCCTAAATAAAGCCCCCAACAAAGGACGAAAGAGGAAGCCGAAGGTTAAGAGGAAAGGGAGATTAGATCAAGTTTATTGATCTTAGATTTGAAAGATGGCAAATTTTAGGATTCAGGAAAGCAAGAAGAAGGCAAGACGTTCCATAAGTTGCATGTTCTAGGGATGAATGATGATTTATGGGATAGAAAGACCTTGCAGATCTTTCCATCTTTTACAGATAGTTTCTCAATCACTGCTTCCAGAAACTCAAAGATATTATTTTTGACCCTCGGAGACGTTTCAGAGCCACCACAACCTCGACCCACTCACATCCTTTCAATTCATTTGCCTTTTTCTAGATATGATTGTACCTAGATGTCAAAGGTAGACATTGGTCTCTGAAATGTCTGCACGATCGAACAGTGTCCAGGTCCTCACTCTGGTTGTGACCACACCTCGTGATTCCTACGCTCAGAATCATAGAGAGCTGGCAACTCCTCTCTCTCTCTATGTGAAAGAGGATGGATTCGAACCACTGACCATAAGATCAATGAGCCAGAATCTCACCCCTGAACTGCCCAAATTTCATCACCTGATCCACGATCTCTATCCCACAAGTCAATACTTAATGCCAAGACCCACGGAGCGTCTTGCCTTTCTTTGCCTTTGCAGAATCCTGCACCTTTTCTGGTTTCTCTTCCAGAATCAATACTTTTGATGTTATATCCTCCTCTTCTTAGCCTTTATCTTCCTGGTTGGGCATATAAGACACCAGAGCATTTCTCTCCAGCTCAAACCAATGCCTCTGTTAGAAGTCTCGTTGGGACCGAATAACTTTGCATGTAGAGGAACACGTATTTATAACAGCCTTGTCAATGGGCAAAAGCTAAATTTCAGCTTTCAATTCTGTGTCTGGAAAGTGAGTACTATGATGCTCTAATTGTGGTACTATTTTGGTCAAATGAGTCACTTTTCATTTGATGAATCACTTTTCATTTGATGAGCCTATTTTTATTTCATTTCTCGACGTGTTTTTTAAAAATCCTTCCTTCGCCAATTTTGGTAAATAAAACCGATGCCCATCTGCGTCTCTGTAGCATCCGGGCCCCACAGCTGTTCAAGCACAATGGATGCTATAGTTGGGGTTGGCCATCTGGTAGTACTCCGTGTTTAATTACTATAGTATTTGCCGAAATGCTGAATGCTATTTTGGGACATGACATGTGCCATTGTTCGGGACTTTGTATGACTCGACCGGACATCGAGCCCCAACCAATCTCATGCGAAGCGAACATTTTCCTGCTGGGCCACGAATGTGAATGATGTGAAACAATATGAAGCAGTCTTACAACAGCTGTAGTAATTACCCTATGTGAAAAATGAAAGTTCGGATCAATTAGCTTAGTTCCCTAGCATCAATCTGCATATGTTTTATGTTCATAATACTCTTTGTAGCTTATTGAGCGTTTCCTTCCCATTTTCGCGTCTACCGTCTTGGAGTATCCCGGGTCTCAGACAGGATATTTAAACCATTTCAGCGCTTCCATTCCCATACATCAGCACCTATTTCTTTTCACGTATTTAGTTCAGTATAGTGTTATCTGTGTGTATAGGCCATGGGGTAGTCATAGTATTTTGCTCCCCCTGGTATCGTTCTTGTATAGTAGTATGTATGCCTGTAAAGAAAACCTAGCAGTAAATTGGACAATCTGGGGAGGGGGAAGTTCAGCATGAAAAGAATCTGCCCACCCTACCTCATCTTACCCTGGTTAGAATCAATGTAATTTACTCTGTTCCTCAAACCATAAGAAATATCTTGTCGTGTCTATCAGCATGCCCAACAGCCCTGTTTCTGAGAGTTCATTAAGTTATGCTATTACGTGATTATCGTCAGATGGTTTTCACTTTTCCAGTATGATTGCTACCACAAGGGAGATGACCAAGGACCCTCATTCAAGAGACTCAATGTGGATATCGAGCATTTGAATTTAGGTTAGTAAAGAGATGATTTTAATCGATCATGCCGTATTCAGTTCAGTTCTATTTTGCTGCTTTACCTTGCTTTGGATTTCTACTAGTAATGAACATTTGTATCTCAATTTTGTATATCGCTATATTGTTAAATTAATTTGTTTGTAGATGGAAGGTCCCTTGTAAATCAGCACTGCTGAGTGGGTTACCGTCCTAAAATAATTTAAATTATTATTATTATTGTTATTTTAATCAAAATCTCCTCCATCAATATCCGTACCACTTATTACATCTTTTGCTCCAGAAACAAACCATGGTCAAACCAGGAACTTCTCCCTTATTAACCAATTATAAGATTCAGGAAAGCAAGAAGAAAGCAAGACGTTCCAAGAATTTAATTTTATTGGGATGAATGATGATTTGTGGGATAGATTTCGTGGATTAAGTAGTGAAACTTGGAGAGGGTGTGAACGAGTCTTTACTCAGCCAAGTGAGATAGGATTTCACTCATAATGTACATGAATGTAGCAAGATGTGGCAGCTTTGAGAATGCATAATTATTTACAGAGGAGATGCTAGAATCGCTTGGCACAGCAACATCTATCAATACAGACAAAACTCTTCAGGACATCTGAACTGTTCCGAGTTGTTAGATGAAAAATTGTGAAAAAACTTCTTTCTATATCCCTAAAGTTCACAGCGAAGATTGTGGGTATTTGTGCCGCGCATGCGCAATATGTGCAAAGTTTCTTCAAACATGCCTTCGAATAATGGAATTTTCAATACATCGAATAGATCCAGACACGTTATATCTTTCTTATTCTTTACCACGAGATGCCTACATTTTTTGTTACTTTTTAATACTGGTTTCTGTCAATCGTGTCTGTAGATAGGTGTTATGCAAAGATTTTCACCGCTGTGATACCAACGTGAAGAGATACCAGTTTTGTCAAACAAGATATGAGCGATATTTGTTAGGCCAGTGCTTCTCAATCGGGGTCCATTTGCACCCCTAGGGGTGAATTAGGCATGATAGGGAGTAGCATTTTGAAAAGGGGGAATTTGGGGTGAATTATGCACAAACTGGGGAAGTGGTAGGTGGGTAGGTAGTTGTCTGTGACAATAATTGATCATGGTAACCTATGGCTGAAATTAGCAAAGCTTGCACCAAATATAGACTCTTGTTGAGTGAAACGAATCGCAATGTTCGCACTGATGATTATCACTGAAAAAATGACACAGCCTTATAATTCACATTTTTACTGTGAAATACAGTATTTGTGTTGTTGAAATACAGTAATTGTAGTTTTTTTGCAATATGCAGCCTATGCCGTTATTTCCGAGTTTTGATTTTTCAATAGTTTGACGTTTTGTAGTGCTGAGGGTAAATGGCTGAGAAATTTTCATAAAGTAGTGAGTTGGATCAAAAAGGCCGAGAATCACTGGGTTATACGCACCTACTCGCTTGCGTAGACATATAGATGTATGCACCCCTAATGAAATGACAAGCCCGACTGTGTCCTGTCCCTTGAGCCGTGCAGAAGATTCGCAGGACTTGACGATATCTTATTATCATCTTCAGATAAAGTAGCTGATCTGAATGACAAGGGCATAGTTGGAATCGGGAAGCACCTGTGTGGAGGAGCTACTGATCTAGCTCTCAGATGTCTCCTAGAACGAGGCACCAAAGATGCTTTGTTAGACGCGTAAGTTAAAGAAAAAGTTATTTACATGTTATTTGCTGTTACGTTAGATGGCGTTGTATCCCACGATGAACTGGTCCTGCTGTTCGGTGGATTCCGTTAGTCCCAGTCTGGCCCTGGGACGTTTTGTGGCCTAAAATCTCAACTGTGCTTCTGGCAGCTTCCTTAGTGTTACGATTCTCTTGCGAAAAGTGCCGAATTCAGCTCTATTTGAGAAAAGAAGGGGGCTTCAGAATGAACGAACTCACATCTCCCCCTCTTCCTCCGAGAGGGACAGACGGGGTAAGGTGAGGACGACGTCGTAATGCATGTTTCCAATTGTCCGCCTGTTGTTGACTTCGTAGTTATGTCCGTGCCGACCTTAAATAAACAAGTTATTATTGTAGCAATATCATATTTACTCTTGTCATTGTAAGCCGATATTTAGACTTTTTATATGAATTCATTGTTCTCTTGTACATGGAACAATTTTTCATGAAAACTTTTTCATCACTGGGCTATTTTTCATAGAGATCATTTTTCTGGATTTCAATTTCATGTTAAGTTATTTTGTTGTTAAGTGCCTCTGGGGATATGTGGCACTATTAAGTAGTGAATGTATTCTATAGCATTATGTTATTTTACATTTATTATGTCATATCATGATAAATCATACTAATTTATGTTATATGACGTTACATCATATTGCATGTTATATTAATGTTATATCATATTGTACAATATCATATCATATTATATTATGTTATATTATATTATATTATATTTTATCATATAATGCAGTATGATATTATATTATGTTACATCATATCATATGACATTATGTAATCATGTTATATCATATCATATTATATTATGTTATATTATATCATATCATATTATATTATATTATATTATATTATATCATATTATATCATATTATATCATATTATATCATATTATATTATATTATATCATTTCTTTTCAAACGTCATTGCTTGTACTATATGCTAAAATACAACTGCAAACCTCTCTAAATATGTAGTTTACAATTGGCTACTTGAACAAAAATAAACGAGAAATACAAAGAAAAAATGGCTGTTAGAAGAGAATGAGAAATTTCACAATGTCATCAGTTCAGAATTGTCTCAGTCCTTGTTCCTATTATACAAATATTGTATTAACTGATGATGCAATACCCAATGTTGTCAGTAAGCGTGCTAACCAAGATTCCCTTCCCCCTACAGTCGGTCGAAGAAGCCGAGAATTGAACCAGGACAGAAAAATGTTGAGTTAATCGTGCTTGCTCTTTGCTGCTACCACAGATGCACATGGCCCAGTTTTGTCGGAAGGGAATTTTTGCATGAAAATGGATTCAATGAAGAAGATTTTCAGCTTATGACTCAAATTTGCAGCTGGGCAGTGTGTGGACATCGGCCTCCTGAGAAAGGTAAACAAATTTTGACAACACTGATCACCTGTTGTGTCTAAGCACGAATCTTTATCGCCTTTTCTCCCTCTTTTTCTACATGGCACCATTCTCCGTCAAAACAAGGTCAGCTTTTCCCCATGTTTGCGTATTTATTGAAAATAAGGCTAAAGCATGTAAATCAAATTGTGATATTTCTCCCGCAAGATCACTTGCTTTGATTGTGGATGGCAAATCCTTGATGACGATGTCTCTAGCCCTCAAGCTAATCTCTGCGACCCAAATTTGACTACATTATGAGCATCAGCAACCTACAATAGCACGCGTTGCAGAACTTTCGTGTTAAGGAACGCGATCTCGGTGCAGGTGTTACTTGAATGGAAGATCGAACCGAAATATCATTTCATCGATCTCACTCTCTAAGCAGATCATTTTATTTGTCACCTTTTTATTTAGTATTTAATATTTTCGTGAAAGTCGCAAGTACGTGAAAATGTCACTTAAATTGCAGCTTTTCGTATTTCACAGTCATGGTTGCGCTAACATCCATAGTTGCGGTTACGGCAATGGTTGCGGTTACAGTATAATTGCGCTTACGTCTATTACGATTATGGTTACGCTCATAGCCATAGTTGCAACGTGGCTGTGGTTATAGTTGCCTTGTGGCTACCTTTACGGCTTATGCTACGGTAACCGTCATGATTACGGTTACAGCTTTTGTTACGAATACAACTTTGGCTGCTGTCGCAGCCATGGGTACGGTTACGGCTATGGTTACGGACACGGCACCAGTTACATTTACAGCCAATATCAGTATTAGCATTTAGGTAATCCTGGCATATCCTGATGCTTTTTGCACCAGAAGTTGATGACTATCGCATGAAGTAGGTGTTGTTGGCTTGCCCACCCAATTTCTCAAGGGAAGTTTTTCTGTCGCGGAGAAGCCAAGGTTGTCAAGGTTTTCGTGACTACCCCATGTGACTGTAAAGGCCTTCTGCTTCTCTCTCTCTTTGTGTGAAAATCTTCCCGGATGTAATGAGCTCACATGATGTGCTTGATTGGCAATTTTGATGACTGCTGTCTTTCCTTCTAGATGGGACAAGAGCAGATAAGGATGAAGTGATTCCAGTAGCCCAGCCTGAATGGTAGGCTTTTTGAGTTTTTATGCCATTTGCAACCAAGAATTAATCTAAGTTGCACATGTTCCCTTTCAGGATTAAGAGCTGTGATCAACATTATTCATTATGGATGATGTAGAAGGTTGGAAGATGAATTTTATCACATTGCCAAACGATTTGGTGTCTGTCACGTAATCAAGGTCTCAACACCACCAGGCTATTCTGAAACACAATCTAGATATCGGTCAATGCCCCTTAAATCATAGATCTGTCGTGATAACCTCTCTTCCGAAAACCCTATTCGACTTGGGAAAATATTAACTGTCCTTTGCTGCTAATTGCTGAGGAAAAAACCCCCGGGAATTTCTCGAGTAATCTTTGAGTAGTTGATTTGCCGCCTACTTTGAAAAACTCTCCTACAAATACAGGGAATCAATATGAAAAGTGAATGTTTTGGACATAATGCGTTGTAATCATTCTCTGCACAATGCGGTATATTGCTATGAATTAGTCACGAAGCAGGTTACTAACAGTATTGGGAAAAAAGATTGGTGTAAGATTGGTTTGCCAGCTAATGCAAGTTTGCGGCCGGTGCAAAATGCCACGCCTGAGCTATGATGGACCGAGTTCTTTTTCAACCAAATTTCTCGTTATGTGAAGAAAGAGGAGAAGCTCTTCACTCAAAAGCTCTTATTCAAATGAAGATGAAAAAAGTGCATCCACTCGTTGTCTTGAGACGAAAATTATCCCCAATAAAATCTTTCTTTGGGGATGTCAAATAGTTGTCAAATAGATGCCAAATGGCTCTTCCCTGTTGGTGTAGAGAGTAGAGCCATTCTTGGCTTTGTGATGAGACCAATGGTATCCCGGCAATGATTTAGGCTTGATTGATTTTCTAGCCACTCGTAGAGAATTCCTCCCTGTGGCCTCGCCTCAGAATTCTTGCCTTTGTAATGCTCCCGATGGTATCACGATTTAGGCCTGCTTGAATTCCTAGGCACTCTTAGAGAAGTCTTCGTCTCTGGCATCTTCTTTATTCTAAATATTTCGTATTTCAGTCGCAATCTTCCTCTTATTGGTGAAGAAAAGAAAGAGGTTGGTTTGAAATGCAAGAGGATAATCGATTTAGGAAGATGTAATTATTTGCAAAGACTTGGTTTTCGAACAGAACTGTTGCGATACGTCGACTCGACTGTTACCTTGGAAAATGTCGCCCTGCTTGCAAAACCACAAGTCGATTTGTAAGTTTTGTTGAGGAGTCCATCATTTCTCTTGTGACTGGCATCGAAGCACTTCTGCCAACCGCTCATCAGAAGAGTGTGCTCATTCAATCATAGTAAGAAGGATCGGATAAATTGGACGGAACCTGAACTGCTATCGGTGCATTTTGAAGCGGATACCAAAAATGATGGAGAGGATATTTTTAAGATGAAGGAAAAACGAAAAGCTGTCGTGGGTAGCTCTTCGGGAGAACGTTAGGTGTTCCTTGTTTGGCTCATGCATAGAATAGTTCGTAATTCCATATGTTTAAACTACTTTGTAGCCATTAAATGAGATCAAACAGCTGCGGTGTAGTACCCTTGGACATTGCGTGAGAAAAGGCACTTAAAAGTATATAGGATTGACTTGATGTGAAGAAGGCGTAAGACACACAATCATGCTGCGTCCGATTTGAAATCCAGACCCTCATCGGGCAGAATATTTCTAAGGAGAGAGATACTGTTTGAACTGCAATATACGGGACTTTTTCTTTTTACTTCAAATAGGTTTATACATGTTTTAAATTGATATCATAATTAGCCTTACTATTATTTGAAACCATTTAGCAAATAGACCCATATCTCGTTCGTAAGCCCTTTGTAGTGGGATCAACAAACTGTCGGTGGAATTGTCGTCTTTGATCTTTTTCTCAAAGCGTCTGTCAAGTTCAGTCTGCGCTATCCAATAAGATAGTTGACTAATTAGTAAAGGGAAACTCCAGCTGGGCTCGAGAGATTTTTTCGTTTTGCTTCGGTTCTCCAGGAGGTAGCTTGAAATCACCAGTAGACTGTATTTTACGATTAGGCTGTGTGGAAAACTGTCAACTGTGGTCAATGGAGGATCGTCATCATCATCGTTCAGGGCTTGCTTCACTCCAGTTTGAGGAACCCCTCCCTGGATTTCTTCCGGTTTTGACAAGACGTGGCCATGTAGGCCCGAGGCAGTGGTTGAGATCCTCTCGCCTACGAGTTTTTCGTCGTCCTCTGCTTCTTCGCCATTCCCGTAGTGTTAATTGAGGATACGGGAGAAGAAATTTCAAAGCAAACAACACAGATAGATACCATCTTGGTTGACGTGATTAAGATTCTTTGCCGGTAATTACTACCAGAGTTTGCAATGTTTTACAGAAGATCACATTTAAGGGATGTTTTTAGTGCGATAATCGAACCTAGCGTCGGGTGCACCGTGTTAGAGAGGTGCCATCGTGAGCAACTTCATTGTGAGGTAGGGTGACCAGTTCCTTTCGCCGCCGTACTGGCGTCCATGTTTACGCCAGGTGCCCACTTAGGGCCGGGTAGGTAAACGGAGGATGCAGGAAAAAGTAGGCGAGCATGGCTCGAATTCGCGACCCTTCGTACAGTGGCCGTGCACTCTAATCGCTTTGCCAACTGCCTCAAGATTGCACAAGGTGACGTAGTTGTACCTGAAACATTAATACGTCTGGTTTCTTAGCTTTCTTTCACTTGACACTAAGAATCAAAGCTAATGGACCAGTTCCTGCTGCTGCTTTCCTTTAAATGTTTTCATTAAGGAGATGTATTTTCTCTCACAAATGCAATGGTTTTTAGGGTGAACATTTCCGTCTGTTTGCTGTGACATTAAAGTTTAGAAAAGACTTCCTCGCTTTTCATTACCAGCCGATAAATTTCTTTAATTACATAAATCCACAATGGTTATGGAGGGTGGAATGGTTTTTCAAAAGCTGATACTAATATTCTGAAAGCTTTTGAAGCTCTTACGACGGAAATACATATATAAACATGTATTTCTAAATAAATAAATGTATATATATATATATATATATATATATATATATATATATATATATATATATGTGTGTGTGTGTGTGTGTGTGTGTGTGTGTGTGTGTGTGTGTATATATATATATATATATATATATATATATATTAATATTATATTTGCTACCCGCTTGGTACAAGTATGGGCCTTAAGCTATAGAAAAGGCAAGAAAAAAACAAAGTAGGAAATGCAACATTGCAAGTAAAATCAAGACAGACAAGAGCAAGACATGTATTGGTCCTCTGTCTGCTCCTCCTGTCTTTTTCTTCCTCATCAACCGTTGCCAGCGGTCGCAGTGCATCGGCTGCTCCGGATGCGTTAGCGTTAGTTCTGTTCCTCTTCTTCTCCTTTCTCGTGATTAGGTGAGCATGCACGTGGTGTCGGTACCGGTGGCTCAAGCTGTCACCCTGTTGGCAGTCTCCCCCTATACTCTGAGGCGAGACTAGGATCGGGACGCCGGTGATGATGGGGTGACTCCTCGCGATCGGCGAATGCCGTTGTGGACATGACGTTTTGTGGCTGCGCTGATGGCTGAACAGCCCGATTCGCGAGTAACAGAGGCCTCCATGCACCGGGCATCTGAAGACGGTGCCAGGCAGGATGGTACCCTGCTTCGCCAGTAGGGACAAACTGTTGCAGTGGAATGGGCCGATGGCTCACAAGGAGCTAATCCACCCTTTGATAGGTTTTTCTTTTAGTCCTGCTGGGTGCTTCCACAGCCCCCACCTCACAAGGACACCGGAGTTTCCAAGCGGGGAGCCAGTTTAGTCGCTGACAACCCGACCCGCGACATATCGTACTGGGTTGCGTGGTACCAATAGCAGACAACCCCACGTCTGACCTGACACGCACATAAATGTATAATTTATATACATTCAAATACATTTCAGTTCTTCCTTGTCACAGCTTGTTTTTTCAGTTGTTAAGTGATTATGAATTTTGCATCTATAGTAGAATTATGATGAATTTTGCATCTTTAGTGAAATTATGGGTTGGGTTGTTAAAATATTGACAGGCTGGCTATTATGGCTGTTATTTTTGTGGAATCTTTGCGGGGTGATTATTTGTTCGTATGATTCGTATATCTAGTTGTGCTTCTGATTTGCCTGTAATTTGTAATCTACATTTGGTGCATTCCATTTGGTAGATGACGTATTAACTCTTGCATATCAAACCATGGACGATTATGTTCCTTTTGTTATATGTATATGTAACAATTTGAAGAACTGTATAATGCGTTCATGCAGAGCAATATACTATATAGACGTAGAACCCGTTTCAAAGTTATAGCGGTTCCATGGACCAGTGTTTCAGCGTGCAGAATTCAAATGCAGATGTGTTGGGTTCAAGTCATTGTGCGCTTAATCTTGTGAAACACCACTTCCCATGCAGAAACTCAGAGCCATTAGCTCAAATTTGAGCTTCCTGCAGTAATTACCACCATAGTGCCATGTAACCTCAACATACGCACATCACCTTCAGCTCAGCTGCTTACATGCAAGATTCCTGGGATTACAGGTAGCCAGAAAACGAATTTCAGCTTGACCTTGGATATGGTTTACTTAAGATGCACCTAATAAAATCACCCACCTGCCAACACTACTTTGTGCGTGAGAAGAGTTACTATCGAAAACCTATAATCCAACGATTCTCGCCAATTGCTTCTATTGAACATGCTAGTATGCTATTCAATTACAAAGCAGATTTTTGCAACAGCGGACAACCGATAACTGTGCTGCTTTAAGGGAGATTTCTCCCTGTTGAAGCCCATCTCTACCGCTTAAATAACGATTGTACCAAGTGACTGCCAACTTATGATCGATAGTTTGATGTCAAGCAGTAATTGCCTAACTAACCATACAAATGCACATCTCTCCAATGATAGGGAATTTGTATTCGGCTGGCCTAATTACAGGTATTTCTCGTACAAAAAGAAAAGAGGAAGGTGAATTATTTCAATAGGAAGAGCTAAAGGATAAATGGCCGGGATTTTCAGTGGGAATGCCGATTTCGTGGTCGGGTGCCCGTCCTTCCCTTCCTGCCCCCCCCCAATCCCCCCGTTTATTTGGTCATCGGGTAGGCATCGGGTATGCAAGTGACACATGCCCGCAGCTGCTGGACTAGCATGAGAAGCAATGAATTTTCATTTCACATGCATATCAACGAGGAACCGGCGCAAAAAAGCAAAAACGCTGTGTATTGCTGCTCTACCACAGGGTTCGTTTTGGGTTCAAAGATGCTCTCTGCACTCTTCTTTCTAACGAGCAACTGATTCTATGTCTTCTCTTTCTCTTTCGGTCAGGGACGTCATTTGAGATATCGACACCAGAGAAGCAGAAACTTTGCTATGCGTGCTCTAACACAACTCTGGGAATTAGCAGATCCTTGTGAGGTTGTTTCTTGAATTTGAAAACTGAGATATCTGAGATATAATGATCTTCGCTATTCAACGATGGCATAGTAGCAAACTTTTTTGCGACTATCGCATTTTAACGATGGCTAGTAGCAGATTTTTTGCGGCTGTCGCATTTTAACGATGGCAAAGTAGCAGATTTTTTGCAAATATCGCATTTTAACGATGGCATAGTAGCAGATTTTTTGCAAATATCGCATTTTAACGATGGCATAGTAGCATATTTTTTGCAACTGTCGCATTTTAGCGATGTCATAGTAGCAGAATTTTTTGCGACTGTCACATTTCAACAAGTGCAATAGTAGCAGAAATTTTTGCAACTGGCGTAATTTAACGAGTGCAATAGTAGCACACATTTTTGCAACTGGCGTAATTTAACGAGTGCAATAGTAGTAGACCTTGCGATCGTCGCAATTTTAACGGTCAGCGTGAATGCCAAATACAATAACTTTGCCTAGCGATGGCCGTGGTTAGTGCGAACTGTGCAGTGGGAAGTATCTAAATGTGGACTAGCCTTCGACCGCACCGGGAAATCTCTACTACCCGGATGCTGGACTCAATCTCGGTTGCTTTGATCAAAGTTGTGAAACCCATTGCAGTGCACACGCAGTTGCCTCTCGGTGATTTCTCTTAATTGCTTCTTGTTACCCCCGTCTTCAGGCAGCTGTGAAAGAAAAGCACAATGAAGCAGGTTCTCCTAAAAAGTGGTCAAAAGAAATACCCAGCGATAAGGAATCAACAACCAGTTTGAGTGAGGTTTTTTAATGGCAATGGAAAGACGGATCGCGTAGAACAGATGTCGAACGAATGAGACGATATCGCTGAGAAGAGACTGTGGTTTTTCAAGCACTGAATGAATGTACGATGAACTCTGAGGATAATGCTGAGGTAGCAAAACGGCAAGGAGAAAAGGCCCAGAAAAGGTCCCGAAAGCCGAGTAGGTTTCGGAGAATTAGCATTAGCAGAGGAAGGTATTATCAAATTTGCTTTCTGATTGTAAAGAGAATACGAGAAATTACTGCCTGCCCTTTTAAGAGACACGCTAGCATGGCTAACAGGGCAGGGTTAATAGAGATAAGAAAATTTAAGTTAATACAAGATAAGAAGATTGATTTGATATAGAATAAGAATCGACAAGGTGGATAAGATGAGATTTCGTGAAATGGAAAGACGAAACAAATCAAGATAGACTGTTAAGAAAGAAAACAGGGATATTGAAATATGATTGAAGGAAAGTGAAATGAATTGAGAAAGCAAGTAACACCTTAAGGTGGCAATGAATGTTGCATAGTAGGGAAAAAGCATAGCATTAGATGAACTTTGTATAATATATAATGTCATCATGTAGTATATAGCATTAAAACGTGTATCAGCTATGAAGTAAGCGCCTACAGTTGATTCTCGCTATCTCCAGCGGATTTGAATATCCCCTCCTTTTTTCTGCGAAGATTGCATTAAAAAAACACAATATCTCGAACACTGTAATCTCGGATTTTTCGCCATCCCCTCAGATTTTTTTACCGTTGGGAAAAAGGAAGGTGATGAAACGAGAGCCCGTGAATTTTCTTCACTCACAAGCGAGAAGGCCTTCCAGAATACGAAACAAGCTTCAGCTAAAAACCATTCCAGTTAAATTCAACTCTGACCAAAGCTTCTAGACGACACCAGCGTTCCTTGGTATAAATTACACTTTCAGACGTGAAGCACCCTTTGGTCCCAATAATTCGAATTCTGGATATCTCGAAACTCCGTTGTTTCGAAAGCTTTTTCCTTTACCAGGCAAGTTACATAAAGCGAGAGTAGACTAAAATTCCATATATTGCCGTCAGCATTTATTGTGACATTAACAGCAAGTGGCACATGCCTCTTTCAAAACCTTCCTCCAGTTTCCATCCATCTGATATTCAATTCACTCCGATATTTGCTATCAAGTGAGCTCATCCATTTTTCTTTCTTTTAAAACCTCTCGATTTTCCAGCCTCTCTCTTCTTGCTGGGGCCTCATGCCAAGGGGGTGCTCCCACTTCTTCATCATCCTCACTTTCACAATACAGAGCACCCAGGGACCTGTCACATTCAATATTTGCCACATTTCTAGGACACTCGCATCTTGTAGTGGTTCTACCGATCACTCTTCACAAACTATCCATAGCTTCTCGTACGTCACCAGCCTCCTGAATATGTACAGAACTATTTTTTCTAAATTTCTTATTTATGAAAAATATTAAGCATACAAAAGTAAGCCGTCCTACAACGAGTCAGTTTACAAATAGCTTGCCTGGACAAAACAACTGCGTACATAAAGGCATAATTCAAAAAATATATATTACAAGTTAATAAAAAATGAACTAAATGTGTATGCAAGGTATAATTTAAAATCTATTTGAAAAAGTCGACAGTTTTGGACCCAATCAGTCTTTGTTTCTGCAGCAAAATTCATTGTAAGTCGATCGAATGGTAATGGTCACCAATCTTCTTGCTATGAACTTCCTTTCGTTTGCAATAATGTTTCTATATAGATATTATGATAATAAAAGAAATACTTAATATTTACACACTTTTAGCCTTGTCAGTACTGCAAATATTGTTATAAGTAAGGGCCCTGTTTAAAATTGACAGTAAAGAAAATTGAACGAAAATTAAAGTCATCCATATGCAATGAACAGGCCTTAATTGTCCTTTGATGTTTATTGCGAAATCCTAACCAGTAAACACGCATGCAACAGTTATTTTACTCATGAAGAATGCTAAAAGCTGAAGATCTGATACATGTAAATGCTCTATCGTCTGTCCATAAAGCTATCAATGAACTAGGTCCGGCCTCTTTTCACAACTATTTCATCCTAGATATTTATGTTTATAAGTATGGGACTGGTGAGGCAACCAAAGGTGATCTATTCATTTCGTTAAAAAGGAATTCCCTTTCTAGTCTCAAGACGGTACAGCACTTTGGCTCAAAATTACGGACGAGACTTCCACTACTTACATACATGTGTCATTTGTAGTTTTGAACTGAAATTAAAAGCTCATATCGTTATAATACAAATTTTGTTTGATTTTTCATACAATGAGGGGAAGCTCTCAATTGGTTTGTCTGTTTAGAGAGCTCCTCCTTAATCAATCTATCATATTTATACAATCTTGGAGTTTCATTTAGTTATACTTAGTAATCTTTAATGCAGTAAATTGACTTGTATGTGAAAGAGATTGATGAATATTTTGAAATTGAAAAAATTGAGAACAGCGCGTAATTCAAGGATAAAATATACCAGTTGTAAGCTCAGACAATGCGATTTATCAATGTTATGAAGCGGAATAAATGCCTATATTAAATTCGCTATTAAGACTAAAGCCCTTTTTCATTACCACTTTCAACCTGGGTTGAACCTGGGTTAACGCTAACCCAGGTTAGGAATTTGGTAGTATAAACGCAGCCAACCTGAGTTCAACCCAGGTTTAGCCAACCCTTCTCCGGAGGTGGGTTGAACCTGGGTTGACGTTCTGATTTGCGCGTGCGCTTTTCGAGACACGCATTAAAAAGGCCCCAAAACAGCATTTAGACAAGCGTTATCTTGGGCTGGGTTTCGCGGAACCACCTCTCCTGTCGTATTCTTCGTCTCATATAGCTAAGCCTCAAAATGTGGTAAACCAACATCGTAACAATCTTCAACAAAAATAGCTGCCTCGAAAAGGCCAGTCCAAACAGCAAACTCTGATCATTATTATCCGCCATTTTGAAAGCTGCATTTGTGCTCAAATCGCCACGAAGCGCAATACGTTAACCCAGGGTCAACCCAACTTTGCGTTTACACTGCACTAAATAATGAATGCAGTGCAAACGAAAGTGGGTTCGATCCGGGTTGAGCTTAACCCAGGTTAAAAGTTGTAGTGCAAACAGGGCTTAATGTTTACGCTTGCGATCTTCATTTAGCAAAGAGAAACGAAACAGTGAAGAACTGAAGCACCTATTAGCTGCGGAGCGGAACGAGACAGAGGCAGACGCGGAACAGGAGCAAATAGAGCCGAGGAAAGTGGGAGTACCGACAATTGATGAAATCGAGCTAAAACAAGTGCCAGTCTACGTAATTTGCCCCAAATGTGGCGCAAAAGGTGTGACAAAGACGAATACTGAAAGGTCAAAGGAGGCCGAATGCATGGCGCTTTGTCTCTGCATATTACAGTGAGTATGATAGTTTCCCTTGCATTGCTTTAATATTCATCTAGACCAAATCGAGAACATGTAGAATATGTATTCATTCAATGTTTTTAGAATCCTCTGTGAGATGCTGTGCAGTCGTATTTGCAAACAAGTGAAACACCGCTACAGGGTTTTGCCTACGTTGAGAAAATCAGGACACTTTTTCTGTTATGTAAGCAAGCTTTTGAACTTTGAATTTGCTTTTTATAACTGACTGCGAAAGAGTAAGTCATATGAGTCATTTACAACACTGAAATTCCGAAATCTCGAGGAATGATGCTTGCAATGCATTCCTACTGAACAGAGCCCTTTGAAATAAAGCTTTAGCTACAAGCAGGGCCTATTTTAGCGCGGTTTTTCCCACATCTTGTAGTCTTGGAAATCCAAAAATGTGGTCTTGGAAATTTAGAATTGCGGAAAGGGTTTCTTCATTTTAGCAACATTTTTGCTATTAAAATTTTTAGGTCTAAGCATAGTGTTGCCTAAATATACACAGCAGACAAATCGAAAGGGGTATACCGTTCCCAATGGCTACTATTCTCGAGGATGTAAACTCTGTCATGAGGACCCAAGTTGCATCATGAATGTGAAACATCTTACTACGGAAACCGTCGGCATTTTGAGATTCTGTGCTTCAAATACAACCTTCTTTTCATTAAGCGTGGTCTTGGAAACTTTCCATAAAGTAGGCCCTGGCTACAAGGAGGCCTGGGGATCAGCGAAATGAGATCTATCAGCTTCTCATTTTAAGACACTCACTGCAAAAATTTTTCGCAGTTCTTCAAAGGCACGCACATCGTCATGAAATAAGTAGCAATTTTGGAATGATTTTGACCTATTTTTCCTCCTCGGGCTGCCCAACTCTGAGGAAATAAACTTTTAGTTTCTAATTTCTTCTCGAATCAATGCGATTATTTTTTAAAGTGATCAGAGCTTCCTCATCAATGCAGTATTGGCGTGTCGAAGTTTTCTCTTCTTGTCGATCTCTTTGCTCTTGCTTTTTTATCGCTTTTTCATTCTGTACGATCGATGCATTTCCTGCACTCTGATTGTACAAATAACTGTTTATTATGGATTCGGGTATTCTATACTTATCTAAAAACGATCGTCGCGTCTTTTGTTTCCAGAAATCACAACACTTTTCTAAGTATTCACACAGCAATCAACAGCATTATCCACGTGCCGGAGGTTGGACTCGCTGTCCTTTTTCTAATCAGGCAAGAAGGTCGTGTAGCTTGTAAGGTTCTACGAAATATTCTTTAGGATCGTTTAGGTACTGAAAACAGCGAGAGTTTTTTTTCTTTTTTTTGATATTCTCAAAATTTACAA
The DNA here is from genome assembly GCA_964026355.1 of Pseudorhiza aurosa. Lineage (NCBI taxonomy): Eukaryota > Metazoa > Cnidaria > Scyphozoa > Rhizostomeae > Lychnorhizidae > Pseudorhiza > Pseudorhiza aurosa. Next base: position 7,883,824 of record OZ032122.1, read on the forward strand.
TTTTCTCATCGAGTCTTACCCTCGAACGTGTTTTGAGGGAAGGTGGTTGCAGAATCGGCAACTAACCGGAATGGGTTGATATGGATTGTACTTTTAATGCTTCATGTGCAATTTTCGAGTTATTAATCGCTGTGAAATACAAATATAGTGTTTCGTATTTAGCAATCATCCCGGGTGATTCAGTGGTGTTAACTGCAGTATTGTACTCGTTGGTGTTTCTCATCTTATTGATGATTTTTTCTTTCCCGGATGCCTCTGCTGCTATCGATTTGCTCAGTGAGCTTCTGAAGTGTTTAATTTTTCGTCCCGTTTTGCAATATTTTTGCAGCGTGAAATATTCAGCGGACAATCCTTTGCGATGCACCCTCTTACAAATTAATTATTGCAAAACGAGTTGATGATGGAAAATACTGTCAACCCAGCCGTAAAAATGTTCGAACTACAAAAGGCTCGAATTTCAGCGATTCGAATTCTAATCATGTACAGCAGGATGACGTGTGTCCTTTGGTCTCTTTGAGTGGCGAGAATTATACCACAGGCTTAATTGGGAGTAACTTACAGAAATAAAGCTGCCAAGAATATCCTAATCTTCTCTTTGTCCTCGATAATCCTAAATATTAAGGCTGTTTTTATCAAGAATTTGCGGACATAGTGTTCCGGATATCACCTGCTTGATGATGCAATTTCAAACAGGACCATACTGAGAGAAATAATTTCTTATGCAAAGATGATCAATGTGGGGAACCAGATGATCGAACACTATGCTAGTCTTAAGGCAGTTATTGTCAATAGCTTTCTCACTTGACAATTTGTCATTCCGGGTGTTGGAGGTAAGCAGGTTCAGATGGGCAGATTTCAACACATGATTCCTATAACAAGGCCGGGTTGGCTTTGGCTAGTTCGCAATGAGTCCAGTCATGATTTTGTTCCATACCTCATTTATTGGAATATTTGGTAATGCACAAATGGAAACCTCTCTGAATAGGTAGCTTACAATCGGCCACTTAAACGACAAAAAACGTGAAAAACAAAGAAAAGAAGCTACTAGAAAAGAATGGGAATATTTGCAAGCCACAAGTTCGGGATCATCCCAGTCCTTACTTCTTCGGTAAAAAGCTAAAGAAAGATAATTTTATTAAACTTCATTTTGATATAAAAACATACGAATACAAATCTCCCTAATTGTAGGTAATTTGTATTTGGCTGGCTAGATTACAGGTATTTCTGGTGAACAAAACGAGAAAAACCGGAGAAAAGCAAATGATTCTAATATGAAGAGCTCAAGGATGAAAGGAAGCTATCACTGCGATGGAAAGTCTGGGCTAGTCCAAGGTTTTAGTGATAATAGTCATGACCATCATTAGAATCTATAATTTGCTCTGCTACGAAAAATCCGATCTGTTTGTTTTGATTTTTCTCACAACTGCTACCAGTCCACTTTTTTCTCGAACCGAGCAGAGAATGACCAAAGTGAAATCATACAATGTGCTGTATTTAAAAAGCCTTGCCTCTCAGGATACTGACCCCATCTTGTTCTCCTGCTAGCTTTACAAGCAGCTGCCCACTCGTGACTGTTGGATCATTACCATGTGGAACATTTTTCTTACAATCAGTCATTTCTAGGTGTCAACATAATCAGCTCAAACTGCGCTCATTTCCATCGTATTCAAATCGATCAACTTAATTAGCAAATTTCCCAGCTTCCACTTCAGCTGCGTTGCAAAATTTATTGCTTTCTTGTACGATACCTTTTCAAGTCAGTAGCTCAGTGGTAGAATGCTCGCTTTGTACGCAGTAGGTAGGGGTTCGATACCCGGTCGAGTCATACCAAAGACTTGAACAAAACATGGTACATGCTGTTTCCCTGCTTAGCATTTAGCACTTTGGGAAAGAGTGTGAGAGCTAAACATACTGTTCACTGCCTAATCCACTAACTCTATCTCACAAATCATCATTCATCCCAAGAACATGCAACTTATGGAACGTCTTGCCTTCTTCTTGCTTTCCTGAATCCTACAACTTGCCATCTTTCAAATCTAATGTAAATAAACTTGATCTTATCTCCCTATCCTCTTAGCTGCTCGCTTTCTTCTTTCTTCCTTTGTTGGGGCTTTGTATAGGTCACCATGGCCTTTCCTCAACATAACCCACTAAAAAAAAAAAAATACAGTGCTACCAGCTGGCCAGCCCCCACTGTAGCATTCACTGTGCTTGCATAGCTGTGTGGCCCAAAGGCTTATGATATGGGATTGGCGCCGCCTTATTCACCAAGAAGGGTGAGGGAAGGAATGTTGACTTTGACTTTGACTTTCATCTCGCACCGCTGGAGTCTCTAAGCCATCTCCACTTCCTTGATATTTGTAACAGATTCAGACGCCACGGCAAGCTTCTCTGGCGCATCATATAGTCTCTTGCCAAATCGTCCGTCGTAAGCTCACCACTGTTTGGTTCTCATTGCCATCACTTCACACTTGGCCCCCGTCCTCATCTGCATCATTTTTGATCAATCACTCCGTATCTTTGTTACCTAGGTGCTACTGCTGCTGTTGGATCCCGCTCTCTATGAAGAGGCTGCAGCAGGTCACGCACACATGCCCGAATTGCATGGAACAGATTGGCGTCTATAAACAGTATAACTTTTTAAGCAGGTTCAACAAAACGGAACAGGAAAATTCATAGCGCAGGACACACTTATCAGTAATACTTCATAAAGAAACCGTTTCTTTAGGCCAAATGAAAATTGTTGAATATAGAAATTCGGTGAACGCACCCATAATTTCTAAGATTTGCTTATTCAGCTGGTAAATCTACAAGCGATACAATCGTCTTTTCAAAGAAGGCCTATGTATGAACCTGCAAAGTGATATTTCCAAAGCTTAAAAAAATCGACACACGGCTTCGTTGGAGTAAGCAAAACGAAGAAACTGCTACTGTTGCTATATTGTATTGCTTTTACATCTACGTTTGCTTTTAAAAACTTTAAAAGAGTAATCCATGCTACATTTAAATGAAAATAAAACCCCAAAATCTCAATGTATAATATTTGCGAAGCAATTATGATGAGCAGAATAATTAAAAGAAAATATCTGAGTTTGCAAGGGGTGGCGTTGGCAAGGGTAGGGGAATTAGATTTAAATGTTCAGAAATTTACGAAGAAACTTCTTGTAGAGAAATTAGATAAAGAGTTGACAAACTTATGTACAAAGATTTTACACAGTCTCTTACCGACAAATGAGTGTTATATGATTCCATTACCTGGATCCAGCTGTCAGATACATTAAAAATTTCCGAAGCAAAATCCCCAACTTTTTGACAAGACGGGAAGCCTTCATGATTCAAAAACAAAATGAATTTTACTTTTCGCCTGAAACAGATAAGACTTCCCCCCTTCGTTGGTTGCTTGTAATCACGAGGTCTGAATCCTTGGTCAGACAATTCGATTTTTCACTCGAATTTTCTCTTGACATTGGACTTCAAAATCGAGCGAAGTCGAGCATGGGTTGCCAAACGATTCGACTTTTCACTCGAATTTTCGCACAGTCCCTTCCTAATGCTAAGGCGCCCCAAATCCAACAAAAAAATCAGTGATTGAAAATGGCGGCAAAGAAAGACAAACCGGCTGCCATACTTATGTTATGTTACGGCATTTTACTGCACATGCTTCCACTCGACCCATTCGACAAGTTGACCAAACGATTCGATTTTTATTCGACAGCATCTTTTTCACTCGATTTTTCCGATCAGACCAAACTTCACTCGATCTTTCACACGACAAGGTGGCCAAACGAGGCGAGTTTTTACTCGACTTCTTGTCGAATGAAAAATCGATCATAAATTCCAGACGTTTGCTCGGGGCTTAGGATTTTTATTACGTAGGCAGAAAATGTTGTGCGTTTTACAAGTGATTGCATCAGTAAGTTTGGCTATCACGTAATCTAGATTCTCGTAGTAGATAGGTTAACCAGTAATAATCTGAATGAATGAATCCTGAGATTTTCCTATGATTGCAAGATAAATTGAGTCAAGTTAACAAATTTAACGCAGAGGTGTTTGGAATACAGATTAATCAGAAGGTTGCAACTAAACGACGTTAGAAAGCCATCAAAGACTGCAAATATTTAAAAGTCGAATTAGAAGCGTAATATATTGGACGAGGAAGGGGAAGTCGAAGGCAACAGGAAACCTCACAACTATCCACTTCCAGAGCGAACTCAGAGCAATATCTCTGATTTCTGCTAAGCTCGCAGTCAGATATATATTTAATTTTAGCTGCAAAAATTGTAAACTATGAAATACACTTGTCGAAGCTCTTGTGAAATACGCTTGTTGAAGTCTTAGGGACCGCTTATTGTTCATGCCTCGGGTTGGGACCGAAGAGAAATAGGTTGGGTAAATAATTTTTGCCGTCTTTCAAGTGCTGGGTATCATATTTCAATAGAGCTATATTGGTTGGTTAGGTACTATCATTTGTGTAGTCCACAAGGTTGGGTAACAGCAAGATTTAGACAATTCTCGTCCGTCCCAACCCTGAGGCATAAATAAGGAATGTTCTCCTAGCTAACGCACTATCTTGAATGTGATATTTTCTTTGCGCTTTGTTGTTTTTAGCAAGAATTTCTTCAGTTAATATCTTGTTGTTAAATATTTTTACGCTGAAATGAAATTCATGACAATGCTAACAATAACCATGATATCACCTCGGCAGGAGAGTTCTGTCAACTGACTTATGATACCCTGTTTATCCCAGGACCTATGGATTGGATCTGGGTCTGCAGGAAGACAAACCAATGTTTAAGAGACATACAATAATAACAATGATAAAAATTATAATAGTAATAGCCTTGCTTCCCGAGTTCAAAGGTCCGTGAGTTCTTTTGGAACTGGAAAATGTTAGCCCTAAAATCATTTTTGTTTGCCATGATAAAAGTGCAAAGGAGTACAATAAAAGGAAATTAGATTTCCTGAAGTAGTCCAGCTAACGAGGGGGCTATGGGGCTTACTAATGCTATGTGCCCCCTTGCAGTAAAGTCTAGATAATGCTTTCTCCTGCCCTTTATATGTTTATGTATTGTTAATGGGTGCTGGGAAGCTTTTTGCTTATTGAGCGGTGTCTAAATCCTTCCTAAGGAACGACCAGTTTCGATGTATCGAACTGGTTCTGAATATATGGCTGCTCGTTACAACCGCAATGTACAGTTTTTGCCTTGTGATCTTTTTTAACGTGCAAAGAGCACGGAGCCAGAGAGACAATGAGTGATTCAACTGTTTTCTATAACATATTAGCTTATTAATGTTTGCGTAGATAATACAGGAATTCGAATAACAGGAAGATTGAATTTGTAGTAGGAAGTTGTAAATGTTAACGGCAGGAGAGTAGCTAGTCTGAATCAAGTCGCTACATTTCCTCTCGGCGTGACCAGGCCTCGCGATCCCTACATCAATTGAATCGCAGAAGGCTTGCGACTCTCCTCACTGTAAGCACAAGTCCAGCTGAGGCTGGATTCAAACCACCGACCATGGGATCTTATCACACGACTCTTACCACCGGCCTAACGTAGCACCCATAAAGTGCGACATTTTAGGCCACACCCTGTGACGATCCCCTGTTATTAAAGTTTTGTCATAAGACGAGGAAATATATTAATCAAAAAGAAAAAGGTAGGATAATCGGCCAGATTCAACCAGCTCAAGCATTTAAATATTTACTAAATAATACAACTTGTTCTCTTTGTTTCTCTCTTTAAGTTTATCGTTGTTAGTCGTTGTAAGCCAGCCAAGTGCAAGTTAACTTTTTAGCGAGATTTGTATGTGTAACGTTAAGTATTTGATAAAAGAATGAAGTTTGAAAAAATTATTATTATTTTCAGGAAGCCATCTGGTTCGGGCGATCCCTCAAACTTCCTTTCATCAAACAACCTAGCCCATGATTATTTTTTCAAAACGATGTTAAATTTTCCTTTGAAAGAAATGCAAGCTTTCCTAGGAGCAATTGATGACTTATTTTGTTTTCTAAAATTCAATAGATTATGCTGCACGGGCTGCCCGCTACATGACTGATCAGTGTTTGAGCAATATGGTGAATGTCCTATCACGTGCAGAAGAATTTCACGTAGGAATCCTAATTTTGAATTATGTTTGGATGGGAAAGTACCTTTTGATATTTCCTATCAGGTGATTTATTTGTATACGTGAGAGGGAAAGCCCCAGAACGGCTATTGCACAACCAGCGATTAAATTTCTCGAATCAATTCAAGTCAACTTTGACTTCAGGAAGTATGCTAATGAAATTCGTTTGTCACCAATGAAGTCGTGTGAGCTGGAACAGCATCAGTGAAATATGCATACAGTATCTTGTTTGGAAACCTGAGAGCTGGCCATGAGAAGAACCAAAGTCTCTGATTGTGAAATGTGCAGAGCAATTGGACATTTGAGTGCAGTCAGTTAAAGCAATAAGGAGTCTTAAAATCAAATCAAATTTTTTACAAGGAACTTTACGGTTTCTTTTTAAAACGGCACTATGACTTGACTTTTATTTCAACGGCTTTTTAACATGCATTTATTTTAAATGTCGGTTCTTAAAATCTTTTTAATTGTAACATTAGCAACATCAAATTTTAATTCATAGTGGGCCCTGTTGTAACAATTGAACTGTAGCTCGATTAGTACAGGCTACCCATTATAAACATTATATGTTATTACTATCATTATCATTATTATTATTATGTACATCTGCTTCTTAACTGCTTCCCCAATTTCTGTGCAAAAAGTTTCTTAGCAAAATTCTAACCATGAAAGCCGAACTTTCAAAACATTTCCAACTCTCAACCCTACATGACAAATTCCTTCCATTTCATGCGCAAAAGTTCACAAATGATGATGACGGTTTTGAAGGAAGGCTGCTATTTCTGTAAAGAACTGAAAAGGAAGGAAAGTTGCAGTTGTAAAAAGCAAGTAACGTTGTACAGCTTGAAAACATAAGACCAGCAAATCGTGTCCTGTTTCAAATACAATATCAATAAACTCCATCTTACTCCTCTCTCCTGTTAGCCTTCCTTTGGTGGTGCTTTGTATAGTTCACCATGGCTTTCCCCAACATAGCTCCCCTGGTATTAAAATTTCCCAAAATTTGAAAATATCGACTGTACAGCTTCTTAAACTTCCGCTTCTTATAAAAAAGAATGTAGCCATACCTACTGATGTCATCTTGTAATTAGCCCTCAAATTTTTATGGAGTTGTTTTGTAAATGTTTTGAATTTGGAAATTCAGCCGTAAACATTTGGTCGGATTACCCGACGATTGCTACAACTGTGGTAGCCTCTTAATCGAATTCAAACATCCTTTGTTACCATGGCAACTTCCTCGGGCTGTAAAATGAACAAGTTGTAAAGGCAATAAAAAAGATGAATTTGCTTTAGGATGGATAAAATAAGATTTCCAGCAATTGACAGCAGTGCTACAAGCATCTCTAAGGACACCATTGGAAATGACGAGACTCCCGAAGCTCTTACTGGTGTGAGCGAAATACTATGGAAGGTTGGTTTTTTGCAGAATTAGGCTCAATTCCACGTAGCATCAGAATTGATTTTAAATATTTTTTGCCATTTGTCTATGCTATTCATACAGAAAATAATGTTCATTATACACCCTATATATATTTTGTGCATGATGTAGAGGGAAAATTCGCAATAAACTGAACTAATTGTGGTATGGCGATAATTCCCTTCTCAAAATGGATGCAAATAGATCAATCTATATCTTTAACATAGTATAATGACGTAGCCCAAAGCATCTTCGACACAAATTGGCATCTTTCGATTCCTTTTGACTTATCAGCTGGATATCACAGCATGGTAAGATCGGATATATGACCATGTATTCATGCATGTATATATATATGCACGTATGGCAATGTATGTATATATGTATGTATGTATGTATTTACTGTATGTATGGCTGTATATTTATGTATGTATGGCTATAATAATGATAGTGCAGAAGTAGATGAAATCCCTTTATGTCTCAATCCAAGAAATTCTGTCATCCAGAGCTTACTTATCTAATGCAGCTGATAATTTTTGACAGCGTATCACTTAATTTTAGAGCTACTTTGCTCTCCTGGTTGATTCATAAGCAAATGCAATCATCCACATTTCACCAAGTAGTTTTCATCAATTATGTTATTGTCCCTTGATGCCCTTTGGTATTTCTTAAGAGCCATCTTGTTGTCAACCATCTCAACTGCTTTCCATGCTGTAATCTCTGTCTGCTCAAAAAGGAGCTGAGCCCCACAATTTATATTAATTAATTATTTTTGAAGGAATATATCTTCAAACTGCTAATCCTAATTTTTCTTCTCAAGGCTCAAGAAGATATCAAGCAGATGAAGGAAGAGATTTTGAAAGAAGCTGGAAGTGATGAGAAAGCATGTGAACGGTTGAAAGGAATAATTGAGAAGGTGGAGGATAACATAAAGGTAATTATGCAACATCTTATGCTGGGTTAAAGAGGAAGGCATCAGGGTAATACAGGTGTAAAGTTGGCTAAAATGTCTGGCAGTTTGACTGAGATGATGTAAATTTTTCACCGTAGCCAATGTGATAATGTTTCAATTCAACATGGATTGAAAACCCTTGATTGCAGGAGGCTAAGTCAATAAATTATTTTGCAATGTATTTCAAACACTAAAAAGTCTGTTCAGTTTGCCCCACTGCTGAATTACTCTTATCTCTAGTAGTTGATGATGGCTACTGTGCATATTTAAAAACTGAACAGCTCTTTGCAGTCTGAGGATTAAAAGAATTGGTATAGCAATGTGACAGAAGAAACTGTCGGTACCTGATGACATTTTTGTGAAATAAGATGATACTTTGGTAAGCGCTAATATCTCTTTTGAATTTGATTATAGCGACAAACTGAAGACATGGTAAAATCTGTGAATAACCAGTGTGCAGTTGTACCAGAAGCAAAACCCACCAGGAATCTGCCCTCTAAGAGGTAACTTTGATTTTTAATAACAACCAAGGGAAATGTTTTTTTACTGGGTCATGTTGAGGAAAGGCTGTGGTGGCCTATAAAAAGCCCCAACAGGGGAGGAAAGAAGAAATTGAACAGCTAAGAGGAGAGAGAGATCAGATCAAGTTTATTGATCTTGGATTTGAAAGATGGCAAGTTGTAGGACTCAGGAAAGCAAGAAGAAGACAAGAAGTTCCATACATTGCATGTTCTTGGGATGAATGATGATCTGCAAGATAGAGTTCGTGAATTAGGCAACAAAACTTGGAAAGTGTGTGAATGAGTTGAGTTTTGATCAAGAAGGACACTTTTGTCATCATCTGGCAACATTGCTTTGGTTTATGGACATTATTTTGTTTCACATGTCAGCTGTAGCTGTGTTGATATAGATTGATAAAGGAATCAAGTTTTCATTTCGAGCTTTGTATTAATTAAGTTTAGGGTGCTGTCTTTAGCTAGCAAGTCTCTATGTTTGCTGGGGTAGAACAGTATGAGCATTCCTCCGGATGATGTGAGAAAGAACTAAAGAAGGTTGGTGGCCGGGCATCTTGCCACTAAAAATTTGAAGCTACTGTCTTTTGTTGTGAGTTATGTTGAGGAATGGCCATGGTGGCCTACATACATGGATTTTGTCAAGGCAGGTCAGGTCTGGGGCAGCCTTTTGGTGAATGGGGATAAATGGCTGCTAACAACAATATAAAGCTTCATCAAAGGAAGAAAGAAGAAATGAAAAGGTTAAGAGGAGGGAGGGATCAGCTCAAGTTTATTGATCTTAGATTTGAAAGATGGTAAATTGAAAGATTCAGGAAGCCAATTTTGAGCCTGAGGAGATTAGATGCTGGCCACAGGAAGAAGGAAGGGCCAAAAAGTTAGTGGAGGGATTGCTCAAAAGAGGAACTGACTACTGCCAGATTCATAATAGAACAAGCCTTGAGCAAAGGAGACAAAATATGAAAACTCAAAATACCTCAATGACAATTGGCAGTCCATGCCAGCATCCTGATTTTGTTGGAGAGGGCTGTAGAATTAGTAGTACCTCTAGCTAGCAATGATATATTGAAAATTTACATAAATGTGTTATTTTTTCCTTTCTGCCTATTTGGCATTTTGGATTTCAAAATTATAAGTTGCCATGACGTTGAGAGTTAGGGACTGAAATTTGATTTTTATAGAAATTTCATAATTTAGAGCTTTGCACAATGTGACATCAAATGCTGGACCTTTGGTTGCTAGAAGCAAGGATCTCAGAAAACCCGGCCCTGGAGTTTTGCCACCTGGTCAGCAGGTAAAAATTATCGTTTTTGTCTGTAAGGATAAATTTTGCATCAAGAGTGCCTTGATTAACTAACAAACATCAGAGAGACAGGAACATGTTAAAAGTAAATGTAGAGTGCTTGAAAAAGGGGCGGGTGACAGGAGGGCGGGTGACAGGAGGATGGGTGAAAGGAGGGTGGGTGATAGAGGGTTAGGTTACAGAGGGGGCATCTGGCTATTTGATGCTGGTGGAAATAAAATTTTTCATAGAAAATTGGCAGCATAGTGTATGCATGGCTGTCCTATTCAGTGAGTAGCCAGGTAGAAGAAACAGTATAAGAAGAACACAGTCATACATCTATGAATGTATGGTCCACAGAATTCTGATAATTCTGGGTTTAAATAGTTCATTTCAAAATTGTATAATTCTGAAGATTTTCTCGTCAGTTCATGAACCTGCAAAAGTTGAAAGCAATCATAAATCCACTAAGCCAAGATACAAGAAAGCTGTTGAATGAAAAGTACAGTGTTCCATTGCCACCTACAAAGGGAAGGAGAGTGGATTCAGTAGATGAAGATTTTCAGGTAAGCATCTACATGTAGATCTCAGCCTGTTGTTTCGCTGCTCAGCAATTTGCACTTCGGGAAAGAGCATGGGAGTGAAACACAGTGCTACCAAATGGCCATCCCTTAACTGTAGCATTCACTGTGCTTGCACAGCTGTGTGGCCCAAGGGCCAATGAAACGGAGATGGGCGCTGCCCCGTTCATCTCAAAACGCTGAGTGAAGGATCTTTGGTTTAACGTGAAACCTGGTGTCGCAGGAGCGGATAGGTTTCCTTTACCCACACCATCCGCCCCCGCCATCCCATCCCATCAAATCCCATCCCATCCCATCCCATCCCATCCCATCCCCAAGGTAGCCGTTGCTACTTTCTCAAGTTTTTCCAACCAGTGTCGTTGCTGCAAGGCAGCAGGACTCCCTGCAGGTACTACTATCCTAGACCAAGATGGACCTAGAAGCAAGAACGACTATTTGAGGACTTCTTCCTCCCAAAGACTCAATTTCCCTCGCAGGAGGGGATTTTTTACATTCAATATGAGAATTTCACAAAGACGATTAACCTACTACTCTTTACTACGCTAAAAAGACACGAGGAGCAACATATTCTGATTGCCCCAGGGCCATCCCATGAAAGACATAGTAAACTAATAATGAAAGGTGCGATTGCACAGTTCTGTATGCAGCCCTATTACCGATAACTAAAATAAAGTAACTGTTTCGCAGTAGATGTCGAGATAACAAGTCAAAGATGTTGAAGGAGATCCTCGTCTTTGGATACAGTGTAGTGTCTTAGCCAAGAAAGAAAAACTATGAATGTTTATACTGGATGAAACACTTCCACTTTAGATTATCTTTTATCAATGTGTGTCCAGTGCTTGTGTTAAAGACGAATCTTTATACTGGATGAAACACCTCAACTTTAGATTAGCTGTTTTCAATTTGTGTCCAGTGTTCGTGTCCTCAGAGTTACTTCTGAGTACTCATTTACCGACCTCGGAAGGATGGACAGCTGAGTTGACTGTTCGCTTGTGGTTATCGGTTCCAACGAAGGGATTCGAACCCACGCGAGTAGACCTCGCATGATTGGAAACACGGCGCCTTAGCCACTCGGCCACACCACCAAGACAGTTTAAGTTCTTATTCTGACAACAGAAAATTGCTCTTTCTGTGCTTTCAAGGCTCAATCAAATTTTAATATATGATTCTTTTAAGGAGGGTTGCCATCAGGCATAAGCTGGTTTTCAAAGGGCCCTCCAACAGTGAATCAAATCTGACTAAAAAGCCCTGTTTACAAAACATCAATGCCAGAATTTAGAAATATACGAAAAGCACGAAAATAAATTCATCTCTCTAATTATACCACGGGGAAGCTTGCTTTGACTAAAAGGCTATTTTGCAGTTTTGCACCTCTATAAGAGAAACATATAAGGCCATTGTTAGACCTTCTTCTCTTATGTAATCCGAGGTCGGTATTTGAGTTTTTCTTCATCGAGTCTTTCCTTCAAATGTGCTTTGAGGGAAAGTGGTTGCAGAATCGGCTACGAGCCGACGAAAATGAGTTGAGATCACTTTCGGTGGTCGATATCCAGGGACACCAACGCGGAGGCTTCTGCACTGCAACGTGGATGTATTTGAGTTGATTTAGTGAAATATGATATATGATGTACTTCATCTCTGATAATTCTAGGATAGTTTGGATGCTTCAAACAAGCCGCGTTTGAAGACGAAAAGCCTTGCTGCTCCAGACCTAACCAGAGGAGCCATGAAGGAATTCACTGTACGTATCAATCATTTCCATTAGTAAGTTCCAAGTGCACGACAGAGAACTTTTGCGCCTTACACAAGTTTTCCCAAGCCTATCTTGAAAGCTGGCGTACTGCACGCAGTCCGAATTCTAAGCATGCTATTTGCGGATGCTTGCATTTGAAGGGAAACTAAGATTCTTGGAATTTTTAGATAAATTTTTTAAAGGATCTTCTTTTCCCTCATCGTACTTTGATAGAGCTGCGTTTTCATGATATAATGATAATTTGTGGTCTTTTGTTTTACTGAGGACATTGTCATCATCATCATGATCATTATTGTGACAAGCATCATCATCATCATCATAATTATCATTATCATCATCATCAATCATCAATCATCATCGAAATCATCATCATCATCATCATCATCATCATCGTCATCATCAGTATCATCATCATCATCATCATCATCATCATCATCATCATCATCATCATCATCATCATCACCACCACCATCATCATCATCATCATCATCATCATCATCATCATCATCATCATCATCACCACCATCATCATTATCATCATCATCATCATCATCATCAGTATCATCATCATCATCATCATCATCATCATCATCATCAGTATCATCATCATCATTATCGTCATCATTACCATCATCTGACATTTGCAACAGTTTTATCAGCTGAAACCCAGTTTAAGCATTCTTTATCATTCCCTTATCTTTCAACCCATGTATTTTATGACATTTGATTTCCATTCCCAAACCATACGTGTGGATATTTTCATCAAGCATTGCAATCCCCTGTCATCAAGCAGCTGTTTGGGCGCTTGAATTTTTCTCGATTCGTTCGCAAAGACTGACACCTCGTAATCTCAACGTGCTATCGTTTATTAAGCTAGATGTGCCATCTGCTGTAGTTGAAACACGACCCTCTTTCTTTATAGGATCCTCCTCAGCTAACGGATGGCGATGTCAAGCAAGGGGTGCGGTACCTTATTGAAAGGAAGTTCATACCTGTAAGACTGAGCTTTTTCCTATGTTCATCTTGTAGTATTCAGAATTAAATCTCATGCGTTACTTCACCAAGCTTCTTGATTTTATGCGTTTATGCAAACGGCACACGGTGAGCATGTTACTGAGCTCGTGCCACTTGCTCACCAGGTGCCACTTGCTCACCAGGTGCCACTTGCTCACCACGTGCCACTTGCTCACCAGGTGCCACTTGCTCACCAGGTGCCACTTGCTCACCAGGTGCCACTTGCTCACCAGGTGCCACTTGCTCACCAGGTGCCACTTGCTCACCAGGTGCCACTTGCTCACCACGTGCGGCGACCTCCCTGTGCGAATTTTGGCTCGCGAGTCAGAACTTTAGATACCTTACTCGTTTGATATTGTTTTTCCACTCAAGATGCGCTGCGTGGATGAAAGTAAGGTAGATCAAGATCTGTCTTCCACGGACTGCCTGCTTTTATCGAAGGGAAAAGTTGTGCAATATATTTCAACAAGAAGCAAGGAAAAAGTACTCGAATATCTATCTTCTGGGGGCAAAGTGCAGCTCGTCTTTCCGTTCTTAGATTTTGTTCTTTGTCGGCCCGTTGGCTGGCATTATAAATACGCCAAGTGTACATCAAGTTTCAGTCTTTTTATTCGTTTTTCACCATTTCCCATCGTCGTTTAGTTGGAGATCTTTCCAACTTTTGCAGACACTTTCACGGGCATTGCTCTCAGGAGATCAGGGACATTATTCCAGTTCCTCTGAGGTGTGTCAGGACCACCAGAAGCTCAACTCTCATTCATACCCTTCCAAGCTTCACTGCCTAATCCACAAATTCTACCTCACAAATCATTATTCATCCCTAGAACATGTAATTTGTGGAACGTCTTGCCTTCTTTTTGCTTTCCTGAATCTTGCAACCTGCCATCTTTCAAATCTAAGATAAATAAACTTGATCTGATCTCTCTCTCTCCTCTTAGCCTTTCGTTTTCTTCCTTTTTCCTTTGTTTGGCCTTTGTATAGGCCACTGCGGCCCCTTTCCTCAACATAAATCATTAAAAAAATTGGTATTCCCTGTATAAGATGTGCTTGACCACCGTGGTTCAAAAGTAGATTTAATTCACCTCAAAATTGCTTGTGGGACGTGCTTAAATCACCTTCATTAGTTTCTTTTATTTTCTACTTTCCGAAGGACAAATCAAGCAGTATTTTGCACAGTTAGGATCGGAAAGAGAAATCCAATTAATTGTCTTGAACGGGATCCTCACCCATAGCATTATGCAATATTCATGATCAACATCAACAATATCCCCACTTCATTTTCGTAGGCTTGTGCGAAGATTACATTCGAACCACCGCCTGTTCACTCCAAGCAGTTGACCGTAAGTGATTACGTCGAGATTCGTTGCAAATACCTGAGCATCGGTATAGCGGTCAGGGTTGATTTCAAAGTGCAGTGACAACCAATTTGTGCAGTGATAACATGAACTTGTGCACTTATTACTTTAAACAGAGCCATTTTAGAAGTTGCTGCTCCTCAGACGTCGAAATCATTGAATCGAAATATTCTGTTGAAGAACGGGCGTGGTCATTAAAAATTTAGAAGGACGACGCCCATATCATCAAAATTTACCAAAATACGTGCAGTAAAAAATCCTTGAAATAAATCCTGATTGCGCTTTTTTCAGAGGAGATCAAGTGTTATATGCAGCTATGAAATGTATTCGCATAAAAGTTCAACTCCAATGGTTATGCAGCTACTACGAAGTTTTCGTGATTCATTTCTCGAGCTTCCAAAAATGTTGAATCAGACTCGTTAGAATGTACTTTGATTTAAGATGATATTCATCTTCCTTTTTTCATTTATTTTTACAGGACCTCTGTGATGACAGTATATATATGTACCTAGCGTAAATATGAGACAGTAGAAAAAGTCTTGTATAAAGATTCGTTAAAAAATAGTAATAATGATAATAGTAACAGATGTGGCATTTGAAAGCAATAGTCATACCAGTTGTAGTTGGGGGATTAGGTATGGTAAAGAAGACTGGACCTGGACATTGCTATGTTATTGAGCGTAGATCCAAGTCTTCCAAAGCCAGATCGGAGCTATACTCTTAAAGATACTCAAACAAGAGCATGCCCCGAATGCTGTGTTTCTTATCAACTGTCTTACTAAAATTAAATTACACGAGGTGAATTTTTCGAGCAATGCTCGTTTTTCACCACGAAATTTTCGCTGTCAATTCATAATCCCTTAATTCATGTTAAAGAACGTACAGGGGGCTGAGCTCTAAATAGCAGTGGTGTGGCCGAGTGGGTAAGGCACAGTGTTTCGAATCTTGTGAGATCTACTTGCGGGGTGTTCGAATCCCGTCGTCAGAATCACTAACCACAAGCCAACAGTCAACTCAGCTGTCCATCCTTCCGAGGCCGGTAAATGAGTACTCAGAAGTAACTCTGATGGCGCAATCACTGAACACACACATTTATAACAGCTAATCTAAAGTCGAAGCGTTTAATCCAGTATAAAGATTCGTCTTTATTTATTCATTTTAGCCCGTGCTATTTGCATGAATCTGAGATCGTCCGCATTACTTACCTCATGATGATTCTTATCTTTCAGTTGTATCCTCATTCCCAAAACGAAAAGCAAGCAGGAGCCCAGTTCAATGAAGAAAACAAAGACGACGATGAAGCAAAGCTCGAACCGTCCGGAACAGCAGATTCTAGAAACACAAGACAAGGTTTCACTAACTTTTCTTATGAATTCGTGCTATTTTTAACATCTAATATGCAAAGTCCTGACCTTAACGTCATGAAAACGTTTTGCGATACGTCAAAAACATTATCAGTCATAATCGTAAGATTACAAAGAAGGGGCTCATGTAAAAAGCTTTATAGGTTTGCTGACTTAGTCCGAGAAATTCAACTTCAAGCTTATGCTCGTCTTCTCCGAGAAGGCTATTAGCGGTAATGAAAGCTAGAGGTCACCCTGCAAAATATTGCAAAAAGAGCACACTTTGTTGGACAAAATGAGTGAGTTTGATACAGATTTATTAACTTATCTTTATTCTTCCTATTGGTCATAGCTGCCATAGCTAGTACTCAAATCAATCATGAAATGTGTCATCACTTTCCTCCCTTTCTGTACAATGCAGGGTGACCATATCTGTGATCGAAGGCTATCGTCCTAGTACTTCTGTGCCCTAGTGTTATCTTCTTTTCTCTTTTCTTTAGTGAGGTATGTTGGGGAAAGGCCATGGTGGCCTACACAATGCCCCAACAAAGGAAGAAAGAAGAAAGGGAAAAGCTAAGAGGAGAGAGAGATCAGATAAAGTTTATTGATCATAGATTTGAAAGATGGCAAGTTGTAGGACTCTATCTACCTTTCCATATTTTTCTCCACTGTCCTCGACTGCAATACACTCTTTTCTACCCCATTTTCTTCTACTCTGTTCTCTGTATTTCTTTTTTCTACTTTTATCTGCAGTTTTTCTGACCCTCGATACATTTTACCATCTATTTGAAAATGCAATTAAAAGGCTAAAGATATGATGATTTTCATATTTCGCTCATCTTTAGAAGAGCCAAGGCAATCAAGAATTACTTTCAGAGACCAGGTATTTATGGCCGTCTAACTTTTGCCTCATCTTAACCAGATGTCAATTCCTCTGTATCAAAGGACTCAGCCAGTCAGTAAAGCTGTCCATCTTGCCAGGATGTCTTTGATAAGCCATGCTTGAAGTTTGTTTCGGGACAGAGCAAAATAGGACTTTTATTGCAGGTCGGCATTCATCAATATGTCATCTTTTCACCAAAAACTTCGATACTGCTCATTAAAGCCTACAGGTATTTTTGATTGTGTATGTTGCCTAAACTGGAGCAACGGCTACTATAGTGAATTTGCTACAGACGAAGGACCCCATTGGATCTCCTCTGCGGCGGTAGAAACACCAATCTATAGCAACCATAAAGAGGCTTGAAATTGTCTGGAGACATGGGAAACATCAGCCAGAGGTCATGACTTGTGGCGGTCGATAATTTAAGAACGAATTGAAAGGCTAAAAGCAGATCACTTCAATCATGAGAAAACGAAATCTTCTCCCATATAGAATTACTGCCAACGTATGCGGATAGCTCTTTGTTGCCGATTTTCAAGGACGCAGATCCAGGGGGGGCAGAGGGTCATTTTCCCCAACTTTGTGGAAAACCATGCAAAACCCCCTTATGAATCCAAAAGTGCCCTTTTTGCATAGCCATTCTTTTGCCCAAATTCTCAACGCAAGATAAGACCCAAAACGATATTTGTCATCAAGGCTTTCTATGAGGATGATTCTCAGCATTGTTTTCATGTTTTCATTGACTTTGCATTTTCCGTGGTCAGACTTTGTTATTATCGGACGTCTCTATTGTTCTAGAAGTGCCCTTTTTGACTCACCCCACCTCCTCAATTTCTTTATCCTTTCTACGTCCCTGCAAGTATCGCTGTTATCAGTCATTAAGGAAAGCACAGTTTCCAAGGGAACTGAAACCAATGAGCAAGTCTAGCAATCGACTCTATACTCATTTCCTACTAACATGGGTTGCTACAAAGCACCTTCGCTTTGCTTTGCTTAAACGTGTCTGTTATTTCAACGCATTACTTGAATCAACTGTGTGCCTTTGTTGACAGCCCGACGTGAAAAAGAGCAACTTTCAGTTTGGTAACACAACTGAGCAAAGAGACTTGTCCGTTGTGACAGACACAAGCAGTATGAAGGGATCCCAGGTCTGCTATGTTATGTTGCGTCTTTCATCCATCATTTTCATAACCACTTTAATGATAATCATCATCACTACTATTCTCCTCACAAACGTAATCGCTGTATAATCACTGTGCTAATCACTGTTAGCTTTTTATTCAGAATCACCATCATCACCACTACAATCACCATCATCACCACTATCATTGCTATCATCATCACTACGATAATCATTATCATCACTATCATAATCACCATCATTACCACTACAATCACCATCATCACCACTATCATCGCTATCATGACCACTATGATCATCATTATCATCACTATCATAATCACCATCATTACCACTACAATCACCATCATCACCACTATCATCGCTATCATGACCACTATGATCATCATTATCATCACTATCATAATCACCATCATTACCACTACAATCACCATCATCACCACTATCATCGCTATCATGACCACTATGATCATCATTATCATCACTATCATAATCACCATCATTACCAATACAATCACCATCATTACCACTATCATCGCTATTATGACCACTATGATCGTCACAATTATCTTTTTCAATAATGCAGTAATAGTTGTTATATATTTTATTATCATCCCTAGTATTAACCACTATCATAATCACTACGATCATCACTACCGTCACTATCATAATCACCATCATTACCACTATCGTCAAAACCATTTTATCATCATCATAATTCTTATCGTCATCACCTTGATAATCACTATCATATTTGGTATCATGATCGCTATCATAATGCTCATTGCCATCACCTTTATAATCACTATCATATTTGGTATCATGATAGCTATCATAATGCTCATTGTCATCACCTTGATAATCACTATCATATTTGGTATCATGATCGCTATCATAATGCTCATTGCCATCACCTTTATAATCACTATCATATTTGGTATCATGATCGCTACGATAATACTCATTGCCATCACCTTTATAAGCACTATCATATTTGGTATCATGATCGCTATCATAATACTCATTGCCATCACCTTTATAATCACTATCATATTTGGTATCATGATCGTTATCATAATTCTTATAGTCATCACCATAAGCATCAAAATCAACCACACAATTTTACCATCATACAATCACGATGCTAATCATGACAATCATTCCGGTGACTACTAGTTCCTTGGCTTCTAAAAGAACAACATTTGTGACCACAGAAGTATCTTAAAACACCGAATGCCATCTGAAGTCTCTTTTGAAGTTTCTCTGATCATTTTTCAACCCCATCTTCATTATTTGTTTGGCTGCGGTTTTTATGGCCGGATGGATGCCCTTCCTGCCGCCAACCCTCCATTTTATCTGGGTTTGGGACCGGCACCTCTGGTTCAATCCGGGTCACCACCCGTGCACTGAGCCAATCTGGTTGTCAGCCAAAGCTGACCAGGCCCTAGGGCGAGCGGCTAACTCCGTGTTCCCGGTTCAAACCAGGCCGGCGGCGTAATCTCTTTCGAAGTTAAGATTATATTCTATTTACAAGATGTCTTCATTCTTTATTGACATTTAAGTGTTTCATCTGAAATTGTACCTTTCACGAGAAGTGTTTGCAGCTTCTTTCCTCTGCTGTTTTAGGCCCTTGTTCCTTTCTCCACCCCTACCTTTGACGATGGCACACTGGTGCATAGGTTCATGATTCAAAGTGGCAAAGCTCGAATCAATTCTCAGGTATCTTTTTCAAATTCACGCTTTACAGTTTCTTTGTTTGAGGAAAATTCTATTAATATTACAAGTATTACTAGTATTACTATTTCTAAAGACTACATTATAGTCCCAGGATAACATATTCGGGCATCTCATGCCATCAGTTAAAACGAACGTCATTTTAGTATCCCTAGGAACCTGAATCCAGATGCAAGGCTTATGTATTTTCAATCTAACCCTTTCTGCTGATCCCCCTGGCCTGAGGCTACTGATAATGAAGGCTTTTAGTCTCAATATATTGTTTCTATATTATGCTATGTTATGTTATGCTGTGCTTTGTTATGCTATGTTATGTTATGCTGTGCTTTGTTATGCTATGTAATGTTATGCTATGTCATGTTATGTTATGTTATACTATGCTATGTTATGCTATGTCATGCTATGTTATGCTATACAATGTTATGTTATGCTATGTTATGTTATGTTCTGTTATGTTATGCTATGTCATGTTATGCTATGTTATGCTATGTTATGTTATGTTATGTTATGTTATGTTATGTTGTGTTATGTCATGCCATGTTATGCTATACCATGTTATGGTATGCTATGCTATGCTATGCTATGTTTTGTTATGGTATGTTATGTTATGTTATGTTATGTTATGTTATGTTATGTTATGTTATGTTATGTTATGTTATGCTATGCTATGCTATGCTATGCTATGTTATGTTATGCAATGTTGTGTTATGTTATGCAATGTTGCGTTATGTTATGCAATGTTATGTTATGCAATGTTGTGTTATGTTATACTATGTTATGTTATGCTATGTTATGTTATGTCATGTTATGTTCTGTTATGTTATGCTATGTCATGTTATGCTATGTTATACTATGTTATGTTATGCTATGTTATATTATGTCATGTTATGTTCTGTTATGTTATGCTATGTCATGTTATGCTATGTTATGCTATGTTATGCTATGTTATGTTATGTTATGTTATGTTATGTTGTGTTATGTCATACCATGTTATGCTATACTATGTTATGGTATGTTATGCTATGCTATGCTATGCTATGCTATGCTATGTTTTGTTATGTCATGTTATGTTATGTTATGTTGTGTTATGTCATGCAATGTTATGCTATACCATGTTATGTTCTGTTATGTTATGCTATGCTATGCTATGCTATGTTTTGTTATGGTATGTTATGTTATGTTATGCTATGCTATGCTATGCTATGCTATGTTTTGTTATGGTATGCAATGTTATGTTATGCAATGTTGTGTTATGTTATACTATGTTATGTTATGCTATGTTATGTTATGTCATGTTATGTTCTGTTATGTTATGCTATGTCATGTTATGCTATGTTATGTTATGTTATGTTATGTTATGCTATGTCATGCTATGTCATGCTATGTTATGTTATGCAATGTTATGTTATGTTATGTTATGTTGTGTTATGTCATGCCATGTTATGCTATACCATGTTATGCTATGCTATGCTATGCTATGCTATGTTTTGTTATGGTATGTTATGTTATGTTATGTTATGTTATGCTATGCTATGCTATGTTTTGTTATGGTATGTTATGTTATGCTATGCTATGTTATGCTATGTTAAGCTGTTATGTTATGC
Source organism: Pseudorhiza aurosa (assembly GCA_964026355.1). Lineage (NCBI taxonomy): Eukaryota > Metazoa > Cnidaria > Scyphozoa > Rhizostomeae > Lychnorhizidae > Pseudorhiza > Pseudorhiza aurosa. Next base: position 7,905,518 of record OZ032122.1, read on the forward strand.
TATGCTATGTCATGCTACGTTATGTATCAATGTCAAACCTTTGCTTTCCTGCATTAAGTTTGCTTGATCCCATACTCGAAACGAGGTACCATCCTAAGCAGGGGCGTCACGAGGTAGGATGGGCAGTTGCTTTCCATGCCGCACTTCACTCTCAGAACAATCTAAAACCATCTGAAATAGATTTTATACAGTCCAAAACTTCTTCTTCCGTTCTTTTCCTATTTAAAGGCATGACTCTCTGGCAGAACGGCATCTACGGGATATTTATATATTCCTAAATCTGTTTATCAATTTGCATTGACTTTTGTACTTAAGTTAAGCTGAAGGGATTGTGTGTATAAACAATTGATAATAAAATGAAGATAGCCAGCCATCTACTGCTAGGTGGGTAGAAATAGCACGAGCGAGACCTAAAAGAGGGGTCTGAACTAAGGACCTTCCGTACGTTGTATGTATGCTTCAAAAGCCACACCAACTGCCCCGCACAAAGCATGAGTGATTCACCGACAAGGTCTAAGACGTGTTTTCAATGGCGTCTGCTCATACTCCTACCTGCATCTATGAGCAAGATCAATAGTTCAGGTTTAAGCAAGGCTGCCATTTCCGAACCCTAAAGTTAATTTCAAACTCTGCAGGATTTCATCCAGTTCAAGGAGTTTTATCAATCAGCGTGGGGGAGGTAAGACAATTCTCGATTTCTATATATCTAGAATGTGTACTCTGATCCCATACATGTCACATGAATGGGGTGGTCTCTTTCTATATGGTAACCTTGGGATCGGTAGACTGATCGAATCCTACTCTAATTTCTTACGCCCATTGCGGATTGAGGACCTTGAGGTAGAGAGAGTAAAGGCGATTGTTGGGCAGGCTACCAGCCTGTATTGGCCTGGAAGGCTGATAACGACGACGACGACGATGATGATGATGATGATGATGATGATGATGATGATGATGATGATGATGATGGTGATGATGAAAGTGATGATGATGATGATGATGATGATGATGATGATGATGATGATGATGATGATGATGATGATGATGATAATCATAATGATGGTGGTAATAATGATGATTATGATTATGTTGGTAGCAATGATGATGGTGATTATGATGACGATAGTCAATGATAACCATGACGAAGATGATGATGACGATGGTGATAATGATGATAATGATGATTATGGTGATGATAATGATGATGATGATGATGATGATGATGATGATGATGATTATTATTATTATGATGATGATGATGACGCAATGATAATTCGTATCGTAACCGAAAAAACTGTCCATAGGGTGATTTAGATACAAAACTACCGCAAGTAGCTGATTCCATTTAAAGATTGATTTCTCACCAGAATTGATTCACTGAATTCGATGCCAAGCACCTCCGAACACTCATTAAGCTTTCTCATAAACCGTCGCCACGAGTTGTCTCTTTCTTCTGTTTCATATCCAGTTTTTAATTTGCGCGCAATTTGATGTAAGCCATTTTAAGTAAACAGATCCTTGATGGATACCAGCAAATCAAATTTTGATTTTTCCTAAACAAGCTAACCCGTATAAACATTATTCCATCATCATTATTATACATCATTGTCTGGCCGAGTGTTTCGCGCAGAAGAAGACGGGCTACAAACTTTCGCCACCAGGTGAGGCACGAGATACCCCAAAATGTCCCAGCAGGCTGGCAATGGCCAAGGGGCAGGCCTCCCTTCAATCTGGAGCAGGCAGTCGCAAGTGATTTGGGAGCAGGAAGAAATGACTTGAGGAGGTTGGCTGGCGATCGAGATAGTTGGCGGCTGAGAGCGAATGCTACGGGCTTTGGGCGCTGACTCAATACAATACAATCATTATGATATGATTTTGTAATTGGAGCCAACAAATTGACTATGAATATTTTTATAATTTATCAATAGATAGATAGATTGATTGCATCGAGGCTAAACACATTTATTTGCGTTTTCTGTCCTCTAAAGCCCACTCTAGCCTCTAGAGTCATTTTTTGAGGCTAACATGCTGTTTCAGATTGGTTCATATTTTTCCGTTTTGTAGCATTGTGTCCCTTTTGAAGAAAATGGAAAAATTTCTAACTAATTATTCAGTTCCTGTTGCAATTATCCACGGAGACCAGTAAGTTTTCTTAGTTTTCAGAGAAAGCCTCTACATTGATTGAACTTAGCTCAAACCATCAGAGACTGTTTCGTGCTGTTATTACAACTCTCTCATCATGTCAGATAACACAAAGATTATCTGCATGCTTTAAGCTTTATAATTGCAATGAAGAAGACTAGTAACACTCTTTCAAGAAAGTGAGAACGCACCCAGGAGTCGGATAGTCGCCATGTCCGATTAAATGCCCAACCATAGCCCAAGAGCTTTTATAAAAAACACAACTCCTTACACTGGATGAAACACTTCAGCTTTAGATTATCTGCTACCGATATGTGTCCAGTGCTTGTGTTAAAGACGAATCTTTATACTGGATGAAACACTTCAGCTTAGATTATCTGTTATCAATGTGCGTCCAGTGCTTGTGTCCTCAGAGTTACTTCTGAGTCCTCATTTACCGACCTCGGAAAGATGGACAGCTGAGTTGACTGTTGGCTTGTGGTTAGTGGTTCCGATCATCGCCTTCATCCGAATGAACACGTTTTTCATATCTATAATTGTTTCATATATCCTACTTTTCATTTAAAGTTTCTTGGCTTTTAGAGGACAAACATTAGAACATCAATTGTTTAATTGTTCAAATGTTTATCATGTTCAATTATTACTATGGCAGTTGCTGTCTTCATCCCTATCGATTCTTTCAAATTATGTTTTAACCAGGCTTGCTGATCTAGCCATGTACTTTGAAGGCAATCTGGCTCCAACGATTGAGGTAGGCGATTCGGTATTTCTTTAAGTGCTTTCTCGACCCCCTTGCTTCGTGAACGAATGCATGCAGTCGTATTGCATTTAATCCAGGTTCAGGGGGAATGTGAAAGCATAGATGAATATCATTTATAGTGACGTTGCACTCATCAATACTACCGAAAGATTGCAGATGGCTTTGATGTTCCGGATAATAATGCGAAGGATCAGAGCCAATTGACAGTGCTTCATAGATCAGTTCATTTTGCTTCACTCTAGATTCAATTGTTGAGGGTAAATAAAATTATAGTTGCGTTGTATCCTTTAGATCTAGGCGGCTGAAAAGTTTTCGCGGCCTAGGAAAGTCTCTTTAATTGATTGAAGCTGTCTTTCTGCGTTCCTTGCTAGGATATGTTGACTTGCATTCTCAACAGAGATGACGTCGGACGCATTATGATGATTCCGGTACGGTGAATTCCATCTGGAACCATTTTGTCATCGTCCTCATGATGATGATGATGATTATCATCATCTTCATAATTATCAGCATCATTATCATCATCAATCATCACTATCATCGTCAATCATCATTACCATCATCATTATCATCATCATCATTATCAATCATCATCATATTATAAATCATCATCATCATAATCATCGTCATCGTCATCATCATCATCACCATCACCATCATCATCATCATCATCATCATCACCATCATCATCATCATCATCATCATCATCATCATCATCATCAATCATCAATAATCAATAATCAATCATCATCATTGTCATCATTATCTTCACTTTCATCACTATCGTTATCACCATCAATCATCAATCATCGTCAATCATCATTATCAATCATCATTATCATCATCAAAACCGTAACCATTATTATCACCATCATCATGCATATTTATCTTATTCAGGCAAGCCATTATTTTACTGCCTGGTTAAAGGGAGGTTTAAATTTGTATGCTTAATATTTTCGTAGCAAAAATTGAAAAAAGAGAATGATAATAAGGAGCTTTTCATGAAATTTTGTGAAGAAAAATGAAATGGTTGGTTCAGATATTTCTGAGATGTTACTGCTTGTAGCTAGTATTGGGCTGTTTCTCCTGCAAACGAATGGAACCTCGTAAGGAAATTTCTGTCCACCAGTGACGTAGCAAATCGTATACTACAATTTACTTGCCAAAAGAACGCAAATTGGCTGTTCCAGGGAGTGCAGATGAGCCTAAAAAGTTGCATCGTTTAATTGATGGAATGCATGCTTTTCTTTAGGGTAGACGCTACATTGCACCGGATGGTCGGAAAGAAGCTGCGACAAAAATTCAGGTAAGAAAATCAAAACAATCACTTTTAATTGTTTTCTGCTTAGGTAATCTTCTTCTAACAAATGACAATTACATCGTACATGTATGAACAGTTGATACTATTCTTTGTACCTCTATAGAGCTGCTACAGGCGATTTAAAGACAGAAATACATACCTATTATACCGAAAAAGAAAATGGGCAGCAGGTATTTCATGATTTTTCATGGTCTGGTGTAGTTGTAATCACATTGCATACAAACCGGTTTATGACATTTTCATGGGCTTGTAAAATTGTAGTCACATTGCATAAAAGCTATTATATGATATTAAGATCCCATTATTCTGTATGACTTTTCTTATGGAACGTAAGCATTAAATGTCGTAGTGGCACAGCGTAGAGTTGTGCCGTTGTGTTGAGTTGCAAGATATCAGAGAGGCAGACCAAGCAGTATTGACACTCAAGCCGAAGGAATGGCCAAGCGTCATAGGAAAGCACCAAAGAATGGTCCAGAACAGTGTTTTCAACCTTTTTTCAGCCCAGACACATTGCTTTCATCGAAAAAATCCCCCGACACATCACCAGCTAAAAACGTGAAAAAAGCTTCATAACAATATAAATGTTATATTTTTGGTATAAACGTTTTTTTTTAATTGAAGAATGACGTTATAACGTCTTGAATTGGAATCTTATAAACACAAAGGAAGAAGTATTTTACAATCTTTCATGTTTATGCTCACTCGCTTGTCTTCAAGCATAAGGCAGTTTGCTACCTGCTGCTACCACCTACTGGTATGGAAGGGTTAGCTACCATACCAAGCAGGCACACAAATCGATATTTTGCCACGGCACACCTGACAATGTCTTGCGGCACAGTGGTTGGAAAACACTGGTCTAGAAGATGACATCAGATTTGATGGGTGCTACCTTTCTACCGTTATCTTTTCGCTTTCTGTCACACTTCTCTGCTCTTGAATCTCTCCAGCTGTCTTAACAACCTGTAACAGTGCAATGCTTGATGTCTCTGTTCAAATGAAAGTAAAAGGAATCAGCTTTGCTTTTCCAGCCCTGTGACCAGTTCAAATTTATTTTTTAGGCTTGCTAGCCATGAACTGGATCATGATATGCAAAGTTTCCTTGATTAGAAAGCAGTTGAAACTAGCCAGAGCAGGCCATCTTGAAAGATATCGAGTCAGATTAAAAGTGAGTTTTGCTTTGCAACAGGAAATAGTACGGAGAGGAACTTTTCCTTGGATAGTGTTGAATATTTAAGGTGGATCGACACTTCAATAAGCAAGACGTAGGTAGTACCTCTTTATAGGTCAATGTACAATAATTATAGATATATATATACCATAATCATATATATATATATACCATAATTCTAATCATGGCCTCTTTTGCATCATTACTCAATATGAGCAAGCTGAGAGATTCAAGACGGTGCAGATTTATTAAATTCCCAATATCCATCCGGGGCTCATTTCAACCCTTGATAGTCTTCTCCAGCTGCAAATTTCCCTCTAACTTTTGCTAGGACTCATGGCCCACGAAAAGCAAGCTTCGTCTAATAAAGGCAGAAATCTCTGTTAAAGCTTGGGAGACTTAAGGAATGTAAATCAATCTGGCATTCTTTGTAATGATTATGATAATAGTAATTTCGAATTTTTATACTGGATGAAACACTTAAACTTTAGATAGCTGTTATCAATGTGTGTCCAGTGCTTGTGTCCTCAGAGTTACTACTGAGTACTCATTTACCGACCTCGGAAGGATGGAGAGCTGATTTGACTGTTGGCTTGTGGTTAGTGGTTCCGACGACGGGATTCGAACCCACGCGAGTAGACCTCGCATGATTGGAAACACGGCGCCTTAGCCACTCGACCACACCAGTGAAATCTATTGCATGGTCTAACTGCTAATCTTTTTCAATTTGCTCACACGATATACTTGATGTTTTCCATTTTCCATGTTTTCCTTGAAGAACCTGAGACCCTCTTGGGATAAATTGCAATCATCCAGACGTGTCGTCATACATATTCCATCACTTGGTAGGTTGAAGCTCATTATAAATCAAGCATAGACGATGTAGTTAATTTTGTAGAAAGATTCATTTTGGATTGACAGATCGATTGTTTCACTAGTTGATTTACTAACTTAAAATTTTACAGCATCATTAGTTGACTGACTGATTGAATGACTGATTGACTGACTAGCTGACTGACTGACTGACTGACTGACTGACTGATTGATTAGTTGATTGTATGATCTATTGATTAATTGATGGAAGGAAGGATTCATTCAATAATTTAATGATTGGGGAATTAACTTAATGATTGATTGATTCATTGCTTGATTAATAATCTGAGTTATTTCTTGATGGGCTGATTAATCAAATGATCGATTGTTACTCTTCATTTTGAGACATCGATTGACTGACCTGTTCGTTTATTGCCTATTTTATGCACGAATCAAAAATTATTTGATGTATCGAATTTTGGTTACAGTTGATGATGTGAAGATACTTCATAGTGAATTGACCCGCACTTCTGTTATAGTCTTAGCAGGCAAAACCAACAATGGGATATCCTGTTATTTTGCTTCCCTTTTTTAATTTCATATGAAATTTCAGATAAATGATAATTGATGTGAATAGCAACTGAACTGATTGATAGCTGGAAATCGGTCACTTTTCCCTGACGTTCTGCTCAAACTCCTTTCACAGAACTGCGAACGTTTTTAGATTGATTGGAAATTGAATTTAGCTATGTTGTATTTTCAGGGTACGCTCAGCATGTTCGCAGCTCTTTGCATGATATTGATGACCGACAAAATCGTCAGGTCGGAAGGATTTTTGAAGCATCAGGTAAGATTCATTGCTCATTCGCAAACTTTCCTTTTTGGGTGAAAATCAACCGGGGTATCATAAATTTAAAGATAAGAATCTCCAATCTTTCCCTATAATTGAAGATTCATTCTGTTTCTCTAGACCCAAACGTTGACATAATTTATGTCTGGCCTTGGAAGTTTAGTGAAGATACTGAGAAATATTACATGAGGTTGCTAGATCTATCCGATAAAATAGACGAAAATGATGAACCACCTTCAAGACGATGCACCTTGGTATCACCAGAATCATCACATCGATTCCCAGTAAGTATTGACTGCAGAAATGCCTTTTACATCCGATCTATCTATCTATCTATCTATCTATCTATCTATCTATCTATCTATCTATCTATCTATCTATCTATCTATCTATCTATCTATCTATCTATCTATCTATCTATCTATCTATCTATCTATCTATCTATCTATCTATCTATCTATCTATCTATCTATCTATCTATCTATCTATCTATCTATCTATCTATCTATCTATCTATCTATCTATCTATCTATCTATCTATCTATCTATCTATCTATCTATCTATCTATCTATCTATCTATCTATCTATCTATCTATCTATCTATCTATCTATGCCTATCTATCTATGCCTATCTATCTATGCCTATCTATCTATCTATCTATCTATCTATCTATCTATCTATCTATCTATCTATCTATCTATCTATCTATCTATCTATCTATCTATCTATCTATCTATCTATCTATCTATCTATCTATCTATCTATCTATCTAAATATCCATCCTGCATTACTTTTACGAACTTTCTTCTCAATCAGCATTATTTTCAAAGTTGTCGCTATTAATAGTTCTAACATTTTGAAGCGATTGATGCTGTTTGTCCACTCCTTAATATAATAATTAGCAATCCTATCTAATAATCAATGTTTTCTCGTAGTCTCATAACATGTGCGTTTCCACCTTACTGAAGTATAGCCCAAGAGCGCTCAATAGGTAATATATTATGAGACTTATGCTCTTCATTTTATTCCGATTTGTTCATTGATATATTTGCATCAAAATGGTCGACATTGATTAGCCTCAAGCCATTAGGCACGCCAAGCTTAAGTAAATGAATTATTATATCATTATTCCCTTTCCATCGAACCACAAATTACATGCATCTCAAACGCCTTCCTTAGGTTCCTTGCTGTCTCAACGAGCTAGTATTTGTACTGCTCTGACGTCACCAGATCCACCTACTCCGTTTCCACCACCTATCAAAGTTTTTTTTGTCAATTATTATTATTATAATCATCATTATTGTCTCCAATTCAAATAGAAAAAGGAACAATTACGCCCATCTCCTATCCAAACTCAAAAAGCAATTCAAATCTGTCCACTTTGTTTACCTCTCCATCAGCGCTTTAGGTATCTTCAGCAACTCCTATACTACTTTTCTTGAAATGTGCAACTCCTTTTCCATCAAGGCACAACATAGACGCTCCCTCATCTCCAAACTTTCCCCTTTAGCCATTCGTACCTCCTACTACATCTTTTGCTGCAGAAATAAAACTTGAACCAGTCCTGACCTTCTTCCCTATTAGACCTGTCCCATTCTATCGATTTAATATCCATCTTCATATATATTTACATTTATTTTGTTATTTTCACCATTGTATTAATTTTATATTGTAAACCCTAAGCCAGGCAAGCCAATTTCAAACAACCTATGTATTAGGGAGGTTTGTAATGGTATTCTAAATTGAATTCGAATGAAAGGTTTCCAGTATTATTTCACCAATCTTTGCAAGCGCAGAAAATGATAAATAATTCATTCACTGACCGTGGGAATATCATTCTCTGCAAAAGGAATTCCAAGAAGAAAGATCATGAAAATAAAACATTCTCAGAAAACTTCTCTGTATGTTTTTCAATCGGATGCAGCTGCCTCGTACAATTTGAAGGAGTCGAATGAGAATTGAAATTATATTTGTCTCAGACGCATCTTTCCGAGGAAAATCTTCAGCCTCTTTTCATACTTCGTCACCTGCACAATCTAATGCAACTTAGTTTCCCAATTTCCGTCTTTTTTCAGAATAAAATCTTTGATTAAAGGCAAGAGTGCATACATCGTACCTGGCTTAATGCACAATGACGACCTCTTCGTTGCAGATTTCCTCGGTAACTTTCTTTATATATTAACCCTTGTGTGATGGAGCCTAATATCAGATTTAAAAGGCACTTTTAACTGTTACAGCATCGGGTAATTTTCTTTGGCTTTTTTTTCGTGGAATCCAAAGATAGATTTCAGGGCACTAGGAAGCAAAGCTTATCGAGCAGTGTCCGTGGTCCTGCTATCGATGTGACCAAATCTCATTATTTCTTCGTCTCGAAGTACAGACAGCTTGTGACTCTCTCCAATCCATTAATGAGTTTGAAAAATATATCAGGACAATGAAGGTGATGATGAGTGTGATGGCTACGATTATGATGATGAAGGTGATAATCAGGATACTGATGATAATGATGATGATAATGATAGTGATGATGGTGAAGAGAATGATGATGATGATAATGATGATGATGATGATAATGATGGTGATGATGATGATGATGATGATGATTGATAATATGATGATGATTGATAATGATGATGATGATAATGATGATGGTAATGATGATTGACGATGATAATGATGATTGGTGATGATGATGACGATGGTGATGACGATGATAGTGATGATTGATGATAATAATGATATCGATGATTATGAAGATGATGATAACGATAATGATAATGATGATTACATTGATAATAATGATAATGTAATGATGATAAAAAAAGATAAAAATTATGATTTCGATATTAGTGAAAATGCCAGTTGTAGACACCAGCAGCAGTTTCCAATTCCTTTGAATAGACCCCAGAGCGTAGAATAGGACCAGGATATTTCCCATCAGTTGTGCCATGGCGTAGTGCTTAAGCATGCGAACTCACAACACAGGAGTTGTCAGTTTCATTCCTCCATGCGTCATTTTAAAAAACGCCATTGGTGAGGAAGGCAACGGGAAAGCACCTCATGAATTCCACTTCCCTAGGAAAAACTCAGAGCCCTGTCTCTGGTTTCTGCTACGCTCGAAATCGAGTATGCAACGCAGCAGTAATCCCCATCACGTCCTATGTATGTCATGATGGCGACTTTTAAAGCTTGGTGACAGGTAGGGGATCTGACCATAAAACGTAAGTAAAACCGTCATGAAGATTTGGACTTGATATTCGGAAAGTTTACACCGGCTTGTGGGAGAATCATATAAACGAAAAGAAGAAGAAGAAGAAGAAGAAGAAGAAGAAGAAGAAGTAGCAGTTTGCATTGCGAACTTAATTCGCATATTTTTCACTGTTTTTCTACCAAAACTGAATCGCTCACTATAATCTTTGTCTGTCCTTTCAGACGTGCCTATATTGGGAAGCGAGCCTGAGATTGCAGCTTTGTATTCCTCGAAGTCAGGAGCAAGAAGAATATTCGAGGACGCGAAAATCGACCGAGGTCCATCGGACACAGATCTTTATACCGCCACTCAGGTTATCGTCTTTTCTTCATACAAATGACAGCGAACGATGGATGATGCAAAGCTCTATGTTATCTTGAAGATTTTCCATTCGAAGATATTGCTTGACATGTGACAGTTTTCGAATGCCCTTACCTTTAATGCCCATCTGGTCTCAGGAGTAGAATATGCTAGCATTTCCTGTGCGTGTTGCAAAGAGCTGATAAAGAAAGCAGGTGACAGGAAGAGCATTCGAACATATAAACCGAGGCAAAACCGTCATCAAAGGTGTGGACATGATGCTTGAATGTTCGCACCGGCGGCCCCCTTTTCGTGGGAGAATACTGTAGAAGAAGATAGACCGTTGTTGAAGGATTCGAGGGCAAGACGTGGAATTGGCCAGCTGCTGCCAAGTAGGTTCTGATTTTAGGCAAGGCTACGTCCTCCTTCTTGTAACAGGAGGTTTGACGTACGCATGCGCTTGTTGGGAGAAGGCTGCAGAAGAAGACGGTAGAAACTCTGAAAGAACTAGATCGGTTGGGAAATAATATATTTGCATTGACGGCCCTGTTTAAGTAGGTTTAAAGCTATGAATATGAAAGTAAAACTGATGTATGGAAGAGGCCTAAGAGCAATCTTCAAGCGATCGGTTTTTTCATTTCAAAGCTGTGTAAGTTGCTAGTATCAATTTCTAATCGTTGCCCACAAGCACTCATTCTCTGAAAAATTCGCGGTAAACAGAATTATTTTGCATCATTTCCGTACTAAGAGACCGATTATAATGAAAATTATAATGATAATTATAATGACAATTATCATTTATGCCTTGGGTTGGGGCCGAAGAGAAATAGGTTGGGTAAATGATTTTTCAAGCAGCCTTCAGGTTGGGTAAATGATTTTTTTGTCTTTCAAGGGTTTGGTAGCATATGTTCCTAGCTCTATATTGGTTGGGTAAATATAACTAGTAACAGTCCTTTGCCAATGTCTTTTAAAGTCTGTGGCTCTTGTTACAGCTGCACGAATCACTGGCAGAACTGACTACGTCGCACCTTGATATCAAAAGATGGCTGTTCAAAATCGATGATCAAATTGACGGGAGAGGAATTGGTGAGTTTCAAGCTGGCAATCCTTTATGTCTTTTAAGCTGCTTTTATCTGCAAATACATTTAAATCCTCGTGAAACTTGCTAGTATTTTGGTACATGGAACATTTATTGTGTTAGAGAGAAATCCAGTAGAATGAGGATACCATGGATAAATGGTCCGATCCCAGTGGTATTTGAACCCATGGATCGATCTAACTGCCTCATGATACTTAAAGCGTTTTCATCCTGCAGGTCAAAATATGATGCGTAAAATTTCGGTGGAAAGGTCTGTAGAAAGCATGTACTTAGAAAGTTATAGATTCAAGTTCCTATGAAAATCTTAGGCGGCACAGTCAAGAACATAAACCCAAAGCCAGACCATCACAAAGTTCATAGCCGGGTATCTTGTGTTATCTTCTTTACTTGTGAAGGTAGATGATAGGACACCATTAAGCCGTGCCGATAGCGTTGTATCCTTTTGCTTTTCCTCAATGTAGCCGAACCCAGTGGTTTATGCAATTCTTGGCTTCCCCAGGGTACATTTTTGGATGCGGAGAAAGTATACTTATCGAGTAGTGTCCAGACCCCTTCTCGTAATTCATCGCTTTTTACTTCAGCATAAATTTCATATGCGACTGACAAATATTTAAAGGGGAAAATTTCCGTCTGCAAATTTAACGAAAGCAGATGCCTATAGGAGTTGGCATTTTTAAGCTGTTGTTTCTAACATTGTCAAACGAAGTCTCCTGTTTTGAAGTAATTGATCACTGAAGTTTCATCTTGCATGCAGCATATTGCGACTTGGTATCGCATCTCACTTGCTACGACTGGGTTCAGAAAGAAGCAGCGCGGTATGGCGAGAAATGGAACAAGAAATGGGCGCGAGAGACGGCGTACACTAAAATTCTTGCAGAAATTCCGACCATTCTTGAGAAGCATACGGTTGTTGCAGATAAGAAGAAATTCAGCTCCTGGAGTGATTATCTGAATGAGTATTTAAGCAAAGGTGAGCTCTTTGCTCGTTTATGATAACGTTCCTAGCAGGTTGTAAGCGCTCTCGATAGGCCACCCGATACATGAAGTCTTTGGATGGACCAAGGAGGAGGTTCTGGTACTGGGTAATAATAATGATAAGGATTTTTAATCAGGATGTACATTTCAACATAACATGCTGTTATCAACGTGTGTCCGATAACGCAAGGAAAAGAAAGTAAAAACTTTTATTGCAGTTGTTTGATAAAGCCCAGCGGTAGTTAGAATAGTTGTTTACAGGCGAGTTAATCTAGATGAAAAGAAACTGGCAGAGATGGGATGAAGTGAATTTAGCTACGTGGAAACAGCGGACCAAAGCAGTGACCCTTCTTGGAAATGGGACAAACCTAGGGGGAGGGGGGAGAAAGTGGACGTCTTGGGCTGAGTGTATTTCACTTGGTATTTTCTTCAAAAAACGACGTCGAATCTTGGACAAACCAAACTACCAATTTTCGTATTGTCATTTTTTAGGTGGAATAATCGAAGCATGTCCGCCGTCGGACAGTATTACAACAGTATCCTTAGATGTTCTCATCGAACCTAATGGCAAGACGAAGATCATCGCTGCAGCCGACCAGGTAATGAACCTTGCAAAATATTACCTGATTGAGGGTGGATTTAAGGATTGCAACCCGACTCCTTTACTATCTAGAAAAAATAGAGAAACTTATTCTCTAGTACTAGACGGGAGTAGTCTTTGTGAAATAGAATAAATCCTGTTTTTTAATTTCATAGTGTAGTAGCTCTTCTGAGATATATTTTATCGTAAACAAGGACGCCTTGAAAGCCAGCAATTTCTTTTAGTGAGTTGTGTTGAGGAAGGGCCATGGTGGCCTATACAAAGCCTCAACAAAAGGAGAAAGAAGAAAGTGAAAAGCTAAGAGGAGAAGGAGATCAGATCAAGTTTATTGATATCAGATTTGAAAGATGGCAAGTTGTAGGACTCAGGAAAGCAAGAAGAAGGCAAGACGTTCCATAAATTGCATGCTCTTGGGATGAATGATGATTAGTGGGATAGCGCTCGTGAAGTAGGCAGTGAAACTTGGAAAGGGTGTGAATGAGTTGAGCTTCTGGTGGTCCTGACACACCTCAGAAGAGCAGGAATAATATACCGGATCTCCTGAGAACAATGCCCGTGAAAGTATGATTATCATTATTAATGCACTTACTAAGTGGTCCAATAGTCGCTAATGTGATTGAATATCACGCTGAAAGATTGCGAGAGATGTGAGCAAGTCACCAGCTTTTCTAGAAATCAAGATGTCGGAAGTTAGGACAAGGACACTTGGAATAAGCGTAGCTTTTTTAATATCTCAATCGTTAAATTCATTTGCTAAATAAATGATATTGAATGCATACTATAACAGGGCCCTTATTGATAACAGCGCTGTTGCTGAAGAGGCAACCCTGTATGAAGACATGAATTATTATCATCATTATTATAATCATTATTATCATCGCATTTCATCGTGCACGAGTACCTTTTGAATGTCTGAACACGGGGGGACCAATCCAGGCCCAAGATTGAATAGAGCACTTGGAAGGAGCTTTTGCGCAGAAGTTGTACCATTTTTTCCGTTTCTCATATTTCTCTATATCTCAGATGTTTTCGTTTTTCTTATTACGATTAATCATCATCATCATTAATGATAGATTGTGAATCCGATTGCATGTATCGCGTTGTTAGTCCAGTGAAACAGTGTAAGCACTAAGCTCCTTGTTTTTGCACACAGATCAACGGCGTGACGCGTTACAAGTGTCTGGGCTATACATTTCCTCAGCTTTCAGTGGAGCCCAGCATTCTGCAAAGTATCACTCAAGACATAAGCAGCTCATGCAAAAACAGAGGAATCGTTGGATATATTACGATAAACATGGTTACTTTTATCGACCCGATCTCGGTGAGCTCTCAGTTCAGTTCAGTTTTATTTCAAAATTCCACTACATACAAGCAATCTAAACACGAATTAACTAAGTGTAAATAAAAATATTACTGCTAACAACGAAATGAGAAAGATGTGGAAAATACAACCAATCTCAGTATCAATGATGAATGCTTTTTTAAAAAGGTTTGCTTCTCACTGGAGGACCTGCTTAAGAAATCGTCGATAAGAGATGGAAATGTCATCTTCCTCTTTTTCTGCCTTGAATTCCACTAAAATAGGATCTCGGGTGAGGATCAGCGCTCAACACTTTTATTCTGGCATCGTGGCTACCCCGTTTTACAGCCGGATACCCTTCCTGCCGTCAATCCTCCCCATCTACCAGGATTCGGAACTGGTAGTTGGGATGTGCTTCACCCACTGCCCCAGTGGCTGGCTGGGTCAAGACAAAAGTGCTATAAATATCCAGTGCAACCACGTAGAGTCTGGTTCTTGGAAAGAGCGCGGAGGGTAGAAGATGGAGACTCTACCGAACTACCTTCAGGGTGATATCAAAAGCACAACCTCCGTCTGCTCTTTTAAGAAGTGCATAAAAATCGGAGTGGAGAGGATCGCAACTGTCAAATATGTAAATGATAAAAAATTATATTCCATGAATAATCTTCTTTTCTTTTTTCGTCCTTATCGAGCATGGGATTTGGCTTTGCTACACCTTGCCTCCTTCTTGCTCTCCTGAATCCTACAACTGGTCATCTTTCAAATCTACGATCAACAAACTTGATCTGATCTCCCTCACCTCTTAGCCTTTCACTTTCTTCTTTCTTCCATTGTCGGGGCTTTGTAAAGGTCACCATGGCCTTTCGTCAAAATGATTTACTAAAAAAGAAGTTACTTATTTGTTGGTATCTATGGTATGTATTTATATATATAAAAGAAATTATTCATGTATCTTATCAAGCATTTATTTCCTTGCTTTCCAGTTAAAACAACGAGTGTGGCCTGTTGGTCTTGATCTTTCTTATAGTATGTCAAACAGCTCTTTACAAATCCTTCGACACATCACGAAAGGTCAGCTGAACTTTGAGAATAGTTCGTACACTGTACCAGTTTTGACCAAAGGTATGCGACCACTTCACCGAAAAGGAAGGAAGAAACCAACCCAAAAAAACGAGGAAAAAGTAAGCAGCAAAGCAATTTTCGTGTATTTTATGAAAAGTTGTGTCATAATCTACCGTCTCTTATCTTTCATTTCCCACCAAGTGTTGCCTTATTCATTGTGAAATTGTTGCAAGGGAATACGAGTCGTGATGATGATGATGATGATGATGATGATGATGATGATGATGATGATGTGGCGAGTAGTCGATTTGCAATCAAAGAGCTCATGGTTTTATGCTGCCACCTCTTTATAAAAAATTATTTTGCAAGAAGTGCAACGGCAACTGGATGAATATACGAGACCGTGACTGGATTATTTTCTAACAGGCTGTTGCCAGAAGCCAAAAGGTGCTCCCACATTGCTTTATCACAATCATTCGAAATCTCTTGTTTTATCGCAGCCGTTAGAGGGCAGAGGGCTTATAAGTGTGAAGTTCAGAAACCGTTCGTTTCAGATTTAGTTGATGACAAGCTGAAAATCTATCGCCGTGCTTTGCCGCAATTCTTGGCATGTAGCAAATTGCTTCTCATGTCGGCCCCAGTCTTTTTGACTCGAGTAGCAAATTTCCTGAAATTGACCTATCTGATGCATCTTAAACCAATGATTTCTTAGCTTTACAATTCATCCTCAAATGACTACTATATGTTTCGTTTTCAATATTTGGGCAAGCCTGAAGGGTAACGAGATTTTGCCATTTCATTTCAGTGCAACCCCGAGCTACGCTACGCCATCTTCTCGAACGTTCTCAGACACGAGAGCCTTCGCAGCGTGCAATCCAGCGTCCTCTTCCAACTCTGCAAGTCTCATGGAATTGGGTTTGATATCAAGGTAAGGAGCTTAGAAGCAGCGATCTATTTCTCTTTTTTACATCGGTTTTAGATTTAATGGATATTTAAGCAGATGCCTTTGAGATTTTTGTGAGGGCTGCTTTGCTGTTGCTACAAAGTTACGTAAAATATCGCCTTTGCACAAATTGAGGTAGTTTGATGATAAACTGTGATTATTTTCTCTCAAGAGGAAATTTCTTTAATTTCTGATAGGTAATTATTGACAATCACAAAACAAATTTCCAACTATCATAACTGCATGAGTAAATATAATAACAAAAATTTCCCTTTCAAGCTCGACGCCTCCGTGGCCTAATGGATAAGGCATCGGCCTCCTAAGCCGGGGATTGCGGGTTCGAGTCCCGTCGGAGGTGTTTTGGTATCATCTTTAATTTTTCTTTTTCCTACTATTTTATAGGCGAAACTTGGTACTGTATTCACCATCATAGATCAACTCCATAAAGAGTCTTTCGGAATTATGTGAGTTCATTTTTGATGAAATTGAAATTGTTTACAAATGGCCTAAAGCGTTCGTAAAAGATACCATTTGCAGGTTTATTTTCATTTGAAGAAAGCTCATTGGAAATAAGTTTCTTTCTAAGCTCCTGCCATTCTCCAAAGTTATTCGTCAGATTACATTAATGCTAATTGCAATGATGAATAAGACAGGTTAGTATCATTGCATGATTTTCCTTCTGGGCAATTTGAATGCAACCTTAACGACCCGAATTGGGAATTCTTGCATGGTTTTTTTCTTGGAGTTTTATTGGTTCAGTGAAATTTTATTCCTCTTCGTATTTTTTAGTACTGTTGGTGCAAGTATGCAAGAAGCTATCTCATCGTTTGCATTGAATCTCTCTCTAATCCATCGAGACATCTCGACACACGAGAAGGTTTCAAACTCAAACTTGCAGGCACGTACACACCTCGCGTTCGAAGAGAATCATCTCATTTGATCTCCTTTGATTTATTCCAATTCAGGCTTAAATCAATTCCTTTATTCATTTATTTATATTTTCATTGATTCATTTACTATTTTACTATTCATTGGTCTATTTATTCAGTTACTTACTCATTTGTTCGTGCATTCCTTAATTAATTAGTTGATTAATTAATTAATTAATTAATTCATTTATTTACCCTTTCAGTCATTCATTTACCCCATTTGTTTTCTTTTCATCAATTTACTCATTTACCCATCATTTATTTTTTAATTAATTTATCTATCTATTCATTTGTTAATGAATTCGTCGATTCATCTATTCCTTTGTGTATTCATTCATTCATCTATTTGCCTATTCAGTCATTTATTTCCCCATTTCCTTTTTCTTTCATTTATTGATCGATTTATTTATAAAGTCATTTGTCAATACATCTTTTTATTTCTTTATTCGTCTGTGCATTCATTCATTGATTTATTAATCAATTAATTAATTCATTCATCTATTTACCAATTCAGTCATTTATTTCCCCATTTATTTTTTCTTCCATTTATTTATTGATTTATCTGTAAAGTCATATGTCAATACATTTCTTTATTTCTCTATTCGTTTGTGTACCCATTCATTCATTCATTTATTTGTTCATGCATCCGTGTATCGATCCCATGATGTAGCCTAATGTGCTGCTACTTTAATAGGCTAATTTTTTTATTCTTTACCCATGTTTGACTCCTCTACTACATTCCTTGTTGAATATCCATTCCTTTTATAACTAATCCTTTCACGTTTACCCACATCAATTTATTACTCCGCCTGTCTTTTTCATTTTTCAGGGTATCATCAACAGTATTCAGCTCATTTTGGACGTCAGTAGTGTCAACGAAGATCCACAAGCTGCCATTCCATACACCCCTTGCAATCCTAAATCAGAGACTGGCGTTTCTTCCCACAAATCAGGAGAAATTGCGTCGAAAGAAAATGGAACTTTGCCTTCGACCAGTGATGCTGGAAATCCTTGCCCATCCCTCGTTACAGACCATACCACTTCGCATTAACACGTAACAGTTTTTCGATGAGCTAAGCTCTCTTGTTATTCTCCGGTTTACCAAGCGAAAATCCCGATACTGTATGATATGTAGATTTGCCGAAATGAACTTACTCGGTTAGTGTTGTTTGATTTCAATGGCATTTTCGTGATTGGTTAAATATATTTTGTGAAGCACCAAAAGTTTCGATCATTTGTACCTATATTTAAATTGTAATGTAATTTTTTAATGATCTAACTAATAATTACATTCTGTAAGAATTTGGAATAAAAATCAGAAATTCAAACCATCATTTTTGAAGATCCTCAATGCACAATCTTTATCCTCATCTTTAACACGCAATTTTTAATAAACGATTCAATCGTTTTGCAGTTGATGCAAACAAAAAAGACTTGGTTATCTGATTTGAAGCGCTGCAAAATTCGAGACAGAACAATGAATTTTTTGTGCCCCTTCCACACACGGGCCCTGGATCGTTCACCCCCTACCCCCTCTTCTCGATGCTGCTGCTCCTAGGGTAGTGGATTCTATTAGCTTGAATTGTGCTCTTTCCCTGTCTGAAGAGTTTTTCGTGAACCTTGCTTTACTAGCTGACGGCTGACGACGCCTCTACACGAAACGGAGGCTCGTTATAAAATGGATGAAGTTCTTCAATCGTTGCTGGAAAAATGCAGAGATAGTTCGGACACTGCTCTGTATCTCAACTACATGAAAATTGCAGAATGGCCTTCCATACTCTTGGAGCTGCACATGTTAAAAAGATTGTATATGAAACAGAATCTTTTGGAGTATGTGGTATGCTGGCCAATGGTTCCATGCTTGTTTGGTAGATAGCTCTCTCAAAAAGCCAACCTCCTTTTGTGCACCCATATTCGGACTAGAATTTGATAAGCCTCTCTGTTGAAACTGTGTCCTAAAGCCGCGATATATATACTATTCAAATTTCTAGGATATTCAGGAATTTTTTAGATTCTAGGATAGTTGGGGATTTTTTGAAATATCATCAAAAATTGTTTTTTTCTATCCGACAGAAAGAATTGGGTTCAACCCAGGTGCTTTGCACATATACATAAGATATACTGTGTCCACAGTCTGTCAATGTCTTGTTTATGGTGCTTAGCCGCAACTACTTCTGAAGTTGTTCACAATGATTGTTAAAATAGTATAAGCGGAGACCAATTTGAATATCTGCTTGTTGAGACTATAATTCTGATTAAGCAAGAGAGCAACTTTAAGGAATGGCTCACTTCATGCTTGTAAACTTGCCTACATGCTCCCTTGATATCATACTCAATAGAATTTCTTTAAATTTAGTCACGCTCCTTCTTCTTAGGTGCTTAGGACTTGACGTCCCTTTGCTTCCCAGAGAAAGGCCTCTGAGTTTTTTCTAGGGAAGTGGAATTCATGAGTTGGTTTCCCTTTGCCTTCCTTGCCAGTAGCATTTTCGTAGAATTACATAGCACACTCGATTTCGAGCCTAGCAGAAACTGCAGACAGGGCTCTGAGTTTTTTTCTACGGAAATGGAATTCATGAGTTGGTTTCCCGTTGCCCTCCTTACCAACCAATGGCGTTTTAAGTGACACGTGGAGGAATCAAACTGACGACCCCGTGTGTTGTGAGTCCGCATGCTTGACCACTACGCCACGGCACCACTTATGTAGATAATAATACCAATTTTAAATGGTTCACCAGATTCAGCTTAATAAAACTTCTATCAGTGTCGGACCTGCTAAATCAAGAGTAAAAATATAAGCATGAGTTTAGAAGATACGCTAAAACTTATCTAGTTGAAGTGTTTGCCTAAGTTTATTTTGAAATGTAGCAAGGAATTTTCAGTTTTTGTTTGTTTGGTGATTTGTTAAAGGCCTGGCCCCTTGGAACTGATTGCTCCAGTTTTGAAAAGAACTGGAAGATGGAAGATTGAAGATCTCTTTTTTTCACAGCCAAGGGAAATATCTTCTCTTGCATCATTGGTCAGTTTGTAAGTGAATTTTCAGCATTTTTTCTATGCTGTTCTGTTTCATTTCATTTACTCTATACTTTTTATTTGCCCCTTAATATTTATTTGTTATATTTGTTTCTCTCTCTTTGCACTAGTAACACATATAACACATTTCATATGATGACTCTCATCATCAATTCCTTTTCAGCTTTTTTCCAAACTTTTGTAGGGTCAGCTGCAGGGATCTTGTTTTCCACCTCAATCTGCGCTGGATGTCATTCTCCACCAGTGCTTTGAATGCCACATTCTTTGTGGTACAATCTCTCTATCTATTTCACATTCTTCTCTCTTCAGAGGCAAATGCCATAGCTTTTTTACCGGCTCCCTGCTTCATCTTGCTCCCTTCTTGCAACATCTCAAACCATCACAGTCTCGCCTCTCTGGCCTTCTCTTCTATACCATTTGCTGTGCAACTTCTTCACAGATTGTGTCTATTCAATCAAATTCTTTTCCAGTTGATTAGCTTCAATCACATCTGTGCAACTTTCCTCTCCGATTTCAAACACAAATACTAAAGAACAGGGCAGCTTTAATGGTACATAATCATTTCATAGCACCATTCATCCCTAGAACATGCCATTTATGGAGCATCTTGTATTCTTCTTGCTTTCCTGAATCTTTCAACTTGCCATCGTTCAAATCTAGGGTCAATAAACTTGATCTGATCTCTCTCTCTCTCCTCTTATCCTTTCTCTTTCTTCTTTCTTTCTTTCTTTGTTGGGGTTTTTTATAGGCCACCATGGCCTTTCCTCAACATAATTTGCTAAAAAAAAATAATCTACCATTTGAGCAATCTATCTGAATTTGATACATAATCATATGAATAATTAATTGCACATTTTATTGATTTAATGACATCTCTACGGTATTGATCATGTTTTTTTATAGATACTTGGACTCAAATATGATTGAATGGATTCCTGATTGTAAGTAAGCACATGTTTCATGTAACCTCTTGCTATCAGAATGCTACATAACTTCTTTTCTCAACAATTTTGCAAGTTGCTCCACACAGTTCATTACCAAAGGCAGGTTTCTAGTATCTATTGATGTCATGTGGTATACTATAGGGCAGCTGGCCTTCAAGCTGGGCCTTTAGTAGCGGCGCTGACAGTTATTGCCATCTTTTCCTCTTTTTTTCCCTTTTGTTTCTTTTCTTCTTTGGCCGACTTCTTGCCTTTGCTGTTGTCTGACGGCGGTGCGTACTCCACGCCCGTCAGATTTTTGTACTCTGCTTTTGCCGCGAGGAGACTTTTAACTTCTTGTTGGATTTCTTCCCGAATGCAAAACGAAGCAGAATTTTGCAATAAACTTCAAATCCTTCAAAAACCGTCTAACAACTATCCACCATCAACAAAGAATCTTCAAACAGTTCCCAACATGCAAATAACTGAATACAACTTAAGAATCGAAAGACAAGCAGAAAATCATTCCGTCGCAAACAATTACATTAATACATACGTATGCGTTAAAAGTGAAAATTTTTTATTTCCTAATTAGATTCAGTTGATTGCCCTGATTTAGAATATGGGGTTATTTTTCTGATATCTTGTACCATTTTTGTGTTATGAGCATTTTGAATATCACAAAGCAGGTCTCCAAGAATTCTCTTGTGCAAATTCTGATTAAGAAACTGAAGCTAATTCGAAAATAAAAGTTTGTCATTAGAGAGGCTCTTTAGAATTTATGAAACAGGCAAGTTGTGGTTAAGTATCATCAGTTCAAATGACTTTGTGGTCTGCTGCCTAATATTGAATTTGAGCATACCAACGTTCATATTCTGCCTGTGAGGATGGTCACGTTTTATGTTAGCCAAAATTGGCTTCATCTGGTGATATGAATAGCAAAAAATGGAAATATTTAGGTTTGTCCATATCATTTACTTTTCAAGCTAGGAAGGTTGGATCATGGAAAAATAAACAATGGAATAACAATTTTTACAGTGCCAAATGCTGCACAAGTCCTTGGGTTCATTTCAAGTTAATAGTTGGCCAAAAATTTTTGGGCTGCCTCTTGAGACGATGCCACAGGCAAATTTGCCCACTTCCCCATTTCTCTTTTCTGTGCCACTGAGTATCATGCTTGTGACAAAATCTAGTTTGCAGTAATTCATTTCAAGAAAGGTATTAAGCTTAACAATGCTGAAAGGAGATCTCCTTCAAACAGGAATATTTGATGAAGATTAAAACGATCATTTCTGATACTGGCTAGCTTGTTTGTTGACCAAGGAATGTTTGCCTTGAAGCTATTGGTGATCTGCCATGCCTTCAATCTCTTGACCTGAACAAGAACAGAATCAACAAGTTACCCTCAGCAATTGGAAACTTATCTAGCCTGAAGTCCTTGCATCTCTCACACAATTGCATCTCCCAACTGCCTTCAGGTACAATTGTTTTAAAAATTTGCTCTACAGTTAAGTATTTTAATATGATAAGATAGTGATGATAATTTGATACCATGAGTATGATAAATATATGATGCAGCATGATATGATGTGATGTCATCACCATCATCATCATCATCATAATCATCATCATAATCATAATCATCATCATCATCATCATAATCATCATCATCATCATCATAATCATCATCATCATCATCATCATCACCACCACTATCATCATCATCATCATCATCATCATCATCATCATCATCATCATCATCATCATCAATCATCAATCATCAAGTGTTAACTTTTGCTTAACCTCGTTCCTGACCATAACCGGACAAGTCACGTCCGACATCCACCAGGACATTCTAGTGTCGTTTGCTTCTATTCCGTAACCTTAGGCATTGCAGTGCTCCAAACTCTTGTCCCATGCAGAGAAATCAATCTGACAGTGGATCAACATGGTTTAGCTATGTATATGATGAATATGATGCAAAATCACAACAGCAATAATCTATATGGTTCCCAAAGTAGAATAGGTCCAACATGTGCTCTGATTGCCGTAAAAGGTGACAAAAGAGTTTGGTGACAGAAGTGGCATCCGATCATAAAGGTCCAAGTAAAATCGTCAACCGGATATGGACTGGATGCTTTACAATCCACACCTGGGACCCAACTTTGCGGGAAAGACTATAGAAAAAGAAGGAACATGGCAAAAATAACATTGCATGTCATTGTATGATCTTCTTCTTCATCTACAGGCTTCTTCCACAAAGTGGGGTAGCCGGTGCGGGGTTTCAAGCTCCGATTCCACATCTTCATGGCGGTTCTGGTGCCATGTTTTTGCGGTTGGATGCCGCTCCTCTTTTTGTCATCATCATCAAAATGGTATTGTACGATATTGTGTGTTCAATGTTGTATGTAGACCTACACTAGTATTTTAGTTTTTTTTATTGAGTTATGAGATGGAAAACGCAGCGTCATGATGATGAGCTTTATAACCGATGCCACGACGATTACAAGAGTCAAGGATTGTCTAATCTTCAGTATTATAGATGGTCTAAAGTTGGATGTCATCGGATTTGTCAATAGATATTACAACGGATAAAAGCGTCTTTCTCTGATTATGACTCTTGAAATCGTCATGGCATTGGTTGTTGAATTATGTTTGGAAAAGGCCATTGTGGCGTATAAAGAATCCCGAAAAAGGCCACGAGTTGAAGATGTTTGAAGAAGATTTTATGGTTTCTCTTCTAGCTATTGGAAATTTGAAGTGTTTGGAGACATTGAATCTAATGAGCAATGAACTCGAAGATATACCGAATGGCATAAGCGGCTGCATTAAGTTGAAGACATTGCAGCTTGATTTGAATAGGCTTGCTCTCATCAACCAGGGCATCTTGCGTCTTCCCTTATTGCAAGATCTTTCAGTCACTAGGAATAAACTCGAATGTCTTCCGTTAGGTATGTTGCGTCTTTCTTTCTTGACCTTACACGTTCCTTCACATATTCGTGCATTCATGTTCACGCGCAAAATTTCGTTTCATTTTTTATCAACCAATGCTAGCACATACGATATGCAGACGAGGTTACTAAACATGATGATACTACCCTACATCACATTAAAGACGTTTCATAACTTTTACATTGGCTGACTAAAGAGGAGCTCTCTAAATAGATTAAGTAATCGAGAGACAGGGAACCACCGCCATCACCCTACAACAAATTTAGGCAGAGTGCTATGTATGAACCATTGCTATCGTATAAACTGCGGTGACACATAAAAGCTGTTTTGAATCGAGTCACTTCTACGTCACGCCTCGATCTTTTACTGTCGCAACAGTCCTGCATTATCGCTGGAGATATGCGTAGTAAAAAAGCCACAGACTTCACTAACTCGACAAGGACGTGCGTCCCGCCGTCTCATTATCATACCACGCACCTGAAATGTCTCCGAAATATTGTCAATATTGCTAGTAGAGCTAAAGGCTTTTCTATGTACTCTTAATTCTTCTTCTTCATCGAGTTTTTCCTTCACGCATTCATTTTGAGGGAAAATGGTTGCAGAATTGGTTGCAAGCCGACGAAAACGTGGAGGTTTCTGCGCTGTCCCCTGCACTCTTAACGTACGGTTGCCATTGACCCGGACGAATCAAATCTCTGCTGTGAAGCGTTGTGCAATTTTCAAGAACTTTTTTTCGTACTCATGATTCTACCTAGATGTCAACGGTAGAAATTTGGACACTGAGAAGCTTTTTGCTTATCGAGCAGTGTCCAGGTCCTTCCTCTCAATATGACCACACCTCGTGATTCCTACGCCTGGAATTACAGAGAGCTGGCAACTCTCCTCACTCTAGGTGAGGGTTTAGCTGAGGTGGGACTGGAACCAGTGACCATAGGATCAATGCAAGAATCTTACCATTGAGCTAGCCTGACACCTAACAACTAACACCTTACAGCATCTACTTCATCGCATGCATGATCATTACTTCTCTTCAATAGTTGCGGTGCTCATTTTTTCATTTGCTTCGCTTGAAGTGCATAGGCCATGTAACTGAATTCTATGCTCTGTTGAATAGGTATCGATCTTATGGAATCTTTGGAACAGCTCACAGTCGATGCCAATAACTTCATCGAGTTTTTGCCCGGATCTCTTGTTTCCGCAACCAGATTGCGGAGGCTTGGACTCCATAGGTAAGGCCTATCGAACCTTTCAAATGAGATTTTGCTTAATGTTTTTCTATATAGAGATGAGAGGTTATCACTTTATTCTTGATCACAAATTATCAAGGCGACTCTAACATACGTTCTTGCATCGCAGAGCTTTTGATAGATCGCTCCCCTCCTTTTCGTGAGCAATGACTATTTCGTGTTATTTCTTAGGGAACTTCCCACCCTTACATTTGTGTTTCTATATCCTTTATACATTTGTAATAGAAGTCTGTTTGAAAACGGGAGTCAAGTGAGGCACCCAAACCAGAAAGCCATGCATTACTCATGCATAACGGAACATATGGAAATGCAAAACTGCTTCGCCTGAAACACATTTTGAAAATGACTTCAAGTTAATTGTTAAATGCCCCAGCGTTGTCATGTAGTTCCATGCTCCCTGTGACACCTTGGTATTCGGTGTTGTAATTATTTTATGAGCATGTGAAAAATAGGCAAGGCATTATTTCATCATTGAAAGACAAGACCAATCCCTCTTCAAAAGTAAGCTTTTACGTTCACACCATGATCGAATCGTAATGATAAAAAGAATTTAGAATTCATCAACATCAGTCCAAACATGGTGCCGTGGTGTAGTGTTTAAGCGTGCGGACTCATAACACAGGGATCGCGAGTTCGAAGCTTGGCCGTGTCACAATAAAAACACCATTGGTGAGGAAATCAACGGAAACCCACCTCATAGAATCCACTTTCCTGGAAGAAACTGAGACCCCTGTATCTGGTTTCTGCTACGCTCAAAAGTCGAGTGTGCGGCACAGTTTTGTCCCAAACATGACAACATTTTTATTTTTTTATTTACATATACGTGTGCTTTGTAGGATCAATCTGACTACTCCCTCAACATATTCTAACGGCCGACAACATAAGGCATTCCCAGTCCTCTGATTGGCTATAAGAAAGGAGCTGGGCTCTAACCACTTCATCAATCTGAATTACGCAACACATATTTCTCACCGGCGGCCCCAATTCTTGGGAGACTTCTTGGCAGATGCCGGTAGAAGAAGCAGTGGATTCTCTCATTATGTACCAGGATCAGTTGGTCTCAGGGAAGGAGCATTAGCACCGGAAGAATTTCGCGTAGCTTGGGATGGAGCAAGGCCATGAGGTAGTTGCAAAAGCCGACTTGTTTGTGAGAGCATTTCATCAAGTCAGTTATGACTCACTTTTTCACCCGTCATCGCCTTTGCCTCTGATGTCATTCCACGCTACATTCGTACCGAGTAAGGGTATCTAGTGATCGAATGACGATGATGGCAATTTTGCTTGTAGTTGTGAAAAGTTGCAGCCGAGGAAAGAGTATAAAGGTAGTTGTTATATTCACTTCCTCAAATACCGTTGCATACCTTGATAGCTAAAGTGCAGTCAGCAGTGATATTTCGTTGGTTGCCTTGTTTCTGCTTAGCACGCGAAAGTAGATTGTTGGACACTACAAAGCTTTTTGCTTATCAAGCAGGGTCCAGGTACTTCCTCTTGATGTGACCACACCTCGTGATTCCTACGCGTGGAATAACAGGCAGCCATTGACTCTCTCCACTCTAAGCGGAAGTTGAACTGAAGTTGGATTCGCACCGCTAACCATAAGATGAATGCTTAATGTTCTGACCACTTAGCTATCCTGAAACATTCACGAAAGAGCTTAAACATTATTTCATCTTGCTAAGGATCTATTCGGCCGACACTCATTAGAGTGTGAAATGTCGCATAATGACGGAAATCTGACTTTCGAATCTGTATCCTGATGGGGACCAAAAAAGTTTTAGTCAAGAGGTGGATCTTCGTTGTAGTAATTTCATATTGCTGCTTGTTGTACGTTTTTAAAACAGGAGTTTCTATGTAATGGTCTTTATTAGTGCAACTCACTTTAGCCACAGTAAAAATACATCTGTCGTTTTTGCTAAATTTGTCAAAGTTTCCTATAGTTCTCATTGCATCTCGACTGATCAGGTGCTTAGAATTCACCTGTTGTTTATCTATTGTCATTCCAGACATCAAATCAAAGCTTCGCTGTTGCTTAGATGCAGAGTGCTTGCAAAGTGTGGTTCCTCTAAAAGAACTTTGTTACAGACAGATCGGTATGATTTGATTCTTTTCAACTTAAAATTTCATATGATACGAATATGATCGGTATGATTTATGTCGTGTGGGCCAGTTTATTCGTTATAGATAGTCCACCCATTGACAATGGTAAGAATGCAGACAACATTTTCGAGCCAATCTCTGTGCTTGACTCTAAGACAGTTAATGGTCAGAGGTGGGTTTAGCAATCAAGATAGTAGGGATATTTTTGCAACTGAGATTCATCAAACATAGTTAAAATTCTACTATCATACACCAGTCTAATGACAGGTAGTGTGCAACTGTCTATGTGCTTCGAATACAATCATAAAGAATGTTTATAGCGCAAACGCTTAATAGAAATACTCATATACAAAAAAAGGTTATATTTTTTGACCACGATGGCTTGATCGCAGTGTTCTTGTAGTAGCTATTATACCAGAAATATTGTAGTATTGCGATATTATCGTGTCTTTGTACTTTTCACAGGCAATCGGATTCGAGAAAGCATTGGTGTTTCAGTTATGATCACCCAACTTCCGTCATCGTTGATCGAAACCCTGCAAACGCCGGTGGCACGCTGCGCTGTCTGTTCTCAGTCCGTTTATCGTGCTCTGCATATTATGGAAAAACCGACTTTAGAGGTAGTCAGACATTACTGCGACCAATACGAAATCTTCTCGCTTCTGAAAAGTTTACCAGCAGACGTGTCCTTTGTATTTGTCTTTTGCTCAATTTATTGTCGGGAAGTCTTTCGACGAGAAAGGAGAAGGGCTGATTTTCTTGAGATTTTCTAAGTTAGGAAGTTTCTTCCTGGGTGAATGGAAAAGTACAAAATTTGTTTTGTTGACATTTAATGCAAGTTTGTTGCAACCCAACTAGGATTTAACTTATTTGAGTTCTTTGTTCACTGTTTTGGTAAGTCGTACGGGGTCATCAGATTCAAAATAAGTTTTGCTGTCATCAGCAAATAAAGGGAAATTCAAGAGCTTGGAAGAGTTTGGTAATTCATTTATGTATGCGAGGAATAGCAGGGAACCAAGAATTGATCCCTGAGGAACACCATATGTTAAATCGCATGTTGCGGATGAGTGACCATTAACTGAAGCAAATTGCTTGCGGTCACTGAGGTATGATTGGAACCAATTTAGAGCTCTTCCTCTGATTCCATAATATTCTAGCTTTTTCAAAAGAATGCTGTGATTAACAGTATCAAAGGCCTTTTGGAGATCAATTAATATCCCACAGCTAAATCTATTATTGTCTAACGACACCTTTATATTCTCTGTTAAACCAACAAGGGCATGATCAATCGAATGACCATTGCGAAAATCAAGTTGCACGTGAAACAGTAGCTCACCTACTTCAATAAATGTATTGATACATTGATACATTACTTTCCCAAATACTTTGCTAAAGATAGAGAGCAAAGAAATTTGCATGTAATTTGGTTTTTGCTACTGAGTCCTTTTCAAATACTGGAATCATCTTAGCTATTTTGAGAGTATCAGGAAGTGCTTATTTCAAAAGATTCATTGATTAGGGATGAAAGAGATGCAAGGTTCAAGTGCCTTCTCAATAGCTTGATTGGGATACTGTTAGGACCACACGATTTCCCATTCTTAAGGGACCGAATATCCATAGATACTTCATTGGGAGCCCAAGGGGAAATGAAGAAGGACTCTAAGTTAGAGTTAGACAAGTGAGCTAAAGGAGATTTTGGTATTCTTGGCAGCTTTTTGATGATATCACTTGCAACATTGGTGAAAAAATGGTTGAATTCATTTGCCATTTGGCTAGGGTCATAAGATGTCAGATTGTATCTAGATTGCTGGAGTTTAGGCTAACACTTTTTTATGCCTTTCCAAAGCAGCTTCATGTTACTCTTATTATCATGAAAGTAATAGTGATAGTAGGTTTTCTTACTTTCCCTCAACTCATTTACAACACGATTTTGAAACTGTCGAAGACCGCAAAGTCAACTGCAGAGTTAGTGGATTTAAATTGCTGGAATAATGAATTCATCAATATGATGTTTTCTCATCATCTCCAGCCATCAGTTCTTCATCACTTCTGCCACTCTTATTGATAATATTTTTGTAAGTCCTGCCGCAGATTCTACCATCCATATAGGAAACATCCTATCCCTGATCTCAGACGATCTACTCCAATTTTGTATTATAAGTGACTGTCAATTTGATTACAAAGCCTCCTCTTAACTTTCTTATGATTACAGCCATTTTGATGCTGATACGTTGCTTGCTGACTATGCAGAAATGAAAATGTTATTTCTCATTGATCAAAATACTAATCTGAATGCAAAATTCAATCAGCGCCTGTTAAGTCTGCATTGCCTTATTGACAAACATTGTCCACAAGAAAAGTTAAAAAAGAGAGGCTAAAATCGAGAAACAAATCTCTATTCATCTCGTTTTCTGAGTTACACTCTGACGCCGAGAAACGATCTCTTGAGACAATGATGCATCAGTTTGATTTCTGGGACCTGCCATGGTATTGGAAAATCTTCATTGGTATTATTTTAGAGTGTCATTTTCATATTTTGCTTTTTGCTGCCAATTTTTAACCGACTTTCAAAGAGTTTATTTCTCAGATCAGAAATTTCCAATTTCAATGCCATTTTTCATCTTTTGAGTCTCCATTCTCTCCTTCTAACTTTATTACATTTATTGTAAAAATTGCTACTACTACTACTACTACTACTACTACTACTACTACCACCACTACTACTACTACTATTTCTACTTCTACTACTACTACTACTACTACTACTACTTCTACTACTACTACTACTACTACTACTACTACTACTACTACTACTACTACTACTACAACTACTAATACTACTATTTCTACTGCTATTACTACTACTACAACAACAACTACTAATACTATTACTACTAATACTGCTACTACTACTGCTACTACTTCTACTGCTACTACTATTTTTACTACTACTACTACTACTACTACTACTACTACTACTATTTCTACTACTACTTCTACTACTACTACTACTACTACTACTGCTGCTATTACTTCTACTGGTACTACTACTACTACTACTTCTACTGCTACTACTATTTCTACTACTACTACTGCTACTACTACTACTACTGCTACTACTACTACTACTGCTACTACTACTACTACTACTACTGCTACTACTACTACTATTACTACTACTACTACTACTACTGGTACTACTACGGTGATGGGAGGGATTACAGAACAGATCTTCATAATTGAAGGAAGCATTCCTGGAGACATTAATCTGGTAGAAAGAAGAGCCAAATAAGAACCAAAAATATAGCCAGCTTGGTTCTGAACTGATTAAATTGAATGGAATGAAAGCTGTTAAAATGATCGATCTTGTAATAGCAGCTACCGGAATGGTCCTGGATTCTACAATCAAGAACTTTAAGACCATTTTTAAAGAAAATTCCACAAACGTATTACAGCTATCTCAGAAAGCTGGAATTATGGGAGCTCTAGAAATATTCAAATAGTTTTGTGGACTTTAATGTGTTAAATTTCAATTTAAGCTGTAGTAATGTATTTGGAAACTTGTTGTTTCCCCACAGTGTCTAACGTACACTCAATTGCACCATACATGCATTGTAAGAATTAATACTACTACTACTAAAACAACAACTACTACTACTACTACTGCCAATTTTTGTTTCCAAGTAGTTTGTAAGCTAAACTTTCCGATGCATAGATAAGAATTTTTATAGATTGATACTGGTTCATTGATCAATCACCTTATTACTTGGTTGATTCATCTTCGATATCAAAAAGAAGGAATATATTTTGCCGAGTCAACTTGAACAAGTGGCTTCAACCATGACCCAATAGCAAAATAATTAAGAAACATGCAGTAAGCACATTGGAGGGAACGCGATCAGCTGCTTGAGTTTTACATGCTGATTCTTGGGGTTCTCTTGCGCATTCGTAAATACAAAATGGTAGCAACACGTTGCCATCGACGTCTGGAGTCTGTTTCGATCCCTGATCGATGGACAAAAGGGAAGAATTCCGCCCTAATGTAAAGCCAAGCTTTTGGCTTCATTGAACTTATTCAAGGATGTCGGAAATTTTCCGTTTTATGCAGGGACAACACCGTCAAGGGAGAAGTCAGAGAAAATGGAGGAGCAGTCAATAAAAGGTAACAAAAGTTTGGCGTCTTGGACCAAAAACATGGGGATCTGGACAGGCTTCCATGTACACGTTCTTCCTTAGTCTTTCATTTACATCATGTATTCATCTTTACGTGGGTCATACCCATTCTTTTGTCATTTTATGAATAATGGATCACTGCAAGTATATTTCGTGTCTAACAAGTGGAAGATGACAAGGAAGTAGCCAAGGGTCTAGTTTTCCTGATTAGTAGGGGGTTCATCAGCGGGAAGCCTCTATTCATGAACCCTATGTGCTACCCAAATTCTCATTTATGGCCCACTGAGCAGGCTTTTGCTTCCTGGAAGTTGTACTTCCAGTTAGTTGTGCTTAATCCACGAACTTTATCCCACAAATCATCTTTCATCCCTAGAACATGCAATTTATGGAACGTCTTGCCTTCCTATTGCATTCCTGAATCTTGCAACTTGCCACCTTTCAAATCTAAGATCAATAATCTTGATCTGGTCTCTCTCTCCCTTAGCCATTCGCTTTCTTCTTTCTTCCTTTGTTGGGGCTTTGTATAGGCCACCGCTGCCTTTCCTCAACAAAACTCACTAAAAAACTCGCGAAGCATGGAAGAATTTTTCTGCCATGAAGGTGATCGAGAGTTAGAAGTGAGCAGTAATTTCCAGTCTCATTTGATATCCTATTAAACTGGTCCACAGAATATCAGAGGAAACGGCTCCAAGGGCTCTGCGAAGGAGCATTGCCTTGGCATGAAGAAGAGAGTGCAGAGTCGTAACAACAGAGAGGAAGCACTCGAGAAGAATCTCCCGTTCTTGTCGGACTCATTTTAACTTGAATGCTGGAGAAAATTGCGCAAGTCAGTGTTTCATGGGAAATCCCATTTCATGTTGATACCATCTTGAAGGAATATTCATCACAGGCATGAGTTAGCAGCACCTTGATAGGTTTTGTAGGCCCGAAGTGAAATGATTGTCAACCTATAAGCCATGTCATTTTTTCATTTCAAAGTTCAGCAAAGCACGAAGTTTAAGAGTAGATCAACTAAACTGATAAATCTTTTTTTTGTTGCACTTAAAGCTAAGCTGTAGAATGAAGAGTTGATAAGTAGGGAAAATAGTATGATTGACTGAGATTCTGAAGATGTAATTCTCTGAATAGTTCACTAATCAATGAGATCTTCCCCCTGTGCATAGCCACCTTCTAATATAGAATTGAAGGGGTCCAGTCTGTAGTAAGTTAGCATATTCAAGTTGCTTGTTATAAAGCTGCAGATGTTTTGAAACCAAGAAGGAAAACCCATATTAGTGATATTCCTAATCATAGTCAAAGCTTGATCAAATATATGGTTGGAGCTTTTATCTATTATGTGCATTGTACACCTTTTATAGCTTTCCTCTCAATTTATATTTATAAGATTTAACTTAAGTAAATAGAATCAATTTTTTCATCATATTTGGTAGCTTTTTTGGTACCTGTTTCACTCCTGCCATCTGTTTGATAAACGTGTCATTGCAGTTGGTAGACAAATTCAAGACCAAAAATGAATGTCATTGTGGCAATCAAGCAATATATCACCAAGATGATAGATGATTCTGGTCCAGGAATGAAAGTACTCCTCATGGACAAAGAAACAGTGAGTTCAATGAATTTCAAATTCTTATTCGAAAATCTAGCGCTGTCCCCAATTTGAAGGCATTTTAGATAGATAGATAGATAGATAGATATATAGATAGATAGATAGATAGATAGATAGATAGATAGATAGATAGGTAGATAGGTAGATGAATTCCCGTTATTGATTCACTGTAATTTGAGCATCTGTCCAGTTTTAGTTGGTCTTGGTTAGCTTCATGTACCTATTCGTTGAGCAAAGTCAACTTTTTTTACACCGAAAGCAATACAATAAAATTCTACAAAGGACAATACCATCAGGTGTATGACATGACAGGCATAACTACAAATGGCCTTTTAACAGAAAAAAATACAGATTCCAAGGACTAGACCAAAATCCTATTGGCCCCATAAGAGATGGGTAGCTTAAATCTAATATACCAGAAAATTCACGATGTAAAAAACTTGACTGAAAAGTAAAGAATATGATTGGTTGGTAGTCCTTCGCAAAATAGATTATACTTACATTAACCAACTTGGAATAGATCCATAATTCTATTCTCAATCTTTTCATCATAAATCTTAAATAGTTAAATGATAGAAGTACAAATCTCACTAAAATGTACTTTTTATTTGATTAGCTAATAGCCAAATTGAATAACAATGACCATAATTCTAGCAATGGTATTGTTAAATATCACCTGGTTTTCTCATGTCTAGGAATTCGAATATTTGTATTTATTATTCCTTGAAGCTTTCAGCTGTTTATTTGAGTCTCTTTATGTAATTAAGTGCAAGATGAAACAGTTTTTCCCATGCACAAAAAACTCTGCCACTGTTCAATTTCAATGGCCTTTGTGCAGGAAGGAAGGATGCATGATTGCTAAATTCAATAGTTTATGAGTATGCATATGGCCCATTTTTGTCATATTGGTTCTAAATTTACTGCAAAATTCTCTCAAGAAATTGTTAAAATTGGGATCTTGTAAGCTTTGGTAGATACCGCCATGGCTAAGAATACAAACTTCCTAGGAAGCTTGATGGAGGTAGTGCATATTTCGTTTTGGTAGACTCTTGCAACACTATAACCGGTTTGGCAGCAACTGAAGATTAGTCGTAGATATCAAATAGCAAATGGGAAACTAATTCCAAATGCTACTACTCATGAGAGCTTGAATTGAGAGAAGCGGTGAGATGGGAGTGAAAAACCGTTGATAGATGAAGAAGGTAAGCAGAGGTCTCTAGAGAAAGGAAAAGTGCTAAATATCAGATGAAGAGAGATCATAGACAAGAGTCAGAATAACAATGAAGAAAACAAAGCTGAAACTCTGAACAAGTTAAAAGTCAACAGGACAGAGGTTTTTATCATTTGTAGTTGTGTAATAAAAGCAAATGACGATATTGATACATTTGATAATAGATTTACTCAACGGAGTGCTCACAGGGATAAATTTTTTCATTGTAACAGGAACTTTCCTTCTTCATTAATAATAATGATAATAATAATAGTTATAATTTTTTAACAGGATGAAAACTTCAATAATTAAAAAATTGCTGTTATTAATGTTTGTCCTGTAAAAGGCCCCCCTTGGCGGGGAAATGAATCCTGGTCTCCCAAGTGATAAAGATTCAAATGAGATCTAACTAAAGTTTGTTGTTTCTCATTCTTTTTACTTTGATAGACTGGAATCGTTAGCATGGTTTATGCACAAAGTGAAATTCTCCAAAAGGAGGTCTATCTCTTTGAAAGAATTGACTCACAAGGAAGAGAAATGATGAAGCATCTGAAAGCAATATGCTTCTTAAGACCAACCAAGGTAGGACTGAGTTCCTGTTTGAATGCTGTAGTATCTTTCCATTTAGCAACTGCACTACACAAGTTTTTAGATAGATCTACTCTCTTGTAAAGGTAGATTTTGGGACACTGCCAACCTATGCTTGCGTCCTGGTACTTCCTATTGATCGCCAGTGAGACCTGGACTTAACATAAGCGGCTGGTCCGTGAGCTAGATGGCTGCTATACTAGAATGCTGCAACATGTTCTGCAAGTTTCTTGGAGAGAACACATTCCAAACAAAGAGCTTTACGGAGACGCGCCCAAAATCTAAGTAAACTTTAACACTGTAGATTGTCAGGTTTAGCTTCCTTCATTTTGTTTTTCCTGTGTTCCACAAGGAAGTATGGCCTTATTCAGGAGCTTTAAAGGTACCAACGTTGGGGAATGGAACAGGACTAAAGCATAGGTCATTTAGGTTAGAATCCCTCCTATGATTTGTCTTGATGAAAAGCACCTCAAATTTTGAAGATAAGACAAAGGGACTAAAAGTTTGAAGAGGAACTCTTGTCTTCACTGCCTTGCTTGCTCAGTTCAAATGTTTACCTTGATTTGATGAAACATCAAGAAAGCCTGCTAACTGTAATGTTATGTTCTGCTTTGTTTGTTACAGGAAAACGGGGAGTGCTTGAAAAGTGAATTGCAGAATCCAAAATATGGATCATACTACCTGTGTAAGTCCCAAATCTCTTTTATTTCTAACCTTTATGCTTAAATTTGACGAGCAAAATGCACACATTAACATGCTCCTTAATGCTTAGTGTTTGTTGCTGACAACGCAGAAAGAATATTGCTTTTGGGAAAAATCCACAATACACCAGCCATTTAACTTATCAAAGACATTGAAGCCTTTTCAGAATTAATTTAAACAATGGTTATTCTTTGCTTTACATTCAAGATGTCACCTTCCTTATTTTTGCCATGACAGATTTTCGTTCTGCTCTACTCCATTGCTCTTCTCTGATCTGGTATGAAAAGGTTGCAGTTGTTTCCCTTATGAAACTAGAATGGACACTCTGCCTTTCTTATTGCAATCTCATTTAGTCTCTTCTCACAGCAGCCAGAGGGCACAGTGAAGTTGTTCTTATACCCCCACATTTACATTTTTAGTGTTACTGCTACTGCTTTCACATAGGTCCGTGTTTGTAGCAACATCTACATTGATCAGACTGTCTTTAGGACACAAATGTTGTTGTCTTGTTAGTTGTCCCTCTTATCATTATCAGAATCAGCCTGTTAAATAGTCAACTGCAAAAAATAAAATAGGAGCTTGTCTGATATTATGAAATGAAAGTTGATATGCAGGTATTTGATTTTTCTGATGATTATGATGAGATCACCTCCACGTTGGTGTCCCTGGATATCAACTGCCAAAAGTGATCTCGACTTATTTTTGTCAGCTCGTAACCGCTTCTGCAGCCACTTTCCCTCAAAGCGCATTTGAGGGAAATACTAATGAAGATATTATAATAAAATCATTATCTGCTCATTTGTGTTTCTTGCATGGAATCAATCAGACATTTTTCTTTAGATTTCAGCAATGTGGTACAAAAAAGTATGGTCAAAGCACTCGCTGAAGCTGATGATCAGGAAGTTGTGAAAGAGCTCCAGGTATGCCATTTAAATTTTTTTTTGCAATATAAGGTTCTGTTAGCAAATAAAAACTCATTCTAAGCTATAATGATCATGTACACATTGATGTCTGTTCTCCATTTTTGCCAATTCTTCCAATTAGAACCATAAATATATCCGCACTGTTCTCTGTTTTCAAAATACTTCATAAAGCTCAAGATTCCTCATTGCACAATTCCTCAAAATTTCAGCTTGCATGTAGCTGACCTTGGGCACTTCTTTACCTGCCTTGAATGCAGAATGCTTTTCAGTGTTTTGTTTCTGAAGCTTTGTTTACAGCTGCCGTAATAGTTAGTGGGGGGGGGGGGGAGTTGTCTATTTGTCCCTTATTGGTTTTTAAGACAATTTTGGTAAGGATATTTACAATTACAGTTAATTCAAGTTGCTCTTTTTTCCATGCCTAGGAATATTATGGTGATTATTTTGCAGTTGCACCCCACGTGTTCTCCATGAACATAATTGGAAGCTCCAGGGTAAGTACATATTTAATATTATTTCATCAAAAAGGAACAATCGCACTCAATCATTGGTGATTTTGATGCCACGCTGAATGAGGAAAGTTGCAGAAAATTTCTCATTTTGATTGTCAATTGTTGGATAGAATTGTTTTGATAGAGTTAAAAGGAATTCTGACGCAGTTAGAGCACATGTCAAGGGAGAGGAGAGCTACACCAGGAAATCAGTAAAACAGATGGCAGCTGATCATTTAGAGTATGTAGGGCAAAATGCTATGTAGATTGATGGTATGAAGGTTGCCCTGAAGAAGCAGGGCACAACAGGGGGATGGCAGAAGCAGGGAAAGGTGGATTAAAGTTATCCCAACATGTCATTCCACTATGATGGTTGTTCCTAATATGTTAGAAACTTCAGTGAATGGAGGGAAATTATGGAGCAGATGTTAATGTGCGGGTTTTACAAAACAATTTTGGCAATTGTTCTCTCTATGAATCAACAGGGAGAGAATTGGGATTACGACCACCAAGAGAGAGTCTCGGAAGGGATTCTGTCACTTTTGTTGTCATTAAAGAAAAAGCCAGTGATTCGATACCAGCAGTCATCAAGCATGTGCAAAAGATTAGCAGAAACTGTCATGGTATGATGTTTCTTTGCATTTTGCACCTTGTTTCACGCATTTATGTATTATGATCACAATAACGATAGTACATGTTGAGACAGGATGGGATTTTCATTATCAAATTAGTGCTATCAGTTAGGGGACTGTACAGTAAGAAGCGTTGAAAATATTTGTATCATTTGTAGAAATGCTCTGTCTCCTGGTCTAGGAAGTATTTATTCACACTCCTACCTATGGAAAGTTTTTGGAATTTACCTGTTGAGAATCAATGTTATGAGAATCAATTGCCTTGTTGCATCTCAAAGCCCTAAACATATCCTAAAAGGATTCATTGGAAAGCATGTTAAAATGTTAATGACATGTTATCTCTGTCACTACAACTAATTATCATCTTTTTTGTCGATTCCAGCAAAAAATGTGTCAAGAATCTGGCCTATTTGAGTTCAGACAATCAGACGTGCAGCCCCTGCTTTTTATACTTGACAGAAGAGACGATCCACTTACCCCTCTCCTTAATCAGGTTTGTAAATCATCTTATGCTCTGTGGCCTGGCTCCTTTTCAACGATGTCAGGTAAATTCAGCCACAGAATATGTAATATAACTGTAGAATATACAGACCTTTCGTAGCTCAGGCTGGCTTCTTCAACAGATGAAATATTTGATGCATTTAAAAAACATAGAAAATGCTTCAACGTTTTAATTATCTGTACGTGTATCTGTAGATAATTAGCTTGTGCTATTGTTCTTTACCTTAAGTTCTCTTTACTTTGTAAGATAATAGGCGCGAATTAACTATATCGATTATAATTATAATGATGATAACAGTAATAACTGTGATTGAAAAGCTCATCGAAATCATCTGGTTGAAGATTAGTCAATGCTGTTAATGTCTTAATAGCTGTGGAGCTTTCATTGTTTCTCTCGATCGCATAGAATAGACATATCTCAGGAACTGAAGTGAATATGAAATAGTAATGATAATAATAATGATGATATCATATTTATACAGGTTGAACTTGCTGTTTTGAAAACAATGATGGGATTATGGTAGAAATATATATTCCTTTGTAAAGAGAAAGAAGCGAGCTTCAAGCATCCTAACAGCCTGAACGTTTAAATTTTTGTTGTTCCAGTTTGAGTCGAATCGGAGTTAGAAATGCGATTACCCGGCATTTTTAGGGGGGATGGTTATATCAAAATTGAGTCTCGCTAGCATCCTGGCCACCCGTAGTGCTCTGGCAAGTATCGCAAAATTGCTTGTTTGTCAATGCCTTTGCTTACATGCTACATTCGAATTGGACCAAACGTTCGGATTTTCTTTTAGTGGACGTATCAAGCTATGGTTCACGAGCGACTTGGCATCAAAAACAACAGAATCGATCTCTCAAAAGTTCCTGGGGTTGGCAAAGAACTGAAGGTAGGAATCAAAGGCTTTTGGCCCATTAAAGCATTCATGCTCAGTTTAAATACAATTTTATTCAGTGTATGGCTTATCGCTGTTAATGCTGGCGATCTATCTACCTAGTGGCATCATATGCTTAGATGTGGTTCATGTAGTTGTCCAAGCATTCGCCTACTGCACTGAAAGTCACCGGATTTAGTCCCATACTTGTATAAGGTATATGAATATCCTCTTTCGTTCCACTCAGGAGAAAATAGGCTCAATTCAATTAAGCTAAATTTGACTTCTGCCATAATGCAATTCGACTAAATTTGACTTCTACTAAAGCAATTAATATGAAATAATTTCAAATTTACATTATAGTTGCAGTAGAAATCCTAAGGA
Source organism: Pseudorhiza aurosa (assembly GCA_964026355.1). Classification (NCBI taxonomy): domain Eukaryota; kingdom Metazoa; phylum Cnidaria; class Scyphozoa; order Rhizostomeae; family Lychnorhizidae; genus Pseudorhiza; species Pseudorhiza aurosa. Next base: position 7,945,361 of record OZ032122.1, read on the forward strand.
GAAGACCTCTAAGTAGATGAACTAACAAAATCAAGCTCCCCTTTGCTTATAAGAGTTTTAAATTCAAAATGAATGGCTGATAATTATGATTAATAGCAAGAGAAATCATGGTCTGTGGTTTTCAATCACAAAGCATTTTGCAATTTATTTTTCAGTTATCTTTTGAATAAAAGCTTTGAGATTGAGTTTCAAGACGCCCTCTTTCTATCCACTTAAGCGTAAGCGAGTGTCTGATGTGAACCCAGAGGTATAGTGTAATGGGGAAGTAGTGACAGGACATCCTACCTCAAAAAGCCGTGGATCAGGGTAGTATTTCTTTAGCAAGGTTCTTTCTAGCGCCATGTTGGAGAAAATCTTGCTTGTGTGACCATGCCAGAGCCCTTATCGAGTATGAAACTCAGATTTTTGTTCCTATTCTTTTCAGGAAGTGGTGCTGTCTGCTGAACACGATGACGTTTACCGTGATGTGAGTGCACTTTCAGTATTTCCTTATGTGTCAACAGTGTCAGTTTTGCAGTCAAAATTCACCTCAAGGTGCCTTCAGTCTTATAAAAATGGATTTTTCATGGCCATGGAAGAGTTTTAAGTCAGCTAGTTTTGCTTCACTGCGGTACTGCTCAGCTCTGAGCAATCTTTTCTAAAAGCATTTTGATCTTTTACTTGCATATCAACAAATATTTTAAGGCTGACTACAGTTCATTTTCTACATGTATTCTTCCTATAGAATATGTATCTTAATTTTGGAGAAATTGGATCGAATATGAAACAGCTGATGGATGAGTTTCAGAAATCAGCAAAGAGCAATCAAAAGCTTGACTCCATAGCAGACATGAAGGTAGGAAAAGAGCAAGGAAGTTCCAAATTCTTCTCAAGTTTTGTAATTGTTTACTACGTAGACTGTGTTTAAACGATAAATTTAGGATTTATTTTCCGTCTATCAAAGATTTTATTTCCCTTCTTATCATCTATAAACATTTCTTCACGCTCTTAGTATTTTATTTCATTTTGCAGTTACGTTTATTGTCAGGAACTAAAAATTGTAATTTAGTTAATTCTTTCTATTCTATATCTATTCTGTATTATAATCAATGTTCTAAAATGGAGGGCCCCTTGTAAATCAGCTCCAGCTGAAGGGATACCTTCCTTAATTGAATCAAATGAAGTGAAATGAAAATGACAGACCTGCCATCATCATCATCGTCGTCATCATCATCATTATCATCATGATAACAATGCACTTGTATGTTATACTTCATTTCGTCTTTTCATCTTTAGGCCTTTGTTGAAAATTATCCTCAGTTCAGAAAAATGTCTGGAACTGTTTCGAAGCATGTTACTGTTGTTAGTGAATTATCAAGACTTGTCAGTGAGCACTGCTTGTTGGAAGTCTCAGAGCTTGAGCAAGACATTGCCTGCAGATCAGATCATGCGCAGCATTTACAGGTACTGTGACTAAATCCATGGCCACATCTCACACCAAAAGCCTTGTACGCACGTCTGACTTGGCTGGGTCGTTCTCCCACGAGCAAGCAATTTGAATCAAGGCTTAGATAGTGATAGGTGTAGATCTGCTCCTGGAGGCTTTTCTTATTACCAAAAGATTTGCTTCTCTGTTGCTGAAATAACAAGAGCTTGTAATACACGAGAAGCAAAGGATCTTATGGCTTTCATATGGGGAAAATTATGTATGCCTTTAAGGCTGCTTAGAAGTCATATTTAAGAGGGATGGTTGTTTTTAGGCTCACAATTTATTTTCATGCAAAGTCAGAGTCAGGATGTAGATGAGATAAGTTGAGCATTGATATTCCTGTAGACTGTATTTGATGAGGTTTGGATAACTTGGAGCAAGATTTCAATTGTTAACGGATATTGTTGTAGCTTTGTCATCAGCAGATGTCAATGCTAAATGTCTTACATTGGACCTTTTGCAGCTGCTACGTCGAATAATGAGCAATGAGAAGTTGACCCATTTGGACATAACAAGGCTTGTGCTGATATACACGCTACGATACGAGAGAAACACAAGCAATAATATCAAGGGTTTGCGTAATGAGCTTCAGAAACGAGGCGTCAACGATATTTATTTGAGGGTACAGTATTCATTACCTACCTTGTTAGTCCATGTGTTGTATTACGTATCGAAACCCTCGTGCATTGATGCCTGTTTCAGCATCTGCTTCTTGCCATGTGATATCTATTGCAAAGTTGCAAAAACTTACGTATTAAGAGCAATGCTGACCTCCAGGAATCTTAGGAATACAGCAACTGACCCAAGGTTACCCCAGAAAAACTCCAAAAATGGGCAGAAATGTTTCCCTTTTAGAGGTGCAAGGTCGTGGAACGGTCTCACAGCTGAATATAAGCAGGCATCCTCCCTGCATTACTTTAAACAATGTCTCGTTTAGTTGTAGATAGGTGTTCGCCATTTGGATTTTCTTTATTGTAGATATTTATTTTAGGTTGTTATAGGGTCTTCAATAGGGTTTTTCATAGTACGTGTAAGTTGAATTGTAATTAGGTTGATTTAGTTATATATTTATGATAGTTATTTTGTAAGTTTTTATGAATGGAGGGCCCCTTGAAAATCAACTATGTTGAAGGGCTACCCTCCTTGAACATGTGGAATAAACAAATAAATAAGTAAATCAATGAATAGATGAACAGATAGAGAAATAAATGCAAGAGCACAAGGAACAAGAAATGTAATTCCTTCGACTGGAATTGTACTGAATACGCAAGGAATTGCTCCTACACGAGTACAAAACTGTACATGAGCAGTGCGACGATGTCTGACCTACTTTCACGCAGATTACGAACAATTTTCACTTGTCATAAATGTTTACGTGTTAAGCATATAAAAACAACTAGACATGTGATTATGATATATATATTCATATTTTCAATCTCCTTTTTACAGGACAACCACTAATAACATCAATTCTTAATTTTTTAAATTTTTTATCCTGTTGAAAAATTCGTTGTTATTACCATTCTTATCACAGTTGGTACTAAATATATGTGGGGGATGTTAAAGTTACTGATCTATTTCGTGTAAGAAGATTTGAGCAGGTTGCATGGTCCATTGTAAGTTTGACTGAGAAATTTGCTCGCAACAGAAATCGACCAAGCTATGTCGACTCACCTGCATCCAGTTCGAATTTACCCATCACTTTGCGCTCAACGGGATCATTCGTGTATACTTCCTCGTAGCTGTTTAGCTCCGAATAAGCACTCCCTTCTGTAGGATACCTGCCCCACCAACCCTAGAATATACCCTTGATAAGCCAATGTGGATTTTCTGGTTTGTCAGCATTTCAGTGTAGCTTTTATACAGACAGTGTAGCATTTCACTGTCGTTTCTATGTTGACGATTCCCGTTCATGCAATGCATGCGTTTTGAATAATTTTGAATTTTCACTGCGTACAATTCGCCTTCAAATGCGTATGATTGAATCTTTTGTAGCTCATTCTGAACATGGTTGAATACGCCGGCGCCACCGTAAGGAAGAGTGACATATTCGGACAGAGCAAGAACGCCCTGGCAATGACAAAAAGGTTCATGAAGGGACTGAAGGTAACACCTTCCTTGTGTCTCATTTGGGATAAACATGCACATTGATGCGTTTGCTTTGAGTTTGTCTTCGGAAACCTTTCCAACAGAAAATTTTACACTACCTCTTCCCATTGACTTAATTTTGGCATCTTTTCTGAGAGAATTTCGTGCATCTCTTTTATGCTTGAATGAGTAGATGTAACATAATATTTACTTTTGGAGCATAGCTGTCGTAGCCATCTTTTGTTAAGTCAGGCATTTTTTATCATATAGGCATACAATCGTTATATAATATGTTTTCTATGATAAAGATCCTAGGTTCGAAGATTATCCTTTCTGTTTCTGGGTAATTTATCTATCTATGCCTATTTATCTATGTCTATCTATGTCTACCTATGCTTACCTATGTCTACCTATGCTTATCTATGTCTATCTATTCCTATCTATCTATGCCGATCTATGTATGCCTATCTATCTATGCCTATCTATCTATGCCTATCTATCTATCTATCCATCTGTCTTTCATCCAGCAGTAGAAGATTGTTTGGTGTAAAGTTCACCTTAAAATGCGACGAGGAAAGGAACTTGCTACCGTTCCTCTCAATGTCTTTGCTGGGAATGTTACCTCTATAATAAGGTTCTTGTTTCAAGTGTGGGACTCAATAATCGTCGCCTTCTTATTAATAGTCTTTCTTTTATAGGGCGTTGAGAATATTTATACTCAACACAAGCCTCTTCTTCATGACACACTTGATCAGCTAATCAAAGGAAAGATCAGAGATTTTCAGTTTCCATATCTTGGCAAGGAAATTCTTCGTGACAGGTATGAAACTGCATTTGCTGGCGTTTTTTACATCCATTTTGCAAAAATTTCCCTCATGAGGACCTTTAAAACATAAATTGTTAATGATGCGATGAATTCTGTTGAGCTTATTTGTCCATAGATAGGTAGATGGATGGATAGATAGATAGATAGATAGATAGATAGATCAATAGATAGATAGATAGATAGATAGATAGATAGATAGATAGATAGATAGATAGATAGATAGATAGATAGATAGATAGATAGATAGATAGATAGATAGATAGATAGATGGATAGGCATAGATAGATAGATAGGCATAGATAGGCATAGATAGATAGATGAACGATTATCGTTCAACTTTTTATTGCCGCCGTACCATCCGAAGTTAGCAGTTCAACCCTTCCGCCCACATTCTCCAACTGTGTCGCTCTTCTGCGACGCTGTGAATGTCCTTTATTTGTCCATAGGCCACAAGACATCATCGTTTTTATGGTTGGAGGGACAACGTACGAAGAAGCACTAACCGTGTATGAGCTCAACAAGACGAACCCTGGAGTCAGAATAATCCTCGGCGGAACAACCGTGCACAACACGGAAAGGTATGCAGCCATACAATCGATCGTATGATCAACACGTGCCATTCTTCTGCCTCATCTTTTTCTCTTGCTCTTCTTTCGGCAGAGTCACACAAGCTGCTTCATACGGTTCCTAAATTAGCTATCTTCATTCATTCCATGCTCTTTCGCTGGTGACTGAACTTCTCTGGTTAGATGCTCTTCATGTTACCAACTCCCCCCCCCCCTGTCCGTCACATTTAGCCGGGCTTGGGATTGGTAACAGAAATCCCTTGTTTTCGCTTCTGAGTGCTGGATTCTACAGAAAGTGTGCCCAATCATCGATGGCCAGTGATTGATCTTTATTAGAAATCATTAATCGCCACTCATCATACGATATCGTTGTAGACAATCATTCATCGAAAACCATGACTAATCAAGCTTCTCTCAAAGTATTAATATCACTTTGTCTTCATGTGCTTCTCGTTACTTTCCGAATCATTATTCAGAATCGCTAATCATGACCGTTATTATCACCTACCTTACCCTGTTCTGTTCAGGGGGAGAGATTGGCAGCTTAACATCCGTACCAAAATTTTACTACTTCTAGACTCCATAGTATTATTCTAGATACCTGATTCTAATCACTGATTGAATAAGAAAAAGTGGTTGATCAAGATTCAAATCTTGATAATTTTCTGAACGTTCATGCTTTTTCCAGTCGCCTTATTTTGCAATTTTCAGCATTAAGTGATTTTGATTTTCCAGTTTCCTTGAGGAAGTGAAAATCGCAACCATTGGACCTTCGGGAGGAGCTAGAGGGAAAACAAGTTCTTTCAGTTTGTCGTAGGTAATTCTGCCAGCGTCGGGAGTATCAACTTTATGTAATTAAGATTCAATGTAATTAGCGATCGATTTCCTATGTTTGTCATTTTTGGAGAGGCGATTACGTCATTTAGAGAAGGGTTGTGCAACACGCGGCCCGCCTCGTTTCTAATATGGCCTGCGCTGAAGTCAAATTTGATAAATAGCTGTAGTTTGTATGGCTCTCAATCTATGATTTAATTCTGAAAGGTGGTCCACAATCTGCCATCGAATTCTGAATAAAAATTTCGAAATGGGTCCTCCTTGACAAAACAGTCTTGATTTAGAGGATATTTAGCCGGGTTTCAAATGAATCTGTCGTTTGTGCATATTCTAATCTCAGCGAGCTATTTTATTTAACTTAGACTTGCGCGCTGATGTCATTATAGAAGGAAGCTAGAGATATTTTGCGTTATTATGTCAGTTTGTTCTCATTTTTCAGTCCGTTGACCTTCTGAAGTTCATAGTATTGATGTACGCAAAGTACTGACAGCAATTCAAAGGCTTTCGCATAAGGCGGCAACAAAAGCTTGTGACAAACTACAGCGATGAAGCTGAGCTCGTTCTCGAAGCGAGCGTAGAGGGAAATGAGAGGGAAATCGGCACCCTGTTAGAGAGATACCATCCTAAACACAGCATTTTTAGACAAGGGGGCGAATTTCTTTCCTTAGTGCATTTACCCCCAGCATTTCGCCAGGGCCTCATATTCTGCTGCGTGGAAAGATAAAAGGCAATGAGAAACTTACACAGGCGTGGTTCGAACCCGTAACCTTACTCTCACAATAGACTTGTTGTCGTGCCACCTTGTCAATTGCCTCTCTTCAGCAATAACCCAGTTATAACTTCAAATTTTAAAGCATACTCAACAGAGAATTCTAAGCCTTTTACAGAGGATAAGTATCGGTGATGGATAGACGCAACTACGCTGCATGGCACACTCGATTTCGATCATAGCAGAACGACAGACATGGATCGGGGTTTTCCCCACCAATAGGTTTTTATAAAGGTGTGTGCATAATACCACAGTAAGTACACTGCTTAGCAGAATCAATTTTGATTATTGCAGAGCCAAAGGCTGGAGCTAAGAGACTTTCTATGGAAGTGGATATTGATAAGCTGGTGCTCGTTTGCCTTCTCCTCCCGTAATATCGTTATTTTGAACAGCGCAGAACTTATACCCGTGATAACTGCATCACGATTTCTTGCACATACGTTTCTAAACTACGGCGCAAGTACCCAGAGCGAAGAGCATTGCATTTCTTTGTCTCGGCTCCTGAGATCAACTTCCCCACAAGGTCCTGCCCAAGACTATAATATTCTACCTAATTCTTCTTGGTCGAGCCGATGGCACTTTTTAGTAAGGTCAACTCTATCGAATTTGAGCTCGTGTGATGCGAACTTTTGCTAATTTGAACAAAATTTTCAGGTTCATTGAAAACTCCTAACAAAAAACCTCTATAATTCGAATCTCTGTAATGTCAACTTTTTGTAATTCGAATATTTTTACGACCTCCCAGAGAGTTCGAATTAGATAGAGTCGACTGTATATGGCAGTTCCATCCGGTCTTTCTAGCAAGCAGTCCTCCTATTTCTTGCACAGAACTGCGAAATATTCACTTCGGGCCTTGTTCGAACAGTATTTCCATACCCTTTTTGTGTTTAAACACATAATTTCTTGCATATGAATTGATCACTCAACCCCTTAGCTCAGTCAGACTTCTTACTTGGAGTTAAATTTATTTTGTTTTTAATGCTTCAGTTTTTCTTAGTAAAAGCCAAGCTTTTCTTCATCGTAGCTTGGTATTCTTCCGTTTCCTCTAAAGGCATCTGTTGATAACTTCTATAGGACATTTCTTTGCCATTGGAGAGGTGCCCTAAATTCATTTAAAGATCACGTCCACGTCCATAACTATCAAAATCATCTATTCAAGAAAGGGTCAAGGTTTGGATATAACATACAAGCATTTCACTTAGAGAGCACTGAAAAACGGGCGATTTTTGGTGAGAAAGCAAGCTCAACTCGTATAGTTTTGCTCAGGAAATTTCCATTTCGAAACAATTCAACTTTTATGAACAAACAGTTAAGCTTAACTGTTTTCAATTAAAGTAAACGAAATCAAATCTCAGAAGTGAGCAGTTTTTTGAGAAAAGTGGGAAAAAGAGTTTAGGGACTTCACTTAGAAAGCATCCATGCCAAAATGGCCGTTTTGGTGAAAAACATCATGCTTTTTTGATACAATTTATCAATATCCGAAAATGGTCGTTGCGCATACAGGTATCTTTGGGCTTGCAATAAAACTTTTGTGTACTCACTCTTTGGCATCGTATCAAAATTGTGACAACATAATGGCAGTTGAAAACGAAGGGTAATGAATGCCAGATTGAATAACAGAAAAACTCATCTTTTATAAAACGTGATAAATCTTTCAGATTTGAGTAGATTACAAAATAGATCATTTATATCAGCAAACTTCTCTAGGTTACACGGCTAATCTCGATTTTCATAGGAAACAGAAAAATAAGGGATGCGTTAACGGGAGATTTCATTAAGACATAAAAATTAAGGAGGGGTTTTTTATATAACACGGGAGACAATCACATGCTTATTAGGGGGTGATAAGTTTGAATGGATACAAAATAACTAAACAAAGGAAGCGGCCTGCTTTAACTAAGCCGATCAATGACGTAATGAAAAACGAAGTATTTTTAAAAAGAAGTGTACAATCTACAAACAGTGCTGGCAAGTGAACTGATCAGCTGTGGATGTAAGGACATCTGGAATTCAAAGGAATTGCAGTGGTTTTTCAGAAGCGATCTCCGTTCATGAATGTTTTAACGTGGGGATCTTCATGCCCCATTCGGCTGAGTATTGTTCGATGATTTTAGATTTTTATGTCTAAAATGCTCCTATGAGCCGTGCAAATATTATCACCATTATTTACCTTCTTGGCCACTGTGGGAAATATAGTACCTCCTGATGCCCTCACGTGCCAGCGAGAAGACGTTAGGCTCTCATTTTCCTTAACGAGAACTTGAGGTTGGAACGATAACGCGGAGACTTTAATTTAATTGCTAATTGCTGGTTGTTCTGTTATAAATCGGTTGTTTTTGTTGCTTGAAAAACGGTTGTTATTGTTAAACGAAAACACACAAGAGATTTTCTTGTGTTGATCTAATCGAAGATCCCGACACCGAATGCAGTTCATCGTGCCGTTTGTAATTACACACAACAATCGCAGTAGGGACAATCTTTCTAACTAGCTACTTTCTGCTTTAACCTCAAACTCGCCTTTACAGAAAGTGAATAAAGCTCGCCACGAAATAGCATCCATGCCTTCAAGCTTACTTTGAATACTGGTGCAAATGTCACTTACGACCCACTACATCCGGTATTAACAAATCTTGCCTCCGGAGATGATACTGACGTGACTAGATCATTTGCTTTCCCATTCACGATGAGACTTTGTATACAGCCAGTGAGACCAGGCCGGAGCTCGCTCGGTGAACCTAGATGGAAGTTTATGAGACAATCAGACAAAACTGCGCAATTCTCTAGGACTGATGGAAGTCGTTCCATTTACATTTAGAGTTTTTGCTTCGTTGAGAACAAACCTCACTGAGAAGCGCAAACTTTGCGCAAAGCAAAGAAACTGCAAGCACTGTGAATCACAGGCTGATTTGCGATTTTAACGACTTACCAAGAAAAGAAAAACTGATTGATACGGAGAGACGTTTATACGCAGTGTACACGCAGCCTTAGAAGCTGAATGGTAGCAAGAGGACTTGCAGGTTCTACAGGCATGTCTTTGCTCGTTAACTGGCGATTAAGTGATATAAAGTTGAACTACCATACTTGAGACAAGCGTCAGGGAGCACCTTGTTAGCGAGGGGTCATCCTGAGCCACGTTATTGCAAGAAGGGTTGCTGCTTCCTTCCTCGCCGTACCTTACCCCCAGTATTACATCAGGTGCTGATTAACTGCTATGTGAACAGAGAGAGGCAAAAGAGAAACGTAAACGAGGTTTGCCTCGAATCCCCGGGCCTTGGGCGAAATCGAGGTGCTGTAACCCATTTGCGACGAAGCCCCATAAAGGGTGCTTCAAATGTGCGTTTCGAGTGTGGAACTCAACTTGATTGAAGCCTTACCTCCAACAAACAAAGTCCCATTGACAGCAGCGCTTCCAAGTGCAGCAGCGAAAACGGGATACGAATCGACAGCTATTGTGAAATTCGATCCTGACCTGGCTACAACTACTGTATGGAAAGCGTTGTTGCAAATGAAGTATGACATATTGGCTCCTCTATTGAAGGCTATACTTGGATCGACCCATGCTATTCGACGTGTACCAACGTTTGTGTAGGCCAGAATCAACTGAAAGGTAACAACAGAAATCTTTTGCTATCAAGAAAACGAGGTTTAAGGATTTAAGTTCAAATAAAAAGATAATTTTTGACATATAAGCTTAGGAAAATTGAATAAACATCGCCATGTCAATAGACTAACAAGATCAAGTTCCTTGTCTGAAGCCAGTAATATATTCACCCACTTGTGTAAACTACCAAGAATCGATAACATCAATGCATTGTTACACAGGCTGGTACAAGATGAGCCAGAAAAGATAAAAAGGGTTCAAAATGCTACTGCAAGGCTCCTGGTAGGCGCCAGCGTAAAACTTCCAATAAAATCGACCTTAAATGATGTCCAATGGTTGCCTGTTGCATGCAGAATTCATTTAAAGATATAAATGCTGATATCTTAATGCATTTGGAACATTTCTCTCGAATATCTTGTTTACCTGTGGAACAAATGGGTCGTTGCTCGTGCAATCAGATCAGCTGGAGGTGAATTTTTACTCGAGATGCAGATAAATCGATTGGCGCAACAGCTGATCGTTTGCTGACGCAGTCCAATTTATCGAATTAGCTCTGTAATAAGATCCCTATCCAACCACTTGGTTTATCTATAAAAATTCGCTTTAATTACTTTTTACTACAATTCAACTTATTTGTTATTCTTTATTCGTTAGTCATACTCTAGTTTACTCTTTTTATTCATTTTACTTCATCGTTGATTGCAATCCCTTGTTTCTTGAAATGAAAAAATTCCAATTATTATTTCTCTGGAAGAAACTTCCGTAGTCTCTAATGAAAACGAACTCAGTGTGATTCTGTAACTCGCTTTTCAAAGACATTTTTGATCCTTAAAAATCAACGGTGTATTTCTAAGCATTTGAAGTCTCTAAACATGTAACGAGCCTATGACCTTTGCAAATATATAGCGCTGTAAGAATTATATTCAGTGATGTTATTATCAACATTAAAGACCCTATTCAACAAAAACTATGATTGCACTGGGATGAACATACTTGACCCAAATTTTGCTCCAGAAGTAGTGAAACACCGGGAGTTTTGCCCACTAGGTGCCACAAAATGCCATTTCGTTGTGAAGTTCTAAACCTCATTGACACAGAGAATGATGCTGACGTCACTAAGTTTCGTTCTATGGAAGAAGCGGAAAGAGAGGTTTGAATGAACGTACAAAGAGAGATGCTTCATTCCATGGAAAATCGAGAAAAGAATGATTCAGAATTAAGGATCAGTTTTTGCTATGCAGGGACCAGGTACGTGGAGAAAATCTCGGAAAAGACAGGACAAGGGCAGGATTTGGGAGGGGCCCGAAAATTCTGGAAAATACGTACATATTGGTGCTGTCAGTGGCTCAGCGTTTCAACTCATAATACAGAGGTTGTGAGTTCGATTCCTCCGCGTGTCACAATAAAAACGCCATTAGTGAGGGAGGCAATGGGAAACCACCGCATAAATTCTAATTCCCTAGAAAAAACTCAGAGCCCTGTCTCTGGTTTCTGATAAGATCGAAATCGATTATGCAACGCAGCAAAAACATTTGCCACATACAATGGCGAAGAATGGCTCGAATAGGAAAACAGTCTACCTGCTGGAGTGTACCCATTTCCGGTCACTCGGAGGGTAGGTAAAACAGAAGCATAGCAACGAGAGATATTCCTTGACGACGATGCATCTCTGTGTGCCCTGAAAATATAAAAAACGAGTTCAATATTTTCATGCACTGTAACAAACTTCTTCCAATTGTCCCTCTCAGGGGGGTCATGGCTTCAGATCACCAGATGCGCAAATCCTTGCAGAAAAACTTTTCTGGGTGACAGTTAGGGAATTTAAATGGCGAGGGAATTGTCACATCGTCTATTGTTAGCGTCAAACAGGAGCTGAAGAAGAAGAATTTTCACGAGGAAACGAGGGATGGTGGTGGATATATGCGGGAGGAGGAGGCCAAGAAGACGATGGGTGGACTGCGTGAGAGAGGGCACGAAGGTGGCAAATGTAACTGAGGAGGACGCGTTGGACACAGCAAAGTGGAAAGGAAGGATTCGCACCGGTGACTCATGCCATGCCCTGATCTTTTGCAACACTTATGTCACACATAGTGGCTAAAACGTACCAAAGCTCTTTAAACTAAGTTATAGATCCAACAATAACAAGGTTCAAAGCGTTGAATCTAGCATCTGTTCCCAAGCGTTTTATCTAATTGTTTATGGCTTCGCGAGGTGATGGTTAAGCATGTGAACTCATAACGCAGGGGTTGGTCCGTTCGTATCCTGCATGTGACACAATAAAAACGCCCTTTGCGAGAAAGGCATCTCGTGAAGTCCACTTCGCTAGGCCAAACTCAGAGCCCTGTCTCTGGTTTCTGCTGCGCTCAAAATCGAGTATGCAACTTCATTTCAATTAAAACTAGTATATATTAAATGAAAAATCATACGTTAGATCGAATACGTGATTCTGTGTTGGATCTTGGACTTGGAAGTCCTTGATACAGCCACGAAAGGAATTTCGACCGCTTGGATTCTAAAAAGAAACGAGATATGCAATGTATAGCTTCGCGTATTTTTGCAGTTGTAAATCGACATTAAGCCCTGGATATAATTATTATTACAGGCTGTATGTGGATATTTTCAAGATGGGGTACAAAAACCGAAATAAGAACAGAATTGTAAATAGAATTTGAATTCTCTAACGGCGTGAATTCCCATGAACTTACCTGTAGCATTGTTAAAGAAATGCCACTGGGTATGCTTCCAAAGTAAAACGGATAGTCGATGTGCATTTCTTGCATACCGTTTCCATGCCGCATGTTTTGGTACTCCTTCGTCTTCGCAATGAGCATTGCTCCGAACTGTGACATGCGCAATAGATAGACCTGAAACGGGAACAAAGAGGTTAAGTAGAATTATGCGTCTCTCTCGCATTCTGAATAGCCTACAGGAGCTCAAATCAAAGTCTATCGCGCGCGAAGTCGGGCATACCCTTTCCAGGAATTCACAAGAAATATCAATATTAGATCAAAGGGGTGACCAAGGTATGCATTAAAACTACTTGGACATACGCACATTTTTCTTTTTGGTTTGTTTGGATGAGAAAAGAATCGTTGGGTCTACAGCAAAGGCCAGCAAAGGAAGTGAGAGAGGAAAACTAAAAAGAGCTACGACGAACTTAGGACGCTAGGGTAGCTCAGTGGTAAGATTCTTGTGCATTGATCCGATGGTCAATGGCTCGAGTCCCACCGTCAGCTAAACTTTCACTTAGAGTGAGGAGAGTCGCCAGCTCTCTGTTATTCCAAGCGTAGGATCCAAGAGGTGTGGTCAGGTCAAGAGGAAGGACCAGGACGCTGTACGATAAGTAAAATACTTCTCAGTGTCTAAAACGTCTACTTTTGACATCTAAGTAGAATCATGTAAAAAAAGATGAATTATGATTTGCAATAAGACAAGTAACAGTATTCTAGAAAAATAGAGGAAGGCAAGACGTTCCAAGAAAGCAAGTTATTTGAATAAAGAATGATTGGTGGAATCGAGTTCATTCTTATATGCCTCGGGGGAGGGGGTACAATATTTCGCAAAAGTATCTGTAAATGATGGAATTCGCAATCATTCTGCTGCGTTGAATCGATAAGATCAATGTGTCGCAAGGATCTTTGAGCTTCACAGTTATTGCAATAGCCTTACATTTACAAACCAATGATGAGAATATAAATTTTTTCTGCGCAAGGATACAGTGACATGGTAATTTGTTACTGAAATTGTTCACTCGACTTTTCGGCATTTTGCGAATCAATTGGAAAAGGAAAGCAAGGTTGATCATGCTAAACATAAACCGAAACACAATGGCAGCCCCATCGAGTGCTTTATATAGAAAGATCTATGATTTATGATTTCCAGCTTTGCGAATTAATCTCAGCAGAAATTTTACAGGGAATTCATCAAAATTCGATGCAATTATAAGGAATAGTTGCCGCGCTCACAGGAACGAAGGAGCTACTATCGCTCCACCTTTACAAGGAAATACAATGTAACATCAAATACCTTCACCCACTGCCCAAGAGCATAATTTCTTGTCGTTGACATTTTCACTAATCCACCGCCAGAGTTGAACTGATAGACCAGCTTGCCATTCACCAGCTCCAGCGATATGAATTGACGAGTTGTCGTATTTGAAGCGAAAAATACGACCCCATACGAACTGAAGGCTCGGAACTCCAAGGTAAGCAAGAAACTATGAAGAGAAGGAGAAACCACCATCAATATCATCGTAGATGCAAAATGACAGATGACGAATCGAAAATAAATGAAAAACAGCCAATGGCTATCATAAGGCTACTCACTTTGAGGGCGAACGAGAGTTTTGTCAGCCGACTTAAACATTACTATTATATAAGGTAAATATAGCTAAGGTGTTTTAAAAAATTACATATTTTGCATTGAGATAATCTAATATGCTAATTCACTTGTATTCATGGGTTGCTATTAGTAGACTTTGAGATGAAGCATGAAATCGTAAGCTAGATTCGTGGCATCAGTGCTTTCCCTCCATAAGAACTAACTAAATCGAAACAATTTCAGCGAAAAGCAAAGAATAATGACAGAAAATTAAAAAAGACGAATCAAAGAGGCGCAAGAATGGATTGGGAATTGGCAGCAAAATAAACAGACATGCTCCATGTGGAGCAATGAAAGTGTAGCTAAATTTCCATAAGGCCATGACTGCGAAAACAGGGGAACTCAAATGAAGAGAAGGCAAGATAAAGTCATATTTGTGTAAATCTTGTATAGGCCACCATTCCTCAACATAACCCACTAAAAAAAAAAATCTTTCGGGGGAACTTCTGTGTGGGATTGGAAATTTCGTATCGTCGAATGTCAACTGATGACGTCATAGCACGAAGAAGAAGGACAACAGAAAGTCAGTGGGATAAGTCAGTGTAAGAGAAACTACATCGCTTACATAGCAGGATCTCCGTAACTAAATCTAAATGGCAGGCAATGTATTTTATCGCAAAACGAGGTCGATAAACGCATTTAGGGGTAACATACATTTGTGTTGAGGTGAAACAAAGCGAACTTTGTGAGTAGCAGCCTTTATCCGGCTTTTCCATTGGTTTGGTAATGATTATCAAAATCAACTCCAAGTATGATACATAAAGTAATATTGATTATGATCAAATTAATAAATGAGGAAATTGATGAAAAGGTTGTTTCTTCCACTTACTTGACTTTCAGATAAGATAAAATGAGTTGATTATTCGATCTCAACGCCAACGTACTGAACGCAGTGTGAATGCCAACTTGTTTGGCATTTCCATCGTACTGCGGCCCGGATTTTCCAGCTGCACATGTGGGGGGCAGAGTGGTGGGTGGAGGGGTAGTTGGCCGGGGAGTGGGGGAGATTACTTGCAGTAATGGGACTCCAGCCAAAGAAACAGCTGTACTTCGAGGTATCATCAGCTTCATGTAACTAAAAGAAGAAAGGAAAGAGAAAAGTGAAAAGCAGCAAGTGGTTGATTAATGAATCAAATTCTCCTGGAAAAGGAGCTGCAATGTTTAAACGGTGTCAGGATAGCACGATGGTAAGAATCTCGCCTGTTCATCTTGTGGTCAGTGGTCTTAATCCACTTCCAACTAAACTTCCACTCAGAGTGAAGAGAGTCACTAGCTCTCTATAATTCCAGGCGTAGGAATCATGAGGTGTGGTCACGTCAAGACAAAGGATTCGGATTCTCTCTTCAACGTTTCTCAGTATTTAAAAATCTATATTTGGATGCTAGGCAGAAATCATAAAATAAAATGCATTTAATACAACATGGTTGGACTGAAAAATCTTCATTATCAGACCACATGAAGGACGATACTAAAAAAATTTGAACGGAATTGATTTGATCTTTAATCATTTGCTGTTTCCCCCCTTGCCATTAAATTGCTTTGCAGTCATGGTTTGGATATTTACGGGTAAACACGGGGGTTAACATGCAACTTACTCGATCTTATTGACTAGAACTCGACGGAAATCTCCTTTGAAGCTTGCTGTCACGGGGAATTCCACGGCTGAGTTTGACGTGTCAGCAAATATCCAAGTTGGTACGCCTCCAAAGTATATCAAACCGTTCAGCTGAACGCTAGGAGCCAAACCACTTTGAAGCTGCTGGTTTTGCGATGTACCGTCCACAGATACGCTTATACTAGATGAAAATCAGACAAGAATTAGCAAGGTGAGACATTTTGTGAACGGTGAACCATCAATGGCTAATCATCAGCTTGGCTTATCAGACGGTTAAAGATTTATAAAAATAATTTCGGATCTTTTTAACAAGATGTAAACAGGGTTATTGAGTTTCTATTTCTGTTAAATGGTTGGCCTTAATTGTCTTTTTAACTACTTTTATGATGCCAACCTCAAATAAATAAAGCATCATTATATCAATAAAAAAGCTACATTTAAATAGCCAACATCTACAGACCATCAAGTATTGTTGGTCCTGAAAATAAGCAACATCCTACATTCAAAAAAGCGAGTAAAAGTGGCATTGTCAACATCTATTCATCGGCTTGTGTTATCATTATTACAATTATTCTGAACTCATGAAATCTTTAAAGTTCTCATTCTTTTCTAGAAACTTTTTCTACTTTGTATTTCTCGTCTGTTTTTTTCAAGTAACCAAGTGCAAAGTACCTATTTACAGAGGCTTGCAGGTAAACAATCCAATAAATGAAGTTTGAAAATTTCTCAATCAAATTCAGCACGGGAACACAAGGAAAAAGTAAACGTGACGAGCAAACTTGAAAGCTTTCTTCCTTAAACCAATAAATATGCAAAGGGATGAACAATGATGTGGCAGAGCCACAAAACACCCCGCCGGGACATGTTCCTATAAAGCTCACAAAACTACTCACAGTGTAGTGTCCGAGAAAATGACGGACAAAGTATGGTACTGGCCACTGTTCAATGTTTGAGTTCTTGTGTAAAGATTGTTTCTGGCATTTCTTGAAGAGTTTTTGTAATCAAGAAATATATTCCCGTGATAGAGTGCTATGTAAAACTTCGCTCCCTGCAAGGAAATCGGATATTGATGGAATGGCGCAGAATATCCTGATGCATGTTTAGACAATACTAAAAATGAATCAGAAACCGTTTCAGAGATAATTTGGAGCCTTTTTCTACTTCAATAGGAACTGCAAAGTGCATTAAAAAGGGGAAAATCTCGTAAAAGCTTTTGGAAGAAAGAGAAAGGCTAAGAGAAGAGAGAAAAGATATCATGTTATTTGAATTTTGATTTGAAAGAAGACAAGCTGTAGGATTTTAGGAAGGAAGAGTGAGACAAGACGCTCCATACATGGCAAATTGTGCTTTGTATCAAATGATTTGCATTAATTAGCCTAGAGCTATTAGGCATGACAACCTTAAATAAAGCATTTACTATTATCATTATTATCAAGATCTTGGGATGAATGATAATTTGCAGGAAAATAGTTTGAGAAATTATGTATTGGCGTTTAGCGACAGTTCGAAGGGGAATAAAACAATGTCATGATGTCTGATAGCATGAATGATAAAACAATATGAAGACGGAATGTCATTAAAAAATGACAAGAAGAATTATTGATCACGAAAGATTTGGTAAACACAAGATTATAGCTAAACATCATACTGATCTCCATAGATAAGTAAATAGATAACAATATTAGTAAATATCACATAATTTTACCGAAAATATAAGTATAAGATGGCTTAAGAAATATGGAATAAAATCATCAACAAGCAAAAAAATGCAATGAGGAGAAATTCGATTTAGAAAAAAAGAAAAAAAATCAAAATTCGAAATTTTCACCAGGAAGAGGGCATCAAATGCAAGCAAAAGTAGAAAAACAGAAGTAGGATCAGACTTACTTGGTATTCGGAATAAAAGAGAACACCATTTGGATCTGTAGACCTAAACTCGATGAGCAGAGTTCTCAAAAATTGCGAAGGTGTCGCAGCCGAAGCATAGCCGTTCCCAAGGAAACGGACGCCATTTTGAATCTGCAAGTCACAAACAAGCAAAAAAATCACTCCCAATAAATGCATCGAAAATCAGCGAGCGAGTACATCTTAATTTCGTACTTGGGAATAAGCATATATCGATAGATACCTGTGCCAGACAGCGGCCGAAAGTTGTGCCTTTGGAATACAGCAAAAGCCTGGCATCGTTCAACCTGATGCTATCCATGCCGCCTGTTCCATTGTTACTCAAACGGATGTTTGATATGCATCCTGCGAAATACTGGCCGGTGTTGAGCTGCCCAAGCCTGAAAATCGAAGACAAAGACGCCAAAATAAGCATCACTTTCAAAAACTGTTGATATCATCTTGGGATTGACGCTGTGACAATGAGACTAAAAGCCGACATTCTGACTATGGTAAGAATATTTTATACCATGGTGGGCTGCTTGACGAATTTCTTTGCGACCAAATGGCCTTGAGAGAGTGTGCTTAATGTCATTCAAAAGAGGCTAGCAGTAATGGCGAAGACTCTGAGCCAAGTCAGATATCTTTTTGATAGTTATGCACAGACATGAATGCTCCCATGCTGTTACGTGCATTGGGCAGTAAACGTTCTCCGATGATGCAGTTCGGCCCTAGCATTCTGCATCCGGTCAAAGTGAACGCGATGCTGACTGACCGCAGGGCTTGATGGGACGTTCTCCTCCAGCTTGCATTTGGTCCCACTCATTTCTTCTTGCCTCAGGTCGCTGCTTTTCTTGCATACCAAAGGTCAAGTACTTGATAATAGCATTCGTGGTACATTGAAATGGAACACTAGTTAACGAAATTTGCCATACGAATCGCGTATTCTAATCCTTTAAAGACAATACTGAAGTATTCATCAGATGATTGCAGTAAGGCCCTTGAGTTTCAGCTCAGTTGATTTAAGTAACTTAGCATTAACGTCTCTTTCCCCCAGGTATTGAAATCAAATGCATATCAAAAATACATACTCAGACGCATTGACTCCACCAAAGAAAACCGCCGTGCCTTCCTCCAAGAGTGGCAGTGATGAATTTACTTTTTCGGGTGCGGGGCCTGTACCAGTTGCCACTGAAGTCACAGACAGTGTAAAATGATTGGTAGACCTCTCGATTATCGCCCTGTAAGAGTTGCCATCTGCATACGAGCCCCTTGATTGAGTGTTAGCCCTGCTCCTGAAGCGAGCATTGTTTGTCAGCACAAAGACATTTCCATTTTGAAGAATGACGGAATACACAAGCACCTATTGGGAATCAAACAGGCTCAGTAGCTTTTGGTACACGCGATAAAGCGACGTGGTTGGAAAAAGTGCATAGTAATAACATGGGTAAAATCAAATACCGACAGTATATGAACATGAATTGATTAGAAAGGGTAGCTATTTGAAACTTTTGCGCAATGAACGATGGAAGAATTTATAAGAAAAGGATGAAGCAAGATCTCTAACAAATCGACGGACAGATGAATAGATTACTAGATTGATTCACTAAATCTTGGGCTGATTGATTGAGCAGTTCATTGACTGATTAAATGATTGGTCAGTTGGACGATTCTTTGATTAACTTATTTATAGATAAAAAGATTATTGCATCATTGGTATAGATTCATCCATTTATCCGATCATTGATCGATTAATGGGTTGATTAACTGATAGAGTGGTCACTTCAATTATTAATTGGTGGCTTTACTTGCCTACTAAGCGTTGATTTAAACGATTCATTTACAAACAAATTTAGAAACAATGAATCTAGGCGCAATACCATCTTCTTCAAGTTTCATAATCACTCGACTGTCATGATTCTCATCCACCCATTCATGCGCCGATCTTGTTACAACATGACGACAAAACGGGAAAGGAATTCAATCCAAAATTGGTGTAAACTTCCTACTTACGTTCCTTGCACTCTTAACAGCGAACAAAGTCCCATTTCCGTGCAGCGTTCTGAAGTCGAGTTCGATTCGTGAGTAATTTCTAATGCTAAAATTACCCATCTTAAGCTGAGCGAACCCGTTGCCGGAAAAGCTGGTGCCAGATATGGTAGGAAGTGATGGCACAACGCTGAAATTGGGAAAAGAGAACTAAACATTTACAGACATTGTATTTAGATCAACTTTCGTATTTCCTTATCAGATGGATCTATCAATCACTGACTTTTTCATCAAATAATGACCCATTTATCCGCTGAGAAGTGAAACAATTGCTTAGAATAGAGAATGGCATAGAGGCAGCTAAGAAAAACCTGATTAGGTAAATATTTTATAATAATTATAATTATAAGGTAGTTATAATTGCACTGTTCATCCGCACGCCCATGGGTTCTTGCATCATCCCAAAGAAGAATTTCTGACACTGAGAAGCTTTGCTTATCAAGCAGTTTCCTGGCCCTTTCTCATAATGTGATGTCGTTTCAAGATTCCAATGATTCTTGAAACATAAGGTAGATTTTAGGGCACTGAAAAGTTTATGCTTATCAAATAGTGTCCTTATATATTCTCATTATGTAACGCTAAATCAAATTCTCTTACGATTCATGAATCAGAAGTATGTATTCAGAATGCTGTAAGCTATGCTTATTGAGCTGTATATTGGTCCTTTCCCCATCCGACATACGTCAGGATTTGTACATGCTTGGGATTACAGAGAGCTGGCCACTCTTTTCAGTCTGAGCGGAGGTAAGCTCAGGTTTTGCCTCAGACTGCCGACTGCAGGGTTTGAAACCCAGCACCGTACGCCCTAAGCAAACCTAACACCTATACATGGGTTACAATCGTCGTAAGGTGAAAAAATTACAGAACACGCACGAAAGACTTACACTTGGCTAGCATTGCAAAAGCCTGGCTTGTGAGTGGCTGTTGTGTAATTCCAAAGAGACACGTGATCTTTGTTCAGTATTACATTATCGATGCATCCAGAGAAGGGAAGAGCAGTTGCATTGATCTGCAAAGATAGGGGAAAAGAAACTGAAAAACTCCATACCGGTGATTGAAAATAAAAATTGCATGCTAAGCTTACTTGCTCTTCTTTCATGAAATCAGATCACCTTCAAAATGGATATCACATCGAAAGAATAGGAATTTCGAACCTATTTGTCAGTTCTAGTAGGAAGAGGAGGCATCAGAGCAAGATCTCATTGTATACTCGGGAATGGGATGAGAAAATACTTGTAATAGATAAATCCGTTAGGAAAGAGTTCAGGAAGGTAATAATGAAGGTTTACATACGACGACCGTAGTGCAATGTTTCATGCTTGTAATCAATGGTAAATAGGTTCGTTCTGCTACTGCAATGATTTGGACTCAGAGACAGATACGAGTCATTCCGAAAATCGAACATAACGGAAAATTGGCAAAAATGAGAAGTCATGATACTTTTACACCAAAGGGTCTGTCTGGTGTCTAGGTTAAATGATTACTATACCCAGTTGGAATTGTTTTTACGGTCCACCATGCCGAAGGAGCGAGAAGCTTTTGTAGCCAGGCTAGGAATTTGGTTTGCGACAGTATGAAGGCGATTAAATCAATAAAGCTGCTTCGAATGAGGCACAACTTCAGCAATGAAACTTTTTTTATTAGTGGGTTATGTTGGGGAAAGGCTATGGTGGCCTATACAAAGCCCCAACACAGGAAGAAAGAAGAAAGCGAACAGCTAAGAGGTGAAATATCTCAATGCAAACTGATACTGCTACTTATGGGGGGAAAAGCAGATATCATGCTGCATTGGTCTGGCATTATGATGAACTATAAAGCAGACTTCATTACGTTCTAAGTCTCATCCACAGAAAGCAATCCGTACATACTACCAATGCTTAAAAGCTTACCATCTCAGTTGGCGGCAAGGCTCCGAGGAAGAGCGATGCTGTATCAGTTAGCCGCATCGATGCTGAATCTGCTCCGATGTATGAACTGTACGTCCGTGAGTAATTGGAAGCCAAAACGCTGACCGTCAAACGGCTATAGTCTCCTTGCCTGGTGAAGAATTGATGCACAATGATTTGGTTGGCAATCAAACCCACCATTAATCCAAAATGCTACGAGCAATTATTTTCTATGACAAAGTCATAAAAGCTCTTACTGTTTGAACAGTCAAACAAGTCTAAATATTTGCTACCAATATTCATCGTTATCACTATTTTTATCATAATCAAAATTATCATTAAAAAACTATAATCATCATTGAATTTAATTTAACAATGAAATAGAGTTCAGCTAAACGTGACAATCATCACTCTTCGGATAGCAATTTATTGTCAACTATCCGCCTTAAGTTTTAAAAAAAGAAAGATTTTGCGTGCAATGTCAGCAGACTTCGGATCTGTTCAGAAATTGAGCCGCTCTCTTTGTGAACAAATGCATTGATGCACAAAATTTCAGCCACAGTGAAACCATAGCAAAACCACAGCTCTGTTCATTTGTGCGTTTTAGCAGGAAAAATACTGACTACGTGCGACTAAATCCAAAGGTGCTCTTGGCAAACACTTCTAAATAACATTCAGTCCGTTGATGCAAACTTTGATAGTATAGCAACAGCAAAAAAAGGATCTTGATTAGAGATTTCAAAGCTAGTTCCGGAAAAATAAGCAAGTTTACGCATTCATTCCAATCGACTGCTTAAGTAGAAATTTAAAATTCAAATCGTAAAATTAGCTCAAAGTTTTTGAGCGTGGCTTTTCCACCATGAGAAACATACCTTGTTGCAAAGGCACGACGCCAAAATCCATCTGATACTCCAACAGCCCAATTGGTCACACTTCTTTTCTGCCCATTCACGGTATACTCAAAAACAACTTTGGTGTCCACAATCTTTAGTGACATTTTGTCCGTCTGAAATACAAAGAAAAAACAGTTAGAGACATCTAAAATGCCTTATCTAAGGTGGTAAAGCAGAAACTTGCTTTTAAGAGAAAATTTAGAAAAAAATTCACCTAGCATGAATATAGCGAATCGATTGATCCGATGGGCTCTTGGGTGTAGAAAATAGGGAAGTTTGAACAAAATGAACGGCATTGCACAAGGGAAACGAATGGCATCCCACACGGGAGCCAATTTACGAGATAGAAAACGCCAACACAAAAGAAGTGGTAAAATTTTTCCAAACTCTTCCAAAGACATTCTGAAACTTTATTCTATGATGAATTTCAGACTGCAAAGCTGCACCACATTGAGTTTATACTGTGACAAGCGTTTTTCGTGTCAGCCCTTATCACGATCCTAATTGCTTCTGTTTTTAATGCATGTATCGGTTTCACCTTAACAATGCTGCTAAATGCTAACGCCTTTCTCTGTACATACCGTTGATGCTGTTGAGGTGTTCCCAAAGTGCATCAGCAATGCGTTTCTTTGCGTTGTCTTGAAGTCCATTTGCATCTGACTGTAGGCACTTGACACAAAAGCAGTCAGGGGGGGTCTGTACCTAACAGAGTTACTGCCGTTCAGTCGAATTGCGGTTTGCATCTAGAATATGCGAAAAATCTGCTCGGTTACAGGTTCTCTGTTACAAGTATTTTCAAGATATTGGGAGGCATTTGATGCACTTGCAAGCACTTAGCATTTAGAGTTATGACCGTAGAGCCAATAAAAACAAGGCGTACTGAGTCACAATATTCCACTTTACCGTAACTATCTTTTAGTAATGAATCTTAAATAGGGCGAGAGGGCTTTCGAATTTTCAAAGCTTTTCTAAGCCCACCATGCATGTCGGTATCAATCACGCGAACCTAGGTTTAACGTCAGCTTCGAAGGATGGCGAGATGAGTTGTGCGGCTAGACATCGAAGAGATCGCCCACAAGGAGTCTGGCGTCACTCGATCAAACTTGGCTTCATTCACTTAAAGGAAACTCTATAAGCTGATCGGTCAACCATCTCACAGTGATGGGGGGGGGGGGGGGCTGCATTGCGTATATTTCAAAGAGAGAGACTAACTTGATCAGACCTATCACAAATCTAGCTCAAAAATCTTAGCAGTCAAATGTAATTCTGGTCTCTAATTTTTATTCCTTCAAAACGAATGATATTCGTATGCCCTCTGGTACACTACTGGGAAAAGGAATTGGGACGAAATCAAGGGCTTTAGGTCCAATGTACCCAAAAAATGATAAAAAAAAGCAGGAGGGAGGAAGGATTTGAATGGACCTAAAATTGATCCAACACAAACCAACCTTCTGTCGTGAGTTATGTTGGGGAAAGGCCATGTTGGCCTATGCAAAGCCCCGAGAGGGGAAGAAAGTTGTAGGCTACGAGGAGATCAAGATCAGATCAAGTTATCACTAGACAAAAGAAGCGAGAAAATCCATACCCGTCCGATTCTTTGCTTCAATGCGGCCAATTTCGACTGAATGCTAGCCAGGCGATTGTCAACTGTTACTTTTGAGGTATTGAACTGCTGTATCAGCCTTGTTATATTATTTATGTTGTCCATCGGTGAATTTTGCGAACTCTCTAGCTTGCTTGTGACATTATTGACTGCAAAACAAACATCACAAAATCAAGCTACTCAAACGAGCTACAGGCAAAACACAGACGATTTTACTGGCAGGCAAAAACTGGCTAGACTTTCAGAAGTTCAAAAAACCATTCACGATAAATGCAAAGAAGATCTTAATAAGTGACTAAAGAGATTCTCGTGGCAAAAAAGTGCGATGCAAGTAACGCTAAATTTAAGCTGAAGTCGTTTGGTGCAAGAAATTACGATGGTGCATCTGTAGTCACCTCTTATGTCACGTCAGAGGTCAGAGGACAGAGGACAGCCGCTTCCATGTTTATCCTGCTCCAAATGTCCATGATCGTTGAGGATTCCCTCCACTTGCCCGGTTGATCCATGAGAGCTTCTCTATTCCTGTCTCGTACCGATTCTTTACCTCGCCTTTTGCCTGTCATCACTAGGCTCTCGATTTGATTACTCCTCATTACACGCCCGAAGAATTCGCTGTACAGACTTCGCAAGAACTCTCCTTTAAAGTTGGAAAGAAAAAAGGATGGCTTAATCTTACCTGTGTCCCAGGCCTGCTTTAGATTTGAAGTCGCTGCCTTTGAGGTGCTGTTGATATTTCGAACCACGGCGGCCATTTCAGTAATATTCACCCGGAGGCCTCGTGATTCAGTAATAGCTCTGTAACTGGCACTGGTGATATTGCTTGACTGTGAATCAACAAGGCTTGAAGACCGCTCCAGGCTGTGTGGTCGACTGCCATACTCAGCTGTCACGGACAAGGAGTTAACAAGTGCCAGTAGGGTATTGAATCGAGATGATACCATGTGGCCAGTGCGTTTTACTGACTGGTATGTATCATTGGACAAAGAAACGTTCTGTTGAAGGCCTGAAAACATTTCAATTTCAATTATTTGAAAAGTTTACTTTTTTGAAAAGAAAGAGATACGAAGCACTCAGAAGAAACTATCTACCTGCTATGAAACAGTCAAAAGGTGTCTACCTACACATGGTACAATATTCATTTTTCTAAGAAAATCTTGTCAGTTTCAGTGGCACTGATCATTTCTGACTTGATTTTATTGGAGAAATGTACATCAGTTTGTTTACAGTTCAAGGTATCATTTTCCAATAGCAAAGCTAGTGCCACGCGATCACAAATGCCGGCTGCAGCAATTATCCTATCAAAGAATCGCTATGAAATGATATAATTAGAAATGATATGATATGATATGATATGATATGATATGATATGATATGGTATGACATGATATGATATGATATGATATGATATGATATGGTATGACATGATATGATATGATATGGTATGATATGGTATGACATGATATGATATGATATGGTATGATATGATATGATATGATATGATATGATATGGTATGACATGATATGATATGATATGATATGGTATGACATGATGTGATATGATATGATATGATATGATATGGTATGACATGATATGATATGACATGATATGATATGATATGATTGACATAATATGATATTACATGATATGATATGACATGTTTGATATGATATGACATGTTTGATATGATATGACATGTTTGATATGATATGACATGTTTGATATGATATGATATGATATGATATGACATAATATGATATGATATTACATGATATGATATGACATGTTTGATGTTTGATATGATATGATTGACATGATATGATTGACATGACATGTTTGATATGATATGATATGATATGATATGATATGATATGATATGATATGATATGACATAATATGATATGATATTACATGATATGATATGACATGTTTGATATGATATGATTGACATGATATGATTGATATGATATGATATAATTTATATGATATAATTTATATGATAGGACATGTTTGATATGATTTATATGATATGATATGACTGATATGATATTATATGATATGATATGATACAATTTCATTAACATTGGCGATTAACTTCTAAGACAAATAGCATCCTGAAGCTAATAACGACCATCTTCCAAGGTAAATAATTCTTATATTACCTATAAAAGAGAGAAGAAATAAAACCTCATAAATTTTTAAGTAAAACCTAGTTGCAACTAAAGGAAATCTTCTCTTTACAACAATCCTACCATAGTATGACAACTTCACACAATCCGCATTGACTGCATCTACCAGCACAGCAGAAATGTCAAACAAAAAATTACCTTTAAGGTTATTTCTCTGCCCAATTGCCTGCGCAAGAGTTTGTCTGCTTCGATCTAGGGATGTCGATGCCTTCCTTGTCAAATTCTGATTTCCCGGCTGCTGCAACTGAATTCGAAAATGGATATGATACAGTAATTCAGAAGATTTTTTACATTGCAGGCAGCCCCTGACAAACTGATAAAACCAATGAAGAACGATAACAAAAACGGATTCCTCCGGGGGAAGGGGGGATCGAGGAATAAAAATTCACTTACAACGCGGAGGACTTCTTGTACCGATCGGTTTGCTTGCGATGATAGCTCCAAGGACTGATTGATCAATCTTGATATAGACTGATATCTCTCCACCGCATTAACAGCATTGGCACCGTGAACTTTTGCACCAGCAAACGTACTAAAATAGCGCGACAAGAATAGTATAGTGTCTCTTGTACATTAATGGAAATCATGCAAGGTTATGTTTCACAGCGCTTTCAGAAATACCAGAAGTGCAACAAGATAAGGCCGTCATTCTGTTATTAAATATTTTCTCATTTCTAGCTCCTCTCTCTCAGGGTCTGTCTCTCTCAGGGTCTCTGTCTCTCTCAGGGTCTCTCTCTCTCTCAGGGTCTCTCTCTCTCTCAGGGTCTCTCTCTCTCTCAGGGTCTCTCTCTCTCTCAGGGTCTCTCTCTCTCTCAGGGTCTCTCTCTCTCTCAGGGTCTCTCTCTCTCTCAGGGTCTCTCTCTCTCTCAGGGTCTCTCTCTCTCTCTCTCTCTCTCTCTCTCTCTCTCTCTCTCTCTCTCTCTCTCTCTCTCTCTCTCTCTCTCTCTCTCTCTCTCTCTCTCTCTCTCTCTCTCTCTCTCTCTCTCTCTCTCTCTCTCTCTCTCTCTCTCTCTCTCTCTCTCTCTCTCATGATAGATGATCTATTTCAATGAATTCTTTGCGCGATTTTACCAAATGTATGAACAGTGATGAGTTACAGCAAAGGTGTCCAGTTATTCTACAATTCTTCGAATATTCAACAATGCCCTTGAAGCGAGCATTAAGAAGATGGATTTTAACGCAGATAAAATCATTTAAAATTGAAGCCAGAAGGTTGACAAACCTTGTAAGATTGTTGGCCTGTGCTGTCAAATTGGAGGCGTGGCTACTGGCTTCGTTCGTCAATGAGCGAGCGGATGATAAATTCGTTTGGACGTCGCGAACAAGTCTTGACAAATTATCAAACGAATTCCTGAGTCCAGTCGCATTATTTATCGTATCATTGGCACTCTACAAAAACAGGCACATCTTTTATTTACCACCATAAGAATTAACTACTTAAAGCGTTCATAGGATACCGGGTTTATTGCTTTATAACAAGGCATTTGGTGAGAGATTTTTCTTTATAATTTCTACCAAACATCTGAAAGTAGATATTTTGACACTGAGAAGCTTTTTCTATCGAGCAGTTTCCAGGTCCTTCCTCTCGATGTGGAAACATTGGCGTATTTTCTGATTCCAAAACCCTATAAGATTTGGAAATAGGCAGATCACGACATCCTCTTGATTCGAACGCCTGGAATCACAGAGAGCTTGCGAATCTCCTCACTCTAAGTGGAATTTTGGCTGAAGGTGGATTCAAACCACTGACCAAAGGATCCACAGGCAAAAACCTTGTCATTGACCTATTCTAGCTGGCATACACGGTCGGCTGTTCGAGTGCTACTTTAGACTTGCAAATTAAAAAGAAAGTTGCCAGCTCTCATTATTTTCGAGTGTCAAAGTAATGAAGCAATATTGTCGAATTGAGACAATAAATGAAAAAAGAACAATAAATTGCAACAATAATTGGTTTAAAGTGCCCCGAAACTACTCACACATCAGTTGGAAACAGTATGGAAGATTGCTCACCTGCAAGACGGACTGAGTCTCGCGTAAAACATTACTGATGTTGGACGTAACGGCTTCCAGTGAGTTAAAATCAATGCTAATGTTAGCCACTGTCGCATTGGTTGCTTGAAGAATGGCCTAGGATACAGCGAGATCATCAGAATGGTGCAGACTTATGCAGATGGCTTAATCAAAGATCAGAGGTCTTGAATAAAAGATGCGTAGCTTACTGCACCGTTTTCAACAAGGTAGAAGGATGCCTGGAAGACCCAAACAACGCTATAAAGATTGACTCAAACGCCACTTGTCAACCGATGGCAAGTTCGAAGTTTCCTGGGAAGATGAAGCTAAAAACAAGCCCATCTGAAAACGCCATATCAACAGGGCTGTCAATGCTACAGAACGTCATCTGGAGAGAGAGAGAAACAGCCGATCTCAGTCGCCGATGCGTTCACGGTCCAACAACACGCACACGCAATGGCCGAGCAACCCAACATCCATTGCTATGCCAATACTGTGGAAGATCCTGTGCAGCCGACATTGGTCTCGTCTCCCATGAGAATAATTTCTGTCCTCATACTCTTCCTGGGTGACAGCCGATGATGATGATCCATTATAATGCCATGATGTTTGGATCACAATTTCAGGTGATCCTTTATACGGCACCAATCATTCACACCCTTTCCAAGTTTCACTGCCTAATCCACAAACTGTATCCAACAAATCATCATTCATCCCAAGAACATGCAATTTATGGAAAATCTTGCCTTCTTCTTGCTTTCCTGAATCTAACAACTTGCCATCTTTCAAATCTCAGATCAATAAACTCGACCTGGCCTCCCTCTCCTCTTCAACTCCCCCTTCTTTCTCCCTTTGTTGGGGCTTTGTATAGGCCACCATGACTTCTTCTCAACACAATTCGCTAGCTTTCAAGGTAAAGTGGACGCATTCACATTCGCCAGTACTACTTCAACCGCGATCATTTTCAGTTTCCAGATTGCAAAAATCAGAATCACTTCTGCAATCGCCAAAGGCTTGATTAAAGCGATCACCTAGATGGTCAATGACGTATGTTCTCTGGCCAACCTCTTTGATTCCGCCCTCCACGGAATCCCAATAGCTAAGGCATTCCTTATTGCTTCAATGAATGCAAAAAGTCTGATCAAAGCGATCAACTAGATTTACACGAACAAATAAACGATTTTATTGGCAAATGCTACTCGTTCCAATGTCCTCATCACAACATTTACATGCCCCCAGAGAATCTCAACGTCTCGTGGATGATCCTATATAAAAATAAAATTTACAAAATTGTTCTCTCTTTGACTTAGCCAAGCGAAGTTGAGTGCCATACTCGAAACGAGCGTACGGGAACGCCTTGATAGAGAGGTATCACCCAATACCATTGCATTGCAAGGTAGGGTGAAAAGTTCCTTTCTCTCCTTACATTACCCCCAGCTTTACGCCAGCTACCGATTAACTGCCTGCGAAAAGAGAGAGGGTGAAACATATGTGCACGGGGGCATTGTAAGCACGATACGCAGGTGCTCTAGCCACTATTCCAACTCTCTCTCCTTGATGTATACAATAAAACTTACCCGGACATTTGTTATATCTGTCAGCAATAAATCCAGCCTTTTCTGTTGAGCAGCAACTTTGTTTTGCAATGAGGTGACATTCTCTTTTTGTCGGTCCTTTGTTGCCATTAATACCGAAACATTAGTGCCAATGGCATCGACCTGGCGCTTTTGGACAGTGGCATTTGCGAGCGATGATTGCATCCGCACGAGAATGGCGAGTGCCACTGATGCATTGCTCTGTGCAAAACCTAACTCTTTTTGGAATGTGAAATTGAAGTTAAGTCCCTGTGCATTTGAGAGCATTGAATCTGCTCCGCTCTTCAACGCTCTGAGGTTTGTTATAATTGCATCAAGAGAATTGTTCACAGCTACGATCGAAAAATGAAATGTTTGCTAAGCCTGAAATCTAAGCAACCAATCAAATCACAAGGCAATACTAAGGCAGAATGATTGAATATTACATGTTCGTGATAAAACTATTAAATCTATAAATGTTCAATTATTATAAACTATAAAATTTACGTGTTTGTGATACAACTATTAAATCTATAAGTGATCAGGTTTTGTGACCTGCAATGGCGCAAACCGCCAATCACAAGATAAAGATGGCATCGTATGAGAGCCTTGGTTTGGATTTAATGAGTGGCTCTATAGGGGAAAACAGTTCTTAACACATACGCTGTTGGATTAGCCAGCGAGTCTATAGTATCAACGAGTGTATAGTCTATATTCATTGCAAAAATAGAAATTTATGTCACTGATAAATCTTGAATGCTATAATCCCTCGCAAACTTTATATGTATCAGCTCCGATGACAGCTCTCCTCCCTACCCATGTTGACAAGACACACAGCCCTGCACTCTGAAAAACACTGATAAACACACTAGATCGTATTTCATGAAGAGCATTGAGCTGAATTGATCGAGACTTGATAGCACTGAATTGAATGACTTACATATGACGAGTCTTGCAGCAGTCTCAGCTTGGGATCTAATCGACTGGATGCGGAGGAGCTCCGAAGATGACGTATTCGAGAGCAACACACTTCTCCCAACAAGTTGGTTAGCCTAAATTTGGAAGCAAAAGTTCAATCAACTGAGCAGGGGTTTAAACGCTACCAGACTGAGCTTCGACGGATGATTACGGCAACAAATCATTGTCTGCCATGCTAAAAGTTCTAAAAGTTCTAAAAGTTCTAAAAGTTCTAAAAGTTCTAAAAGTTCTAAAAGTTCTAAAAGTTAACATTAAATACAACGTCCATTAAAAGCCTTGATTTTTCCACCAATTTTATTCCCCCTCTGCGGCCTCTCCCAAAAAGCACGGGGTTGCCGGGGTGGACTGTCAAACATCAAGTCCATATCTCAGTTTGACTTGGGATTTTATAATCAGTTGCCCATCCTGCTACCAACCTACACTGTTCGTATTTTACTCCGAGAACCATAAGAGATCATGTACGCTTTCCACCACATTCTTGTATACTCTTTCGTCATGGCCCACCTTGATGACATCAAAAGAAGTTGGAAAAATTCCAAGCAGGACTTTGGATCAACCCAACCCCCTTCAACTGCCCGTGGAAACACAACTGCTGAACTTTAACAGGCCTCGTTTCAGGGCAACGTCTTCAAAAAACAAGGGGAACACAATTCATTTTGCGAAGACATTTTTGAAAGTCGTTAGAAATGAAGCATTATTTACCCGACGGTTCAGACTGTTTACTGATCGGGATAAAGAATCTGACTTTATCCTGTTGATTCCGGCTTGAAGCACCGCCATGCGACTATCAAACTGCGTCTTAGCAACCTAGAATCAATAGCTGAATGTGAATGGCCGAAATTGATAGAAATTCAAGTAGAAACTATAGTGATTTCGCTACTTTAACGGGGGTACCATACACTAAGATGGATATCATTTTGTCAACGGGGTACCACAAGCTAAGATGGATATCATTTTGTCAACGGGGTACCACAAGCTAAGATGGGTACTCAACTGGAAGGAAACCAGGATACGTCATGTTCCTTTTCGGGATCTTTTTGAGCCGCACCCTAACCACGCCCTTATTCGCCAAATAACCGAATATTCGGTAAATTTACAACCGACTATTCGAATAGTTGGAAGCTTTCATTTGGACAGCTCTAGAGTCTACCAGCCTCAAAGGGATACGTAGACTAAAGCAAGGGGTGAAATATAACGAGAAAAGGCCTGGTCACTCTGTCCCTCAATACCGTGTCTCAGAGTGACACCTCTCTAACAAGCAGCTCCCCAAAGGCCGTTTTGAGCATGTGAGCATGGCACTCAAATTCATTAGTATATGAAAATCCAGTACCTGTGTTGAGTTGTGCATCAGTTCTGTTCTCGTAAGTGACGATGTTAGATTGGACATCAATCGAAGCGTCTGCAAATCGACGTGAGCTTTCTGTATATTGCTGTACTCTGTATTGACTTTTCGTTGCAAAAGCATAGAACAGGATCCACAGGCTAGAATGATAAATATCACACAGCATTACTAGAGGTGTCACATGGATATGGCTATCTAAGTGAGCCAACATGTGACACAGGGATCAAAGGCTGGAATCTTGAAAGATTCAAAACCGTAACCGTTGACAATGATTTCCCCCCTCTCCTCTCCCTCCCTAAACATCTCTAAAAAATACGGTAGGTATGGTGTCCTGATACGAAAGCTTCGCCATGCGGCTATACTTGGCCAACTGCATCCGTCTCATGAAAATCAACTTCCATCGATTAAAGTCCGAGCCCTGTCTCTGCTTTCAGCCAAGCTCAGAATTGAGCGTGCTGTGCACATTCTATAACTAGGAATCACAAAACACGTAAAGAAAAATAAAACAAGTTAATTACATATCAATCAAACATACCTAATGATTGTCTTTCTTAGCAAAGTATGGCCGCTTTTGCGGTTTTCATTGTTAAACCTTCAACTAAGAGCGGTTTGCGAGGCGAACTTCGTATTGCTCTCTCTATCGCTGAACCCATATTTTTGTACTTATCCCCGTAGGACGAACAATAATATCCTACCGAAGATTCGTGTAAGGAATACCTACCGCTACAGCCAGTCTCGGTGAAGTTGATGTATTGCTTCTTGCAGCTACTGCATTGTCTTCCTTGGACACCAATTTGGCAAAAACATCGACCGGTCGTAGTTGCACAGGAACTATTTCGACTTCCAGTCACATTACAATCGCAGCCTTTGATTCAAGAAAATACGAGTCAATGCATCTTTATCAGACGTTTAGATCTACTTGAATCCTTTGCAACTGAATGCTTACAAGCTTAGAAAAATTATACGAAATCCCAGGCTGACTGCGAGCAATGACTCAATCGGTTTACTGGAGATATATGCCATGATGAGTGTTTGACAGAAAAGACTTTCTCCTTTCAATTTGCCAACATCAACTATCTGACGGTTTTACAAGGGGAGACTGCTACTGTACACTAGCAAATTATCTCACGGCATTACCACGGGACTGCTAATGTAGTATAATCATTGAAATGTGAAACACAAATCCCCAGGGTTCTCTAAGGTTAACAACCAAAATTCTATGGCCGAGGAAGGTTTCTTGAAAAAAACATCAGAACAATTCACGTCCATTTTAAAACGTGAAATCTATATACAATTTCTGCTGCGCTCAAAAGCGACTACGGTATGGAGTTTTTCATTACCTTGACATGATTGCAAAGGCAAACCGAAGTATCCCGCTGTGCATGCATTACACCTTTTCCCGAGTGTATTGTTTCGGCATTCACATATACCAGACTCGTTGCACTGTGGCTTCACCGATCCAAAAGGGTTACAGTTACATAGCTTGCATCCGGTGCTATTAAAACCATAGCTGTTTGGCTGAAAATAGAATTACGGTACGTCATTGTGCTTGTCGCCGATTTGAAAGGGTCAGCTCTAGGGCTAGGTGTCATATGAATTAAAAGTAAGAACAATGGTGGTAAAGAAAGTAAGATTTATCATGGTGACAGGAAGAGCATTCGGCAATAAAAGCCCACGCCAAACCAGGGAGAAGATGTACACCTAAAGCAAAAACATGACAAGTAAAGACGATTAGACAATCCATCCATCCATCCATCCATCCATCCATCCATCCATCCATCCATCCATCCATCCATCCATCCATCCATCCATCCATCCATCCATCCATCCATCCATCCATCCATCCATCCATCCATCCATCCATCCATCCATCCATCCATCCATCCATCCATCCATCCATCCATCCATCCATCTATCTATCTATCTATCTATCTATCTATCAATCTACCTTTCCATCTATCAACTGTATCTACCTGTGTACTATATTCTATAAAGAAGCTTAGCATCGGTGTCTAAAATGGAGTAAATTAAAATAAGAAGGAAGAATGATTGGCTTTCTCTTATCTTTTTCTATTTCATAAGTTAAAGGGGATTCCAGCATTTATAACTCCTAAGTGAAAAAACCGTGCAAGTATCGAAATTTTGTAAACGAGTCTCAAGTCACTTTTACATGCTTAATTCCCCTTTGAGGCTACGATACACTAAAAAAAGAAATCGGTGTCACATGAAGATTGAATGAAGAAGAGCTGGACTGCTCCATCCCCCTAAGAGAAACATAGCACAGAGCAGTTTGGAAGAGAAAAGGAAAAACCGTTTGATACTTGATAGTCAATATTGGTGGTGGCACGTTTTGAGAAAAGCACGTAGAAGAAGATGCAGTAAGTGCCATTGCAAGGGCCCCGGTAGGGATCATCGTAATAATTGCAGTTCTTGTGGGAATAATGGTTCGGCCAAAAGTTAGAGTGATGTAGAGCAAGCTATCGATACAATCAAGTACTGGAATAGTTTCTTGTCTCTAAGGCTCAGATTAAGGTGGTAGGTCTCATCACACCTCTCACATAAGGCATTCATACGCAAAAGAAGAATGGCTGTTTAAAACGTTACCCTCTTCCGAATGTCTTCTAAACATACTGTCAATGCAGCCTGCAGCACTTGATTCATCAGGCAATCTTATGAAGAAGTATCTATGCCATAGCAGTGGAAAAAATCTACGGCCATTTCGTAGTTTAAACAGTTTTATACGCCAACTGTCATTCAAAACAGCAGGAAATGATTTCAACTTCAATCTGCTATTCCAACATTTATGTTTTAGATAAGCAAAAATAACAAAAATGATACAAAATTTCAGCGTATTTGATAAAGAAAAACAGAGATGACGAGACTTCGTCATACCTGACATGTGGTACACTTTGTCCCGTTAACGTTCGCCCTGCAATCACAAACTCCACTCGTATGATTACATACATTCGACACAGAGCCAGTTGCGTTGCAATTACATCCTGCAAAACAAAGATCCATGAAAAGTGTAGAACGAGGCTCGTCTCTTTCTGAATCTTATCACCTGGTTTCATCTCATGAGATCTAAAAGAATCTCTTGAATACCAAAGCTTTTATGACGGATACTCTACTTATAAAACGCGTCTGAAAAAGCATGAATCCTAAGGGATTCTAACCTCTTATTCTGCTTTAAGTTTTTGTCCATTCTTTTCTGTTGGTTTTTATTTTTCTAAATAATAGTTGTTGAAGCTCTTTTCTTAAGTCTTAGTTGAGTGCTCCTCCACAACGGACGTCTTTTTGTGTTCTTGTTGGCATTTTTTACTATGCAATTCAACTTGATAATAACAGCTTCCTTCCTCAATATTTCTGAATTTTTCGCCTCTGATAGGTGTCAGTCAAAAAGCTGTAATAAACATCTTGTGCATGAAAGTAACACATGGCTTTGTGGAAGACGAAATGGAGAATCTTATCCACCGAGATCCACGTAAAAATTGAAAATCGACGAAAATACCTTGGCAAGTACGCAGGAGGGCATCCCCAAACCAACCATCCTTGCACCTTTCGCAGTGATCACCAGAAGTGTTGAATAGGCAATTCAAGCATACCCCTGAAGTGGTATTGCATACATCGGAATTGTTACTGCACCGACATGACTGGCATCTGCCTCTTGGCTGCATTGGTTGGCCATAGTAGCCTAAGGAACATCTAGACGGGATTTCAGTAGACATATTAAAGTCAAGGTTACCAAAAGGCCAGTAGATATCGAATAATGGAAGTTTTAAACGACAATATTTGCTACGAGTTCAAGTTTTAAAGTCAAGCCTTCAGGACAAGATTTTCCTCAGTGTAGCTTTCGCCAACAGTTGTAACGCCATTGGGCCACTATGTCGGTAGATATTTTGCAAACGTTCAGATGCATCAAGAATTTCCTCTGCACAACATTCACTCAACATGTCTCTTTCTATGACTATGTCCTCACCAGCAAAACGTGAAATTTGACTATGAGCAGGTAGGCTTTTTGGAGATGAGATGAAATTCACGCGAGAGAGATCAGATAAAGTTTATTGATCTTAGATTTGAAAGATGGCAAGTTGTAGGATTGAGTGAGTTATGTTGGGGAAAGGTCATGGTGGCCTATAAAAAAGCCCCCCAACAAAGGAAGAAAGAAGGAAGCGAAAGGCTAAGAGGAGAGAGGGATCAGATCAAGTTTATTGATCTTGGATTTGAAATATGGCAAGTTGTAAGTTTGGAGATAAGATGGAATCCACGCGAGCATACCTGTCACATGACGCTCCATTGTATCCTTGAGAGCAATTCAAGCACGTGGCTGTTCCATTTCTGTCTTCACAAAGTGAGCTGTACAAAACATCAAACGCAAGTTAACAGAATACGAAGACAACTAGGCGTCAGGACAGTTCACTTGCAGAGTGCCTGTCTCAGCGGCTTCACTCCAGGCTTTGATAGACTTTCACTCAGGGTGAGGAGAGTTGCTAGCTCTCTGAGACTCCAGGCGCAGGAATCACGAGGTAATAATAATAATAATAATATACGAGTTTTTATACAGGAATAACCTATCAGCATGTCAACCGTGCTGTTATCAATTATGGTAGGAATCACGAGGTATGATTACGTCAAGAGGAAGGACCTAGACCTTGCTTGATAAGCAAAACGCTTCTCAGTGCCAAAAATCTACCTCCCGATGCCAGGTATGAATCATAAGAAAGAACATTCTAGCAACTGCATTTCCAATGAGCTTATTAAATGGAAAGGCTTCCGTAGAAAAAGATAGAGGCACGAGATGCATCCAAGTCTTGGTCACAAATAGCTGTAGGAATTGCTAAAATATCGCATACTATGTCTGTGACTGACACAGTATTCAATTATCACACGACCGTCCCTATATAAGGATACAATTGTCACACGAGGATCTAACAGCAGTCGAACTGGCGGCAATTCAAAAGTCGCACCGTTGCTGTCAAATGCACTGGCAACTATCTAGTTTCGCTACAACAAGCTCTTTCACAGTTCTGTGCGAAACAGATGATTCGCAGTAGTCGTGTCAAATTCTCTGCATTAACTCGACGAATAGTATATTGAAGTCTTTTGATTGAAACCAATATTGACGAAACGAAAAGTGAAAGTAATCTATTCATTTGGCAGCATGTGATTCATGAAGAGAAGTACTAACCGGTTAGACAGAAGCACTGGAGAAGAAACTTCGGGAAAACGGGGAAGCAAAACAGGGCATATGCACCATACAAAAGGCAAATCGAAATTGAAAAGACCAGTAATCCCTTCAAAAATGATTAATTTAGACAACGGTGCAATACCTCTGTGTTCTTGG
Organism: Pseudorhiza aurosa; assembly: GCA_964026355.1. Taxonomy (NCBI): domain Eukaryota; kingdom Metazoa; phylum Cnidaria; class Scyphozoa; order Rhizostomeae; family Lychnorhizidae; genus Pseudorhiza; species Pseudorhiza aurosa. The sequence continues at coordinate 7,983,255 of OZ032122.1, forward strand.
TGCCTCGCAGGGGCATCTCTGGCAGTCAGAATTCGTCCCAACGGTGGCGTTTCCGTAAAAGCCTGGGAGACACTGTTGGCAGAAATCTCCTGTCGTGTTATGTTGGCAGTCCTACAGAAGGATAGCGAATCATTCGATCAGAAAAGGAATCAGCGTATGAAAGTCAATCAATCATTAATCCATTCTACTAACAAACATGTCAATCAATGAATCAGAAAATCCATTAAATGACCAACCAATCAATGAATCAGACAGGTAATCAATCATTTGAGCAGCAGATGAAAAATCGTCTTATCAATTAATAACTGAATAGCCTCGTGGTCCCGTTGATAATGCGTTGTTCAATCACTCGCTCGACCAATCATTTAAGCGATAAAACAATCAATCAATCGCAGAATTGGATCGACTGATCATTCACAGTTTCTTGTGATTTCTACCAGACATGAGAGGGTAAATTTATGGACACTAAAAAGCTTTTTGCTTATCGAGAAGTGTTCAAGTTCTTGCTTTCGATGTGACCACACCTTGTGACTCTTACGCCTGGAGTTACAGAAAGCTGGCGACTCTCCTCATTCTTATTAGAAGGCAGACTGAAGGTGGATTCAAATCACTGGCTTACAGACCAACGGTCAAAAACCTTACAACTGACAACAACTGAATGTCAAACTCTACCAATCAGTAGGAAAAAATGAAGACTAAACAGGCTGCATTGGTCCGTCGATTTCATTGGTTGAGTACTTAACAACTTACTAAGCATTTTCCAGTATCAGGATCACACACGCCAGAGTGACTATTGCATTGACAAGGGACACATATGCCTAAATACGGGTGGCTTCTCCCTCTGGCACGTTTGTATCCGACTGCACAGCGCTGAAATTCGAAAAGAGAATCAAATGAGATCAGTAACATGCATACACCAGGGAAAGGTCCCCAGTACATTCCTGGTGGAGGTGCCAAGCTTGGATGAAATGAGAGCCTAGATGAAATGAGAGCCGGGATGAAATGAGAGCCGGGATGAAATGAGAGCCTGGATGAAATGTGAGGGTTGGCGGCAAGGAGGACACCCTGCCGACGGCATGATGCCTTCTCTTTCATTAATATGATTCTACCTGGATGTCAAAGGTAGAAATGTGGACATTGAGAAGCTTTTTGCTTGTGGAGAAGCATCCAGGTTATTTCTCCCGATGTGACCACACCTCGTGAGTCCTGTGCCTAGAAATACAGAGGACTGGCGATTCTCCTCGCTTTAAGTGGAAGTTTAGCTGAGGGGGGATTCGAAACACTGGCCATAGGATCAAGGCGTAAGAATATTACCACTGAGCTATCCTCACACCCCAGAAAGATCTAAGGCTATCCTACATCTCAAGAGCTACCCTGACGTCCCAAGATGGCACCCTAAGTATGATTCGGATGCAGATGAAAGCGGATCTGCAACGACGAATGCATTTGCGGAGACTGAAGCCGGCTGAAGACGTCGATTGACATAAAAATCGTCGACGAATTCAAAAGGAAGACAGTGAATTTCATGACAAAGACCTGCCTGGAGTAGACAGAGGAGAGGCTGGGTGAAATATTTGCAAAGCCTCTTGTTCAAAACGCTAACATGAAAGACGTCGATGGGTGCCTCATTAGGTTTCTTAAAAAATACATCGCATTGCTTCGACAAAAAAAGCGTATCAAACATCAAATCGAGGAAATTGAGGCTCCTTACCTCACACGATGATCCCGAATAGCCAGCTCCACATTGGCACTGTTCAACTTGCAATGCCCTTCCCACTTCACTCACATTCGACTGTGTATTTGAGATGGAGAGGCCTCCGATTCTGGAATAGCGAGAGTATTCACTATGAATTAATACCAGTGATGAGACAATGCGTTGTGAATCGGCACGCAGAGTCACTGCGCTACGGCACCACTTAAACGCAACATGAAACGTGAAAGCACTGAAATGCTCTATGTTTTGAATTCACAAGTTTGCAAAATGATCCAAGAGTCCCATGGGATAGCTGTATCTAGTGGCGATTCGAAACGCAGAACGGTGCAGCATACATGGCCGGCATTATGCAAGCTTCTAAAATACTTCAGAAATATCCTTTTTGCTTCTATCATCAAAATAATTAACAAACATTGAGAATTTCGAGGAATGATACTATAGGGAGTATGGTATCTCATATCATCCCTGTGGCCTAACATTGAAAATATATAAATGAATAACATGGTTAAAAAAAACAATTACACATATGAACATTTATACAAGTATAAGCAAAATGGAATGCTAAAGGAGGGGTGTAGAATAATTCTGTTGCATCTACAAACTTAACAGTTGCTTTGAATAGCTTCTTATCAAGGAATATTGGCCATATGAAACCCTCAGCTTGGCTTTGTGAGGGCTTTATGCAGATAGGTGATGATGATAGATAGTTCTACTTAACAACGTAGAGGTAACCATACCTGGTTGAATAGGAACCGGATGTGCTCTGGTAAGATGATGCACTGAGCAAGAACGAACTTGGTTTGGCCAGGATGAGGAGAAAGGTCGAGCGACTGACCCTGGAGCCATTTGCATGATGCCATGAATCCTGTTCAAAAAAAGAGAAAGAAAGGAATGGAAGGGAAACTTTTTTCAACAAATATCCCAGGCATTACCTCCCTCGAGGCTGGGCGAGTGATTTGGAACATGAAAATGCTAGCGACAAGGCTTCTTATATTTACAAAGGTTTCGCTTTTTTCAGTCACCTCAAAGTGGTACTGACCGGGCTGTTTAAGAAATTAAGGGGCCATATGTAAATTAATGAGTCGAACCGCCACCCCCCTGCTCCCCGCCCAAGTGAGATGAAACAACGTTACGTGGTGTTCACAAAAAATGATTTCGTTGGCGGCCTCGATTGCTCCTCGGAACTACAATTTTAACGTATTTATCAACCTGGTAATTCTGGTTGAGAAATTTCGGCTTGAATAGAAGATTGAGAAGCAGAATAAATTCAGTCATCATCAATCTGAACTTTTCTGGACTACCAGTTAAAGTTGAAGTGAGAGTAAACATTGCGGACATGGCAGAGCAAAAATCTATCCACAGTTTACGTTGAATTTTACGTTTTTGCTAACAGCTAGTATCCAGGGAGCAATAGCCTAAGATAACAGATGAAAATCCTACAGAAATATATACAATTATGTCAATGTATATAAATATATTCATAAATGTAGATATATTAATATACTTAGAAATATAAAAGAATGACACCGATTCCTTTTTCTCTAAAGAGCACAAACATTCTACAAATTGATGTCGTTCGAAACTAGAGAGCCCTTGGTAGGTTTACACTGTGGCTATGCCTTCTGTTTGTAATTAGATTCAGCTGGGTGAATCAACTAACCTCGTGCATTCTCAGCCTTCTGACGTTGATAACTGATGCAAATGTCATGCTCATGTTCTGATATATCGCAACACTGCTTCCCTGAATAGACACAAAAGGTGACGACATTATAAATAATCTCACATAATGCATGGCAGAATCTACCAGTGCATTCTGTAGTTTTAGCTTAATGCTGTGTGTCTTTTATGTTTTTGGCCTTGGGGTAGCCGTTGTTTTTCGCTCCCCTTGGTATTGTCTCTGTGGTGTAGTCTAATAGTTTTTGGATAGGAATAGTAGAATTTAAGCATCGTTATCGTTGTAAATTATTTTTTATACGAATAAAAAAAATAATAATCTCAAATCTCAAAATGGAGTGCAAATGTGTGAGGAAATCTCAGTGGTTAGGTAAGCCCACCTTGAGCTTGCTTCTCACTTGGAGTGAGGAGAATAGCTAGCATTCTAGGTGCATGAATCAACCAGGGCATTTCTCGATAAGCAAAATGCTTCTTAATGTCCTAAAATCTACCTCATGATTCATGGATCAGATGAATCTTGACTCGACGTCCCATTATGAGAAAAGACCAGGGCAAGTCCCGATAAGCATAGCTTTTCAAGTGTCTTAAAATCTACCTTATCATTTATGAATCATAAGAGTCATGAGCTGATGTCAAATTATGAGCCAGGACACTGCTTTATGAGCATAGATTCTCATGTCCTGGAATATTCTTTCGGTGGAAAGCATAACGAAATCGATTAGGGAGTGACATTTTATACAAAATTCAAGTGGGTGCAATTCAAATGGCGCCAGTGTATCGGAAATTGAGTCCGCCATTTTGTTCATAATCCGATATATTCTCGTAAGAAAGGAATGACCGAGAAAGTTTTGTACGTCATTTTGACGTCACTAAGTATGTCTCCACGAGTTTTCGTAAGCAAATTCTGAATTCGAAAACGAACTTTAATAACCTCTTATGCAATGAAAACGATACGAGATATCAGAGGAATAATTGCAGATTCGAAACCAAGGCACTCGACTGAATCTAGTACGAATATAAAAAATTTTTACTGTAGAGGCCCTTTGAACTGTCATGTAGCACCTTTCAATCACTACTTCTAAGATTTGATACAGTAGAAAGAGTCATAAAACACTTTTTGTGGTGCACGTCAAAGGGAATGAAACGGTGTTTTGCACCGAAAGGGAATATCTAATGCAAAGAAACAAACCTTTAGTACAGCTTGCTGGGTACGAACAAGTGCAGAGCCACTATTGATTGAATAGGTAAGTGAAAACTGCAAAAATCCACCGTAGGAATGAACCTGGGGAGTAAATGAAGCGACGATGCAATTACTTGGAGCACGGTAGTTGCGACGAAAGCGACTTTATAAACTGCAAAACCGGGTAAAAATGTATCTGTAGTAACAGATTTTAACGGAAATATGAATGTTGGAGTGTTCGTTCTAAACATTAGCTTACAAAACATATGCAAGGATTTTAATCGTTCATCTAAATTAGGTTTTTAACGATATGAGTATCGAAATTTTCTTTAATTTTAATTTCAAGCAGGGCCCTTACTGATAACAGACCTTGTAGCACTGACAAGGTTTACTTTGTATGAATATTTCTATCACTATTACCATTATTATAATCTATTCTTATTTGAAAAACTGAAGAGGGTTTCCACGCAATATTGATTCAATTATTGCATGAATCCCAGAAGATTCATGACGACGATAGCCAGATACAACACTAAGATTTTACAAAAAGGATTCCTGACAATAGTGATGAAATTTCCAAACCGATTCTCGAAATTAGACACCGGTGTAACAAGAGATTCCTGAAGAAGAAGTTCCTGAGCAATACCATTTAGCAAACTGAGAAAGAAACAAATAATGGATGACCATTGCATAACACCTTGCACCAAGAATGGCAACCTCTTTTCCTTCCCACGACAGTATCATTGAAATGGGACCGAATTCTTGACAAATGAAAATATCTTTTTGCGTCAATTATGCCTTACAGAATTCAATGAATCATACTGACCAGACTTTTCTGCGTAAAAGTTCTCGGAGCTGTCCAATATACGGGCCTCGTTTGTGTCGGTATCGTTGCCATTATGGCTGGTATACTTTGTCGTCCACTCCCCTGAAATAAATTAAATTCTTCGTCATTGCATCATCAATTCATTTCAAGTTGGATGGAAAAGAGTTTGAAACGATCTCAAGCCAACCTAAGCCCACTACGAACGCCCCATTCAGACACGGCGCTGCTAGTCAATCATCGCTTCTGAAGGACTGCGAGGTGAGTTTGCCTTTCAGGCCTGCGGTAGAATACCAATCCGGCGTTTAACACTGAACCACCGAAAATAACGTCAGTCACATGATGGAAGCTGCATAAACCAACCAATACTTTACTGATTTGAAACATTATATGAAGTGAGCAGAAAGATACATCAGTGGCATACTGGAAAGCAAAGCGAATATAACTCAACACATAAGGCCAAGCCTAAAAGCGACATCTCTGCTTCAAAATCAGTAGTTAGCCCTCCCCAACCCTTGTGTCTCAATCGATAAACTAAACACAGAAATATATACTGTATCTAGTTTATAACCACGAATAATAGGAACCCTGACAGGATGCCCTCTTCTGAGACAGAAAAAGGCACTAATCGATAGAAATTGCTTCTCAGTGTCCTAAAAGTTAATTTTGGTTACTGGAGAGAAAGCATAAAAAGATTTCTTAAATGAAATCTTGTCCTTCTGTTAAGCAAAAAATCTCAGTAAATGATTGAAATTTTCATCTGCCCACTCTAATGAAAGCATTCCCTCTGATAAATCAAATATGGTTGAAATAACTACTTCAATTAATAGATATGGTTCAATTAGTACGTCTGAATCGGCCGGATTGGCTGGGTGGGGGCTTTCGAATTAGCTCCGCTATAAGATCTCTTCCCAACCATTTGGTGAGATCAAATTCACTGCAATCACTTTTTCCCGTTCAATTTTGGCATTCCGCTACAATTCAACTTATTTGTTGTTCCTTCACTCAATAGCTTTCTTCTAGTTTACCTATTCAGTTTTCATCAATTTTACTTATCCTTGATTACAATTCATTGTAATTCCTTGTTGGTTAAAATGAAAATTCTTATGACTTATCTCTTAACTCCAAGCGAAAAACTCAGTCCTTTTAGGTATCTATCATTACAATACGCCTAAGCAGAATTTCTCATTGCCTGAAAAGCAACGCAGCCAAAAAGAGGCTACCCAAAGGAATGCGGAGTGGGCCAATATGCCACGTCGATCTTCAAATGACTATAAAAGCTGTGAGTTGATTTAGGCCAACTTACAATAGTGCTGTTTGAATGAGAGATTCCTAGCAGATGAGTCTCGTTTCCGACTCTCCAGCCATACCTCGATAGCTGTTCCTATGGGAGATAAACGAATCAAGCGTTAAGTACAATGTAAACAATCTAATCCTTTAGCAAACTCACCGTTCAGTGATTAAAAAAAGAGAAAGAAGACAGCAAGGCGAGGATTCGCGAGTATGGTAATTGGTAGGAGACCTCAGTACACAAACACATGGCAACTATGGCAAGGTCATTTGGGTACCAAGTCATGCGAATTTCCACTTCTGTAACTCCCGATGGATTCATGCTATAATTAAGATATGTCTAGAGAGAGAGCACGAGGCGTGGCATGCCAGACAACGAGTTCTTAGAGCCTACGATTAGATATCGCTTATGACGTGGGCAAGTATGAGTCTGAGGCAGTCAGGTGCGCAACTAGGAATCTTAGAGGGCAGCGACCCGGGCCACAAACATATCATAGAAACATCATTTAGAGGGGACAATGATAACGATTATTATCATTATTATTATAATTGTTAACCATTTGTTTGCAGTTGGCAACGTACAATTATAGTTAGAAGCTATGACTTGGATAATACTTTTAACTGCATTTATGATGGCGGATTTAGATACGGAAAAAATGCGACAGGAAATTCCCTCATTCTGCTAATTTTAATTCATTTACATAGAAACCACCCTGAAAAGGGATTCCTCCATGTGCCACTTTTAAAACGCCGTTGGTGAGGAAGGCAACGGGAAACCACCTCATGAATTCCCCTTCCCTAGAAAAAACTCAGAGACCTGTCTCTGGTATCTGCTACGCTCGAAATCGAGTGTACAACGCAGATGTCCGTGTTGAAAACAATGTTAAATCATTTCATGCCCAAACGAAAGCATCGCATTTTCTCTAGAAAAAAGGCCCCTTTGCTCTGTTGAGGAAAAAGGCAGGGGTATGAACCCCCGGACCCCCCATAGATGCGCATTTGACTGTTGAGGAAAGCGAAATTCTGCTGCCATGCTCTAAACCTGAGCCCAAACTCTAACTCTAACCCTAACCCTAACCCTGCCCCATCAATGTGGGGGACTGAGTTAGCATATGGAGACAAACCTGAGTGTAATATCCTTGCGTGCTGCTGCAAATTTTGGTTATCCCCATGCAAACACAACTCAAACAGCCGTATCTATTCGTGCCGGAGAGATGAAATGACGTGGAACTACACTGGTCACATGTTCTGTTAACTGTATTCGCCTGTGATAGAAAGAAATACAAGTTAATGAGATAGGTTCTCACAAATATAACGCGCCTAACGTTATAGCCACATTTTGATCGCACAGCTCTATAATTGTATCTTGATCTCCTTCCCTATCCACTGAATCTACAACAATTGTGTACATCTAATCGTATATTTAGTTTAAAACGATCTCATCCAACATCACATTTGACCGCGTCCGTGGCCCAGTGTTAGAGAACCCGGTTGCGTTATACCGAAGACTTGAAAAACGGTACTTGCAATTTCCCTGCTTAGTATGCAGCACTTTGGGAAAGAGCACGGTAGTAAAACATACGGTGCTACCAGATGGTCATGCCTCAACTGCAGCATTCACTGTGCTTTCACAGCTGTGTGGTCCGCAGGCTAATAAAACGGAGATGGGCGTCTGCCTATTCACTAAAAATGGCGAGGGAAAGAAACTCCCCCTTTTTAGCGATCATATCTACGTATAATAATAATTTCTTCATATTTCCTCTGTTCATTCTATATCTTTAAACGATGATGATGCAAATCTCAAAAAAGGCAATTTTTATTTGACTCTCATATAGTTACTAACAACCTTAACTTCATAGAAAAAAAGAAGTGAATATTCATCAATAAAAAATAAGCTCTGGGCTGGACAGTGATTTGTTTCTGGAATAGAAGATGTGATGATAGGTGTGGATGATGATGGAAGATATTTTAGTTATGATGTTGGTTAATATCTACACCATTAAACGTCTCCAGAAAAGAATTGGAAGACTGGCAAAACATGAGTATACAACTGACAAATGACTTTACGAATTTCACTTGTCAATAATCATTATTCAGATTTCTGATAAGTGGAAGATATCAATTTTCTTTTTGCCGTGTATTGTTATTGAGGTTCGTTTCAAACCCCCCTCTCAATTCAAGAATATACATAAATTTATCTGCTCCAACCAGAAGCATGTCTGGGCGATTTTGTAAAATGCAAAGCGAGAGAGGTCAACATTCAGTTTTGGCAATCCCATAGATAGAATATAATGTTAAATGCCACGTTGCATCGCTCTGTAAAACTTCCCTGATCTAGGTTTGTTTGAAGCCAAAAACAACGTGAAGGAATGGCTCAGACTGAAAGCAGGTGGAACAATCAGAAGTGGTTGGAAGCTCCCACAAATGTACATTTTTCTGGGGGCAAGTGTTTTATTGAGATTTTTGACAGTGAAATTAAGTTCCTTTGAGAAATTGTCAAAAGGAAGGAAATGAGATGGTATTCAGATGGTAACTCGGACTGAAGCTTTTCAGTGTGATCAATGCGGACGGTGGACGAAAATTTGCTTTGCGCCTTTGTAGATGTCGCATTGAATTTTTGTTCCACATTTTGGTGCTTTCCATTATCTATTAATTTTTATTTATTGCTTTATCAGGCCGTTGTCTCAAGAAGAGCGAAGGACAGTTTGGTATGGTTGAAACTTGATGGAAGGATGTTGGAAGGCCAGTCCAAAGATTCTATGGAAGAGAAAAGTAGAGTATGCGGTGCCAAAGATTCGCAGATCGAGTCATTCACAAACAAATTTCGTGATGATGTTGTTTAGATGTTCACAAATCCAAGTTTTGGATATGTCAGCTACTGTAAGATGACAAGAAGTTTATAAAGGACATAGCTATCTTAAAGCAACAGTGTCTTTCTAGGCTGACTGCGTGGGGAATCAATAGCTTCTAGCAGGTTTTGAAGTGATGCTGTCTCGCCCATTAACTGGCCACTTCATCTACGTATAATAGCCTTACCTTGCAACTACATTCCCCTGTTGTTTTGCTACAAGCTGTGCTCAGACTGCCATTGATACTGCAATTGCACTGGCTACAGCCAGAAGCCGAGAACCCAGTGTAATCATCCAAACATGAATCGCATTTGTCCGCGCCGATTCCATATTTACAACTAAAACAGAAATTCACAGTGCAAATTTATTGCAAACCGGGAATGAGGAATGTGAGATAGCAGAGACTTTAGAGACGTGGGAGATTTTTTAATGAGTAATCTGAAAATCGCGACAGTTGACAAAATATGGAATATAACCTCAGATGACTGGAAGTTTTCTATTGGTCAATGAAAATAACAAGCCTCGTTCCTGATAGATACCAATTTATGATTGTCAAAATCAGAGATTAAATCTCACAGAGTTATGGTCTGCAATTAAAGAAAAATAATGATAATTATAGTAATAATAATGAGTCGAATTCTTATACAGGATTATCTATCAGTGCAATAGTGCGCTGTTGTCACCAGAATCCTGTCCCTGAAATTAGATGGAGGGAAGGACTTACGGAAACAGGACTCTGGTGACAACAGCGCACTGATGCACTGATAGATAATCCTGTATAAAATTTCGACTCATTATTATTACTATTATCATAAATCTTCGAATGGCGTCATGCAGATTTAGGGTATGCACCCTCTTAAACTAGGCAAATTTCGAAAGGGACGTGGGGGGCCGCAGGTATCAATGCACCGGGGCTCTCGGGAGGGCGGCTAACGCATAAGACCGCTTTTTACCTGCAATTTCCACGTGTGAGATCACACTGCAGACTCGATGAACCAGTGCTGTTACAATTACATGACTGCGAAGGAGAAAACTCGAATCAATAACATGAAGGGATGCTACAAAAACAAAGGAAGAAGAGACGTTCGCTGACTTGTCACAATTGAATTAGCCAAAAAGGTAAGTCCAACGATTCAAAATTGCAGGTACAGAGCATCAAACGCTGGTCATATCAGAGGGACAGAAGAGGATACACATATCAACAATGATAATAATGATTTGCAAATATTTTTACAGTTTAACTTCAAGCGTTGCATACTAGTGTCCTTTTACAAAACTTCAGTTGCCAAGCTGGACTCGCGTTTTAATGTAAAGAAGCTTAAAGCAAACAAATGCCTGTTCAAGCATCCAAGCGGTATATTAAGTGCTGCTACTTACAGTACAACCAGTGGTGGAATTCCATCCCCAGTACAAGTTGGCACACTCGCCGCATGTTCTACCGACAGTGTTTCGTGGACAGGTACACTGCCCAGTCACGGCATTGCAGATTTTGTTGTCCCCTGAGCAATTGCAGGCTTAAAAGAATTCAAGTGTATGATTTATATAAGTATAAATATAAATATAAGTATAAATATAAATATAAGCATAAGTATAAACATAAATATAAATATAAGTATAAGTATAAATATAAATATGAATATAAATATAAATATAAGTATAAATATCAATATAAGTATAAATATAAATGTAAGTATAATTATAAATATAAATATAAGTATAAATATAAATATAAATATGAATATATCCATTTATAAGAATCGAAAAACTTTGAAGACTTTTACATTGTATATGGATGAGTTTACTTTTTTTAGATTTTCTCTACTTTTTACTTCAAACAGGGTCTACTGATAACAGTGCATGTAGTACTGACAAGGTTTACCCTGTAGATATTTCTATTATTTTTATCATCATTAAACCTTAGATAATTCAACCGTATGTTGCGACAATATCAAATATACACCATGTATAAATATTTCTATTATTATTACTATTGTATGAGGAAAGTCGCTACCTATGTGATGCCAGACGTAGATATCACGAGGTATGGTAACTTCGAGAGAATGAACCCGGCCACTGCTCGATAAGCAAAAAGCTTCTCAGGTGTTGATGGACACTCGTCACTCTAAAGGATAGTCTAGCTGAGGGTGGATTGGAGCCACTAGCAATCGGAGGAAGGCGTGATAATTGTGCCACTGAGCTGTCATGACACGCTAGAAATATACCGTCAAAAGTAATCGCGTCTACAGAAATCACAAGCCTTTCAAAAGCTTTCCACAATCTGCATGTACAAGAATAGCCCTTCCACTGTTTTAGCCCCACTGTAAATTGTCGAATGCACTATGAGAACCTAGTACTTGAAATGGAGCGCTCTTTTCACACCACTGCAACTCGCACTTCAAAAATCATGTCTGCATTTTTTTTTTTTGAAAGAGAAAGACCAAGTTGTGTGAAAGGAGCTGAAGTGTCTATATGATGCAAGCCGTCTAAAATAAGCTGAGAAAACGTACGAATCAGCATTACACAACTCACCAGTGCATCCATTGGACGTGAAATTGAAATATCCAGGGAGACAGGCGTCGCATTTTCTTCCAGTAACACCTGGCTTGCATTTGCATTGTCCTTCGTATTTCGCACAAACATTATCCTGGGAGCCTGTTACATTGCATCCGCAGCCTAAAGACAAAATCGCAATTAGAGGGCTACAATCAATTCTGTTAATAAGAAACTTTGCAGAGTCTACGTACTCGATTGTCTCGACATTTTTCGTCCAATTTCTGTACAGAAAGCTTCTTAGCGAGCCTCGTAACATGAAGACCTAATTTTCATAACTTTGCCAAATACTTTCGCGAGCATTGTTCTCAGGAGAAGAGGGACACCATTCCTGTGCCTCTGAGACATGTCAGGAACACCAGAAGCTCAACTCACTCACACCCTTTCCAAGTTTCACTACCTAATCCACGAACTCTATCCCACAAATCATCATTCATCCCTAGAACATGCAATTTATGGAACGTGTTGCCTCTTCCCTCCTTTCCTGGGTCCCACAACTTACCATCTCTGCTTACTGCACCAATAATACAGAACTAAATAAACGTAAGTGAACGTTATAAGCTTAAGTGAACAAAATTAAATAAAGCAGTTACAAAGAATTATATCCTAAAAATGCTGCTCTTCAATGAATCGTGCTTTCAAAAAAAAAACTATTATAAAAAATGATTGTTAGATTCCCCTAACTTAATGGATAGTCATGAAAGAGCGGGATTTCGCGACCCAAAGTCAATTGGACAAGTGGCTGTCCTTGCCAAACGTGATTTGTATTCACGTGCAAATCGTGTGTTTTTCAAAAGAGATGAAATTTTAACAGCAAGAAGCGAGATATGTCGTCAAATGCTCCATGCCGTTTTGTGTTGTTTGAGACAGAAGCGCGAAAGGTATGACGTTCCACGACAAATATTTCGTTTGCACTTGACTTTGATCAAACAATCTCGTGGATGATCGCCCTTCCATCTCGAGAATGGCGGAAATATTTGGAACGCTGTTAGCTTACCAAAAGGATCTCCAATAAGTCCCATTGTGAGAGAGAAGACACTGTCGACGCAATTCCGATCCAAAGATCCATTCTTGGAGAAGTTGCTTCTTATGATGTCACAATTGCTTACGAAATAGTTTCTCCTTGGGCCCAAAACTCTAGCGTGGTAGAATTCACTTGGCAAAACTATGACACTATCAATCTGAATGCTTGCAGCATCGCTAGCTGAGAGACCTTTCACGGCAAGAAACACGTTCCAGCTTTTCGCCTCTATTAGTGTAAAATTTTGGGCAACCATGGCATAACAGCCTCTCGTGCAGGTCGACAGGAGGTCAATGGTACCACGAAGCTCCTTTTTGCTATCAGGAACAGCAAGAGTCACGTCAGAGTTTCGCGACAGGATTGCGCTCTTGTACTTGAAAATGGTGTAAAAAACACCAGATCCATTCTTAAAGGTTGGCAGCTGAATGGAACCTCTATGACCAGCCTGCGAATAGAAAGAGACAAAGAAGCTAGCAACGTTGCATTTCCAAGTTTCAGGGCCTACGTCACGCCCATAAAATCATTACTCATCCCAACAACATGCAATTTATCGAACATAGTAGTGCATTCTTCTTGCTTTCCTGAATCTTACAACTTTCCATCCTTCAAATCTAAGATCAATAAACTTGATCTGATCTCTCTCTCGCCTTAGCCTTTTGCCGTCTTCTCTCTTCCTTTGTTGCGGCTTTGTATAGGCCACCATGGCCTTTCCTCAACACAACTCACTAAAAAAACGGATGCATTTGTACACTTCCTGTGACGGCAGAAGAGCACATACAGACACATAAGGAACCATTCATTATCTATGCCTCAGGTTGGGACTGAAGCGAACTGTTAATCTGCGCACATATTTCTGTTACCCAACCTTGTGGACTACAAAAATAATAGTTACCCAACCAATATAGAGCTATTAAAATATACTACCCAACTATTGAAAGACAAAGAACATGAAAAATCCTTTACCCAACCTATTTCTCTTCGGCCCCGACCGTAGGCATAAAGAATGCGCGGTCCCTAATTAGAAAGATTATCTTATGTTATGCACAATGTATCTGACCCCTTTGGGTCATTGATTCAATACTGGCTCACTGCTCACATTGGCAACTGTAGTCAGTTGGGAAAGTGAAAAAGTAACTGCAACACGAAAGCAGAGTAGTACGCAGCCGAAGTAAGCTGCCACAACATATCTTTGTCTACCGATCTCTGGGCAATGGGCTAGCTCTTCTTGTCTATGAGAATGCGAACCGATTAGCAGTCTAAATGTAAATGATTTATAGTTTACGCAAAAATATATTTCCGCATATGCTAAGAGCGATCGATGGATTTAAGCTAACAAGGCCATAGATTTCTAACATGAGGGTGTTTTCCAACTGAAGAAGGCACGCTTCTGGAGTTCAAAGTGAACTTCTATTCATTCCGAGTGTTCTGGCTATCCCATGGCGAAGCAAAAATGTCAATTTGTAAGCAGCGTTGTATTCAGCGATTGGGGGTGTTTTCTTGACGTCAGAAAACAATTTCAGACATAATGAGAATCAAAATGATAGATCACATGAAATGAAACAGGGTGAAGTTCTGACTTACTGAGCTAATCCTATTCATTGGAAATGTTAGATAATGCAAGCTTGGAAAATAAAATCCATCTCTGGGTCTGGAAAAGGAAAGGCATATCTTCATCATAACCAGAAATGATCATCTTCATCAAAATAATAATAATCACAATAATATTTTTTTTTAAAACTTCATTTTGATATATTAGCTAAACATACAAATACAAATCTCTCCAATAATAGGTAATTTGTATTCGGCGGACCTAATTACAGGTATTTCTAGTGTAAAAAAATGAATGAATAAATGAAATAATAAGATGACGAATAGAAAAAAAAAGAATGAAAAAATAAAAAAAACAAAAACAAAAATAAAAAGATAAAAAAAAATTTAATAAGAAGAATTAAAGGTTGCAAGGAGACTGTTAGTAGGAAAGAAGATCTGGGTTAGTCCAGGGTTTATTACGCATACAGATCATAATCATCATTGTCATCATCATCATCATCATCATTATTATCATCATCATCATCATCATCATCATCATCATAAGTATCTTCATCATCATTATCATCACCATAATAATTATGATTACTTTGATCATCATAACCAACACCATCAGTATCACTCACCATCATAATTATTTAGCAACAGCTTTTTCGACTGAAACAAAAATATCGTAAGAGAGCTATTTGAACTGATAAAAAGTACTGACAAGAATGAAGTCTAAACCTATACATACCTGTCACACATTCGACCAGTAATATTTGTGCTTTTACACCTGCAAAGTCCACTTGTTTTGTTGCATACTGGCGAGCTCCTTCCACCAGGATCACAGCTGCAATCTGAAATCGTCGCAGAAAGTTGAAAGAGACTAGAATTTATATGTTGTCGACATTTGCAAAAGTCAAAACGAAAAACAAATGAATTGGTCAGGGACATTTTAGGTGTCAAAGGCCATCCATCATACACCACCCTACAACACCTGGGAATCAACTCGATGAACGAACAACGATGGAAACAATCATATCTTGATAGAGTTGCTTCAAGAAAATGAATTATCACTTTTGTTACGAAAAAATATATATATATATATATATAATGCAAGAGTAGAAGATGGAAATTTCTAAAGCAAATCCCTTTTAAATGTTTATGTATAATACGTGTGTGTCGATATGGATATTTACAAAGGCAAATGAGTGTAATAATAACCTTGGCATCCGTTGGAATTTACAGCAGTCAGATTGTAGAACGTATCTTTGCAGACATTACAAGCTCTGCTTTCAGTGTTGTTTTTGCATGGACAATTTCCCAAATGATCCCCGGTGCAAATGTTACTAGCGTTGACTGTCCCAGCGGTATGGCATAGGCAATCTTCAAAGAACGACAGGAAAATCGTGTTAGTTTTATCTTTCAGATACAAGTGAAGTTAAATCGAAATATGAAATGAGTTCAAGAAAAGGATGGAACGTGAATTTTATGATGAGAGTGGAAGGTACCTTGGCATCCTTGAGGATTCGAGCTAGACAGGTTGTAAAATGTTGGCTTACAAACATCGCACTTTCGATTATGAACATTCTGCTTACAGTAGCAGTCACCGGCAGCCTAAAACAGAAGAAATGGAACGCAGAATGTCAGAAGTAGCTTTTTTCATGCACATGATTCTACTTAGATGTCTAAGGTAGAAATTTGGACACTGAGAAGCTTTCTGCATATCGAGCAGTGTCCAGGTCCTTCCTCTCGACGTGACCACACCTCGTGATTCCTGCGCCTGGAATTACAGAGAGCTGGCGACTCTCCTCACTCTAAGTGAAAGTTTAGCTGAGGTGGGACTCGAACCAGTGACCATAGGATCAATGCAAGAATCTTACCATTGAGCTATCCTGACACTTAAAAGTAGCTTAACGACAGAGCATTCAAAAACATGGAGAGAGAGTCTGCTGAGATATTACGGGGTAATTACTTTCTCGACTCTATTCTAAGGAAACACGAGATGGGAAGCGTAGCTTTATAATGAACTTATAAACTAGTGCCACAAGCACTAATAAAGTCATATCCAAAGGAAGACACTTTGAGCTTTCATTGAAACAGTCCCATTGAAACATTGAAACAGTATTTCTACAAAGATATATTGACCAATCCGTTATTGATTTCAATGCAGACATAATGATGATTATTATCCCTTATTCGATAGACCAGTGTTTGAAAAATTCATAATTATGAAGACAACTAATGAACATGAAGACCATAGATGTTATGGGAAGACCAACATAAATTTGAAAAATTTGGAGTTTAAAGGCCTCAAAAATACTCTTTCTGTTCAACATTGAAATGCAAAGAGAACTGTATATTTGACGTCCCGGTTAGTAATAGAATTTCCTGGACAAGACCTAGTACTATAGCGCCCGCTTCATTGCAATTCGAGCTGAGCAGAGATTAGTGGAGAAGGCTTTGCCATCCTCCCATTGAAGAAAGATGATCAATATAGCCTTATTTCAATCAAATATTCTTTTGCGTACCATTCCAGTTCTGTTCACGGTTTCATCTCGTATGCAGTCAAGATATGGCACACCAGGAACAGCTCTCGATCCTAGAGAGCTACAGTTGCATTCTAGAATGAAAATACAGGCAGTTCTAATATTCTAATAGGGGAAAGTCTAGCAACTAAACACCAATAACCTCAATGTGACAATACTAACTCTCGTTGATAATAACTGCTATTTTAAATTGCATGTTCAATTATTCTTGAAAAGATGGACTTGCCATGAAATTTCCACGCATTGATGCAAAATTTGCAGTAAGGCAAAGAGATTCTCGGCCAGTGATGTAACAACAAAGGAGAAAATCCAGATTGTCAGGAAAATCAAAGAAACAAGTAGATGAGATTCAATGTAGGCATTGAATGAATGTAAACATGGTCGGGTAGAGAGTACCTTACGGTTCGGGGGAGGAAATGGAAAAAATGGCGCAGTGAAAAGAACAACAGGCTATTTCTAGGTTTGCGCAATATCTGATTTTATGAATTACCACAATCTAAGATGTCTTGAAAGATTAGATTCAAGTGACCATGAGTATGTCACAAAATGGTATGTAAATGACCCCACCAATGATTCTCCCGTCCAAAGTGTTTCTCTTTTCGGTCTATATTCGGAGGGTGCCTGTTTGTTTTGAAAGAGAGGGTCAATCCGCATTTTAGCCCCTGGTGAGGAAACAGGCTTGTGCCCATTGCTGGTCCTTTTCTTGGGCAGCCTTAAATTTGGCTCAGTATTTCGCGGAACGTGCGAAGTACACTTTGAGTTGCGGATTAATGCAGTTCAATAACATTGTCACCTCTTACACACTTATTATTTCATTGATAGCAGAAGTTAGCTTAATTCCTGATGAAGTAAACCATTCATAACATGTGTGATTTTTTGTAGTGGATTGTGTTGAGGAAAAGCCATGGTGGCCTATACAAAGCCCCAAAACAGGAAGAAAGAAGAAAACCTAAGGTTAATAGGCTAGTGAGATAAGATCTTGAAATAGGGCAAGCTGTAGGATTTGGAAAGGTCAGCAGAAAGCAAGAAGTTCCATACAGATGATGATGACGAGATTTGCAAATTAGAAATCAGCTTTATTCTCCGCCAAGTTTATCTCTATCTCTATTTTCAAATGCCGATTGAGCAAGATACCTGAACAGGCATTGACACCAAGCCTAGTTTTTCCTGCAGGTCTGTAAAAGAGCGCGATGCACTTCTCGCAGTTTATGCCAGTTGTGTTGTGCTAGAATGAAGTAGATAAAGAGTGAAAAGACATGCAACCTTTATCACATATAAAAAGAGGCATTTAAGAAGGAAAACGGGTCTGTGACCTAGTGGCAGAATGCTCGCTTTGTACCCGGTAGGTTAGGGCTCGATACCCAGTCGTGTCGTACCTAAGAGTTGAACAAAAAATGGTACATGCTGTTTCCCTGCTTAGCATTCAGCTCTTCGGGAAAGAGCATGGAAGTGAAACACACAGTGCTACCAGATGGCCATCCCTCAACTGTAGCATTCACTGTGCTTGCACAGCTGTGTGGCCCAAAGGCTAATGAAGATAGGCGCTACCCCCCCCCTTATTCCCCAAAAAATGGCAAGGGAAGGAGCTTTGACTTTGCGACGTTTATCAAAGAAGGAAGAGAGGCATTAAAGCAATAAATGCTGAAAAATACTTTCCGCAAGAATGGAATATACAATGTACGCAAATGGGAAAATTCAAGACCAACGGTTAACTGTTCATGGATGCAAAAACTCCGCGAAGTGTCTCATATGCATAACACAACAACATGAGATCGGCTCCTTTGCTGTTCGAATCATTCGGGTGTAAGATTGTTTGCATGCTTACTGCTTCAAGTGTAAGCTTTTGCCAGCTCTTGATTATTTACGTTTAAGCTTATTCTGGTTTTCACTTGCTCACATGTGAGATTTTTCCGGTTCTTACTCATAAACCTGTAAGCATATTCCTGTTTGCACTTGCTCACGTGTGAGATTTTCCGGTTCTTACTTATCAACCTGTAAGCTTATTCCGGTTTTCACTTGCTCACGTGTAAGACTTTTTTTATCTCATTTATCAACGTGTAGCCTTGTTATGGATCTAACGGTGTGAATATTCCACTATGAAACTGTGAAGACCGACAAAGAAAACCCCTTTCCATGAACCAACAAAAACGAGCTTTATCAAAAACGGACATGTTCTAGGTCACGTTACGAAGTTACCCTGAGTCTAAATGAAATGCGGTCCTCTAAAACTTAAAATTTGTGACTCCGGCCCTTGTGCTGAAAAGCTTGCCCACCCCTGTATTAGACCAATCAACTTTTGATATAGAAAGGACCTGCCGTATTACGTGACGTTTATGCATGATTCTTAATGATTAATGATTAATGATAATTACCTCTTCCATGGCCCATTGGTAGAATGCTCGCTTTGTACGCGGTAGGTCGGGGTTCGATACCCGGTCGAGGCATACCAAAGACTTGAGAAATGGTACATGATATTTCCCTACTTAGCATTCAGCACTTCGGGAAAGAGATGGGAGTTAAACATACAGTGCTACCAGTTGGTTAGTCCCCAACTGTAGCGTTCACTGTGCTTGCAAAGCTGTGTGGCCCAGAGGCTAATGAAACGGAGATGGGTGCCACCCTATTCACCAAACATGGCGAGGGAAGGAACTTTTATTTTGACTTTCTTTGAATAATAATAATAATTGGTTTCTACGCTTCATTAAATTCTTTAATTATTTCCTCCCATTTCAGATAATTCTAGACGTGAGAATGAAAGCCCGCTCCAACAAAATCGTGGGCATTTCTGACAGTGCATCTTCCCGATTTCATTACGGGACCGCGATAAGTATTATGAATAAAATTTTTCAAAATGCTCTTCCACATACCTGGCAATCCTGGCATACACCACCGCCTGAGTAGAATCCTGTCGAATTCAAACTCAGTCCTGCACTGGCAACTGTTTCGTTGTATACACATGAGCTGGAATGGCTGTGGCAATTGCAAGCTACAAATTGATTAGAAAACAGGTCCATAAATACTCTCGGGATGAGAATGAATATATTAACGCGACACATTCAATTAGAATGCACGCAAATAATCCTTTTTTTCATTGAAAAATCTTAAATCATTTAAAGTAGAGTTTTCGAAAATCTGTGGACATGTTTGTTGTTTTGAATAGCTTGAAAATTACTTGACCAGGCTCACTTTTCCACTATCATATCACAACTATCATCATCCTTACTATCATCGTCATCCTCACCATCGTCATCACAATCGTTATCATCATTTGTTTCACCATAATCATCATTGTCATCATCGTCATCCTCACCATCATCATCATCACCATCATCATCACCACCATCATCATCGCCATCATCATCATCACCACCATCATCATCGCCATCATCGCCATCATCATCATCATCATCGCCATCATCACCATCATCATCATCGTCACCATCATCGTCATCATTATCATCACCATCATCATCATCATCATCATCATCATCATCATCATCATCATCATCATCACCACCATCATCGTCATCATTATCATCACCATCATCATCATCATCATCATCATCATCATCATCATCATCATCATCATCACCACCATCATCGCCATCATCACCATCATCGTCATCATCATCGTCACCATCATCATCATCATCATCATCATCGTCATTACCATCATCATCATCATCATCATCATTACCATCATCATCATCATCATCACCATCATCATCATCATCATCATCACCACCATCATCATCATCGTCACCATCATCGTCATCATTATCATCACCATCATCATCATCATCATCATCATCATCATCATCATCATCATCATCATCGTCACCATCATCGTCATCATTATCATCACCATCATCATCATCATCATCATCATCATCATCATCATCATCATCATCATCACCACCATCATCGCCATCATCACCATCATCGTCATCATCATCGTCACCATCATCATCATCATCATCATCATCGTCATTACCATCATCATCATCATCATCATCATTACCATCATCATCATCATCATCACCATCATCATCATCATCATCATCACCACCATCATCATCATCGTCACCATCATCGCCATCATCATCATCATCATCACCACCAACATCGCCATCATCATCATCATCATCATCTTCACCATCATCGCCATCATCATCATCATCATCATCACCACCATCATCATCATCGTCACCATCATCGCCATCATCATCATCATCATCGCCATCATCATTATCATCATCATCATCATCATCATCTTCACCATCATCGCCATCATCATCATCATCATCATCATCATCATCATCATCATCATCATCATCATCATCATAACCATCATCATCATCATCTTCACCATCATCGCCATCATGACCGATATCAATTCTTCTTACTTTCCTTTACACAAAGATCTTACTGATACCAAGGGTTGATCTCTTGATTTAGCTAAAATGCTTGGTTATTTGAGATTAAAATACAGACGAAAATGGAGAAAAATTGACAATGGCAAATAGCTTCTTAATATTACTAGCTTCTCTTGCGTCCCTTCAAAGTCGCTGAGGCCACAACAGAATTTGTGTGACAAATGACCACAAGGTCAATATGAGCACTAGAATTGTCAGATATGATGACAACTTTGGTAGAACGTTACAATATACAGTATATACTAACGTTGACATGCAGCTGTTCTGTCTACTTCGAATGGAGCACCGTTGCCTTGTTTCCATGGATACTGATTGTAGGCAGGGCAGCATTGATCACAGAGTGGGCCACATGCATTGTTGGCGCATTTGCACACTCTGTCGCCAGACGTTGCGTTGATGTTGCAAACAGATGCGTGCCCGTTACAAAAGCAAGAGCCGGTGACGTTTATCTCACGGACAGTGTAATGGTGCTGCATTGAAAATAAAAACAGGGGGTGTGATTACAATCAAAGTTTGATGTAATGGTGGCAGGGGGTGGTTGCCTTTCTCCCCCTTCCATTTTTAGTGTCAGGATGGCTTTCTGAGTTCGGAACGGTGGCTCAATCGGTAGAGTGCCCATCTGAGAATCACCAGGTACCGGGCTCGATACCGGTCGTCGCTTACTCAGCATATGAGTAACACAGGTCAGTTGAGCTGCATTCTCTGGGAATCCCCTGGGAAATGACGGTGTGGCTCTCCAACTGAGCAGAAAAAGACCCCCTGGTCTATTGCGAGCGAAGAGGGGCAGCACTCCTTAGTTGTCGGTAATCACAGGCGTGTGAATCACGAGGTAAGATCGTATCGAGAAAAGGACCAGACATAGCTACCTAAGCATACCTAATCACGGCCCTAAAATCTACCTTCAGATACTGGGTATGATATATAAAACAAATTCTTGGACAGGGACATCCGAACCGGGGGCCAGCGGGGGCCAGCGGGGGCCAGCGGGGCCATGCTCCCCACCTTTTGGCAAACTATGCAAAAGTGCCCCTTCTAAATCAACAAATGCCCTTGTGCATAGTAAATCTTTTTGCTCTTAATTCTCAAAGTTAGATAAGACCAGAAAGACATTTGTAGTCGAAGCTTTCTATGAGAATGATTGTCAGCATTGTTTTAATTAACTTTGCATTATCTGTGGTCAGACTTTGTTATTATCGGTCATCTCTCAACATGCCCTTCTTTGACCGCCCCCCCCCAATTTTAGATACTTCCTGCTTCCCTGCTTTTGGATTGATTGAAAATGCATCGCATCAGGAAATCCACATTTCCAGAGAAAGTTCTATTAGCAGTCAGTACGTAGCTAAACGTATCAACCAATCAATAAATCAATAAACCAATCAATTGTTCAATCAATTCATCAACTAAGCAATCAATCACAAAATCAATCAATCAAAAATCAACTAATCATAAAATCAATCCATCATGACATCAATCAATCACAAAATCAATCCATCATTAAATCAATTAATTATAAAATCAATCAATCATAAAATCAATCATCAAATAAATCAATTATAAAACTAATCAATCAAAAATCGAGCCAGTATGTCATTGAATGAATGGTTACCTCAATCGATTGATTTTGGGACAAGAGAAATAAGCCTAAAAACATGAAATACAAACCCATTTCAAGGAGAAAATATCGAACTTCTTGAAAAGACCAGAAAACTGGATCTTTACATTTGTAGCATTCATCCATTGCTAGAAAAAAGAGGCGTCTTCTAAATACTCCTTGTACCTGAACGGGCCACGATGGATACGCATGAAGCATTGAGGATTACCAAACGAAGATTAATGCTCACAGAGCCAAAGGTAGGCTCAGAAAATGCAGTGCCTGTACAACGTGTGGAGATTATAGAAACGAGAAGTTGCCGCGGCAAGTTTGGTAATGCAAAATATCAAGAATGCTTTGGCAATTGCTGCAATCTTCTTCAAAACAATTCGGGGCTTCTGTTCAATGCGGCAAAGAAACTGAATGTCGACAGTAACAAGGGAATCCCTTGTAGATAAGCCCAGGCTGAAGGCTATCCTCTCTAATTTTCTCTCTTTTTCTTTTAGTGGGTTATGTTGGGGAAAGGCCATAGTGGCCTATACAAAGCCTCAACAATGGAAGAAAGAAGAAAGAAGAAAGCGAAAGGCTAAGAGGAGAGAGAAATCAGATCAAGTTTATTGATCTTGGATTTGAAAGATGGCAAGATGTGTGGAATGAAACACGATTCTCGAACAGTAAATGAAACAAAACGTCATTCACGTGGCAGCGACTGCCGTCCACCAAGCTGCACTCTCGGTAAATACAACCCCTAGAGCACCAGCTGGGACATGATTAGAATACCTCTCCTCCCCCTCCCCTCCCCCCGCCTCCTACTAGCTTCAATTTCCTTGTGAAAAGATCCGTTAAGTTTCAGACAGTTACGTATTTGTTCATGTTTTGTAGTCAACGGAACAAACCTGCAAGATCCGAGAGTTTCTTGAGGACCTTCCACCATAGATGTCAAGCGCTACCTAAAAAGACATTTGACTTTCAATAATAATAATAATAATAATAATAATAATAATAAATATACACCGATTATTTTAATTTCACAACAGAGAGTGACAAGAAGGCAAGAGCAATATTTCCAAGGGTTTTAAGGAGGATGGATAGCAAGAGTAGATGGACTAACGAGACGAGGGAACATCAAGCTCACTTTATACATCCTGTACAAATAGAGGAAGACGAGGTGATGAGTTTATCTCAGGACATCACATTAGACCTGACTTGCTCCAAATCAGTTGCAGTGGGTATGTGTGCCACTTCGTCAAGCAGGGTTTGTGAGCTTCATGACACAGGGGTTGTGAGATTGAATCCTGCACAGCTTTGAATAGAAAGTACATCAATAAGGATATTAGCAGGAGAGCACACCACAAAGACCAGCTCCTCCAGAAGAATCCAAAGCCTTCCTCCTGGTTTCAGTCAAACTAAAAAATTGATCAATTAAGGTGATTACTCACAGTTTCATTTCCCTTCAAAGGGAGAAGCGAGGGTTGAAAAGTT
Source organism: Pseudorhiza aurosa (assembly GCA_964026355.1). Classification (NCBI taxonomy): domain Eukaryota; kingdom Metazoa; phylum Cnidaria; class Scyphozoa; order Rhizostomeae; family Lychnorhizidae; genus Pseudorhiza; species Pseudorhiza aurosa. Next base: position 8,007,944 of record OZ032122.1, read on the forward strand.
CTGCATAAGACTGAATTCTCAAGAAATGGCCTGTCAGCATAACGGACGCCAAATATAGAGCTACACTCAGAAGGGTAGGTGACGTAGTAGTGCCAAGGAGAGTATGTTAATCCTCCATCCATTGACTTTGAATATAAGATCTGTCCTGGTCTCTGGTATGCTCCAAATTGAATGTTGATTGTTCTCACAAATACAAACTGAAAAACATCAAACAGGTTTGCCATTGATGGACATTGCAAAAAGGAATTCTGACATTTTTGTTGAAAAAAAGCTGCTTTGCAGCTAATGGGATAAACCAAACCTGAGGTTTACACCAGACACATATCAATAGGTATAAACTGGGGTGGGCGAATTAGAGCAAGAAGCATACTTAAGGGGGGTGGGTTTTAATCAGTGGGCCCTGATAATCTTAATGGTGTGTTTTATTTGCTTGCAATAGAACTACTCTCTTACTGGTCAATTGAGACTGCAACTGGAGGGATCAATCTGTCATTTGGGAGGTAGACCACCCATGCTCCCTGTAGCTTTCCCCATGGCCAGCCCAACATTGATAAACACTCTCAAACACAGAGCCCATTCAAATTCAGGGGGCAAAAGTGGAGACCCCTAATATCTATCTCCACCCTATTTCTAGCATTAAAAACCATTGTTTCATTAAAACCTCTGTGAAAATGATACTTAACAGCCTTTGTTCAAAATTAAATGCTTCCTTTCATGTTTGGAGGACAGAGTACCGATTGAAGAGTTTTTATAACAAAGAGAAACTTAATAAATTACTGGTGGCAAGTTTCTCAATGCCTATTTTCTGGAAGCACAGTTGCTAGAGATTTTATATTCCTAATATAAATATCCAAAAAGGCATAGCCTATCTAAATGAATGCTATAGCCACAAAGATATTTTTTGCTAGTCTGCAGAGCCTGCAGAAACTTTAAGAATCTTATGCATGAATTTTTTTTCTGCCATTAGAAACAATACACACAATTCTTTATGCCATCATCTAAGATACTGCTGTTAAGATACAATAAAAATACATGTTCTAAACTCAAGAGCTATTGCGTAATGACTTACGCTGTGTGCTTGTGCCTTTGCTCTGTACTGCTGCTTATAAAAATTGACTTGCTCCATTCTGTTTAGTTTATAATGTGTATGTAGTCAGTTGATTTAACTTTAAATTTTTACAACCTTTCTAACTAAGTTCATGAGGTTAGTATTACTGTTGTCGTGAGACTAAGCTCTTAAAATTGGATACTTCCATGCTAGAATCAAATCAATCTGGCTTGCAAATACTAGGGTGATGCATCTCAGACATGCAATGGTCAGTGGTTCAATCCCACCTTGAGCCTGACTTTCACTTAGTGTGAGGAAACTTTCTAGCGTCGTCTAATTCTAGAGATAGAAAGATGAGGTGAAGCAGGAACGAGATGAAGAGCCAGGGCACAGTTCAATAAGCATAGCTTCTAGTGAAACTTAAATGATATCACACCATGAGAAAGGACCAGGACAGTGCTCAATAAGAATAGTTTCTCGTTGTACTGATCCCATTTCATTCCAAGAATCATACTGAACTATGCTCCAGCACAGTCCACAGGTTTCATACCTTTTGTGTGGACGATCTTAGATCAATGGTAATGTTGGCAGGATCTGAATCTGACTTAGCTTGCCAATGTGTATCGTGTGATCCATCGACCATGAATCTTGGAGGATGCGAAAAGTTGGGGCTGCTCGCATTGCAAATGTAGGCCACTCTGTTACCTGGTCTGAAGATGTCTGCACAAGAAAAAATTCAAAGAATCCATTAAAACTATCGATTGACGTTTCATTATAAGTAGCAATTAGAATAGAAAGTAACATTAAGAATTGTGAGGAGGTAACTTGAAGGGGCACATGGGAAGCCCCCCTTCAATTTGAAAACAAAACTACCGACTGAGACAAAAAGGGTAGCTAAGATGCCGTTGCTTTCGAACACCCTACAATAACCAGAAGGTAAACATCTTGCGTAGGATCAAGAATCGCCTCTTCTCTTAGATTCTACAAAATCAGCGTCTTCAGAAGTTCAGTATATTATTGAGCATAAATCAAAGGCCTAAATTGGGAACCAACCTTGCCATGTTTTAAGATATTCTTCTGGCGGACTTCCACAGGTAGTATTGGCTTCGATTGTCCTTCTGTAGGCTAGGTTTGCATCTGAACATATAACAGAGTAAAATGCAGTCACTAGATAGAAACTAAGCACAATTAGAGACCTCGCTCGTAGTACGAAATCCGCCATGTTTGGTGGAGCCGTTATGATCTTTGACTCGTCTGGGATCTGCATTGTTAAACATTGTAGGGAACCATAGAAACAGCACAATCCATCTTTTGTTTGGACCAATTCAAATTTTTGTCTGGTCAGCTCGTCTTCAACTGACTCATAACTATCCCGTTGTTTTCTCAGAGCGAGTTAGGGGTGCCGTTTCAACGTGCCATCCAAATATATGGGATGTAAGATCCAAGCTGTTGCATGCTAAATGAGAGAGCTTTAAACAGCACGATAGCGTACCTAAGTGGGACTTCGTTGCACAATGTTTTGGAAACAGATTCATGAACCCTTGCATTTTTAGCTAATCAGCTGATGTGGGCCTAGGTCTTACGTTTGACACCTATCTTACTCCGTTATTTTTTCTTCAAAAGAAAATTATTCGATGCTTAAAATTCCAGCCAGCTACTAAGCCTTCTGCATCTTTATTTTACTCGTTAAAGATATTAAAACTTGAAGATCTGATACATGTGAATACACTATCATTTGTCCATAAAGCTATCAATGAACTAGAACTAGAACCAGAACTAGGTCCGGCCTCTTTTCACAACTATTTCATCCTAGATATTTATGTTCATAAGTATGGGACTGGTGAGGCAACCAAAGGTGATCTATTCATTTCGTTAAAAAGGAATTCCCTTTCTAGTCTCAAGGCGGTACAGCACGTTGGCTCTAATTTACGGACGAAACTTCCACTACTCAAGTGCACGTTCCATTTGTAGTTTTCAACTGAAATCAAAAGCTCACGTCCTTGACTCATATGCCTAATTAGTCATCTAAATGAGCCTTCTCTTGGTTCATCCATATTTTCTTTACTGCTTTCACATGAAGTTGTTTGATTTTTCATACAAGGGGGTCTCTATCGATTTAATCATATACTTAGAGAGCTCCTCTTCAATAGATCTATATATACAGTCTTGAAGTAATTCTGTTTAAGTAATCAGCTTATTACTTTGTAGTCTGCTATGCAGTAACTTGACTCGCATGCAGAGTGGATTGAGGAATTTTTAAAATGAAAAAATGGTCCTACAATTTGCTTCCTCAGCGTTGAATCTGAGTACTGAGTACTCATTTACTGACCTCTGAAGGATGGACAGGATGGACATTTGTTTAGTTGTTGGCTTGTGGTTAGTGTTTCATACGGTGGGATTCGAACCCACGCGAGTAAACCCCACTAGATTCGAAACACTGCGCCTTGACCACTTGGCTACACCATCATCATCATCCTAATCATCATGATGATGATCATCATCATCACCATCGTCATCATCATAATTGTCGTCGTCATCATCATCATCATCACCATCATCATCATCATCGTGATCATCATCGTCATCATCATCGTCATCATCATCATCATCATCATCATTTTCATTATCATCATCATCATCTTCATCATCATAATTGTCGTCGTCATCATCATCATCAGCACCATCATCATCACCATCATCATCATCATCATCATCATCATCATCATCGTCATCATCATCATCATCATCATTTTCATTATCATCATCATCATCTTAATCATCTTTTAATCTAATTAGCCAAAAGAAGAACCTTATTAAGACCAACTAAAGCTAGAAAGTGGAAAAGGGAAAAAGCATCAGTACAATTGATCATAAGATACAAAAACCAACTTAAAGAACCTAAATCCTTGATAAAAACCGTGCACAATCTGCAGTTGCAACAAATCCCATCCCACTGTTTCTTTCTCCTTTTACGAAGTGTCGCTGTACTTCAAACTATTGGTCAACGAGGACCAATAGGAGCAGCTTCTAAATTGGATATTTTCTGTGCCATAAATTGTTGTCTTGCTTTCGGCAGTTGCAAATGAATTACGCTTCTTTGATAGCTGTGAAGGAGCTACCAAACTTCAGCACTCGAGCAGAGGTGGACAGCGTCATATAGAGGCTGGCAGCGCCATACAGAGGCCCAATTCTTTCTTGATTGTGATTTTTGTGATTTTGCGTGTGATTTTTTAATCCAGTTTGCGTCATCTTTTTCAAACTATCGATGACTAACTGTTTAAATTAAGCTCAGATACTTCTTCCCTTCTTTTGCCTTGATTGCATGGTCTCTAAGAATACGTCACTTATTTTGTATGCTCGATGTTAAAACATTTTTAAAATCAGGTGTTTGTCACACGATTTCACGTTTATTGTCACGGAACGGGGTCTGTGCTTTGGACACACCATTTAGATACAGATAGTTTTGGTAATTCTGGGAGTTAATGCTGGATTTCTTTACCGAGTGGACTTTAACACATAAAGTATGCATGTATACATATATAGATATATACCGTAAATACATATATATATTTATACATTTAGTATACGTTTAGCTGAAGATTTTTATGCTTAACACTCAGAGTTCTAAACTAGAATTCGTTCTCTTTTTCCATTCTATTTCTATACGGTATATGCTTATGTCATCTTTGACTTGCAAAGCTAGTCCTGAGCTTATTCCTATTCGCTCGCGAAAGAACATGGAAGTCTCTTTTCTCTTTGCTAAGGTGGAGCGTTTCCCCTACCAACAGCTCCCAGGTGATTTATCGCACAACCGAGCTTTGCTCAGCAGCCCCGCAACTACGGGGGGTCCTGGGAAGCCATACCCTTGTCCGTTTTCTCAAATCGGCGTAAATGTCGTTTTCTAAAGAAAATGTGAAGCTTCCGTTTGGGAATGAAATGGTTTGATATTTTTGTCAACATTGAGATATGTGGTTGTTTGAATGGGTTCACAAATTGATGAGAAAAACGAATGGATGTAGCAAGGCGGAAAATCTCTGCCGTGTTTCTTCCGTTTCTAACTCTGAAGAATATAGTCTATGGTGTCTCCCCATTAAATAGTGCTTCTATCGTGCCCTTCTTGTGACCCGGATCTCTGCCCTCTAAAATTCTAGTTGCGTGATTGCTTAGTCCTTACCAGAGTGGGCGAGGACCGGAATTGAACCAGTGACCTTGATATTATAAGCAAGCGCTATGCAAACTGGGCCATCTGTCCGTTCCTGTATCATTTTAATCGTTCGATTACATCAAATGATTTCTCAGGACGGAAGATACCCCTTGGACCCATCATTGCAGTCATCTAAACTTCCGGAATCTGTTTCTCCCGAAAGAAATTGTGCGAGCGAATACTCAGAGCTTGGATTTTAAGTGTCAAACATCTTTGCAGAATGTATCCCGAAATTTCCTTTGCAGTTGCATCACATTCGAGCAAATAAAAGATTGAGAGTCCTCGAGGTTAAATCGGGCAGCACTCCGCTGGTATTTCCGCCGGGACCACTCCTTCTTCTAGATTCTAGGATGTGTAACCATCACTTTCCAGGACTTAAAGAAAAGGACCCTTTCTTTGATTCTGCCTACCAGAAAACCCTCATTTTTCAATCTCTCTGGTAAAAAACCTAATTTGTTGCCCCTATTTTAAGAAAATCTAGGGTGTGTCGAAAAAAAAATGATGAAATTAATGACAGGGGTAGACTAGTTTTAGAAAATGTCTCTGTCTAATCAAACTTCAGGACCACCAGAAGCTCAACTCATTCACACCTTTTCCAAGTTTCACTGCTTACTTAACGAAATCTATCTCTCAAATCGTCATTCATCCAAAGAACATGCAACTTATGGAACGTCTTGCCCTCTTGTTGTCCTGAAACTTACAACTTGCCATCTTTCAAATCTAAGATAAATAAACTTGATCTGATCTCTCTCCTATTAGCCTTTCGCTTTCTTCTTTCGTCATTTGTTGGGGCTTTGTACAGGCCACCATGCCCTTTCCTCCATATAACTCACTAAAAAAATATCTCACCCCCAGAATTGCACTAGGTGCCAAATCAGAGCCGGATGAACAAAGAGGAGAAAGAAAGAAAGAAAGGTAAACGAGGATGACTCAAGCCCACATGATGCAACGTGCTCTTATCCATGTGCCAACTGCCCCTCCCTATCAAAAATACCCCAAATCAATGTTTCAATGAAAACAGCTAAATCCCAATGCCTATGCAAGTTGCCTATGATTCCATACACACAGTCAGCAAGTGGGGGGCGGGGGGGGGGCAGCTCCTCAGTTGATGCTGATATTTTCTTGACACGCAGCATTTGGACGGAGAGACAGACGGACGGCATTTAGTTAGGTGAGCGCAGGCGTTGGAGATAGAAGGGGTCGACCCAGGAAGAGATGGAAGGACTGCGTCAATAAGACCTACGGGCCTGAGGAATCGACCCTGACGCAGTCCAGGACAGAACCCGATGGAGGGGGCTAATAGTCATCACGACCCCGAATAGGGAGCAGTGGTGGAAGAAGCATTTTGGGAGCGTATGTCTTTAACATACACTGATCGGTCAGCCCTGAAATTTAGCATTAACTGTACCTGCAGGGATGTGCCACCCAAATGCAGGAGAAGCGGAGATGGATGCAGCCCTGTTCACCAAAACGGCGAGAAAGGGAAGGAAGGAGCATTGATGCAAAGCTGCTTTTAATTCACTATTAACACCTTGAACGTGTCATATTTCGACGGCTTGATCTTCTCGCGAGCATTCTCCAGCCATTCACCACTCAACCTCGCAATTAGAAGCAAAGTTGTTTAGACGAGCGAGAATAGTAAAGTCGTTTAAGACGCTGAAGAACGTCGCTTGATTTCTGAAATTCCAGGCGTATGAGTCAGGAGGTGTGGTCACATCAAGAGGAATGACTTGGAATCTTCCCGATAAGCAAAATACTTCTCGGTGTACAAAAATCTATCTCTTGGTGCTTTATTTTATATATAGATATGTTTATATTTACATATTTATTAATTACAAACAAATAAACGTCGCAGAAGATCGCAACAGTTGGAGGCTATGGGCGGAAGGGTTGAACCGCTAACTTCGGATGTTACGGCGGCGATAAAGAGTTGAACGATAATCGTTAATCTATATCTCTATATATTTATATAATATATTTACATCTATATTTACATTTATATCATATTCAATCCTGCTGGACAGAAATTATTAAGAGCAGCAAAGGTAGCAGCTATACACACAGGCACAAATGTATTGACGGGTATTAGCTTGTTCGTGATTACAAAAACATCAACAGAACTAAGTGAATTACTACAACTCATTATTTACTACGAATTTACAATATGATACATGATAATCTATACTCTTCAATCAAAAATATTTGATTATTCACATTATTTCGGCACATCACAATCACTCCACGTGAGTTCCACCAACAGTCAAATACGTTCACTTGGAAACCCGGGCTTCTGTCAACCGGAACGCAAAAAAACTTTCACATGAACCCAGGTGTCACCCACTTGGAAATTTCCCGCTTGGAATTTTTCCAATCAGAACTCACGTTGCATCAACATTCAATCAATGACACGAGAACTGTGGTCACCGGCATGTGACAAGGGCAGGCCACTTCAACGCCCATTCATGTAGATGATACATTTTTCCCCTTTGAAGAAATTACCTTCACCATGGCCTCCACAGTCTCTGCTCGATCGATACATTTGCACGGCCACGCGATTCAAAGTCTTTCTGAGACAAAGTTACTTTCGGCACGGAAACAAAGGGTTTGTGAGTTGCGTGATTTGAACGCTGCACCGCCAGCGGTTTAGAGAAAATTGAACCTTTTTCCGTCGGACTACGGGGCAGTAATGACACCGGCGCACTGAAAGCCGACGGGCTGTGCGTCTCTATCGGGCTGGACGCTGTCGGGCTCGGGATTATCTGCGTGGGAGACTGACACGGCGATAACGGCGCAACAGAACACGTGACGGGTTTCCCGACCCGCGATTGAAGTCCGGTGTAGCTCAGTCCAGAATCCGTCAGCTTGCAGCTCGTTGCCAGGTACGACATGAGCTTGGTTTTCGTCATGCGATCAATGTCGTCCAGTTTCATGATGTAATGAATTATCTCGCTTGCACATTCATTGAAGCCTGCTCTGAAACTAACAGCATTGTCCTCTGAAAAAAATCAATTACGGATATTGTCAGTTACCTAAGCAAAACAGTCCTCAAATCAAATCAAACATAACAGAGATATTTGTTGTAATATGGACATGTGGTGTATTGAGGTGATGCTGATGATAATGATGATGATTATACTAGTGGCGAAACTGATGCTGGCTGATGACGGAGGTGATACTGATGGTGATGATGATGATATTAATAAATTAGCATCAATCATCAACGATAACCATTTTCCATGTGGCATATTACAAATTGCCGAAAACCAACTTTAGGCATTGCAAGTAATGACCTATTAGGGCGCCATTTCAAAATTAATATGTAAAGATGCAAAAAGATACAATAAAAGTTTTAAGAAAAATTGACACCAATAATTGATGAATGATGACGGTGACAATTGGGATAGAGAGGGAATCGAGATGGAGCCATGCAATGGAAACATGTTGCATAAAATTGGGTTCCCTACTCGAGAGAGGTACCATCCTGAACCAAGGCATGATTAGACAGAATGGCAAGATCTTCCACTCCACACATGCTTAATCTAACCATCATGCATTTGCCTCTCCTGCGTTTAATGTGGTGCAAAAATGCAAACAACAGCAACTGGTTTGGACCTCTTGGGATGTTGACTATCAAAAATAAGACGGTAATGAAATAAGACGCTTATAAGGCGTACCATTCATTCTTCTAAGCTTGCACGCCTTCAGGTACTGAACCGTCATGTCAAGTACGTCAGCTTTTTCCATCTTATTAAATCTTGAAATCTGATAAAAAAGAGCAATTCAAACTCATTAGACGATGCATGAAACGATAACAGCCATTGACATCTATGGCACGATGCATTGAGTCACGACATACTAGGCCGTGCTATTACTATTGCATAAGCCGCTTCTCCAGTTTTTCATTAGAGAAGATGCACGGTTGCATCAAAGTGGCACAGAGATCGTTGGGCAACGCTGCAAAAGAGAGGCACAATAGAGAGAGAGAGAGAGAGAGAGAGAGAGAGAGAGAGAGAGAGAGAGAGAGAGAGAGAGAGAGAGAGACCCTGAGAGAGAGAGAGATACTAGAGAGAGAGAGAGAGAGAGAGAGAGAGAGAGAGAGAGAGAGAGAGAGAGAGAGAGAGAGAGAGAGAGAGAGAGAGAGAGAGAGAGAGAGAGAGAGAGAGATACTAGAGAGAGAGATACTAGAGAGAGAGGTACTAGAGAGAGAGAGAGAGATACTAGAGAGAGAGAGAGAGAGAGAGAGAGAGAGAGATACTAGAGAGAGAGAGAGAGAGATACTAGAGAGAGAGAGATACTAGAGAGAGAGAGAGAGAGAGAGAGAGAGAGAGAGAGGTTGTGTGTGTGTGTGTGAGTGTGTGAGAGAGCTATGAATGCAGTTACGAGGGGCCATAAATTCTACAAACATTCCTACCGATGGTCTTTGAAAAGTTCTGTGTTAGGATAGCTCTCAGTGGTAAGATTCCTGCCTATTAATCCTATGGTCAATGGTTCGAATCTCCCCTCAGCTAAACTTTTACTTGGTTAGTGGTACGAATCTGTCCCCAGCGAAACTGTCCCCAGCGAAACTTTCACTTAGAGCGATGAGAGTCGCCAGCTATCTATAATTCCAGGCATAGGAATCGCGAGGTGTGGTCACATCGGGAGGGAAGGACCTGGACACTGCGCGATACTCGAAAAGTAACAATCCACGCTCGGATGTTAGGTGAAAATCTTGAAAAATATCAGTGAACACAAAGTAGGTACGAAAAAGGACTGCCACGTGTTCGGGCACAAAATGACTGCCACATTGGAAAAAGAAGTCGTGAAATAGTGGAACAAATGAATGGGACTGTTGGCATGGGTGAACACACGTATTCAAGAAAAAATTTGATGTCAAAAGAAAATCAACAATTTGGCTAAGTCTGATGATATATTACTGGCATCCTGATCATTGTTTGATTAAATTTGTCTCTCGTGTCTTCGGAAATGGGTCTCAAATTCTGCTTGACTTTCTATTCGAGAAGGTAATTGGAGCAGCTTCCTATCAATTAACATGCCAGAATGGAAACGGCGATATTACGATTGCCAACATTCAATGTGCACCGATACGCAATCAACCAATATACCCATTTTGCATAGTCTAAATTGCTGTAATTGATTCGCAAACATGGGTGTGGGTCCTTTTCTATGTTGTCCGGTATTAGGAGAATTAGAAAAACAGGTTGAGCACGGTCAGATATTAATCGAACAATGCCTCTGGATGTGGGCACATCGTGGTGCATCACGGCACTTGTTCCTGCTTATTTGTCGGTTGGTTTCGCCTCTGCAGTAAGGGAATGCCCCGTGTGAGTCAGCGCGTTCGGCGGTTCAAGCGGCGGGATCCACAGGTGAGTCGAACGAACGGCTGCGACGATCAAGAAAAAACGAGAACGCGGCAATTGCGGAGAAGCTAACAAGCTAAGGAAGGACTTACGTCTTTATCGAGGGATGTCAAAACCAGGTTTTTCAGCTCCGTGAGGCAATCGTTTATTCGAGCTCGCCTCTTTCTCTCCAGCAGCGGTTTGTTGGCCTAGAAAGTGGAAACGCATTCAAAAATGAAAAATGAAGACGGAATTTGGCAAGACTTCTCCTCGACTAACTAACTAACGACTCCCTATTGACCGTGCAGAGAGCGGGATTCCACGGCACTAGCTGAAAAAGGCGTTTGCCGAGCGGTGAGCGCGTAGCCGCCCGCGGCCGGACGGGCTAGAAGAATGCGCGGAATTAGTGACAGACAAGGAAAAGCATTTCAAAGCGGTCTTGCCTTTTTCAATTGCGGCATAGCTGTGGAAACTCCTGCGGAAGACATGTGTCAACATGCCCTGAGAAATACTCACCGCAAGTTAGGCCGGGGAAATCCCAACTGCGAGAGAAAACGGTAGTGAATAGATGAGGCTTGGTTGAAACCGACGTGATCTGAACGCTCCAAGTACACCTCCAAGTACACGGTGAAATACATAGGGTGCCTCGGAGAGTTTTTACGCAATGACACGCAAAGATATACCCGTTTTGGGGCTGCCCGACAATTTAAAGTGAAGAACACTGTTCCAACCCCATGAGAATCTAATCTACCCGACAACTGGTGAATGAAGGGTATATAAGCTATAACTTAGATTGAAGATTCTAAAACAGTGCTGCAAGCTATTTAAATCTCCTGCTTCTTGGCTCTCCGATCTCTTTTGAGTAACGATCCAGCAATTGTCTTCTTACAAGAGGTTTCGAGACCTCTATGTCTTGGATCGAGATCCGCCTTGTACACAGGTCGATATTCCCTGGCTGATGGTGCAACGCAACCCACCCCCACCTTTGCATTTCGATCTCCTTGATCAAATTGATCTCTTGAATGATTGCCCCCCTCTGTTCCGCGAATCAAGTTGAAGACGCCGTGAATATTACTGAAAGTTTTTCCGAGTTAAAATTCATCGTGTGCACTATTTTCGGGGAAAATATCACGGTGCAGAGCTCCTCAAACCGATCTCGTGGACGTTGTATCCATCCGATACAATCCATAAACGTTTCCAAGATGGGGAGAAATTGTTTAATGCAGCCAGAATCAAGATCCGACTTAATGGCTTCGAACGTATTCTTCTTCCTGAATTTCCTTATCGACTGCCCAAAGTCACGAGGGAACGATGCAAAACTGACGGATTGTCCGAAGCCTAATGAAATACCTCGACAAAAGCGTAGCTAATCGGTAGCCGATCTTCCTGTTAACCAGAACTAAATTTTCAATTCAATTTTGCGATACAAGCAATACCAAATAATCCATTCCTACCTTCCTTCTTTCTTTCAATGGGTGCTTTGCAACCAGAGAATTCGACGTCATTTTGCACAAAAACTCTTTATTTTACACACGTAGACTTTCCCGATGAGAGACGACCCCTCTTCCTCTTCTCTCAGCTGTCCTGTTTGTCTGCAACGCAATTCGTACAACACACTTTAATACCCTCTCCTTCTTGACCCAATGTTTACAGACTCTATACGCGACTGTCAACTATGGCTTTGACGATATCTCAAAAGCCTTGGCGCGTGCCAAAGGCCCAAGGCTTGCCTGCTATTGGATGAAGCCAGCGTGGGAAAATATTTCGACAATTCTCTGGGCTCGTTAATAGCTATCTCAACACACGAAGAACCGTGGGAGTGGGCGAATCTGATTGGCTAGTTGGTGGAGTGGCGCGTGCGGCCATGTTGGCCATTTTCATCACAATAAACCGGTCGTGGGAAAGCCCGCCTGTGATTGGCTAATCGATCTGTAAAGGATTTGTTCGATGACAGACGCCTTGGGATGGTTTACTGTTATCTTTACGAGATGCAAGACAATAAGACAATTTAGCCTGTTTTGTTGTCAACCAAAAAATAACCTCAGTGGAATGGCTGTCCACTGTCCATGAGAGGCCCTTCAACAAAACGAATGGAGTCAATAACACGAGATAACAATACAAACAATAGCACGATTGTTTGTTGGCTTTCGCGTCTTCAATGGGTTTGAAAGGGCGATTTAGAGTGGCTGAATATACAAACAATAGTCTGCTATTATCACATTTTATTTGCTAACATGCTGCTTGATTCATTGATCCCCGGAGTGCTCCGCTTATCAGTGCAAGCATCTCGCGCTGACTGAAGTTTTTGCTGGGCTCGCCATCAACCCCAGTCGCATTTGCTTCGAGAAACGGACGGACTGGCCAACAATACTCGACTGTCGATTGAGGCCACTGACCAGCTTGGCCTAAATAGGATAATGTTCTTTGATAGATTTGTGCGTGTCGGCTCAAGGATTAACCTCTGTTCAGCGCTGTCTTGGCGTTGCAGATTCTCAATGTCTTTTCTCCTTCAAAACGCTTCTCATGTAGACGGGTGGTTTTTTAGAATTGTCTTATCTCAGTAAGAGAATCCAGTCTTTGTTGCAATGATAACTGGTTAGAGCCTGAAGACAGTGAGTAGCTGCAAGCAAATAGTTCTGGGTGGGGGGGGGGGGGGGGGCATGTGGGAGAAGTGCACGTCGCAAAAGTCCATTGACAAACTGCCCCAAATTGTATACCTTACTCTGGAAAATTCTCTACCCCTTCCGGAGTGCTTCTGCGTGGAAGTTCTTCTTAGTCGTCCATTTTTCTGGCTTCTCTTTGAACGGGGGTAACTGCAGATCTCATTGGTCCAGTTCTTTCATTACCCGCATCAAGTCAGCATTGCAAACCCTACCCCTACCCTTAACACAGGCCTCGAGCTTGTTGCATACGTCACTGGCTTATGACGTCCAAAATGCTGGGCTACTTGTATGTGTGTGTATGTATGTAATAAATCTTAAACACGGTCCAATCATATTTTGCATCTCCTTAACCATTTCATAGTGCAAAAATCGTGTAGGCCCTCTTGCAAAAAGCCCTTTCGAAATTAAATAAACAATGCATTCATTAAGTGGTGAATGATTTGTAAACAGAAATGTGTGCATGTCCACAACTGATTTATATCAATTGGTATCAGTTGCATGACACATGACACAAGGAAATCAAAGAGACCAGCTGGAAACATTGGGTAAAGCTGCTATGATAAATATTTTTTGATTTCAGGGAAAATTCTCTTCTTTTTAACAGAAATCGCAGAAAACCTCCGAACATCATTTTGCTGCAATTAAATTTTGCTCCTATATCTTAAATGAACAGCGGCCTCGCGCGAGAGCTCATGCAGTTCTTATTGCTAACACAACTCCGTTCATTTGCAGAATATTATCAAAAGGAAAGGCGAGGATTAGTCCATAAGAGTGATATGAGAAAAAGAGAGCTATTGCCCCAGACGATAGATAATGATGGAGGTGATGATGGTGATGATGATGATGGTGATGATGAGGGTGATGATGATGATGATGATGATGATGATGATGATGATGATGATGATGATGATGATCATGATGATGATGATGATGATGATGATGATGATAATGATGATGATGATGATGATGATGGTGAATAATGATGATGGTGAATGATGATGATGATGATGATGGTGAATGATGATGGTGATGATGGTGAATGATGATGATGGTGAATGATGATGATGATGATGATGATGATGATGATGACGATGATGATGATGACGATGGTTATAATGATGATGATGATGATGGTGATGATGGTGAATAATGATGATGGTGAATGATGATGATGACGATGATGGTGAATGATGATGGTGATGATGGTGAATGATGATGATGGTGAATGATGATGATGATGATGATGATGATGATGACGATGATGATGGTGACGATGGTTATGATGATGATGATGATGATGATGATGGTGGTGGTGATGATGATGATGATGATGATGATGATGATGATGATGGTGATGATGGTGATGATGATGATGACGGTGATGACGATGGTGATATTATGATGAATATCATATCATATATGACATTAAGGTGAGAAGTACCGAAAAGGTCAGAGCAAATAAAAATAGAATGCATAATCACTTTTATCAATGAATTGCTTCAATGACCTTGAAGTGATGTTGAATGTTTTTAAAAGCCATTTCGAGTAAGGAGGTCAGCCGTGAGAACCTTCTCGTCCAGTGTGACCTGGATCTTCACCAGCGTGAAGTACGCTACCCTTGAAATGATTTTGACTGTTGAAATACCGCAGCTGTAATATTATGGCGAACAGGTCATATCAGTTCAGTCAATAGCAACTACGTGCGCCGATAGATTCTGTACTGGGGATAGAAGTAGGCCTTCTTCATCGAGTCTTTCCTTCATATGTGCTTTGAGGGAAAGTGGTTGCAGAATCGGTTACGAGCTGGCGAAAAATGAGTTGAGATCACTTTCGGCGGTCGATATCCAGAGACACCAACGTGGAGGTTTCTGCATTGTCCCCATAGAAGTAGGTGATAAGTTGTGAGTGGATTCGGCGCAGAGACAGAGACAAGAACACACCTCTGTTCGTCAGTTGATGCTCATTAACACAGAAGATCAGTGTTAAGGAGACAATTTACAAAGTCTTAAACAATCATGCAGTGAGAACCGGAAAAGCTTGGAGAAAATGTTCACCATCGCCATCACCATCATCATGATAACCGTCATCATCATCATCATAATCACCATCATCATCATAGCTATCATCATCATCATCATCGCAATCATCATCATCATCATCGCAATCATCATCATCATCATCCCCGTCATCATCATCATCATCATTGAAATTATCATCATCATCATCATCATCATCATCATCATCATACAGTATCATCATCGCAATTATCATCATCATCATCATTATCATCCATATCGTATCGCAATAATGAAAATGATAATGATATACAATTTTTAATGTGGGGAATAATCTGCAACAATTCATCCCAAAAGGATAAACTCTTTTCAACAGGGCCCACTGTCGAAGTGAAGTTAAAAAAATTCGCCTTAAAAGTTAAGAAAATATTACACAAAGCAATTTGAAAAACAATGAAACAAGGTAACAGCGTGTCCAAATCAGTTCTCAACTATCACTGTTATCATCAATCATCATCATCATCATCAGTGTCACAATCATTATTATCATCATCATCATCCTCATCATCATCATCAGTGTCACAATCATTATTATCATCATCAATCTTCGTCATCATAGTCAAAATCATTGCTATTATCATCAACAATCATCACCAATGACATCATAATTATCATCATCACCATACATGCTTTCCGTCTCAGAGTGGATTTTATGAGGTGGCTTCCCGTCGCCTGCCTCACCAATTGTGTTTTTATTGTGACACGTGCAGGATGCAAACGAACGACTGTGTCATGAGTCCACATGCTTATTCATGGCACCAGCACGGGTACGAAATGTTCTGTTGGCAATCTGGGTTCAAGTGGGACTCAGCAGTACTTGCGTCGTCTAGAGCTTTCAGCTTGCGAAGGCTACGATACTTTGGCGCCATAAGTCAGTCGTTTTGAAACATGACTAGCATAGCAAACATTAACGACTTAATGCTCAATGCTTCTTTGGTAAAATGAAAGAAATGTCAAGGGCAGTCCCGTGGGTGATATTGCTCAAGTAGAAGGGGTTGATTCTGGAGCAGAAATTGTTGAGAGTTGCTTTGCCTTAACCCACTTGTTCTCTTCTTTGGTATTGAGATTTGATTTTTATTTCAGAGGACTGCCAAGGGATGAAGAGGCGGTTGTCATAGTAATTAGATCACACGTTTACTGTACTGAATTTCTGGGATCGAGACCTTCCCTTGCAAGGCGATATTTACCCATAGGCCCACTGGGCACTGGTCCAGGGGCTCTTGAAAATTTCTGAAATTAGGGGTCCCACGGCATTTATGTGAAACTACTTTGAGCACGGAAATTTTTAAGTATGCATCAGTTTTTTTTAGTGGATTATGTTGAGGAAAGGCTATGGTGGCCTATACAAAGCCCCAACATAGGAAGAAAGAAGAAAGCGAACAGCTAAGAGGGGAGAGAGATAAGATCAAGTTTACGAAGTTTGATAGATTATTTTTCTGTCATAACTCAGTCCTTAGGATAGAATTGATTCATTGAAGTTGCGTTTAAGAGGGGTGTTTCTGAAGGATTCCAACCACGTCAAACTGCAGAAGCGTTTTCTTAAATTTAACGCAACAAGAATGGGACCCCGAGTCACTTTGGGTCCAGAATCCCAAGAGGGTGTATAAAGTATATGCTGTACAGTATGTGTGGCCCTTAATAGAATTTCGCTGACCTTGTTCACTTTGTAAAAATAGACCATTTAGATAGAGCTGATTTAGCTTATCCACGAGGAGATTAACAGATTCCCTCAGGAAGGCTAGCCCTGCCTCGTCCCCCCTTGATTACAGGATGGGAAGGAGGCCTCGTGTATCGCTTTTTCTCTCTTGGGATGCGACTTGGCATCGCCTGGGGACAGCAAAATTATCGTGACAGCTCAGCAGCATATACGGGCACATAGTATTGACTCAAGTCATAATCCTTACCACCATGAAAGCTTGTTTTGAAAACTGAAAGCACGCCTATGCAATATCGCTGAGCTATGTTTAAACCCCTTAGGAGTGCGAGCTTATCTTATGAAAACAATAAATGGGTGGTTTATCGGGTTGCCGTGACGAGAGCTTACAGCTTTGGTAACGTACTGCACTGCGAATCCCTTCCTTAAGTGAAGATGGTTAGAGAGCACTCAGTTCTTTCTCTGCACAATCTCCTTACACGATCTTCCCATCTTCTTGTCAAAGCTCTGTAAAAAAGATTCTCAGCGAGTCTCTTATCCCGAAAACAACAAGTTCCAAACTTTACTAAAACCCGGCGCCAACCATCATGGTTATATTTCTATTTCAAAGAGCTGTTGCCAACAGAATGCTTTGCAGGCATAATACATCGACATTTTGGGGTTGGAATGCTGTTAGCAGCTAAGATGGCTTTCTCTTTGACAGCCTGGGAAGTAGAACTTACGTTGAAAACACGGCAAACGTTACTGAAGTTTTTTGATAAAAAAGATTGATACTGAAATCCTCAGGAGAGTTCTGTCAACTGATTTATGAGGCCCTGTTTATCCCAAGACCTATGGATTGGATCTGGATCTACAGGAAGACAAACCAAGATTTAACAGACATACAATGGTATAATAGAGGTATTTATGCAGGGTAAACCTTGTCAGTGCTACAAGCACTGTTATCAGTAAGGGCTCTGTTTGGAATAAAAAGTAAAAAAAATTCAAAGAATTGTAAACTCTTCCCATGTAAAAACTGGTGCTTCTTGATAATTAAAAAAACCGCGTTGCATACTCGATTTTCGAGCGTAACAGAAACCAGAGACAGGACTCTGAGTTGTTTCTAAGGAGGAGGACTTTATGAAGTGGCTTCCCTTTGCCTTTCTCACCAATGGCGTTTTTAGTGTGACGCATGGAGGAATCGAACTCACGACCCCTGTGTTATGAGTACGCATGCTTGAAGGGCTTCTTGTAGAAAAAATCGAGTTTGCACGAAACGGGGCATGGGACGCCCCACCATAACCAGACTGTTTACATTTTTATCTGGAGTGCTAAACAAATATGGAAAGAGTCATGGAGTTATCGGACTCTTGTCGATTGTCTCTGGTCTTGGCGCCCCTGTCTCGTAGGCTTGGGATTGCTTAGTGACGGTCTCACTGCCGTTCACCAGGAAAAAATTGTTTTTTAAATGGTGGATAGGGATATTTTGCTGCGAGCAGGAATAAAATACGATGCCCTTGATAAAGCATTTTTCCAGGAGTTAATCTCAACAATTTTTCAAGTGCAAGCCCCCTTCAAAGAGAACTACTCCCAACCCCAATCCCCCTCAAGGAGTATCACTTCCAACCCCGAGCCCCCTCAAAGAGAACTACTCTCAACCCCAACCCCCCTTCAAAGAGTATCACTTCCAGCCCCGAGCCCCCTGAAAGAGAATTACTCCTAACCCCGAGCACCCCTTTCACAATGCCCTCATGCTTTAAAAATGCCAAAGGTCATGTACTGATCTGATGCTAAAACCATGTTTGTTTTGAGGGGAGAGCTTTCCTGCAGACTATTCACAAACAAGACATATTAAGCATTATCTCGCGCGCCTCTGCAACAGCACGAAAGTGCATTCACTCCCATATATGTATGTTATCGTAAATTAGCTGGAAGCCGATTCGGGCAACCTCGTGTCTAAGTAGATTATCTGGATAAACTACTGTCTTTGTCTCCAGACAGGATGCTTGTTTTTGGTGCCTGTTTGTGTAGGCCATGACTGGACATTCTCACGAGAAGTTTATCTGCTCCGAGTGACGACAAGCCAGAGTCGTTCTTACCGCAAATGGTAATTGCCAAGCATGTAGGAAGCACTAAAATGCTACTTAGTTGTCTTCTAGGAAATGTCTTTTTAAGTATTGGGTGATACTGGATTGGCTAACACATAACATACGGGTGGGGAGTCTTGCCAAAGAGCTTTGGTGGCTAGGGTTTGAGCTATCGTGATCACAGAACAAGGCTGTTTATCACTCTATTGCCCCACTGTCTAGCCAGTAAAGCCCTTGAAAGCCTTCGGCAAGGCCACGAGAGATCGGTACAAGAATTGGCTTCATCGTTAGATGACTCATGGACAAAACACGCTTGCCATCCAACTAGCATTGCGATGCTCTCAACCCATCCGAATTCCTTTGAATGCACTTGTAGCACTGATATACATCAGTAGTAGAAAAGTTCCCAGACCAATGTAAAGTAATGTAATACAGAAGCCGTGACCCTAGATCATTTGTAAATATAATTACTCGAAAAGTCAAGTACGGTGACTAGGACAATCGCACAACTCTGTTAATTTCACCGTCAGGCAACGCAGCTGTGCAAACAGTGGGGATGTTGGAGTAGGGGGCTACCCCGCTTAGCAGGGCAGCAGTTGGTGGCATCTTTGCAACCGCCGCGATGATTGAGCACACGGCAGCACGTGCTTTTGACAAAAACCAAGACATATTTAAATAGTTTTCTCACTAATGACTAAGCAATCACGGAGTAAAACCATTTACTTAATTCGTCAAACTACGCAGCCAGAATCTCTATTGCAAAGTAAACACGTTAGCGCTCGAAAAAGGTTCCGACGCGGATAAACATTGTGATTAGAGTTTCATCTACAGGGCCGCATCCCTTCTCACTCACAATAAGCGATGCATTCAAGTCTACATCTGTAAATCCGCCATTATGTCTTACCAAGCCAAAATGATCTTTCGGGGATTTAACACTGAAAGCTTCGGCTGTTGGCTTAATCAACGATAAATGTTGTTGTGGTACACTGTACGCCTGTCATATCATTGCCAGATGTGTGAACTTTGATAATGGATATTAGCAGTTCGTGAGGATATCTCTTTAAAATGGCGTCTCCCTGGTGTCCTCTTTTGACAGCCAAACAAGGTCAAGCTGTCCGCATTTGAATACCGCTTGAGTTTCATTAAGACAATTACGTGCTGGGCAAGGCCGAGAAAAAACGATTAAAAGCATTGAGTTGTCGTGCGCAGAGCCCATGATGGCAGCCATCTGAAAATACTGTAATGATCCCAATTTCATTTTGAAAAACAGCCACAAGGATTAAGATAATGAAATAATCATGATGATGGTGATAATTGAAGTAATCCTAATTACAATAAAGCTACGTAGAGATAAAATTGCCAGATTATGGAAAACGGAAGGGTAGCCGCTTGTTGATATTCGATTTACGAAAGGTTTTCGGGAATATGTTAAAATCTCAGAAGTACCAGCTCAGGAAGGAGAAGTCACAGTATATACAAAACCGCTTTACTAGGAGCAGCAGGAATACTTGGAAAGTTTGAAGCTATGACGTATAAAGGAAGAAAGCGCTGTATTGTTTACTTGTTGCAACTGGCTTTAATGTGAGTATACGTGTCGTAACCAGGACTGTAAAGCAAGGGGGGTTTTGGTAGGCTCAACCCCCCAGTTACTTTTCAAAGATCTAGGGGGAGTGGGCTTAAGCCCTAGGTGCTTTGATTTTCTGAAAAGATCCTACGTGCTCTTGTTCACTTACTGGCATTATCTTCTCATTATTTTTCAAATGATTTGTTGTCCTTAGAGGAACACACGTTGAGTTTATAATTTTTCGTTCAATTTACTTTTTATTTGGTACATCCATTGCTAGAGCCCCCTAATTACTTTTCTGGCTCCATACCACTAGTTGTGACATGTAAAGCTTGATGCGAAAGTACTGGCACAAAATACTTTCTAAAGATACTTACAACTGTGCCACGGGAGTGGCTTGACGATATGCGACGGACAGATGACAATTCCATGAAGCCATAAGAGACCACGATCTGGCTAACGTACGCTTGAATCGAACTGAATATCCTCAGGACTCAAAGGAGAATGAAAAATGCTTTGTCCTTCTCAAATATTCTCAGTCAAATGCATTTGGTTATCTATATTTCTCATGTGGTTATGTATGTGGATTAAAAGACATTATCCCCACTGTCAAAATTGGGCCTAAACTGTATCATTCATTGGAAAAAATTGTGTAAAGACTGGACTTCGTAGGCAAAGAATTCAACTTCCCAAAATAAATCCCGAAACTGCGTCATGGCCCCACCCACGGTAGACACTACATAAAGCTTTGTTTTGAATTAACCTTTCAAAGACTAAACACATAGGTGTTCACAACGGCATCTAGTCTTGGGGCCTCCTCCGTCGAGGCTACGTAAGTCCGTCCTGAGGTTGAACGTTAACAAAGCAGAACACAAGAAACATGCATGCCCCAACATGAATTAGAATATAACCGATCTATAACAGGCTTGCTCAAGGACACCACGTTAAGGCCCTGTTACGATATCGCATTCTGGTACAAGTCCTCGCAATTCTGTGATCGTGCACCATGAGAGAACGCGACAGTCTGAAAATCACCCATCAAGTTGCTTGTATTTGCTTGCTATGTGGAATTTTAATCCATGTCGAGGAAAAAACTTTGGATCGCTGTCCTTGATCGATACAATTCCAAACTACCCATTTATTAGAAAAGTTTTTGATTGCAGTTTAATTTGAATTCGAATGGAAAGTTTACATCATGGCTTGAACTGTAGATACAATACTGACATTCTCTTCATTTCTGATGGGAAGTGCACTTTAACATCTACTGTTCCATACGTGCAGCGGCAAAGCAAAAAATGACTATCGCACTGCATCGGAAACGGTGGGGTTTGGATAAAAGGGGCAGCCATCCTATCTATACTTTAACATTTATAGCGGGGAGGAATGGCTAAAACCTACCTACATATTCCCGCAATACATAAAAGTCATAATTTGCTCTATATATCATTTAAATCATATTTATTTATAATTGCATCTAGTTACTGGCGTGGCACTACCATACTTGAAGCGGTCAGTAAGTTTCTAATTACGTACGCAGACCTAAAACCGTTTAAAGAGAACGCGTCGCCTTCATGACGTTGATTGAATAAAAGCACATCTTTACAGAGAAGTCTGTATTCTTCCAGGATAAAGAAGTTTTATCCAAACAAAGCAGAGCGGCACTAGGGCGAGATCCCATTTTGGCGATTCTGAAGATTATGATATTACCAAGGCTGGTAAAAGTATCATTGAATTTGCAAGGGACGCCACGCGCTAGTCACCGTCTTAAGCCTCATTTGTTGCTGGTTCGGTCTTGGAAGGAAATTTCAATAAAGGTGCCTAGAGTTGATGAATAAATGGCATCTTTATTGCGAGCTTTATGGTATCCGCTCCTTACCCTAAGGGACACGTCCTTACTCCAATAGACCAGCTCTTTTGCCGCGCGTGTTAACCGCGGATACGCGCAAAGGTGGCGCTTTTTTGACGATGCGAGTCGCAGGATATAACTATTACCGTTTATGTTCTTTTACAATCAATATGTGGCTTATATTAGCTATTCCTTGTAACTAATCATAATTAGAATCATTCATGTATTGGTATTCTATGCTCTTATGCACACTTTGTAAACAAAGAACTATTATTTTTTATTATCATTTGGTCCGTTGTAAACGAGTGCGTTTCCATGTCAATGAAAACAAATGAAAGGTTTTTCGCCTACATGAAGGTCTTCAAAAGCATTTTCTGTCTACACGCCAACGACGAAACAGATTTTGAGTAACCTTCATCGATTGACTTCTCGGGTTTTTTTAGGGAGTTATGTTGGGGAAAGGCCATGGTGGCCTATGCAAAGCCCCCCCCCCCCAAAAAAAGGAAGAAGAAAGTGAGCGGCTAAGAGGAGAGAGATCAGATCAAGTTTATTGATCTTAAATTTGAAAGATGGCAGGTTGTAAGATTCAGAAAAGAAAGAAGAGGCCAAGGCGTTCCATAAATTGCATGTTCTAGGTACATTCAAAATGAAGAGTTCACTTTTCCCACAGCCATCAAACTTGATAGCAACAGCATTATGGTGAATATTTATTCGCGTGTTTTGATTGCTATCGCCACAAATATGACAAGCCCAATTAGGTGTCACTTTAAAGAATATAGCTTTTCGTCGTCTACGCGGGAAAGAAGGGTTTTCAAAAAGCTGCACTTCCGAAAAAATTCATTTTAGAAGTCGTTTTCAAATTTTCTCACTTCCACTTGAAAATTTACCGTTGTCTTGCAGACGGGAAGTAAAAGTGATTAAAAAAAATTGAGTTTCTATTTGAAAGCGTACTCGTGTAGATGTGGGCCTAGGCAAGCAGTGAAGTGTGCTAAAGTGCAGTGTCCACTTGATTGATAAAAATGGCCTCCTTTCATAAGCCTAGACGCTCCACTCTACAGTTCAGCACGAATGGGAAAACGCCATCCCCTTGATAATTACGTTTCCTATTAAGGATATGGTGTCGTTTACGATGTAAAAATCATCTGCCAGACAAGTCTCCTTTGGTCATATGCAGGGAAGATTCGTAACGTTTGTTACACTGACGATCGCTGTCATTGGCTCGACAATGATGAGATTGCCTAGAGTAGATGGTTTTCAACCGGCTCCTCCATCACAGTCATGAGTTGCCAGTGTGGGTGTTCTGTCTCCAACTTGTTCGATATTGTGCATCCTAACGTCCATCTCCTCCAACCTCCCTCACATCTTCCTGATAATAGTTATGCAATCCCCGTCTTGCATTCCTCACTTTTATCTCCCAATCTCCGCTCTTTCAACTCTTCTGCCAACAAACTCGTTGGTAGGTTACATAAAGTTGATAAGAATCGATAAAGTTGAACAAATCATTGCTGCTTTAATGGCTGAAAAAACTTTGCCTTTACTGATGACGTCAAGCCTACCGTTAATTTGTAGGCTGACTAACTATTTGCGCAAGGCTATTAGGATTCTTTCTCTGTTTGAAATGACAATTTGGCGGACATATAATGCATACAATGGTCGTTGCAACGTCCACTTCTTCCAAGGTCCTTCAACTTCAGACACGTGGCGAAAATGACCGATTGTAGCAAATAGGCTCTTTGCTATCAAATGCTGATGTGCAAACCTCGTTTTTCAACGTTTGAAACGATAATTCGAAGGATTTTGCGACATGTGGAAATGCTAATTTTCCGCACAAAAAGTAAACGATGTCATCATGAAACAACTCTCTCTTTCTCTCTCTCACTCAGAAACTCTTTAAAACTCCTTTTTAAGACATAAAAAGGGGACAATTGTGGAAATAGGGTCAGATCGACCTTTTAATGCTATCCTTGCTACTTAATTCTTATCATTGTACATTATTCGTTTTAGCTTTTATAACTTGCAAATGCAATTAATGTTGCGAATTACAAATACGCACATACGTACATATGTACATGCATAGATGCATACATACATACATACATACATACATACATACATACATACATACATACATACATACGTCCATAGCCATACATACTGTACATACATACATACATACATACGTCCATAGCCATACATACTGTACATACACACGTGAATCAGCCATGCTTAACAGAACAATAAAATGAATCGCCGTGACACATAAACAAGGTCCCTAGAGATCTCCATCCCAGTCCCAACGTACACGCAATACAATAAGACAACAATTGAAACACAAAGACAATTGACTTCCATTGAACGGACAATGAAGGCCAAAGCACACCAAGAATATGAAATTACAAACCAAAAACATTCCAAAGACACAAAACCAAAAGCACCGAAACGAAACATGCCACAACAAACAATAAAACTGAAACGCACGAAAGGTACCATAAAACCGACGGTCTTCACGTCATCCGTTATTTACCGCAAAACATCGGTCTTTATCGGGCAGATTTGAAACGCAGGAAAACTTCCAATTTTCACGAGACATACATATACACATATCTAAATATACTGAGAAATTACTGCGAACCAAGCCAATGATTCGGTCGGGGCAGTGGCAAGGAACTAGAAAAATAATATAAGGGCCAACGGGGTTCTATCGATGGGGTGAGGTAGTTATGTAGCAAATTAAAAAAATACATTCAAAAAGAAATCATTACCTATCAAATCTACGTGTTACTCTAACGACAATAAATCATTGGCAAAATAAGATGGAGCCAGTAATAAAAAAGAGCACACAGAAACCGACAAAATTATGGGACTAGGCCCCCAGAGCCCCTCTGCTGTACAGCCCTGTTTTGGGGGAGGGGATGGGTAGTTAAGCATAAACTTGCGACGGCAATGGGGGAATTTCGTGTGGGTGCATAAAGGCGAGACGGGATTCAGACAAGGCTAAAAAAAGAACCTTCCGAGCAAACGCGTCTAATGGAGGAGTACGTACTTACTTCGCTCAAGTTCTGAATGAAATGAGTCCATTTACGGGCAATTTGAACAACATACAATGTAATTATCCCAAGATTGTCCTCTCAATAGGATATACGCCTCTATGTAAGAGACTCCTCAAAACACTGGGTCCCTCTTCATAACTATTAAGTCTTTAAGTGCCCAAGGTAAACCGTGAAGATATAGCCTATATGATACTTTGCCGGAAAAATCTCCCGAACAAATTCCAGCAATGATATGCACCATTTCTAGTTAAAGCACACAGTGCCGTACAGATTTTCAGACTTCTAGGTAGGGTTTAAAAAACTACATTGCACACTCGATTTCGAGCGTAGCAGAAACCAGAGACAGGGCTCTGAGTTGTCCTAGGGATGTGGATTTTTATGAGTTGGTTTCCCGTTGCCTTCCTCTCCAATGGCGTTTTACAAATGACACATGGAGGAATCGAACTGACAACCCCTGTGTTGTGAGTCCGCATGCTTAACCACTTCGCCACGGCAACCACAGGTAGGGTTTGGGTATGTCAAAAGCTCTGGATTGAGATTCTTACGAGTATCTGGGGGATTGCAACCTTGCGTCGTATGCGAAACAGTGAAAAATAATCAGCGGGCTGAAAAAGCAGGCTGACAAAATATCCTTGGAAACTGGAGGAATGATGTCCCCCCCTCCAATTATAGGACTAATTCGTTAATAAAGTGATACAATTTTCTAATGTTAAGTAGCAAATGAAAAGGCTACTGTGCATGCGTGAACTGATCTGACGAGAGCAGCTAAATTTGCAGCTTTGCGAAGCTGTAATGGCGGTGAACGATACTACATGTATGTTATCGAGTCATCTTTACAATCACGCCTCGAGAACGTAAAGGAAGCGAAGGAGCGACAGTTACTTTCCAGTGGTTACATACAAGGGGGATGGAAGGGCTGCACAATATTTGCAAACTATCTAAGCATAAAGTCTTTCTCTTTTTTACTCATGCATCGATGCACGACACCTCCATGGATATACATTAGTACATTAAAACTGAACACAAAGTGACAGAACTGATATGGTAAGAACAAAGCGATGACAGAACAAAGCTGACCTCTTTGGGTCCGGTTGGTTCAAGGGCGGCTGCCCTCTGCAGATATAGCGTAGCTTAAATCACGTTTGAAATTATGTTAATACGTTTGAAATTATGTTACTTCTACGTTCTGTTTTCGGTCCAGAGCCAAGATGGCCACGATGTCAAAAGATGGCGCACAGAAGCTTACGATACCGAAGGAGAAGCACCCATTACTACCCAAAGATAAAACTCTAAGCGGAATTCATTCGAATGTTGAATAAAAAAAATCTACCGCGCCAAAAAAGTGTAAATCATGATACCATTTCTCTTCTGAATGCAAGTATTTCTATAAGTCACTTGTAAGCGCGTGTCCAGGCGTGTAAAGGAATGACAGCAACTGTTCTAGAAATCAACGCCCTAAAAAGAGGTAAAATGCATTTAGTGACGTTTCGGTGACACGTGTGGGAAAAGTTCCAAGTTGCAACACGATGCAACGATGAAATGGCGAATGTTGAAAAGGCGATGGTAAATGCAGTTAAACACTTGGTGTGAGGTTGACCGCCAGGTTGCCACTGTGGGACATCTGGAGGTTCCATAAGACATCAATGGTGCTACCAGCTTGGATCCAGCCGCAGCTGGAACAGCAGAGGACGAGTAAGACCAGAACAATCCAACCCGGCGTCAAGTTGGACACATACCTTCGCAATAAGGAAATCCAGCATGAAAACCATTGTTGAACTGTAGAGTGTCCATTCGAGGTAGTTGTTCATCTTGAGAAAATACCTCCGCTTCTGAATCACCATTTGCAGTATCTCCTTAAGAATGTTGAAACCGCAAATGGTCACCGTTAAGGCTGGGATGATTGTTGTGAAGGCAAGCGATGAGGTAAGAACGTTTGATTTCTTATGCTTGTCGGCAACTTTTGGATCATTAAACAGTTTATCCAACTGGATGTTGCGTCAAGTTGGACCCGGCGCCACCTCCTGGACCCATATCTCCTTTGGAGGCGTAGAAAACGATACTACTGCTATTACGGACAACTGCCGTGGACTAATGAAACTGCGGATGATCACAAATGCAAAATGAATTGCTTCGTGATCAATCACCAGAACGGAAATGGTGTAGGGAAAAGCCTAAAAGTGCATTAAGACCCCTGATTGACTGAAAATTCTGGTTTAGCTTCCAAACAAGAACGATGGCCAATAAACGTGAAACCATATACCATCAACCAGTACAACTTCTTGATTTATAAGCTAAGGAGATATAGGCCTCCCTCACTTGCAGATAATTTTACAAAAGTAAGCCACAATGTGAGAACTCGAGAAAAGTATAGTCATCCCAAAAGTTGGAACAGAAACTGGGCGTAAAACCTTTCCATTACGACGAGCAAACATTTTCCATATTTTATCATATGCCATACCACAAAATTTGACTTCCAGCAAAGGTTACTTGTTATTTCAGTCTAAAAATCTTTCAACTGTTGCTATTGTAGATCTAAATATCTTGTCTGTAGAATAAAGGTCCTTGATTGATGAAAATTAATTAATACTGAGGAGATTAACGGTTATTATCAATGTTATCACTATTGCCCTTCTTGTCATCATCATCGTCATCACCATCATCATCATGATCATCATGATCATCACCATCATCATCACCATTACCACCATAATCATTATCATAATCATTATCATTATCATTATCATTATCATTATCATTATCCTCATCATCATGATCACCACCATAATCATTACCATCATATGATTA
This sequence comes from Pseudorhiza aurosa, assembly GCA_964026355.1. Lineage (NCBI taxonomy): Eukaryota > Metazoa > Cnidaria > Scyphozoa > Rhizostomeae > Lychnorhizidae > Pseudorhiza > Pseudorhiza aurosa. The sequence continues at coordinate 8,036,258 of OZ032122.1, forward strand.
TCAGCATCATTTTCGAGCTTACTAAAGAGACTATGCATTGAATTTCTCCGATTGTCCCCCAAGAACACTGTCTTTGAATACTTACGACACTTAATCAAGTCAAGACTTACATACGGCGGATGAATGAAGGGGGCACTGGTGAAAAGAAGTGCATTCGGCTATGTAATATGAGCCATCCATTAAATGGGATTGATTGAATGAATACGGTTTACGTGGGAAGCCAACAGAGCGGTTCTATGACGACCCTATTAAGGTAAGTAAGAAGCCAGAAAAAAGGAAAAGATTCAGTCAGTTATGAGTAATGTTTTCTTTTCCACTTGTCCATTATCTCGCGTGGATGTCAATAGGACTTCTCGTGCAGCCTTCATTCAATTGCCCATTATCAGACCTTGTTGAGCCGGTTTTACGCTAACGGGACAGCACAATGTGACGAGCGAAGGTTCCCATGCGTCTTAATACAAACGCAAGACCTTAAATCCCTTTAAATAATCCAATGTAAAACACCTTCAAAGTAATGTGTGCTTACGTTACTTTTGCATAGGAACCAAGAGCAAGCACAAGGTGAATTCGTAAGGGTGGGTTTAATCTCAAATCAATCATACGTTGGTGCATGCATTATTTTCGCACGCTTTGTAACACATTGTCGTCGATCCGGCACGGAACAATTCGCAAAACTGCGACTGACAGGGATCAAAGAGTTCAAAATTCAACTTAAATCCCATATAATCACAACTCTTCAAGTGCTACCTGGCGGCTTGGAACACAAAGCGCGGAAGAAACTAGGCCGTGGAAGATGCTAGGCCGCGAAAGTTGCTAGTCATTCGCTGGCCTAATGCACAAAGGAACCTAGAAAGTTTCACAGTTGCATGGGCGGCACCTTTGGATGGAAGTTCCAAAGACCATGGTCAGCTGTTACTATGAAACGCAGTGTGAAATGTGCATCTACAAAGTCGCGTGTTATTACGATTTGACATAAAAACGCGGTGGACTTTGCATTGCTATCAGAGCAGCTAAAAGGGTGTTAAAACCAGACGTGCTTAGACGGACCTCAAAGGGATGCCCTCGTGACAAAAGAAAATTCCATGGCGAATGAGAAACAAGGCTGAAGAAGCGGGCGAAATTTCAGTGACTGTCTGGTGCCTTGTGCCCTCTAAAAATTTCGGACATTTTTCCGCAGCACAACTATCGCAATTTGCCTCATGCCGGAGTATCTTGAGGGTGCTATTCAAGATAATCCAATAAGTCTTTCATGTTTCATATCTCCTTCCTTTCTCAAAAATATTTCCACGATCCATCCGGTGCCGGGGGAAATACTTCTCGGGGCCCTGGGATTTTCCAAAACGGTGCCAATTTTCATGCAAACAAGACGCATTGGATACCGCTTCTGAATTCAATGCTTCAACAAGTAACAATCGGGGTGCAACAATCAAGTTGCCCATGTCAATTACTCGAAAGGAAGCATGACGATTTTGTAGAAACAAAACGTTTTTCGAAGATGATGACGATAATTAGCGCTAGGGAGAAAGCAAGCTCTATAATTTCGATATGCAGTTACCCCTGTCAAATTCGAACTCTTTGACGGACCGTAAAAATGCTCGAATGACAAAAAGTTCGAGTTACAGAGATTCGAATTATAGATGTTTTTTGTTGGTAGATTTTCATGGAACGGAAAATTTCTCCAAATAGACTGTGTGGACTTTATTTAGAAGACCGTCAAAAACGGATACCTCAAGTACTTGGGGATGTTCAAAACGGCCTTTCCACAACGCTTGACGCAGCACTTTTCACCCGGTGCAGAGTGCGCATACCTTACTCGGTTCCCGTAGAAAACCTGGCAAGAAAGCACTTGACACTAACATGGCAAGAAGTGAAAATTCACTCACCCAAGATGTTACGCCTGGACATCGGTTGATTGCAGGTTCACGCGTTCGTTTGTTCCTTCGGCTCCGACAGTGTACGCAACTCCAGGTTCTTGGCTAAAAGGGGAGTCACAGTATAGAGAGCGAAAACTAAGTTACAAGGACCTTGATATTACCGTCCTGGATACAGCGAAAATGGAGTGTGTCGAGGTAACAATCAGATTCTCGTGTCAGTACATTAACGAGAGCTTGGACAGGAAGGCATCGAAACCGATAAGGCTTTGCTTTTGCAATATTGGTCCAGTCCGCTTAAGGGCCACAGAAAATGTGCATGCAGCAAGCTAGTCAACAGAAGCAAACGTGTTCGATTTTGTAGATAGATTGTTGGTTGGTATCGTGGCCATGCTATCAAAGCAATTCGTCTGAAGAGACTGCGTGGCCAGTGGCTTCTCAAGGTGCAAATGTCTACGTTTGGCATCTAAATGCATATAAAAATAGATTGCGTGGCAAATCCAGTTTAGGGCTCAATGGGATTTCATGCTACTAATCGGGAATACGTTTAGGGAAGAGGTACGCAGTCTTCTGCGTGGGATCCTCTAACTACGGAGATGGAAGGCACTACTGCGGGGGAAAAGCTTGCGCGAAAAGATGTCGTGGCATTTTCAAATGTTATTAAAAGTTCAAAGAGCCCTTTTGAAACCTCGATGAATTGAATTAGGGCTTAATGTGGCGCACGTTCGTACACTCGATAACAAAGTACACGGGGAGGAATGCATTCTAGAAATCAAATCAAATAAAGTCTAATGCTGTTTACCAGAATTAATGGATCCGTATCTAAATCGAGCTAATGCAATGACACACAATGGACGGCCGAGAGGTGGGACGCAAACAGGAATCAAACGGCGCGTAGCAGCGCATGGCTACGAACCGAGAATGATTAACGGCACTGGAGAACAAACAGGCGCGCCGTCGAGCAACGCGAACAATTTCAATCAAATTCCCGTTGGTTTCCGTTGGCTAGAAACAATTTCAGCGTATTTACGAATGCGTGGTTGCAATTCTTCCCGCCCGCTTCCAATCCATTCACTGATGAAATTCAATTTCGATTCTGACGTTCTACATGCTCCCTGCCACGGTTTTGAGCTTCGTGCTTATGCCAGGTCCGCGAACGAGCGTCGTAACAATCACAGAAGGAAAATACCGAGGATTGGTTTTACGACTCCAAGGCGGACACGCAGCTCCAGTGTATAAGTTGGGGTGGGCAGGGTCGCTTTCTAATAAAAAAACCTGGAGAATTTCGACGATGCTGACTCTTTCCTTGAATGCAGCGCTATTCTCCGCTGGCAAATTTCAACTGTAACCAGAGGCGGAAATCTGTAGTCAGTATTTTTGTTGGGTGGGGACAGAGACCCAATGGAGCCACGTGCCTGTTATTACTGCCCCGCCCTGAGAAATTGCTATTTTGATGGCACGCGAAGGAGAAGGCAAATGAAGTAACGTGACGACAGGAAGGATCGTTTACGACTTCTGTTTGCTGGAACAACGAAGAAGCATCGAATAAGGAAAACCCTGGAAGTGACTCGGTGCCCGAGACAGAAGGAATAGCAAGCAAGAGTGATGATACCGTGTTGGTAATGACCAACTTGAGTCCCTAATGGATCGGTAAAGGAGTACGGGCAGCTGGAGTGGGCGAATTCGCAATACCTGCGCTGGATCTGAGTCCCGCAAGTCATTAAGAAACTTGCTCATAAAAATCAATTTTCCAAGAGCAAGGGAGTGGATTTCTATGAGACGGCTCAAGAACCCTTTCCCAGTGTCAATGCGTTGCGTAGCATACTCGACTTTGAGTATAGCAGAATCCAGCCCTGCCTGCGCGATGAAGAACGGAGTAAGGTCACACAGCTTTTTGCCTGACACCCATCAGAGCATAAATCATCCGTCAATGACCTACGAATGAAACAACCATATGCTGTCAACGCTGTCTAATTCTAATTCTCTGGGGGATCGCAAGAATGTTCGAATTACAAAGATTCCAATTATAGGGGTTTTTGTTACGAGATCTTAAAGGGACCTGGAGATTTTGCTCCAATTAGCAAAAGTTCGAGTTAAACAGAGTTAATTATAGATTCAAACGAGCTAATCGCGTCCTGTTAAAAGTTACTGATCAAAGATATCTTTAGGCTATAACCCGCATTGTCGCAATCCATGTTGATACAAAAGGCGGGCGTGTTTACATTGGGGGATAATCTAGCTGTCGCAGTGACCTAGTTTCACTCTCGCGTTACTTCTCGAGTTCATTAAATAGCTCTGTTCAGATTACTGCTTCCTTCCTACCTTAATCACATTTACGTATCGGATTAGCATTATCGTATCCCTCCTTTCAAGCAACTTGTTATGATCCTAGCCATCACTTCACACGGCCTGATCTATGGCTTCCGATTAAGCCAATGCCCGTGTAATCGAGCTGCAGGGGACACACGGTCTTGCATAGCAGCTTCGCAGTTTGTTAGGATATCGATCAACTCCTGCGGTTGAATACTGAAATTCGTCTCTATTCATTGCTCAGATTAGAAAATTTCTGATATATCGTGATCCCAAAGTACCACGGTGACCAGCTGATTCACAACATCGCCCGCCCCACTGCTCGTGCGTGCAATTCTGTTCGCAACAGTGCAAATTTCAATGAAGGATCAGATACTCTTCGCAGTTGCGGAAGATTTGACCTGGCCAATGAAGCCATAATCCAAAAGATAAAAGGAATCAGCTATCTAGAGGTTGAAATCTTCAACAAAAACCCCCCTCAAATCGGATAAGGCTACGGTAAGCGCCGTTTAATAGCAAAAGAAGTCTTTCGAAGCTAATTTCCCCTTTTCAACTTAAAAGCATTGGTGGTCAACGAGAGGCAATATAGAATTAGACAGCGGCTTTTCATCGTTCAGTGTTACATCCAAGCATCGTTGACACTTTTGAAGCGATGCGAAGCTCAACTCATTCACACCCTTTCCAAGTTTCACTGCCTAATCCACGAACCCTGTCCCACAAATCAGCATTCATCCCTAGAACATGCAACTTATGGAACGTCTTGCCTTCCTCTTGCTTTCCTGAATCTTACAACTTGCCATCTTTCAAATCCAAGATCAATAAACTTGATCTAATCTCTCTCTCCTCTTAGCCTTTCGCTTCTTTCTTTCTTCTTCCTTTGTTGAGGCATTGTATAGGCCACCATGGCCTTTTTCCCCCAACATAACTCACTAAAAAAAAAAAAGAGCCTGGTTTTTTCTTGTCCGTTATGGTGCGAAAAGGCTCTGGTGGCGAATACAAAGCCCTCCCCCAACCCCCAACGAAGCAAGAAAGTGACAGGCTAAGAGGAGAGGGAGACAGGATCAAGCTAATTGGCTTTAGACTTGTATGATGACAACTTGTAGGATTCTGGAAGGAAGCAAGGGAAGACATTTTACAGACTACGAGTTCTGGGATAGCGTTTGTGGCTATTGGGTAGGGAGACTTAGAAAGGAAGAGATTGAGTCGAGCTTCTGGTAGTTCTGATTCACTTCAAGGGAACGGGTTTAATAGCATCCCTTGATTTCTTGGGGAAAATGTCCGTGAAAGTATCTGTAAAAGATGGAACAGTTTGCAAAAAGACTAGAAAGCGATTGGATAAATTTGATGAGGTTGAGATTGTTGATAAGACCAATTGCCTTGAACCGGACTGTGCCAAGAAGACAGAATGTGGATAAAGGAGCACCATCTCAGACGTTGGAGTAGTGCTCTAAAGATGGACGCGTTTGAGACCTGCATATAGTCAGTAGACGAGAAGAAGAGAACAACCCATGAGTATCATCATCAAAAGAAAAAACAATAGAAGAAGCAGAGGAAAGTATATCATTTACGACGAGGATCAAGAGTATGGGCGAGATGAAAGAGCCCTGGGGTACACCAGCATTGATTTGGTGCAGATAAGCGAGGAATCCGACGACTCTAATGGCAGTTGACCTATCAGAGAGGAAGCTACCAATCTATTTGATGAGGGCGTAGAGGGGACCAAACATCGGTAGTTTAGCAAGAAGACCCTTGTGCCACACGCGATCAAAGGCCTTGGAAACATCGAGAGAGATCATTCTCTTTCACCGTAGGGTTCTAGAGCAGAAGACCAAGCATGAACGGCAAAAGCAAGAAGATTACCAGTAGACCTGGCTTTTCGAAAGCCATGCTGGTGATCAGAGAGGAGATTGTTTGCTTCACGGAAGGTAAGGAGTTGCTTAATGATGACAGTCTCCATTGTTTCAGAGATGAATAAAGTGATCGCATTGGGGCGATAGTTGAGTGGATCAGGCTTATCGCCTTTTTGGGGAGGGGAAATGTCGGCCGCCTTCTGGGGGAAGGAAAAATAAAAAGGAAGCAGGAGAAATCACACAGTTTGTTGAATACGGGGGGATATTCAGGGGCAAAGAAGACTGGTAAAAGCTTTGGGTGACAACTTTGGCCATAAACGAAAAGGAGCGAGAGCTAGCCTAGCAGGACGCAATCTTATTCTCCATGTGTTGGACTAAAGATGTTTTGGGACTTTTGATCGCTTTGGAGAATACGTTGTGTGAATTGACGAATGAAGCTCTTGATTACGGAGTTTGAAGTAGGGATTTCTATTATTCGCAGCTTTGGCGCAGTGTGAATCGAAGCACTTGAGGGAACTCTTCTCACCAGGCTTGCAAGAAGAGGGAAGGAAAGACCCATGTCTGAGAGCATTGGGTTGGCAATGAAAATTACGGGATACAGACTCGCCGGCAGGTACGCTCAAACGGAGCAGGTTACAGAAATGAATGATTTTTGAAACGCTATGCTAATTTTGCTTCAAAGCTTACGAATCCTTTGCAAGTGTGGCGGCGGGAAGACCGTTGACTTTTGAAAGCCCTCGTTAAATAGGATGCATCTGTAGTAGGAAAACTAAATCGGAAAAGTGAACCCAACCCAAGAATACTGTCACATTTTAGGATACTGGCACAGCCAGCAGCCTCTTTATTTGATCACTGAGGTGACTGCAGTAGTAAGAATATACTATTTTCCAATAAGCCCTACAGTCTAGGTGACTACGAAGACTGTTGATATTCAGGGATGCAATCACCATGCTCTTCTTAAATGCTAGATGCCGATATGACCTGCTTAGTGACACAATCTCACTTGTAGCTGCAAGAGTTTCTGTTGAGGAACTACAGGCAACCTCTCTGAAAATTAAGTCGTCAGATTCTTTGTTTAAGATATCACTTGTACAATAATTACAACATTCGTTTGTAAGTCATTGAAAGGTGGCGAAAAGATTATCTGCAAGAACACTATCACCAGGTATACTTTAGATGGATAGATGTTCATAGCAATAGGGACTTGACTGAATCGTCCACGATAAAAAACAGACACGAGAAACCCGACTATATATTGAAATGAGATGGCTTACTTTGCTGACAAAAGTGGCGATGTTTCCTTCTCTTTATGTTCTTAGAAAAAAAGGAAAGGAAAAATGCACATTACAGAAAATAATGCGACGTAATAAACACATGAAGTGACGTAAAAACCGACATGCACGTGGAAGACGAGAAACCCAAAGCAGTGCGTATATACTTAGGCCATGTCAAATAGCATGATTGGATGCTAGGATCATTGAGCACCAATCCATTCGAACGGCAGTTTACCTACCTCTCTAGTGAACAGACCTCCAAGACCTGATAGCACTAAGTTAGCCAGACACACAAAATGAAACGAAGCGAAGTATTTATCAGTAATCAGTTGTTTATGTGTATTTTTTATAGCAGTAGAGTAAATTCAACTTTTGTTCGATTGCATGTTCTTTATGTTAATGGCTGCGGATGTGTCATGGTATCTTGCACTCCTACACGTGGTATCGTCCTTGTAGGATAGTCAAGTAGATTGTTCGTAGTGTAATAAGTGGTTTGTATTTGTGAAATTTCATATTGAATATAAATAAAGAAAAAACCAACATGAAAATGGAATGAAATCGAAAGCTTTGCGTGGATAAATCAAACAAAAATTTGGACACTGAGTAGCTTTTGCTTATCAAGCAGTTTCTAGGTCCTTCCTCTCGATACGACAACACACACCTTGATTTCCGCACCTGGAATTACAGAGACCTAGCCAATCTCCTTTCAACATGGAAGAGAAAGCTTAGCTGAAGATGGAATCGAACGTCTGACCATATGATCAATGCGCAAGAATCTTACCACCGAGTTATCTTGCAACCTAAAAAACCTCAACAGCTTCTACCATAACAAAACAACTTTCCGGTCACAAGAACTTCTTCCTCGCAAACTATTAAACGCACGGGTGAAGGGTTCTTTTGGAGGCAACATCTGTTGATTCATCAACAAAAAATCTCCGCCGCATGCTCGATTTCGAGCGTACAAGAAATACGCATCGCAAAACCTTCCCCTTCGACATCTTGGTAAATTTCATGTTTCAAAGATGTGATAAACATTTTTCGGTAACTCTCTGTCCTTTTTTCGGAAGTTCAGTCATTATTAAAACAAGTCCTTGTAATGTCGAGCCAATAGCTCGTCTGGATAATCCGAAGCACGGATCATAGGGTGACAAGCTATACCAGGAGTTGGCAACCCGCGGCTCTGGAGCCACATGCGGTTCTCTGGTCCTCCTGCCGAGGCTCTCCGTGGCCAGCGGAGCTGAAAGACTCTCATGATTGTCAAGGCCCAATAAGGCCGGGTTTCATATAGGCCGGGTTTCATATAGGCCGGTTGGTAGCCCTACTACACAACATGGATGCTTGATGATATTGAGTTTACTTGACGTCGAGTCACATAATCTGTATGATATCGAGTTAAGATAACATTTAACGCCCCGTTTACTCTAGCACAGATCCAGAGGGTTTCATGAAAAAATGCGTGCAGGTAGGTGTTCGGTTTACAACAGACCTCCTTAACCCGTACCATTTTGGGTCTGCCATCGGGACCCGTTCGGGGTTGCTTTCCAAGGCGTTCTCATTTGGCTCCGTTCACATTTAGGCCTGGTCTGGACGCCAACAAAAATGGCAAATTAGAATTAGGCCTTTTAGTGACGGTCACGAGTCCGACATGGATCCATGCCCATTTCGATCTGTGCTAGTGTATACGTATAATCAGTTAAAATTCTAACCACCTACGAGAAATGAGAGTATCGGGTTCTGACTTATAAGAGTAACAAACAAAACACAGAAACTCAATTCATTCACCAATACAACCATAACTAACCATAACTACTCGAAAGGAGGCATAACGGGTGCCGTGAAAATTATTTACACTAAAAAAACTACTTTTATTGGATATTTACTTGAAGTCTTTCATTTCTTTTAGAAACATTTATACATTAGTAAAAGGTGGACGGGAAGTGGCAAGTATAAAAAATCAAGAATCAAGAAATGGAAGCCACTAGGTCTCTGAGCAGCTCATCTCAGCTCAGCTCAGCTACACATATGGAACTTCATCTCAGCAAAAATCTTGGATGCTCTTGGGGAAAAGATAATGGGATGGACTCCCTTGCAGTTCAGCTGATATCAGCATCAAGCCCCCCCTTCAATTTGTTTAATGTTTACGAGGAAATAGTTATGTCGACCAGCCATTAATGATCGTTAGAGCCTTGAAAATTGTTAATCGCATAGCTATATATTCACACAAACGGAAAATCCATGATTGCTTTGTAATGGTAGTAGAGATTTGCATATCTTTCCATTCTAGCAATCTAGACTGGATTAAAGACGGCCAGCATCAACTATAAAAACATATGTGAAAACTGGGCACTGGATTAAATTTGCCCAGCTCCTGAATAAATTCCGTAGAAAGAGTTCAAAAAATATTTTGGTCTTATCGCGTTCTGGGATTTATCGCTTTGAGTACCATGCTTCGATTACAATGTAAAATCTGTCAAATTCGAACTCGTAAAATTCAAACTTTTGCTGATTCGAACATAATTTTCAGGTCCCTCGAAAGTCTCCGAACAAGAAAGTTCTATAATTCGAACTTCGGACGCTTTTATGATCCCCCAGAGAGTTCGAACTAGACAGAGTTGACGGTATTTCAGAATGCATAATAATAATAATAATGATAATATTTACAATTACTACTACTAATATCATCATACTACTCTTTATTTTTCTGTGCGAAAAATACATTTAGATTTTACTGAATAATTGATGCTTTTGCTATCAGGAATTTATCGTCATTTCTACATTCGTCGAGAAAGGAAGAGCCTACTTCAGGCAAACCGTTTGGGAAATTTCACTTTAAAAATTATTTCGATCTCAATGAGGAGAAATGTAGACTAACGAACCGAAATGCTTCCATTCTTTTAGAAACAAATATGCGTCGAGGCTTACAAGATCTAAAACAATTTATGAACCTTTAGACCTTTATCACCCTTGACCTTTGTCGCCTTTGACCCTTGTCACATTTAATCTTTGTCACTTCTGTCGTTCTACAGTTCAGTTATTACATATCTATCATCGGAGTTTTTGGAAGGCAGTTCATCTCTTAGCTCTCTAATCTCATGTCCGTTACTAGACTCAGCTTGAAAGTTGGCGCCACTACTCTCTGCTTGATGCTGACTGATCATGCTTTGGCTGGCTTCTTCAGGCATCAAAGCTGTCTCCTTTTCATCTTCTGCGTTATCTGCAGGTGCATTCGACTGCGTGTCACTCGCTTCCCTCTGCTCTAAACCCACAAAGTCATTGACCTCCCTCGTCCCATCATCAGCACTTGTATCAGGCGCCATTACACCGGATTCTATGTCATGGTTGTCGGGTCTGTCGTCGTATTGGTCATTATTCGTCAATGCTATAGTCGCACCAGCTTCTAAGTTATGTTGTGGCGTCTCGTCATTAACGGCATTATCTGTTTGCTTAATTGATTTTTTATCGTGCTTTTGTTTAGCTAAAATCAACATCATAACTGTTAAGCTAGCAACTTGATGTTGAAAAGAGCAGAATCTACGTCAGTTGATTATGCCAAACATCAACATCTCATGTGCTGTATTAAGAATGAGACGAATCACGTTGAAGGCTCTGGCTGCCATTTTTTGACATTGATTAGATAAAATAAAGGCTAAAAACGATTGCAGCAAAACCAAACAAATAATCAACTCACAATCTAAAATCTCGATGAGATCAATCAAACGATCGCATTCATCAAACTGCATCACTATCATAACGAACAACCTATGTATCTATTTCGTAGATAATCCTACATTCAACTACGTGCCATTCGAACTCTCTGGAGGATCATAAAAATGTTCGAATTACGAAAAGTTCGACTTACAGAGATTCGAATTATAGCGGCTTTTTGTTACGAGATTTGTAAGTGACCTCAAAATTTTGTTCGAATTGGAAAAAATTTCGAATTACACGAGTTCGAATTAGACAGAGTTGACTGTATATCGACTTTTCGGACCATCATTTTTGTCAGACCTAACCCAACGTGTATTGAAGTGAGCCTAGTATTCCTATTAGTATTCTTACAAATCGGTGCGACGGAAAAACGAAAACTAACTACCATGCACGTTAGATATCAAGGTACAAACTTACATTAAAAATTCTTATAAAAGACATTTGCAAAAAACAATCATATGAAACGCCGTTAGAAGCAATTTTTGCTGTTTTGGAAAGGCGATGATAGTCACAATTATTTGAATTTTTCGTCCGATGCTCGAAAAGTGATGCACTTTGATGAATGTGATCGTTTGATTGATCTCATCGATATCGGAGACTGGGTGTTGCCTGTTTGTTTGCTTGTTTGGCTTTGTTGAAATCACAAAGAAGATTGAATTGACTTAATTACCTTTCTTTTTCTTTGATGTGCTGACTTTTTTATAGTGCTCGTAAAGAATAATGATGATTGCAAGCACAAAAGCTTCCACTAATATGCCAATGAAGGGCCACAGGGCTCCAAGAGGATCTATAAACACAGAAACCAGTCAGTGAGCAGCGACACATGGAACGACACGAAGAGCAGTTAATTGCAAGGCAAAGCATGTTGCTTAGAAACACTGTTCTAATTTCAAATGCTTTAACTATAGCGAAAAACAGGGCCACGGCAAAACGGCGAAATGACGTATGAATCATACCTCGTACGCGCAAAGTGAATTCCATCGTAGCGAATGATATCCCATTTGAAGCATTGCACGTATACACACCTCTGTCTTTAAAGGCGGCCTTTTTTATCACAAACTGAGCATCTCTTGAAGTCATAAAATCAGAGAATCTGTAGCGACTATCAGACATCTCTGGAAGAAAAGACACATTCTTTGGTTCGTACGTACCTTTGATGAATCTAACATACGTTAAGCAGTCTGCCGTGCAGTGGTTCAGCGTGCGGATACGAAATATGGGGGATCTGAGCTCAATCCTTGAACAGTCTAGAATAAAAATGCTATGTGGGTGGAAGGCGACAGGAACCACCCCATAAAATCGACTTCCCTAGAAAGAGCTCAGAACCCTGTCTTTGGTTTCTGATATGCTCGAAATCGAGTATGCAACGCAGCTTAGTCTAAAAGATCTACTTCCCTAGAAAAGTTTCAGAGCCCTGTCTTTGGTAATAGATGCCTGCGAAATGGACCCCAGTTCATGGTATAAGGACGAATTAAGAGAAATTAGCGAAGTGGAGGAAACCACTTTCTTGATGACCGGAATGACTTGACCTGTAACACTTTTGTATGGCTCTGCCCAGAAAGCATATGGGACAAACAAAAACATTGAACTATGTAACAAGACAGTGGAATATCACCAGATTGCTAAATACACAAAAAAACTTGGTAAAATAGCTTCCAATATATAACACTAAACAATATCATGATAGATTCAATATATCAAATTACATTATATTTTACCGCATCATATTTTATCATATTCTAAGCCTCATTACATATCATATCATGTCATGTCATGTCTCTCACCATGCTATATTACATAATATCATTTAACATTATACTATATTACAGTACATCATATTATATTTCATCATATTACATTATACAATATTATATCATATTATATTATATTACATAATATCATATCATATTAAAAGATATTTAAACACATCATATCAAATCATGTCATATCATATCATATCATATCATATCATATCATATCATATCATATCATATCACATATCATATCACATATCATATCACATATCATATCACATATCATATCACATATCATATCACATATCATATCATATCATGTCACATATTGTGTAAGATGATACAGTAAATTTTTAAAGTGCACTGTCGCAAGATAACAATTGGACCGTAAAATATATCTCCCAGCATCACAATACAAAACAAGAAACAGAGCAACATTGTCTCCAATCATCACATGCTACACAAAATAAACGCATCCGTAGGAAAATCAGCAAACTCACCATTAATGTGTCGGCCCCCCAATCTCCATGTGACGTTTGAAGGTGGGAAGGAGTAAGCTTTGCACATCATTGTGACATCATCTTCCAGAAAAACTTTAAATTTCTGCTTCGTTTCCACACCATCGACCAACGAGACGGGAGCTGAAAGCAAAAGAACGGAAAATGAGACTCAACCAGTCGTTACGAATAAACCAGCAAGCGGAGCTACACATCACATGCATTCCCAGTATCACTCATGGCATGGCGGCTTCTCCTAAACAGGGGGCTGGCCTCCCTGTAGATGCCAGCGCTCAGACAACTTTCAAATCAAAATGGCGCATCTTCAAATGCCATTCTTCGATACTTCTGTCGGAATAGGAACACCTTACGTCCCATGTCGTGTAACAAAATCCATGAAACATGTCTCAGAACATGGAAAATTCTCTGAAAAGACAAAGCCAAAATCCTTCCCTCGCCATTTTTTGTGAATCTGAATATCTGCGCTTTAGAACATATGGATATAGATTTTAGTGCTCTATAAGTGCTTCATCACCATTATCATAATTACTTTAGAAGATACCTTGATATAAACATTTATTTCTTTTTCTCATTAACTTTTAATATAGATTTTATTTTAATTTCACTTTTATCTACACATTTGTTTACTCAGGCAAGCCATTTGTAAACTGCCTAATTATAGCGAAGTTTAAATTTGTATGTTTACTATTTTCATAAATAAGAAGTTTAAATAGGGCGGTGTCCTTCTCCAGTTCATCAGCCTTTGGGCCACATAACTGTGCAAGCACAGTGAATGCTGCAGCTGGGGGCTGGCCATCTGGTAGCACAGTGTGCTTCACTCCCATGCTCTTCCCCAAAGTGCTGAAGACTAAGCAGGGAAATAGCATGTACCATTTTAAAGTCTTTGGTAAGAATGAACCGGATATCGAACCCTCATCTACCGCATACAAAGCGAGCATTCTACCACTGGGCCAAGGAAGCAGCGCAAGCTACTTACTTTAGGGACCATCAAGTACTACTCAGGTCTACTTGTGTTACCATTTCATCTTTGAAGCATTCCTGTCTAAGATACGTAGTTATCACCTGCAATGGTGGCATTCCTGGTGAAATTAAAGCTGAAGACCTTTTTCACGATGGCCTGAACAACACACGTGTATCTTCCCGCTGTGCTGTTTTTCACAGGAACAATCAGCTCACTTTCAATGGTCTTGACAGGAGGTGTGCCACCACGCGTCACATACTTAGCCTTGCCGGTTATGTCCATTCCAGCATCACGTTCATGCTTAGAAATCTTCCACAGAAGATTAATTCCTACATCTGCTGCGGCTAAGTGAGCTTTGCAAGTGAGCTTAGCCAGTGAGCCAAAATTCTCTGGGATATCATGAGTGAATTCTATCTTTGGAACACCAGGCCCTGAAAAATATACATAATAAATTAATATGATAAATCTCTATGCTCAAGGACAAGAAAATCTTGAGTTCACATGCAGATATCAGTTTCTACATGTGTAGGTCAATGACCCTGGCTAGGAGCAAGATTGCTATGGTATTTGCATGAAATTGAGGAGACCAAATAATTCCATTCACTTCAACTATAGAAAGGCTTTCCTTCTGAGAGAGCTGAATCCGTGACACTCAGCAATGCTTTTACGGATAACAATACATTAAAATCTATTTTCCTACAAGCTTCTCACAAAAAAGCGGACTCTAATGTGGACTATTCGTCAAGCATCAAGGCCAAAAATCAGCGATGCTTTGGTGCTTTTATAAATATGTAACTGAGGGTATGGTGCCAGGGAGCAGAGGTACACCTAAAAACTTGATGGAGCGACCACCTGAAGGAAATTTGCTGCCTAAAAATGGTTGAAATGTATAGAAGCGCACAACATAGCGAAAACTGGCAAAGGACTGTGACGGGGGCCACTGCGACTAAGAACCAAGCCAACCATCACTGATGATGATAGATATATATTTATATGTATATGAATATCACAACATATTATGTTAATAATAGACAGGCTTCCTCTCAATGCAACCACACCTGGTGATTCACACGCCTGGAATTGGAGAGACCTAGTCAATCAAAATGAAAGTTCAGCCCAGAGTTGAACTACTGGCACAAGAATCTTAACACAGATTCATTAGGCAATACAGGTGTCAAAAAACTTACTTGGCAAAATGAAAGACTGGACATGAAATCCGGTGGGAGTAGGCCCAACGCCGCAGTAAAATCCTCTTTCACCGGCATCAGATATTTCATAAGGATGGAAAGTCACCTTAACAATTGACTGCAGTCCTGCAAAAATGAAAAAATGCCATTTTCTATCATGCGAAGGGCAGCGATCAATTACCTAACAAATAATTGTTAGCATGCAAAGCTCTTCATAATGACTTCAAGTATAGCAGAAAAACATTAAAAATATTCTGATACTTCTTCAAATCAAGTAACACGTTTCTACAGAAAAAAATTGCCACATGTACCATCCTCTACGAAGCAGATCCGCCATGACACGTCAGTGCAATAAAATAGATGGCAAACTCTTTAGTTGGAAAGGGAATGGTGGCCTATACAAAGTACTCACAAGGAAGAAAGGTGACAGGCTAACAGGATAGAGAGAGACCCTGAGAGAGAGAGAGAGAGAGATGCTGAGAGAGAGACGCTGAGAGAGAGACGCCGAGAGAGAGACGCTGAGAGAGAGACGCTGAGAGAGAGAGAGAGACCCTGAGAGAGACCCTGAGAGAGAGACCCTGAGAGAGAGACGTTTTAATCATAACCAAGTTCAACTGCAAAGGCACTGATAGGAAAAAATTTGTGTATAGTTACGTCAAATTTAATTTGCACATGCTATCAGCATTCATTTTGTAAATTCTGCCCTTTTTTTGAAGCTTGGGAAATTCTAGGATGTTATGCTAGACCTAGGGACCTCAATATTGTCGAAATAATTGGGGAAAAGTTGCTTTGAAAGAAGCAACCTCGCAGCTAACTGGGCCATCTTCGGGCTAATGAGTCGTATAACTTTCCGCAAGATTTTTCTAGCAAAGTTCATCACACATTGCATGCAACAAAGTCTGATGAAATAAAAAAGATCTTTAAGGGGTTTGGTTGGCGCATTGGTACCTAATGCAGATATCAAATTCCAAATAGAAAAAAGCCATCTAGCAGCTCCTGAAAATTTGCCAATCAAATGTTCTTTGTCACATCCTAGCCGGCAGCTAACAGCAAAAGACATCATGATTCAATTTTTCATTGCTACATAGAATGGGGGAATAGTCAATTATCTGTTAGCCAGGCAATCTTTGGTTTTTTGACTTGTGACTTTCACTCCCCTATAAAAAAGGTCCCCTCCAGTGAAAAATTTTTATTTTGGAATAAGATGTAATCAAGTTTCCTGATCTCAAATCCGCAATCATTTTTCTGCAATGTCACTAAAATGAAGGCCTTCCATGGAGAGTGCGTCTAATCTCATTTTGGCAGCTCCTTGTCAGCATTGGATTCTGCATTACCATCCACTTAGCTGGTGCTGTTTCAGAACTTTAATGCTCACTTCTGGCATGACAAAATACTCCATATTTGCTTGCAAATGGTTGGAAAATACAGGTAAAATTAGTGGGATTCTTCAAAAATATTTCCCATCCTTGCATTGAGTCAAAACTTGCCTTTGCCCTCTTCTTTCAAAAGTACTCTTACCTTTAATTGTCTTTGTTACTGTAATATTTTTTGAATCTTTCATTACTTTAAGACCATCTTTAGTAATTGCCACAAGCACTGGATATCTGGTAGGAGGATATCTCCCACTGGATTGCAGGACACAATTAATTACTGCTTTCCGTCCTTCGATTGCAACAACTGGGTCTTCATAGGTGAATGCAGCTTCTGAAATGGCAGAAAGTAGGATACTCTACAAAACTAAACATGGCTACAGAGTATCTGATGACATGGGCCTTTTGTGAATGGTGGCTATTTCAAAGGGATCCATTTGGGATCAATTGGTTACTAATGCATCCAGCAACATTAAACTTGACTATGACTGTTCTCTTGAGATTTATGCCATTCCCGTTTCTCCCACTAACTTTGTTGATAACTGCACTTCTGGTAATCCCGGTTCTAAAGCAGACATTTCCACCATGTCTGCTTTAAATCATCATAGTATGGGCTGTTTTAGTCATGTCTCTACTTAGCTTATGATGAAATCAAACAGTTCCAGAGATTCCCAGTTATGGAAACTTTTTATTTGGAGATTTATAAGGGACCAGAGAATTTTTTCGAATTGCAGGAGCTTAACATTGACAAAGTTGAATGTATTTCAAAATTTCTGGTCTGAGAACTGGATTGAAAATGGTGTCTCGGTACTTCCTCTTAATGTGGCAAAATATTGTGATGCTTACACCTGGAATTACAAAGAGCTAGCAACATTCCTAATTCTGAGGGAAATTTTTAACTTAAGGTGGATTCCAACCAGATGACATGGGATCACCTACAGTCCTCCGCTCTACCAACTGAGCTATCGGTGGAAATCAAGGGGTAGGGTTCCGACCACTAAGTTATCCTTACGCAAAGTAACCCACCATTCCGACATTTTTTGGCCAGGATAAGGCCTACCCCAAGGGGACAGGCAACTAAAGCTTAAGTGCACGAAAATGCCTGCAAAATCTGGCTTTCTACTTTTTGGAAATTCTTCTGGAGAGGCATTTGAAGACAATGTTTATTTGAGCTGTCAGCCACCACCTTGACCTCGCCTCCGGGTGTATCTGCTGAGAGTTATTCCTGGTTCCCAAAATAACCTCTTTACCACATCCTCACCCTGCATGAAAATCAAGAGTATTTGCCCCGCCAATACTCACGAAGGTGAAAAGGAACGTCTGATTAGACGAGCAAGCACAGTTTTCCCAAATGGCATAGGCCATGTGTCAGGGCATGACTTGAGCAGGTCGATCAGAAGACTAAACAGAGAACTGCATTGCATGTGCATACTCACCTCGTCCCATACAACCGACTAGGAAAGTAAGGAATGCTGATAAGACCAAAATTAGACGGTCCGTGAGCTCCATTGTGCCTAGCAACTTTGGATACAGGCAACTTTTCAGATAATCAACAACAGGTGGTTTCGTACCGAAGCATCGTTAGCCCAACCCTTTTGAATGTTTTGATTGTTGGGCCCAGTCTTCGCCTTTTATGCGCAGATCACTTCGCTCTTCCTTGAAAACGTGTTCACCATCACTCCAAAGAGCGATTTCTAAACCCCGTAAGATAATTTTGATCAACTGAGGGAATCCAGTGAACCTGAAATCCCAATCACACCACATACTCTGAACTTCGCTTGCTTTTTGCGCTCAGCCTACAACGAAATGCAAGTCTGATCCAAAGATTATTTTGGCTTTGTTATTATCCTGGATGAGTTCTACTCAAATTTCGGTCAAACGAAAGAAGCACTACACTTGATAAAGGTAAATAAGCACATTCAAGAAGGGGCAGGCCGCATAGAAGCATCGAGATCGCTCATGACACATCGCAACCCCAGAAGGAAAATGACTTTAGAACTTTCAAAAAATTAATTCGGGCCCATTAGAACTTCCTTTAATTTAAGAAATGATATTAATCTTCCCTTTTTCATTTATTTTTAGGGACCGATCATTTTTCATGCCTCGGGTTGGGGCCGAAGAGAAATAGGTTGGGTAAATTATTTTTCAACCAGCCTTGAGTTTGGGTAAGTAATTTTTTTGTCTTCCAAGGGTTGGGTAGCATATTTTAATAGCTCTATATTGGTTGGATAACTATTCTTTTTGTAGTCCACAAGGTTGGATAACAGACAAATTTACCCGAATAACATTTCTCTTCAGTCCCAACCTGAGGCAGAAATAATGAATGGTCCCTTACAGGACTTCTATAATGACAGTATATACAGCATGTGTACCTGCCGCAAATATGATGACTGTAGAAAAATCCTGCATAAAGATTCGTTAAAGATAATAATAATGATGATAATTTCCCCAAACATAATTCGGAGTCTGCTAAATCTGAAAAAAGTATATGTGGTTTCTGCTAAATCTGAAATCGAGTATGCTATGCATAGCATGGCATGAGTTAACTTGGCACCGAAATGTCTTCAACTCGTCAAAAACAGGATGATAAGTCACCGTTTGAGGGACGCCGTTTAGTTATGCTTGCTGGAATTCCCTATTTTCACCCTTGGTGTGGGAAAATAGCTCAGTCGGCTGAGGACAGCATGAGATTCCCATCGTCGTTTCAATTTCAAGTTTTAAAATTTCTTTTTCTTCAATTTTTTCATCTAACTTAAGTTCTTCAGAGGATCATTTACGCGGGCAGGATTTGGGGGGGCGGGGGGATAGAGGAGTCAAGGTAACAATCTTGAAATTGACATAAGCGATAAGGAATAACGAAAAAAAATAATTGATATACAGCATTGATAGAAGTGCCACCCTCAGAAGCACCGTCGCTACAACGCACCAGACATTTTGGAAAGAAATTAACTTTTCCTACTTAGATATTCCCATCAAAATCTTCATGACATTGGGGGAGGACGGTTTCTGCCACTTCTTATCCCCCCCTTTGCTGGTGCCATTGTACAAGACGCAGGCGTGCATAGTATCCATTTTCATATGCAGTGCTCCCTTTCTATTGCTTCTTTCTGTTTTCGTAAATTGCAATCTTTCCATTCCTCCAGTTTGTTATGTCGGGAAAAGGCCTATAGCATAGCCCGAAAAAGAGGAAAAATCAAAAAGAGAGGGGGATAAGACCAGGTTTGTTCCTCTTGGGTTTGAATAGGATTAATTGCAGGATGCTGTGAATGAAGGAGGCAAGATGACCCGTATGCTACAAGTTCTTGGGATAATGATGATTTGTGGCAGAGATATCAACGATAAGGCAATGAAATTTGGACAAGGTGTGAGTTCGTTGAGCTTCTCGCAGTTCCGATACGTCTAATATCAAATCCGATCGTCTTATGGCCTTCTCACACTGCATAAACTGAGCCGGGTTCGACCCAGGATAAACTAACCCAGGTTCGCCCCTGGTTTAATTCGGCTTCGTTCACACAGCAAGTTATAAACTGGGGCGAATCACACTACACAAAAACTAACCTGGGTTAGTTGAACCCGGGGTTAACCCGGGTTTGTGCGGTGTGAACATGATATAAGACGATCGGATTTAATATCCCTAATTGCCTGGCAGCAATTTTCACTAACTGAAGCAACTCAACATTTCACGGATGAATGAGTGAACTATGACATCAAGGATTTTAAGATGATTGACGAGGAAACCGTTTCAAAAACTGAGTGATAGAGAATATCATTGGAATCTCATCATTTACATCAAATTCAAAACACGTTTGTCATAGGCAACTAAAGTCGTGAAATATACGGCAAATCAGTAGAAAATTTATAAAAAATAAGCATTCATTTTCAAAACCCTAACTTCATGTGTGGGCCAGCGGTGGGATGCTTTGGGGGCAAGTCGGGGTTTGAAGCCTAATCGGATCACAACAAACACTTGCACAGTGGTTATGCTATTTCACAGCTTGGACTCGCCGCTTTGGCGAAGACTATGGGAGTTAAGTAGACAGTGCTACTAGATGACCAGCCCCTAACTACATAATTCACTGTGCTTGCAAAGCTGTGTGACCCAAAGGCTAATGAAACGGAGAGGGGCACTGTCCTATTCACCAAACATGGTGAGGGTTAGGGTAAGTTTTTGAACTTCTTAACGGAAAATGTCTTTAAGTTCAGATTTGATTGTCTTCTTTGCACTCGAGTGGTTTTGATGCACCCATTGCCTTATACAACGTCATACATGATGCGTGCCATCAATCGGCAAAGATTTCGGATACTACAGATACTGCATGCAGCATCAATTTTAGCCCTGTGAGGGGGAGGGGGCTGGGCCCATGACAACTTGGGGGCCCATGACAACTTGGGGCTCTATCCTATTATAGCCGCATTTCGTCTTATGCAAGAAAACCATTAAAAATAGCTTTCATACTACTACAATACCCCAATTCTCTAAGGAAAATTAATCATGACAGAAAATTTTTCTACATGAACTCCATAAAACGGATGGAAATTTCACATGTTCGAATTGATTTTCCTTAGAATCTTGCGACGGCCTTAATTTCAGAAATCTTCCGAGGGTTCCCCTGGGCCGGGCCCAGAAATTCCATCGGTGAATGCGGCCCCGAATGGAGACCTTACAAAAGGTGGCTACAACAAAGCACTAAAAGGATTGTCCATCGCAGCAACGTCCGTGTGTTGAAGGAAAAATCTCCCCGTTTCGGATGCTACCATTCCAGATCCAAAGTGCACTAAACGTCATTTTGAAAATAACTGGGTGCCAAAATCCATGAAGATATCAGCAGCTTTCCCCAACGAAGCATCAATCCCCAACTGACCTCATTAGCGAAAGACTGTCATTATTTTGATATCGATACTGTTCAGCGTATTACGGCCTCAGCAGCTCAATTAATCTGTTCGTATGCAGCTCGTTTCCTACTTCTAAATCTCTTGATGACAAGGAACAGCGATCCAAACAGTGATATAAGAACTGGTAGTCCAAGTCCTATAGTCAGAATTAAATATACTTCCATGGAGATTCCTGACTCAGGAACTGTACCACTACCAATCAGCCCAGTCCTATGGACAAAATTGACAGTAAATACGGAAGCCTTGAAAGTGAAATTGAACTTTGAAAGTTAAATACAGGTTTGATTAAGTCACCAGCTGATTTATCCTGAGCTGAGTAGAACGCTTGGATGATGGTGAACAGTGGGGAAATGAATGACAGAAAAAAGAAGACATGACAGGCATATGGAAGCAAAACATGGCAATTCTAGATTAGGCGTGGGCAAATCTTTCAGCAGAAGGGCCGCAGTCACAAATTTTAAGTTTTAAAGGGTCGCACAGTATGTTGCGAAGGCTTTTTCAAAAACAGATTGCCACGCCATGAAAATGAAAAGTATGCTTAAATCTTTTGAAAACATAATCTGTCCTCAGTATGGTAACGCTTTACATGTTTATAATGCGTTTATCCGGTATCAAACGATTAGAAAACGAGAATAACGGGAGAGCTCTTTTTGCTTGATACAAGCTCTTGGCGGGCCACAAAAAAGCACTCGGCGGGCCGCAGTTTGCCCACCCCTGTTCTAGACAGTTTAAGCTCTTGATACAGCTCAATTGGAGAATTGCTTCTGTCATCATAAACACTAAAATTACCTAGGCAAAATAGTTCAGGATAATATTAGTGATAATACTATATCATACAGTTCACCAGATTCAGCTTAAAAAAGCTGCCATCAGTCTGGGACCTGCTAATGAAGCATCCAAGAAACTCAGTTCTCACCAGAAGTTGGATAGAATGTGTGAGTAATTGGGGTGGCGCCTCGCCGCTCTGGAGACAAGAGTTTTAAACTTGAAAAGAGCAGAGGTAAGGAACTTGTCAGAGAGGTAGCATTCTTAGCATAGGTATTGTAGCAAACGATGATTGATTCCTTTCCCATGGCACTGTAACCCCAGCATTACCCCAGCATTACCCCAGCATTACCTCAGCATTACCCCAGCTACCAATTTACTGTAAGGTGGGCAGAGGGGGCAAAACAAAACATACACAATCATGCTTCACGTTTTGGGCCTTCTGCACGGTAAATATGCAATTGAACCGCTAGGCCATTTGCTGACATGGATGAACAGAAACAAGAAGAAAAATATGGCATCTTTTGACCGATTTGAAGCTAAAAAAGTTTCCTGAGGATCCAGATAAAAAACAATGCTTCTAGCATTATTACTCACCAGCTTCTGAAGGGAACTTTTCTATACCACTCATCTTTAGCTTGACCAAATGAAACTTTCATTGTATATGCATCTATTTCAGTATTTCCAAGTAGCAAGGACATAATAGTCTTTGGGTGTGTAGCATTCTTATAGAGACTTCCCTTTTCTGCACTTGGAAAGTTGTGAGAAAAGGTCTGAGTGTCATGACTCCTTGAGCTTGAAGTGTAAGCAACAGGTTTCCAGGATACAAAGAGACTATTTCGTTCATCTGCAGGCAGCAACAACTTCCAAAGCTTGAAGATGCCAGGTGTGTGTTCATCATCAATTGATTTTGAAGTGTCATATGTAGGAACAGAGGTCCCTTTAGGCTTTAGGAATGCGACATTTATGCCATAGCGAGATTTCTTTCTTGATGTAG
Source organism: Pseudorhiza aurosa (assembly GCA_964026355.1). Lineage (NCBI taxonomy): Eukaryota > Metazoa > Cnidaria > Scyphozoa > Rhizostomeae > Lychnorhizidae > Pseudorhiza > Pseudorhiza aurosa. Next base: position 8,059,716 of record OZ032122.1, read on the forward strand.
GAAGATCAGCCAACGAAAAAGTGAAGCGTGATGAGCTGTCACTGACTTTCTCATGAGGCAAATCCTTGTCATAGTCATTCATGGAAAAAGCTTTCAGCTAGAAATAAGATGTATAATCATTGCTTTCAACTTGATTGCTAAATCAAGCTTGACTATATTCAATGATGACCAAAATGCTATTTCTTTTAGTGAGTTATGTTGAGGAAAGGCCATGGTGGGCTATACAAAGCCCCTGTAGTGACTCAGCTTTCTACTCTCATAAATCTCTATCTATGCCGCCATTACCACCTTGCTAAACAATATAATTCTATTCATCCAATCAATTGTTATTTCCTGTCATAATTCCCATTAGCTCATCATCTATTCATCTACTTGCGTCATTCACAATCACCCTTCCGCTCCTTTTCTTACTCGAGGAGTTTGGTAATATTATCTCTTTTGTGAGTCGCCTATATAAACATGTATTTCATTTCAATACGTTAGTCAGTTAGTCAGTCATTCAAGCACAACAGCGCTAATCGTCGTTTCTCTGACTCCGTGTTCTCTGCACGTTAAACAAGACAGCAAGGCAAGAATCGTCCATGTGGGTTGAATCGAACAGCAGCTTTTTAGGACCAGTTTCATACGCACACCTTGAAACTGGTGTTTCCTAAAGTGGTGACCGAGACGTGACCGTCGCTTCACTAAGCAGTCGCCTCAACTGGGTATCACACAACTTGGCAGCACCCAAACCGGCTATACTAAACTGGTGAATGCGACGTGAAACTCAACTCACATGGACACGGATTTCATTCTTCGTCTTCCACGCAACATCTCGCAAAGCAAGCAGGTTCCTGGTTACCCTACTCATAAAACCAGGGGCAACTTCATCGCAGGTTCCTGGTCATCCTACTCATAAAACCACGGACAACTTCGCAGCAGGTTCCTGGTCACCCTACTCATAAAACCACGGACAACTTCGCAGCAGGTTCCTGGTCACCCTACTCATAAAACCACGGACAACTTCGACGCAGGTTCCTGGTTAGCCTACTCATAAAACCAGGGGCAACTTCGATGCAGGTTCCAGGTTACCCTATGCTCAAAACCTTGGTTTTCATCGGACACTCGAACATCTACGTCACGTCGTGGTCACCACTTTAGGAAACACCAGTTTCAAGGTGTGCGTATGAAACTGGTCCTAAAAAGCTGCTGTTCGATTCAACCCACATGGACGATTCTTGCCTTGCTGTCTTGTTTAACGTGCAGAGAACACGGAGTCAGAGAAACGACGATTAGCGCTGTTGTGCTTGAATGACTGACTAACTGACTAACGTATTGAAATGAAATACATGTTTATATAGGCGACTCACAAAAGAGATAATATTACCAAACTCCTCGAGTAAGAAAAGGAGCGGAAGGGTGATTGTGAATGACGCAAGTAGATGAATAGATGATGAGCTAATGGGAATTATGACAGGAAATAACAATTGATTGGATGAATAGAATTATATTGTTTAGCAAGGTGGTAATGGCGGCATAGATAGAGATTTATGAGAGTAGAAAGCTGAGTCACTACACCCCAACAAAGGAAGAAAGAAGAAAGCAAAAGGCTAAGAGGAGGGAGACCTATTTACATGAGGCTATGGACAGAACATTAGGACAACTCTATTGAGCACCATCTTCTTGGTATGTTGATATGCTAATAAGATAATTTTCAGAGAATGCTAATGGTATTTGTCACATTATAACATTTGGCTTTCTTGTGAATTATGCTGGCATTGCATAACTGCAAATGGATACCCCTCTTGCCTAGTTTTATAACAGGGTAGCTGTGAGGTTAGCATTCCAGTTTTCTGTGGAATAACTTGGAATGATTTTATCACAAATGAGGAAGCTAAACAATGAATTTGAAATATCCTAGGAGCATATGGACCGTTTATAGAAGTTGCATGTTGAAGAAAGTTACCATGGTTTGGTCATATTACAACACCAGCTACTCTTGAACACACTAATAATACACGGCCAAATGAGGGGGGTACAAGCTCAAGGACGTCCAAGTGCCCCAATGGTCTAAGGACTATGGGAATGACATGAAATGACACAACAGCTGTGACATTAGATAAATCTATGTCCGTGAAGTTATGATGGTGGTGGTGCCGTCGCGTAGTGGCTAAGCATGCGGACTCACAACACAGGGGTTGTCAGTTCGATGCCTCCATGTATCATTTTCAAAAATGCCATTGGTGAGGAAGGCAATGGGAAACCTCCTCATGAATTCCACTTCCCTAGAAAAAACACAACAGCTGTGACATTAGATAAATCTATGTCCGTGAAGTTATGATGGTGGTGGTGCCGTCGCGTAGTGGCTAAGCATGCGGACTCACAACACAGGGGTTGTCAGTTCGATGCCTCCATGTATCATTTTTAAAAATGCCATTGGTGAGGAAGGCAATGGGAAACCTCCTCATGAATTCCACTTCCCTAGAAAAAACTCAGAGCCCCGTCTCTGGTTTCTGCTACGCTCAAAATCGATTATGCAACGCATGTCCGTGAAAAGCATCAGAGATTTGAAAACTTCAATTTCCAAAAACTGTTTCACTGCTGCAAAGGATTAATTGTCCATCAGACATTTTCGAAACACACCTAAGATCAGGGACGTCGTGAGAGCGTTTTGGCTAATGGGGGGCAAGGTTGAATTTACCTGAATTCCATGGCTCAATTCTTTAAAATTTACCTGATTTTACGATTTAGTAACCCACTTTACCTGAATTTTACTTTGTTCTAAAAGTGGGGGGGGGGGGGGGGTTTCACACCCCACAACCCCCGGTTGCTATGTCCCTGCCCAAGATAGAAAAGCAAAGGATCACAATTTTTCCCTGTCAGTTAGCAAGCGCATATGAGACTAATACTTTGCATTGCATCCGCCTGCTCAGTTTTCAGCATTGAGGATAGAGTCCTGAACAATCAACTGCTTAACGAATAAAAAAGATGCGAAGATGTACGCTACAACACAATAAAAATGTCATTGAAAAGCTGGAAACAAAGTGACAAAAATATTGGGAACATAAAATGACAAATGAAATTTCACCACCAAATAGGCGACCAGACTATGTAAACATGGGGCAGTTACTCTATGGGTAACCTAAAACTCTCTTGCTTGCTGATATGACAATTTCTTACCTCCATCCTGATATTGGCCTTTGAGTTAAGGGTTGTGGAGCTTGCTGTGAAAACAGCATCTGGATTGCCATTAGTTCCATTACCACAGCTTTCCAGCTGCCATGAAAAGTCAGGTAATATGTCCTGTATCAAATTCGCTGTAGCATCTTGCTTGTCATCTGGATCGTCATACTCAAAAATACCAGTCACCACAAAAGCAGAAATGGTCTGTACATTGGGCTGGAATGAAATGCTGTAATTCCAGCATGAGTTCCATTCTATGACTGGCTGCACAGATGAATCTGTAGTGTGGGCAACTACCACTGAAGGGTAGTCAATTGTTGTCCATAGATAATGCACTGTATCATCTGAGTCAAATTTCTTGGCCTTCACATGCAAAATTGTGAAGTTCTTGTCTTCCTTGCATTGATATTTGAACAATTTCACCTGGAATAGAATTAATGAAGAATTTTCATAGCTGCCAATGTTCCCTTTTATATGAATTTCTGCTAACTGCATAAAATTCTGCACATGGCATATAAATTTTTGCAAATCACACTTTCTTGATGCTAAAGCTGTGGGGGTAGTTATTATCAGACCTGTCAACCTAAAATTTTTAAAACCGGGAGATTTTAGATTTTCCCTATGGAACCCAGAGATTTGACCCAAAACAGGGAGACTACAGTAATTTGTTAAGGGAACAAATATACCTGACAAAATATTGCGCTTGACAAACAACATGAGCTTTCTTTTAGTAAACGGTAACCATTATATCTTAATTATACTATCGCCAAACGTTCAATTTGACGTCATTTTGAATTGTAACAAAAAACATGCACCGTTTAATCAAAACTTTCGATGCAGAATCTTCCACAAGTGCATTGACTCAAACATAAACACTATAATTTAAAAAATAAATCGGAGAACTTTTCAAATAAATCCCGCAAAAGTCAAACAAGGTGTCACAAAACCAATTAAATAGCAGCAATAGATCCATTGGTTTCTGCTAGACACCTTTAAAACCAGAAGAAAAATTATAAAAACCGGGAGAAAGCAGTCAATACTGGGAGTCTACCGGCCATACCAGGAGGGTTGACAGGTATGTAGTATGATGATCCCCCTGATCTAAAAAATCTAGGAAAATTTCCACTTGCGTGATCGATATTTGCAGCTTAAGGAGAACTGCACCGTATACTCCACCCTGAGCTTAGCAGGGACCTGAGACAGGGCTCTTAGTTACTTCCAGGAGTGGACTTCATACGGTGGCTTCCTATTGCCTTCATCACTAATTATCTTTTTATTGCGATTACGTGCAGTATTTGACCTCACAACCCCTGTGTTATGATGAGTCCACACGTGAAAAACTACACAAAGATACACTAGCTTAAGATGAGGCGTACAGATTACCCTTGCAATGTAGCTGACATGATTAGGCCTGCTACCAAAAACATCTAGGTACCTATCAGAATACTGTGAAAAAACACAAAGAAACTATTTTCAAATTCTAAGAATCTTTTTGCTTCTTCGATTTTTATTCGCAGCTTAAGATGAGGCGTAGAGATTACACTTGGAACGTAGCTGACATGATTAGGCCTGCTACCAAAAACATCTAGGTACCTATCAGAATACTGTGAAAAAACACAAAGAAACTATTTTCAAATTCTAAGAATCTTTTTGCTTCTTCGATTTTTATTCGCAGCTTAAGATGAGGCGTAGAGATTACACTTGGAACGTAGCTGACATGATAAGGCCTGCTACCAAAACATCTAAGTACCTATCATCATATTGCACAAAGACACAAAGCAATTAACAGGGCAAGGAAGTTCAACTTGATGCTTACATTTCGCTCTTGCTTTGAAGCAGTAACAATGTGACAAATGGAAATAAAACTCAAGATGTAGCACAACGTTGCAAGATTTGTCTCCATCGTAGCCAGCCTGGCACTCCAGGATGGATCATGTGATGCACACAATGTACAGCACAAAATAAACAGGGAAACAAAGAGGAATATTTCCCTCCTCCTCAGGGAAGCCCCAGCAGCTCAGGATTATTTTGGGAGCCATTATTGTCAATAATGGCGACAAATCTGTCAAGCGTTAAATGTCCTTCAGTAGCTATTCTGAGTGATTTATTCCGTTCACTGAAATCCGATCTACGTATGCCCTCTTCATACCATCTTTTTGCTTCCATTTCATACCCAGTCCAAGTTTCACTGCCTACTTCACGAACTCTATCTGACAAGTTATCATTCATCCCCAAGAACATGCAATTTACGGATCCTTTCGCCTTCAATTTCCTTTCCCGAATCCTACAACTTGACATCTTAAGCCATCAATAAATTCCCTCCGATCTCCCTCTCCTCTTAGCGTTTCACTTCCTTCCTTCTTCCATTGTTGGGGCTTTGTATAGGCCATCATGGCCTTTCCCCAGCATAGCTCACTAAATAAAAATTATGCGATGCCTCATAGTCTGACAGTGCAATTCACCAAAAGGATCTTCAGTGTGATTCGCTTTTCGCACATTGCAAAAAGATAAAAAGTATTTTAATGCGAGCGAGTAACTGACAAAACCATAACAGTTTTTATATCAAAAAGTTTTCGTATTGTCTCTTTAAGATGGTGAGATTTTGAGGCGTAACTAAACCGTCTCCTATCGCCTCTTCTGGTAAAAATAAACAAGATATAAGCATGGTAATGAAACTACTCAAGCTTCAAAATCGATTAATTTGTATTGATGCATAACGTATGAAAATTTAGAAGTCTAAGCAAATACAAAATATCTTTTTAAGGAAACCCATTCAGTTACCAGCAACGAATTTAATTAAGCAATAAAAGGAAGTTTCAGTTATAAAATTAAGGGGTTCAAACAACTGGAAGCTAAAAATGAAAGATCCAAGCTTGACACGGACTGCGTGTTGAAATGCCTTTGATTCAAAGGGAGTGAAGAATTTCTTGAGGGAAAATGTGGGATTGTTATTGTGAGGTGTGCTGCACTCCACTAAAAGGAGCTGAAAAAGTAGATTCAAGGAATGATAATTACCTCGCCGAATCTTGATGTACCTCAAATTAAGTAAACTGTGTCGCATACTCGATTTCGAGCTTAGCAGAAACCAGAGACAGGGCTCTGAGCTTTTTTTGGGAAGTGGAATGGCTTCTCGTTGCCTTCCCCATCAACGGAGTTGTTATTGTGACACGTGCTGGACTGGAACTCACAACCCCTGGGTTATGAGTCCGCATGCTGAACCACTGCACCAGGGCACCAGCCGAAATCAAGTTCGTCTGAAAAAAGACTGTGCAGCTTTCTGGCATGTTGAAAAAGAATGTGCGGATAAGGTCGGACGAAATCAAGAGTGGTATGACTGCTTAATCACGGCTGCTTACGGACTGAAAATGGCCAAGGACCGCGACCAGTGGCACAACGGAATACAATTAGCAACACCTATGGGAATATAAGCCAAGTAGGAAAAGCAAAATGTATGAAAGCCGCGTGAATGCGGAGATGTTTCGCTACTTGATTGTATAAACGAAATCTATAAAAAAACGCTTTTAATGAACAAGAGTCTCTACGGGATTTCCATGATAGGAAATAAAATTATCATGGGACTGCTCCATCTTAAAAAATACTTGATTTTGACGTCACCTATTGGCCCAGTACGCTATAATTACTAGTCTCCTGATGCTATGTCTTTCAGTTTTCAACTATCACGTCACACCGTAGAATTATATTGCACCTTTCCTTACAAAATAATCGTCCTCGCTCTCGTCACTATCCTCGTTTCCGATGAGTTTATCGAACCCTCTCTTGTCGTCGTAGTAAAACTTCTTCGTTCTGCAGCAGCCGAAACATGCGCTGCTCTGCTTGGGGCTCAAGGTCTCGCCGTTTTTCTTACGTAGTACCATGTTCTTTCTATGCTTGAATCGCAGATGCTGGATGGTAGCAGCCGCACAAATCAGAGCTATGGGTGTCGCTAGGACAACGACGATGACCAAAGCCGGAATAAAATTCGCATCATCCTCACCAGGCTTCTGCAGAATGTATGAGGGGTCTTGCGACGACGCTGGACTTGCTTTCTTTGATGAATCTGTCTCTTTATTTGCCCCATTGTCCTGCTTCTGCTGCTCGGATGGTGCTGTTCATAACAAAAATAAAGTCACAATTAGACAGCAGTTGTGGGATGCATATGAAAAAGAATCAAGAAAATGGCATTGCACAGCTCGGGAGGTGAGTTTCATGATAAGAAATGCCGTGGTGGCCCAAACGATGGAGGCTATTCAAATGGCTGAAAAAATTAAAGCCCGCAAAAATTACAGCCAATTATAAAAGTTCTCATTTAGAGAATACAGTGGATTAGACACAATAAATATGAAATGTTAAGCATTATGTAGTTATTAAAACAGCAATTAAGTTATTAAAAAGTAAATCCTTAACATCTTCAATTTTCAAGAATTGATAAAAGGATTTGATTTTTCGTCGGGCTAAATCATGCGTCGGCCTTATCGGACGAACATCTCGAGAGGCGACGAAAAACTAAGGCTGAAATTGTTTAAACCAACAGGGTAGTCATTAGCGCAACTCAAAATATCTTTCCATGGAAAAATTTGAGCACAGCTAAAAATCTTTTAGGGGATTGACAAATACTTCATCATCATCATCATCATCATCATCATCATCATCATCATCATCATCATCATCATCATCATCATCATCATCATCATCATCATCACCATGAGCTTTCTCTAACTCACTCCAATTCCCCCGTCTTCATCAATTTCGACTACATATGTTAGGCCTAACATTATTCTTTGTCCTCTTTAGCATCGGATCACTTTTGGGACTCGATGTTGGCTTCCCGTTGCCTTCCTCGCCAATAGTGCTTTTATTGTGACACGTGTAGGATTCGAACTTGTGTCACGAGTCCGTACCCTTCAACTACTACAACACGGCACAGATCCCAACGAACTGGGGCCCAATTGATCGACCACAACACCTGCACTCGATTCGGGTGATTTCTTAGCCATCCTCACAGTTACAAGTCTTACTGTCCACGAATGACTAGATTAGCATACAGGGTGTAATCCAGCAGTCATCCGGGCCAATAGGCATCATGCTGAACACAAATAATACATCAAATGCAATGATTTGTTACCTGCTTCTTTATTCTGGGGTATGTTAAACTTCCATACTCTATTCGGACCGATTTCTGACACAAAAACAGCCGAGCCATTTTGCAGCCCTTGAACGTCGTGCGGCTGAGAAAAACCCTGCAAATGGACCGTCCTGTCATAGTTTGAATCTTTGCTGTACCAAGCATCATTTAAATGCAAGCAATGGAGAATTGCAAGTAATATTCGTAAACAAATAGCTCTTACTGATAGGAAATAGACACAGGTCTCAAAACGGTAAGAATACGAGGGAAGTGTTTCCTAACTGCGTTGCATACTCGATTTCTAGCTTTGCAGAAGTCAGAGACAGCCAGCGCTCTCACTTTTTCCTAGGGAGTGGTCTTAATGAGGTGGTTTCCCGTTGCTTTCATCACCAGCGGCGTTTTCATCGTGACACATAGAGGAATCGAACTCACAACCATTGTATTATGAGTCCGCATGCTTAACCACTACACTGCGGTACCACTAGTTATCGCTAATGAAATTGATACTTGGGGATCACGCGAAGTAAAAGAGCTATATATGCCTACACATGCCCAGATGCATATCATACAAACAGATGCAATACAAATACACATTATAAAAATCACCCCTGATTCAAGAGGAATAGCATTGTGAATTTCGAGGGTATTAGAGAGGGTATGCAAAAACACAACCACAAACCTTATCGAAAGGACTCCATTGGGCGATAATGCGTTTACTTCTGGGATCAATCGTAAAACCAGACGGGTCAGGGCCATTTTCGTCCATAGATGGCCCACTAACGGCGTACAAGAGACCTCCTAGAAATAAACCAAAGAAATATTGAACTGAACCAAATTACTTCAAACCATTTTTCGTTACATCGCTTTAAATCTTTTTTGTGGGTTATGTTGACGAAAGGCTATGGTGGCCTATACAAAGCCCCAACAAAGGAAGAAAGAAGAAGTGACAGGCTAAGAGGAGGGAGGGATCAGATCAAGCTTATTGATCTTAGATTCGAAGGATGGCAAGCTGTAAGATTCAGGAAAGCAAGAAGGCAAGACGTTCCATAAATTGCATGCTCTAGGGATGGATGATGATTGTACTGTACTTTACTGTACTGTACTGTACTGTACTGTACTGTACTGTACTGTACTGTACTGTACTGTACTGTACTGTACTGTACTGTACTGTACTGTACTGTGCTGTATCATATTGTATTTTTTTTAGTGGGTTACGTTGAGGAAAGGCTGTTGTGGCCTATACAAAGCCCCAACAAATTACATTACATCAAAGTCAAAGTCAAACTTCCTTCCTTCACCATTCTTGGGAATACGGCGGAACCCATCTCCGTTTTGATAGCCTTGGCCCACACAGCTGTGCTAGCACAGTGTAAGCTACAGTTGAGGGCTGGCCATCTGGTCACATTTTGTGTTTCACTCCAATATGCTCTTTCGCGAATAGCTGAATGCTAAACAGGGAAATAGCATGTACCATTTTTCAAGTATTTGGTATGACTGGACGGGGTATCGAACCCTGGTCTACCGCATACAAAGCGAGCATTCTACCACTGGCCCGCGGACGCAGTCAAATTACAATACCTTATGATAACATTGTAGAGACGTCCGTGGGGACAATGCAGAAACATCCACGTTGGTGTCCCTGGATATCGACCGCCAAAAGTGATCTCGACTCATTTTTCGTCGGCTCGTAACCGATTCTGCAACCACTTTTCCTCAAAGCACATTTGAGGGAAAGACTCGATGAAAAAAAGCGACATCCGTGATCCTTCACATCCCTGTATCTTCGTCAGATTTGAGCTCCTAAATCTTTTTTGCTTCGCATACATCAATTGCTTAACCATCTTATTCAAACAGCAGTCATTCTGTTTCAGGTTTTTTTTTAAATTTTTTTAAATTTTTTTAAATTTTGATCGACGATAGCAGGATAAAAAACACTGTTGTCTGCTCTAAAGTGCCTTTTTCCTGGCTCTGACAGAACTAATTCATTTATAATACTTTTTTCACCCGGACTCATTTCTTGGGATAATTCTATTTCACAATGTCCAATAAACAAGCAATTTCTTAAGGACAAGTAAGAGATCAGCCAGCCTTATCTTAAAATATTTTCTCACACTCAAGAAACAAGGCAGTCTGATTTCAAAATTTGAGTTTCTTATACACGGGGACGTACTGAATTTGGTGATAGTCCAGCTTTTGAAATTTTTATGAACATAACCCTACTTTCAGAATTTTATAATTTTTGACCTATTATAAGTGAATATGATTATCATTAGAATATTACAGTTGCTTTTTCATTCATATTGGCTTAGAAAACAATGTCATTTATCAAATAACACGACAATATATTATATGGCATTACATGGCGATACACTACATAGTATTGCATTACGTTGTACTAAATTGCCTTTCATTACATCGCATCGAACTAAAATACTATCCTTAAAAGCGGAAAATTCCTTCAGACAGCATGACAGAAAAATGCTGCGTCTAGATAACAATTAAGTGCAGAAAAATAATTTTAGATGCAATTATCTGATCAATCAATCTCAGCGTGCAGCAAAAGTCGACACGAGTAAGCCAGACATCTAATCACCGACAATTCTTTGACTGCAAAAGCTATCAAAACAAGAATGTTCAAGGGTGCTAGCCCTGGGGATCATCAGATTTTCTAATATAAGCCTGAGGTCAGAGAAATCTATGGCCTTAATAGTTCCAAAGACAACATTTACATCTCGTGGGGACAGAGCATTTTGCACTGCAGCCCCTAGGCTCTGGAACAAACTGCCGGTTGAAATTATAAATTCTCAGAACGTCCACGCTTTCAAAACAAGATTAAAAACACATTTATTTGATAGTTATTTTAACATATGAATGACATCTTTTACCTTTTTTTAAAGGTTTCTTAAAACGAATTTGTTAAGCGCTTTAGAATATGTGTGTATATATTTTAGCGCTCTATAAGTGCATATTTATTATTATTATTATTATTATTATATATCAAAACTTATATATCAAAACTTATATATCAAAATGAAGTTTTAAAAAAAATTATTAAGAAGATGATGGCCATTGCAGTAGAAACTTCGTACTATGTCTTCTGCCGAAGGAACAAAGACTGGGACAGTCCTGAGCTGCTGACATTTTGAAGCTTCTCATTATTTTCTAACAGCTACTTTTTATATTTTTTTCATATTCTTTGTACTTCTTGTTTATTTTTGTTTGTTCAAGTAGTCAATTGTAAACTACCTGTTTAGAGAGGTTTGCAGTTGTATTTAAGTATATATATCACAAGAAATGAAGTTTGAAAAAAAAAATATACATAGGACTGCCCTACAAGCATCAATTCCTGGTAGGATGAATCTTCCTCCTGCACTGCTGATAAAAGTCTTTAGATATGATCAATAAAAACAGCAAATATCGAAATTTATTCTCACCATCAGCTGGAATAAAGCTGATTGCAAATAGTCTTCCACCAAAAGCAGAATCGTGAATGATTTTGATAAATTTCCCGTGAGTCGTGAAGCACTGGATTCGTCCATTTTCTCTGTCAGCCACGTATAACACTTTGCGTTGTTCGTCCAGGGCGAGACTGTGTGGTATATTGAATTCAAAAGGACCAGCGTTACGGTGACCTGAAATACACACAAATAAAGGATTAATGAATAATGAAAAATAAAGACCTCATCTTGTCAGCAAACTTTCAGTTATTAGCAAAATTTCGGGAATAGCCCGTAAATCCTCAGAATGGCCCGGCTCTGGACGACAAAGCGGAAACCCATTTGACAGCAGAACTCCAATAGAATTCTCAATAGTGAAACTAATTGAGGTGGAGACATCTAATTGCACCATACCTCGGTTTTTTCTTCCCCATTTCCGGATCAAATCCCCCTCACGAGAGAACTTCAGAATTCTGCTATTGCAATAGCTGAAAACAAAAGAAAACGGTAAAAAGTTTTGAAAAAACGGAGGCAAAGAAAAAAGGCGTTCCGAATAAAAGCAAGGCATTTTAGAGGATCCTCATGAACAGCACTCCCGACTGATTGAGGCCTTCCACTGTAAATATCTTTGTTATCATTATATTATTATAAGGAAATTCTTTGAATCCGATACTGATTATCGATATCAAAAGGCTTTCCAGGTAGAATTGAATGCTGAAGGGATGAAATAGCAATGCAAAAATGCGAAAAGGACACGTTTGTCATTGTCATCCTGTCGTATGCGCTGAATGCTCTACAAATCAGCCTGCAATGCCCTCAGTCATCTTCTCGTTGCCTCGTCCCCGCACCCGATTTTTATTCCCACACTCCTGATCGGGTGTCTACGAGATGCTCCACGGCCTGTTCCTTGGCTCAACATATGAATGATACAACGCAACACATCACAGCTCGATATGAAAAGGTTTGATATGAAATAATACAACAAGATGCGATGCGATGCGATGCGATGCGATGCTGAAGAGACGATATCATATCACATCATATCATATCATATCATATCATATCATATCATATCATATCATATCATGTCACATCGTATCATATCATGTCATTTCATATCATATCATCATATCATATCATATCATATCATATCATATCATGTCACATCACGTCACATCATGTCATGTCATGTCATGTCATGTCATGTCATGTCATGTCATGTCATGTCATGTCATATCATACCATATCATATCATATCATGTCATGTCATGTCACCTCATATCAATCATATCATCTTTTACACGAAGCCATGATTAACTAATCTTAACGAAATTAATCAATATCATTGCATCTAATATCTAAAAAAGGCAAAACTAGAATGGTGTGAATTTTCTGGTCTTCCTGGGATCTTCCTGATGCTTCGGGAAGGATGCTAATTTCGTAGGAATTCCTTCACTTTCCTTTTGAATGTGGCAACCGTGGGACTTGATCTAAGAATCTAATTTGCAATGGGATTCCATTCCAAGTCTTTACTCTACGCGGTACGATGCGATATGCTGCAAATTACATAGTACAGGAAAAGTATTCTCGCTTGAAATCAGCAAAGCATGTTTGCCATGTAGTCATCAATGCTGTATGACAAAATCCTCTTACCCATCTGCGACATAAAAGTCTCCGTTTGATTCTACAGCGACATCTGCTGGCTTGCAAAAATGATCATTGCCTCTTCCAGGCTTGAGAGCAACACCGAGGGTTAGTACTGGCTTTGTAAAGTCACCACGTGAAAACTTGTAAACCTTCAAATGAAGAGAATTCAACGTTTTAAGTGGCAAGATGGCTCAGTAAAAATAAACCCATCTCAAACTCAACTCCCATTTGTGGTGGGCAGAGCTATTGGCTCGTTAAAGTCACAAGCTTAGGAATCACGAGATGAAGTCACATAGAGAGGGAAGATCAAGCCAAGCTCGATCAGCATAGATTCATAGGATCTTTCAAGTTTACATTAGAAAGCAAATTCTAACGCAAAAAAGTTCCAACCTTATTTTCTTACAGTGAATTCGATCTACTTTGGAAACAAGGACAGAAGGATAGGTCAATAAGCTCTTGCTTCAAAGGTAGAAGAATCTATCGATGGTAGGGGATAAGTGCTCGAGCGGCTTATACAGCTTCCGTCAGGTGACTGAAGTTGAGCTCGGTAGAGTTAGGTCAAACCTCTGGATGGCGACCTCTCACAGGCCTGACTACGCAACTAACTAGGTTGAAGGGAAGGGAAGACGCCTGGATGGGGCATGCGCAGAGGGATTAGATTAGCTCTAAATGGATAGAAGCCCTTCCAGCTAACTTAGAATAAATCGAAGGAAAAATAGATGGAAAGCATCAACAGAAAGATATCTGCCAAATTTTACGTCCACTTGCTTGGACATTGCAAATGCATAGACAATTCAAACTGGTTTCAATGATCTTGGATACCAGTGGTTTATCAGCCTTGAGTTCCGGAAAATATTCCATCAAAATTGCAGATTTCATCCCAGATACCCCCTTCCTCTGCATCTCTTCTGATAGCAGTACCAGCTATGCACATACAATCCTCACTACACTAGAGGGGCGAATGGTATACTTATGACTGCTTCAAAAAAACTGGATAGCACAATCGACCCGGGCTTAACAGAAACCAGAAGCAGGGCTCAGATCTCTTCTAGAGAAGTGGATTTCCTGACAGACTGCATGGCATAATCGACCCGAGCTTAGCAGAAACCTGAGCCAGAGATCAAAGCCTTTCCAAAGTGATTTTTTGCGAACCGTGCTTTACGTGAACCGACTATTCCTGGTTTTTGAGTAAGCTCACTTATCTGGCTACACTAGAACATGCAATTCATGGAACGTCTTGCCTTCTTCTTGCTTTCCTGAATCTTATAACTTGCCATCTTTCAAATCTAAGATCATAAACGTGATCTGATCTCTCTCTCCTCTTAGCTTTTCGCTTTCTTTCTTCTTCCTTGGCTGGGGCTTTGTATAGGCCACCATGACTTTTCCGCAACATAACTCACTCAATTCTACAACTTGCCATCTTTCAAATCTAAGATCAACAAACTTGATCTGATCCTTCTCTCCTCTTAGCCGTCCGCTTTCTCCTCTCTTCCTCTGTTGCGGCTCTGTACAGACCACCACGGCCCAACATAACTCAGTAAAAAGAAAACACTACCGCCCTATACTGCTCACTAGAATCACCGTGTGTTACATCTCTTCAGTTACTCTTGGGAGTAGCAGCATTTTACTCAAAAATGAGCACACTTGACTGGGTTGTTCTTGAACCGAAGCATGCAGTCTACGCATGGTTATCATCTGATAGAAACGCGCCCAAAAAGAGTGCCTTGATTTCGCAAGCGCAGAAGAATGAGAGAGAGAAACGACGTCGGTACCTGATGGGCTCCGACATCAGTTATCCAAATGTTATCGTGACTGTCCACAGTTAATCCGTGAGGAAGGTAAAACCTACAAGGCAATGTCAAAGGCAGGTAAACAATCAATAACACCCGATGGAGTGGAAAAATAGGAACACGTCGAGCGGCAAATCGGGATGCAAGAAATCTCCATGGAATATCACGGAAAACAAATTCAACAATCAAGTCTCTTGGTGTCAAGTTTCTTACCTCGTGGTTGGGTGAATAAATGGACCAATGAATGAATGAAACACAGCTATTCTAGTATTATTATTACTATTATAACTATCACTATTATTATAACTACTATTTCCATTATTACTATCGTTGTTATTTCTACTGTATCATTAATATTCCTATCATTATCATTTATCATTATTACCGTCATATTTTATCGTGCATGAGTAGCTTTTGAGTGTCTGAAAACCGGTACCAATCCAGCTCCAAGATTGAGTAGAGCGCTTAGAAGAAGCTCTTCCATAGAAGTTGTACGATTTTGCCATTCTTTATAATTTTCACGATTTTCATTACAATTATAATTATCACTATTATTATCATTACTATTGTACTTTGTAGGAAGGACAAAGAATGGACTCATCCTGAACTTTTAACATTTCGAAGATGTAGTATTGCTGAGGGGGGTAAGGCTTGACTATCATACCCTTTTGGAAAGCGGTTGTCACGAATAAACTCGTTATACTGTAAATTCTTACATTTTAGCATCCGTGTCTTACTGTAAGCGTCATCTATGAGAATGAGTTTTCATTGTTACTATTACTATGCCTACCATTATCATTAATTATTATTACAATTATCATTTTCATTATTAGGGATATATCTAATGAGGGTAGCCCCTCAGCCATAGCTGCATTACAAAGGGACCCCCGTCTAATTACATAATACATGATATAAAAACCAAACGTAAATCAAAACCTAATCACAGCAGAACCTTTCTGCTAAAAATCTATTTACAAGAAGGATAAAAACAACAGAAAACGTAAAGTCTAAAATGAAGCACGATGCTGTTTCTGAAGGTGGCAAGGTTAGTTGCTCGCTTTGATTTTGATGGCAGGCAAACGAAATTAATGAATAAACGAACGGATTGATAGATTAAGAAGTGCGGTCAACGCCTCATTACTTATGAAAATGAGAAGAATCTATGACCAAACGCAAATCTATGTGACGGGGGCATCGCTCTGGATACAAGCGAGAGTAAATAAATACTCACATGTGTTCGCCCCATTTTTTCACAACGTTTCCTGTACTCTGGTCGATATGCAGAACGGTTGGAGCAGAAATCTTCGACCTTCTGTACTTGTGAGTAAGTCGTTCATGAGAGTCGAATGTTCTGCAACAAGAATGAGAGACGAATAACAAATAAACAAAATCAACCCTTCTCTGGAAGAGTGACGCTAAAAGGTCTTTTTCATAATATCATATCGACGGAGACTGTCAATCTGTCTTGGAAGCAAGGGGCAGCATTGGCCATATTCCGATAGAAATACCATAAAAACAAGATGAAATATCCTTCCTAAGATTGTAGGAAACTATTTCTTCTCCTACCGGCTGACACTATTTCTTCTCTCACAGGCTGAAACTGTTTCTTCTCCTTCAGATATCTTCCACAAAGAAGGGTCGCCGTTGTAGACTGTTAAGTTCCACGTCAAAACCTTCAAGATGATTTGGCTTGGGTTTTCACGGTCGAATACCGTTCTTCCTATTAGTCTTTTTAGTTCACTTTCGACACAGATTATATGCTGGTCCTATGCCACCGGAGAGGCGTACATGCTAGTAGTAAACGAACCTAAGATCTTGGAAAAGAACCGGTACGCTAGTCTTCGATAATTTAGAATGGAGCGCTTGCGATGCTATGAAAGGGTATTTCATTAAGAAGTCACATGGAAAGGAAACCGCGAACGACGGAAATATCACTTCAGTTATTTCTACGGAATTCGGACGAAAGGGATTTCATGACGAAAAAGAATACAACGGCTTGCCTCTACAGGCAAGGAATTTCGCAATTTAAACAAGTTTTAGATGGAAATCATGATAATATTCAATTTCGTACGTATCTGTAAACAAATTTCATTTGTATGTAAGCTTTGATTTTCTAAGATTCGTATGGATATTGTTACTATAACTATTAAACAAGTAGGACCCTATTGATAACAGTACTTGAAATACTGATAGGTTATCCTGTCAAAATAGTCGCATACTATCATTATTATTATTATTACTATTAGCACTAAACATGACTATTCTAAATGAAATGAAGTGTCTATTCTAAATCATTACGTCAAATCAGGAAATGAACCAACTTACGTGTCGTCCCAAACCCGGTCAGCTCTATGCAGCACTATTAAGCTCTTTTTACTCATTCCTAAAGCAGATACTTGACCAATATGTTTCCATTCATCCCGATAGTAAGGCCAATCACCGTCGAGCTTTGGCATTTTTACTGTCTGGTCGTCTGATACTTTGACCTTCCCCCCATGACCTGTAATTGACCCAGGAAGACTTTCAAGGTCGGAGTTCATTGTATCGTGAATCCTACTCTTGCCTCCTTTTTTCGGCTTTCGATCCTTCTTGACGTGGTTGTTACTTTCAAGTCTTTCTGCTGGATCAACTTCAGTAGTGGAGGCTTCTTCTGGCTCCCGTCCCTGGGAATCGGGTTCACTTTTTATCAATCTATCATCAAAACCCCCGTCATCGGGAGTCTTCCCCGACCGAGCGCCACCAAGAAAATCATCGCCACCGTTTCGGCGACCCTTCCCGTTGCTTGTTTCACCCGTTTCACGACCATTGAAATTCCAACCATCAAAATCGAAACCGCCATCGCTATCACTTCCTCGCCTGTCATTCGCACTCTGGTCGCTTCCGCCATTCTCATCGTCATCCTCATCATCTCCGTCATCATCATTACCATTATCTTCTTCGCCCTCCTCCGCTTCGTGCTCACCGCCACCTCCCATCATTGCAGCATCGTGATGGTGGTGATGACTGTGACTGTCATTCGACTTCATGCCGTCGGGTACCTTGTCAGATGAGGCTGGAAACTTCAGTTCCGACTCTGATATCCCGTCTTCAACGTCCATGCATTCCAAACTATATGATCTTTTCGAATGCGTGCTTCCTTTCCTGTAAACTTTGTAATACATGAGGTAAAGGTTGCACATCTCATCTCTGGATGTTGAACTACAAATCGAGAAAAGATTCTTTTGAGCCGCATTTGACACGAGCATAAAACCAGTCGTGGTTGTGAAACATTGGGAATAAAGTCAGCAATAGAAGTTGGCCTTAATTATCGTCAATTTTAGCTACTTAGATTAGAAAGCTAATTTCAGATGAATTAACAATAATAATAATTATTATTATAAAAATAACAGTGATAAAGCGTCAATGCCTTTTTAAAGCCATTCTCGGAGGACAATAGACCCAAATATTCGTATTCCAATAAGTGAGGCTAGTTGCGAGTTGTGAACTACCCTTCTCGTCCTTCACAAAATCCTACCATTTTTCTTCTGTCAAATCTAAATAAACGCACTTGATCTTATCTTCCTCTCCTCTTACCCTTATCCCTACATTTCTTCCTTTGTTGGGGCGTTGCTATAGGCCCGGGGTGAGTAAAATTTTCAGCAGAAGGGCCGCAGTCAAATATTTTAAGCTTTAAAGGGCCGCACAGTATGTTGCCAAGGCTTTTCAAAATTAGATTGTCACTCAATAAAAATGAAAAATATGCTTAAATCTTTTGAAAACATAATCCATCCTCAGTATGGTAACGCTTTACATGTTTATAATACGTTTATGCGGCATCAAGCGATTAGAAAACGAGAATAGCCGGAGAGTTGTTTTTGCTTGATACAAGCTCTTGGCGGGCCACAAAAAGGCACTCGGCGGGCCACAAAAAGGCACTCGGCGGGCCACAAAAAAGGACTCGTCGGGTCGCAGTTTACCCACCCCTGCTATTGGCCATTAGGCCCTGCTATTTTCCCCAGCACAACAAACTAAATAAAAGACAAGTACCCTGAGCGTCATTGGGGTGGGCCATTGGGGAAACCCTTCAGACATTTATTCATTCTTCAAACGGTACATAAAGGTTGTCCTGCATCAAAATATGATCACAGATACTTGCTGTAAAAATGTAACATGTGGTACTTCCACCGCGAAGGCGCATCGCAGCGTAGCTTGCCAAACTAACAATCACGCGCTGTTCGCTAATATATTATGTAAACAATCGCGCCTTATTTTAGTGCTTTTTAAGGGTTTGTTTACGCAAGTAGCACGCCTCAGAAAAGAGGTAGGAAACCTATTTAGCTTTATGTAAGTGTGTGTATCTTCATTCAATTGGTAGTTAGTTTTGAGATCTCGCCGAAAACTCGTTTTGAACCTTATATGGGAATAGCAGGAAAAAATGCCCAGCTCATGAAACACGATGCGTTGAGGGATAAAAAGAGAGCCTTTTCGAGAGTCGCATATGAGCGTTTGATATCTAATCTAGTCTTTTCTCTTGGGAGATTCCTTCGGTATAGCCATAAAAGAATCAGAAGATAGCCCTGAAATCTGCCTAACATATCAATACGAAACAGCCGGAAGATCTCCTTGAGCTGCAAAAATACCGCTAATTTCATTGGGACCCCATAATTTTTTTTGGAACAAAGGCAGAAGACAAAGAAGTTCTACTGATGAGTGCTAGATAAGTACTTGGTTCAAATATTTTCGTTGATTCCTGCAGATTGTTGATCGATATAAAGACATATTGTCGATATTTGAGCAGTTGCGAATGAAAAGCTAGAAGATCAACTCACCCCATATCTGTCCATCTTGTTCGGTGTGGTGTATCGTACGTGCAGCGTCCAGCCTAGGAGCCATAACAAATCAGATTGTGAGAAATGCAAAAGCATGGTGCTTCTCTTCTGCTTTCTTTGCATTGCAGACTCGGTTTCGAGCGTAGCAGAAACCAGAGACAGGGCTAGGAGTTTTTCTAGGGAAGTGGAATTCACGAGGTGATTTCCCGTTGCCTTCCTCACCAATGGCGTTTAAAAGTGACACATGGAGGAATCGAACTGACAACCCACGTGTTTAGAGGTATGTTCCATTCTGCATGTTTGTTAAAATTCTCCACGCGTTACTTGACCAATTCTCATGCATTTCACACCAAAAACAAATCCTACGCCTTCTTAATATACATTGTATGGATGTGATACCTTGCCAACCGAATGAGAAGGTGTGCTTTGGATTTATACCAAGAACAATGCAAGATTTATAGCCAGAAAAGTGCAAGATTTATACCAAGAAAAGTGTAAGATTTATACCAAGAAAAGTGCAAGATTTATACCAAGAAAAATGCAAGATTTATACCAAGAGAATATTAGAGAAATAAATAATTGCTGACTGCGTGGAAAAGAACCTAGCCCTACCAAGATATCGCCATCGTGAATAGCGGTTCTTTGTTCCACAGGAATCGGATAGAAAACCTGAAATGAGAAAGCGCTGTAAAGAAAACTCAGTCAAACGGATAAAAAGGGGGCGATACAAACAGCATGAAGAGAAATCTCTATCAAACGGGCCATGTGCGGTCAGCTGCTGTCCTCAATTTGCGGCCGAATAATCAAGCTGAAATCAAAATCCGATAAATCCCGCGATTGAATCCGAAATTTCTAGAGCTACGTAAGGCCTATTTGAATGATCAAGAGAGCCACAAAGTAGATTAACAGTAGCGCTAAAAACCCCATGGTAGGAATGACTATTTCATGGGATTCACCGATCTCTCTGTGGAACAGACTTAAAACGCTGCTTTGAAGAAGCGCAGATCGCAGTAGGAACTTCGTGTAATAATTATGCATTCATGTATTTACCTTACCTATTTATTTTTCTACCTTTCTCTCTTTTATTAAACAGTAATTGTAAAATATATTTTTAAGATTTTTTGGCATTTTGTATGCAAATGGGGAGACGCTTGAAAACCAGCTCCGGCTGAAGGGATACCCTCCCTAAACATTTTCAAACAAATTACAATGATTATGATGATGATAGCAGGATTTAAGAGACATACAAGAATGATGATGGTAAAATAACGATAATAATGATAATAATAAAAAGTGTCATGTCAGGCGAACCAAAGCGACAAGGCATAGAAAAAAAACGATCGAAAGCGGTTGGTGCGTTTTGCTTCAGTATGCGGACTCAAAACAATTTTCATCGTTACTGCATCTGCTTACCTGAGGCAGTTGAGGATTCCCAATACCGATTAGCTTCCACTTGCCGTCACGTTCTCTGTATCCGGATATTACTCTCGCTGATGAAAACGAGACGAAATCAATCAATCGAAGCCTAGCGTGGAAAAACGAACTCTAATGACGACGAGAAGTCTAGACAGAATCATGCTAAAATTTTCGAACCACCCTGTTTATAGTGTGTCTGTACCTGTGCTGTGAGCGTGGGTTCGAAACGCAAAAGGGATCATGTCATAAGGTCGGTTGTATCGGCATGCAAAGTTCGCGTGGAAACCTAAAAAACGAAACGAAACACGACACTAGAAAAATCGTTAACTGCGTGAACATTTAAAGGAAACTGCAAATCAAAATCTGGCAAAAATTTTCTTAGACGCTTTTTCTAATTTACTACTAATCATTGGCATCTCTTTTTATCGATGTCAAGCCTGTTGGGAAGGACGGCACGGCCACTTCCAGATCTAGGCCATAGATGGATAGCAACTTGAACACGGCAGAGCACAGGTCCCTATCAAAGTTGATCTCAGCGTGGGGCACATCACATCAAATAAAATGGCGGGCAAAAATTAGCCTGCTGGTTGCGTGTTTGACAAACCCAGTAACATGTAATGGTGTAATATTTAGGTAACATCTATACTATACCATTGCACTCCAGGTCATACAACACGAAATCAAAAATGAGGGGGCAAAACTTCCGATGGGCGAGCTAGAGACGGAGCTGGGGGACTGGGGTGTCACAAGCTTGCTTGGCTAATAAGGAGCTTTTTATTTCTTTTAACGTCATGTGCAAAACATTTCTTGGCAAATGGGGGGGGGGCTATACCCCCCATACTCTCCGGTGTCGTTACGGCCTGCCCTCAGTATGACAGTATAACTACCATAATATAATTATACTAAATATTTCAAAGCTCTTCGTAGGGACGTTAGTATGACAGCGTGATCACAATCTCTGCATAGTCGTATCACGCTTTTCCGATGGGCCTTTTTTCAGTTCTCTTTTTGAAACTCACGAAATATCCACTATGAAATGGCCCTTTGAAAATGCTATACTTTGTATAATGTCTTGGACATTTTAAGTTAGAATATAGGTGTCGCAACCTCCATTGATGGCAAGGGACTTACCAATAGATGTAGGGGGTATTCTTGCTTCGGCTGAACCAAGCATATATATTTCGGCCAAATGCTTCACCCTATAAAAATCGAATGAATGACATCAAAACATATTCATAACAGAAAAACTTAAACAGACTGAAATATCGAAAAGCAGACAACTTTGCGCGAAAATGAACATCAATGCAGAAATGTTCACAGGAGCGCCAGGGTGCAAATGCGAATCAGAATTCCAAATTTCTTGTTGAAACCGAGCAACTCAATGCAAATTCGACATTAACAAGAAATCGGTCTTCTTTCGTTACTTCACAATTCCATTTTCACGAATAAACGAGAAGGAGGAAGGTGGAGACGAACTATCACTGCTATAAGGGCTGCATTGTAATCACAGAGCAGCTACAGACACGGTGAGACAACTGATCAAAACGACTTCCTAATGAAAGGAGAATTCCGCATTAATTCAATAAACTTGCCATAACAAATTTAATCAACCAAATTTTCAGTGATAAGAAATGAATAAAACATAAGCATGGCGATTACGAAAACTTATAGGCGAATTCCCTCCGCTCTTCAACTCGATAAGCAATTGATGTTTAAACACTTGAATTGTTCCTGATTATTTAGATTCGCAATCTGAAGGGCTAATTGCGCACCGCTGCCGGTAGAACAGGTGCATCCGTGTTTACACAGCCCTCCATTCAACACTCAAACAGACGAAAATCATGCAAGTCAATCACTGGACATATGTTATGTCTTAGTAAGAAAATTTGTGGAAACATCTCAAGGGGTTCGTTAATATTTCTGTTTGATATTTGGTTCAATTAAAGGGGGGTAGCCCTTCAGCTGGAGCCGACTTACAAGGGGCCTGTCATTTCGAAACTCTAATTAAATTTGAAATAACCAAAGAAAACGAAATTGAGATGTAAGATGCCAAAAAGAGAGCGTAGTTACAATGCAAAATTACTAAGGATGAATGCAACTGCGATGTCAAATCATAATGCAAATAGCCTGAAACAAATCTCCCCAGTTTATGATACGAAAAAGAAAAAATAAATAGAAAGAAAACAAATCCTAAAGATATTGCTTGAATCTATCATGGAACGATGCTGGTCAAGAAGGCAGGTGAAACGGGTAAATTCTCCATGCTGAACGGTGACCAACATTCTTCTTTATGAATATACAATTTACTACAGTTCTATTGACATATACCTTGTATGTGTCAGGTGTATTGTTATGCCAGAAAAGTCTTTTTCTCCTTCTAAAATGAAAATTTGATTTCACAGACTAAGCACATAATAACATAAAACAAATTAAAACAGCTGAAAATTTCAATGACAGTTCACGCTTCTGAGACAAGGCTAGCTCTAGACAGATAAGTATACATCTTTGAATTGAAAGACTCTGCTATGGGCTTAATAAGATGGGAGAAATTTGTGTGAAATAGACAACAAAAAGAGCATTTTTTTTTAAATTCTCATGTGATTCTACTTAGATGTCATCGAAGGTAGACATTTGGATATTGAGGAGATTTTTGCTTATAGAGGAGTGTCCAGATCTTTTCTCTTGATATGGCCACACTTCGTGTTCCTACACCTGGAATTACGGAGAGCTGGCAACTCTCCTCATACCAAGTGAAAGTTTAACTGAGGGTGGATTTGGACCATTTTTTATACGATCCTACCTAGATTTCAAAGGTAAACATTTGGAAATTGAGCAGTGTTCACCCCTTTCCTCTTGATGTGAACACACCTTGTGATTCCTACGTCTTGAATTGCAGAGACCTGGCAGCGCTCCTCACTCTAAGGAAAATTTCAGTTGAGAGTGGATTTGAACCACTGATTATAGAATCAATGCGGAAGAATCTCCACTGAGCGACTCTTACACTTTTAAAAGGAGCAAATCAAGCTTTAATGCCAATAGAAAGGAGCTGAGATATCATAACAGGGACATATAGAAATCAACTGCCAAGCTCAAAACCAGGATCAACAGAGAGATCAAAATCAATCTTTGTGTACTTTGCTGCAAAATATTCAAATTTAGCCAGCATTAATGGGAAGAAAGTTGGTTGATTCATGTTGAAGGTGATCCAAATAGCTAGCACTGTGGTAGGAACAGTAATTTTCATATGCATCTAAAGGCACAATAAAACAACTCATCCATTTGTCACCTTTCAGTTCTCTGGCATAATGAACTTGCATCACAATGTAATTTATACCAGTATTGCCACCAACTGCAAACCCAACACCTACAATTGCAAAAATAAATATTCCATATTTGCTCAATCATCTCTATGAAGATGAAAAATTGGGTGCAGCAGCCAGATGGCATTCTTTTTGCTAAATGTTCTCATTTATCTGGGATTAAGATTTGTTCCGGATGTCACTGGCTTGTCACTTCTAGAAGCTGGATATGGCGGAGGCTGTTAAAAGCTTTTCAATAAGTGCCAACATGGAATTTGACTCTTTAGCTACACAACATGGAATGAATTACCTTTCGGCATTTCTATTGCCTTTGCATTTTTAGCCCAAGCATAAATAATATGCTCCTCTCCATCACACACAAGTCCAGAGCAGTCCCTAAGAATGAATAGCAGCTTGTATCATTCCTTGTTTCCAATGAGTACTAAAGGTGGGTTGGGTATTGTATGGTTCCTGGTAGCCTTGGATATGGAAACTGAGGGATGAGAGGAATTCATTGAGGTCAGGCCAGGGTGAAGGAACGCACTGCAGATCAGTGGAGAAGGAATCAAAGCAAGATAGCTCTGCATCTGCAAGTACACAAGGAAGACTGGCTATGTGCGCTTTCACAATATTTCTTATATTTCATTGTCTGCCTTGTAACACACAACTTCAATCTCTCAAAGATTGCAGGCCATATATCATCACATAATTTAACAGACAAGCTCAAGTAGCTTGGATGAGACTTGAAGCATTGGGGAGAAAATTTGGGAAAAACGACAACATAGTAGCATCTGGAATCTGTTAGGAGACAAAATAGTACAATCTCATATAATATTGGGTGCAGGAGTCATTTCATTCGCAAGAAAGGCAAAATAAATGAAAAAGATCAAGAACATAGCACAATCCAATCCATGGAAAGGCAAGGGATTTGTCAAGACAGTTGCCTGAAATATAAGCTTTTGAGCAGGGATCTACTAGCAGTGTTTGAACTTTAAATTCTGATGTTCATCAAACAATAATAATTTACGTTAATGATCACAATATCATATATATGCATGTTCAGCAGCAATGTCACGAAACAAGCCAAGGAGCCTCAATCTCTGAGCCTTAAAGAACAAATATCTCCTGGATCCTGAAAGGCATATTAACAGAGAACAGTCTTCTCATTGGGGTATGATCCATGGAAAGATAATCTTTGGCCAGTGCACAGTTTTGAGGCAGCATCTTTGCCTCTAGAAGAAAAATGGCTGTTACTAACGCTTACTGTTGAAGCTTTAACATACCAAATCTTTTCCCTTGATACTGGATATCGACAACCAATCAAAAGAATGTGATGTGCAGTAGAAGCTTTTGCGTGGGGCTCGTATGCAACTGAAATCATAAAAAACATAACTTTCTCATGCTCTGATATGAATGATGTTCAAAAAGCAAGCTACAATCATTCTGATAATAAATGATAAGTAGAGGATGCATTTATTACGATTAGTTTTCAAAGCTGAGCATCAAGATTTTCCTTATCAAAAAATTCCCAGCTGCTGACTGACAGTTTTGTAGAAAATTTTGAAAATTTATTACAGCCTTATCCAACTTTTGTGGTTGCATTTTTTCTGCTAATTTACCCTTTGTTTTGTCTCCCTAAGTTCTCCCCTCGTAATTTTTTTTATCGCTAATTTTTCTATATAAGTTCCTATCACTTTATTCTTTTCACATTGATGATGGATCCCAAAATGGGTCCGAAACATTTGAGCTATTAAATGGAACCGCTGAATTGAAAATGGAATTTGGAATCATGGGCTTCTTTGTCGTCTTCCTCATTTTGCGTTTGTTGCTAAACTTTACCTCCCATAAAATGAACATATTATATCATATTGCAAATTTTAAATTATGGACTTTTGGACAAACCAATATATGATCTTTTTCTTGAAGATAACCTTTTACTTGGTGTGCACCTGTATTGTTCTGCCTGTTAAAATAGCAGATAAAGTGAATTATGGAAACCTCAATAAATGTATCAGTTACACATTTGATTAATAGCTAAGAAATATACAAAATATTAGTATAGCCTTCCGTCGGCATTTCACCAGGACAGACCGCATGAAGGAAGACCTGAAAATTGTTGTGGCAAGCCCAGTGGGCGCCCAGGACAGGATGGGATGGAGGAGACTAGTCCGCACTGGTGACCCCAATTGAATTGGAAGAACGCCAGTAGATGAAAAGGACCATACTTTCACCAGGACATTGTCCCAAATGGTGGCACCAAAAAACCACCCAACTTTTTGCCGTTTTTCAAGACTAGAGATTCAAAGCAATCTTTGATGCTCTTCTCTAATAAGTTGTTGGTCTTCGTCTGCATCTTCTTCAACTGAGATTACTCCATCAACCACAGAAGAATCCATAGATTTGATAAATTTTATGAATACAAGTAAATATGCGATACGTATTCAAATTCTTGTTTAATGCACAGCCAAGGAAGCATGTATCCTTATTACTTCGAGGGAGCGCTGAACATAGAGGAAACTACTTCCACCCTGAATACTGTATATGATATAATATCATACAATATAATATAATAAAACATAACATAAAATAATATGATATATATTATATAATAAAATATAATATAATATAATATAATATGATATAATATAATATAAACTACTTCCAACCTGATTGGGTTGAAAAAGGCTGGAGTGAAATATCACAGAGGTAGATCAAAATTGGATTGGATGCACTGCTTTGTGCAGAACACTGACTAAATGGAACACATGCTGGACTTTTTATCTATTACTGGATTTATTCACAAATGAACTACGAGATATTCCGAAGGATAATCCAAATATTTGAATTCCCATGCAAGGAAAATGGGAAGCAATTAAGTGCCAGTTATGGGGAAAACAGTTCTAATTACATTACATCATGCCACATAAGAGAGATCAGCAGGTCATTAAACTGCTATTACATGCCTCTGTGTAATACAGGGTGTACATATTTACGGAGAATTACAGGTGATCAAATAGCAGGTGAAGCATTGTCTAGGGATAGTCTTTTATATACTCAATCAATCAAAATTGTTCCTTTTTAAATTCAGTATATACTACTAAATGATCCCTTCGCCTGAAAATGAATTTCTGGCGAAATCTTTGGCACTGAGCAGCTTCATATCTTCTCGATTATATTTTTACTCATCAGTTTTACGACTGCTAGCTTCCTTTCATTAAATCTGTGATCATCATAGCACAAATATTTTCCATACTAAAAAGATTCTACTTTAGAGGTCTATTCAGAATATGAATTGTAAACAGCCTGGCAAAACTCAAGGAGCCGCTTGGGATGATGTAGTTCCGGAAATTTTAGGTATTCTCCAACAGGAAGTATTTATCGTAGAGTTGTTTTAACCCAAGCAGCAAAGCAAATAAGCATACCTTTACTGATTGTGCACCTGGCATTTTCATAGCAAATGAAAAATCTTTCTTTGGGTGTCTATCTCCTCCATTATCACCAAGTATCTGTTCTGCTTCATGCTCAACATGTGAGTCAGGTCCCCTTGAAAATGCTGAATTGTCGCTTACGGTAAATAAGATCAGAAACACGACTTCCAAACATGTGCTTGCTATCATCGTGCATTCAAATATAAAAGCAATAAAAAATGGTATGTGGTCTAATCCAGGCAGCAACCAGCAGCCTGTGTACAATGAAACGCTGTTTGTCTTCTATTGCTGACGGAGGCACTTGTTCGCCATGCTAGGCCCCATCCTTCAGTTTTTGGACAATATCAACTTGACGAGCCACGTTGCTTTGTAAAACGTTCATAGCTCCATCAATGGAATCTCTTCTAGACTGAATCCTCCATTCATCGGTAACACGCTGTTCTTCTTGTAATTTTTCAAACTGCTGTGCACAGACCTGCAAATATCCGCAAGGAATGCTCAACCCGTTTCGCTTTGCTTCCTTCAAAATGAACAGCTGGTTCAAACCTCGATTTCACTTCAACCGTGCAAGAATCTTGTTTGAACCTTCAGTCATCATGGATCTCCATAGAAACAAAAACAAGTCTACAAATCACATTCCTATTAATCTTTATATAAATCATAACATTTTTTAGAACTCTTAGGTTGAATTTTTGAAGAATGAACTGCGCAGCCCACGAAGCATTTCTTTGCAAAGTATCAACGAATTCACGCCTTTGCTCCATCGAAGTGCCCTACTGTTTCTTGAATGTCGAGTGTACTAAATTTGAGAGTTTTTTCTACAAATCCACTCTCTTCTCCTAAGAACAATATAGGATGCACTATAGATATGAAGCTAAACTAAAATTAAGTTCAGTTGAATTCTACATTTAATGTAAGCGTCGAAAGCACCTTACTAGATGAGGTAACGTCCTGTTGCATTTTTTAGTGAGTTATGTTGGGGAAAGGGCATGGTGGCCTATACGAAGCCCAACAAAGGAAGAAAGAAGAAAGCGAACAGCTAAGAGGAGAGAGAGATCAGATCAAGTTTATTGATCTTAGATTTGAAAGGTAGCAAGTTGTAGGATTCAGGAAAGCAAGAAAAATGCAAAACGTACCATAAATTGCATGCTCTTGGGATGAATGATGATTTGTGAGATAGAGTTCGTAGATTAGGCAGTGAAACTTGGAAAGGATGTAGATGAGTTGAGTTTCTGGTGATGCTGACACGCCACAGAGGAACAGGAATAATATTCCTGATCGCCTGAAAGCAATGCCTGTGAAAGTATCTGTAAATGAGGGAAGGATCTCCAAATAAACGCTGATAAGAAAGAAGTTGGAGATGTTTGGTGAGGTTGGGATTGTTGATGAGACGAATAAATCGAGGCATACTCGATTTCGAACGCAACAGAAGTCAGACACAGGACCCTGAGTTTTTCTCGGGAAGTGGATTTTTATGAGTTGGTTTCCCGTTGCCTTCCTCACCAATGGCGTTTTAAAAGTGACGCAAAGAGGAATTGAACTGACAAGCCCTGTGTTATGTTCTTCTCCCCATTAAGAAGTTTCTATTTCATGATTTAAAAAGAAATATTCACGAAATACATTCTGCAAAATTACTTTGAATGGCTATTCAGGGTCTCCTTGGAGCTATTTGTCTCTCCTCTGAAGGGTGCGAACTGTGTGTGGTGCTACGTGGAGATGTCATGTCATGTCATGTCATGTCATTTCAAGCTGCTATCAGATGTCATTTCAATTCATTCTACGTCATTTTATGACATGCAATGTCACGACTTAACCCCGTTACGGCCTGTAATCTTTTGTTGTGTCTTTTCTAATCGATACCATTACATTCTGCGCCGTTATGTCCTGCTCTGTTCATTTCTGTTCTGTTCTGTTCTGTTCTGTTCTGTTCTGTTCTGTTCTGTTCTGTTCTGTTCTGTTCTGTTCTGTTCTGTTCTGTTCTGTTCTGTTCTGTTCTGTTCTGTTCTGTTCTGTTCTGTTCTGTTCTGTTCTGTTCTGTTCTGTTCTGTTCTGTTCTGTTCCGTTCTGTTCCGTTCCGTTCCGTTCCGTTCCGTTCCGTTCCGTTCCGTTCCGTTCCGTTCCGTTCTGTTCTGTCTTTCCGATACGACCTCGTCATATCCCGTTCGGTACAGCGCTGTTTGCCTTCCACATCACCACTATGTTTACAATAACCTGTTTAGATGAATTGCTATGAATTTAGTTGAAGTGAATCAGAGACCGACATTAGCATTGGCCTGAAGCTATCCAGAAAAGCCATGTCATCGTTGGACATTCATTGATGGTAGACTGTCTTTACGAAACTCCGGAGATCCTGCTTATCATAGCTTCTATGCTTTTATCTGGTTAAGTTGTTTTGAAATTGAAATTTCATCTAATCAAAGGAAGGATCGCCCTCGGTGAAAGACAACCAAGACATATTCGCTAGGCCCATTGGCAGTTGCCACGAATGATGACAAGGGCTTGTGAATTGCATTCCTGCGGTTGTGAGAGTCTCTGAACTGAAGAAGTGGGATTCCTCAGTGAAATATCTGGATCTGATGCTGAAAAATCCGAGTGGAATTTCTGTACGACGAGAAGGCAGCTTATGTACAAAATAGGCCTTGTCCTTGATGGCACTTCAAAACGTTGAGCTAGTAGAAATTCGTACGAGAAATAGGAAAGAGCAACATGGATACGAGAATAGCTCTGAAACTAGAAAAATTTGCTTCATAGAGCATCGTGTGGATGTGGAAGATTCATTACCGAAGCTGTCATTGAAATATGGATGCACTGTACGTTTGGCATAATCATTTTTATGTCGTAATCAAATTTTCTACGGTAATTCTATACCGTAATTCAAGTGCTCAAGTGAAGGGCCCCTTGTAAATCGGCTCCAGCTCAAAGGCTACCCTCCTTAATTCAATGAAATCGCATCTATTTTACCACCGCCAATTTCAAAGCATCCTTGATAGAAAAGGGTGTATATGTTGACTACTCTTGAGTTGTCAGCGCAAAGATGTGGAGATACATTAGCGAGGGTTGTAAATGAATTTAGTGAAGTTAATGGGAGGCAACCTTTCTTAATTCAATTTATAAAGGGAAGTATCCACGATATGAAAGAAAGGATATCTACGGAGAATTGCAAATTTTGATATGGAAATTTTTAGAAACCTTGCTAGGCTGGCCAAAAGCAGAAAACAAAAAACATAGATTACGTCTAAACTGCAGAGTGATCATGGCTTGGTGATGAACTGCGTTGAAGTAACACATGACAACTGAAGTACCACATGACAACTATATTTGTTATTTCATAGTGAACTATATTCACATAGCTCATTATTTACATAGTTTCCCATAATTTTGTCATGGACTACAAACATGTTATTTATCAATAGTCATGAAAGTTAGGATTTCATGCTTTTTTTCATTTGTTTTAAAAAGAGCAGGCAGTGAAAACAGCAATATTTTTGTTGAAGCTTTTTATCCTGTTAAGTATTCCTATTATAACGGAAACTTTTCATTCAAATTCAATTTAAACTACAATTACAAACCTCTCTAATACATGGGTTGAAATTGGTTTGCATGGCTTTGAGGTTCACAATATATAACTATTAAAATGTGAAAAGAGCAAAATAAATGTAAATATATCTGAAGATGGATATTAAATCAATAGAATGGGACAGGTCTAATAACGAAGGTCAGGATTGGCCCAACTTTCATTCCTTATTATTATCTATTGTTATTATTATACTAATTATTTATACAGCCCCTGCTTTAAAATACTACCCCCAACCCCTACTTAATATTATACCGTTGAAGAAAAAGCCCCTAATTCTTGAAATGGACAATTATCTTCATTTTGAATTCAGGAAAACTAAATTCATCATAGGTGTCACTTGCTGTACATTTGCCTACTTAATATTATACCGTTGAAGAAAAAGCCCCTAATTCTTGAAATGGACAATTATCTTCATTTTGAATTCAGGAAAACTAAATTCATCATAGGTGTCACTTGCTGTACATTTGCCTACTTAATATTATACCGTTGAAGAAAAAGCCCCTAATTCTTGAAATGGACAATTATCTTCATTTTGAATTCAGGAAAACTAAATTCATCATAGGTGTCACTTGCTGTACATTTGCCGTTGAATCAATTGGCTGTCGTTATTTAAAATTCACTCAAATACTATGATTGTCTCATTTTTCTGCCAGGTTTTGGAGATGAAGCAAGCCAATTCTATTTATAATGAACAGGAATTCCACGCAAGGAAAATAATAAAAATACCAGTCCATCAGCACGGTGCTTTATGGGAAAAGTTTGGAAATGGGACTGGCACAGTTAAATTGAATATCGACAAGCAATTGAGTCTGCCCAGTAGCCACAGTGAAGGGAGCTTGAGACAAATGAGAGAACGCTTGATGTACAAGGCTGATGCAGAATTCAATTCAAATGATACTGCACCAGTGCAGAATGAGGACTATGATGATGACAATGATGACTTTGATGGTGGAAATGGGGCAGGCGAAAATAAATGGTTACTTAGCAATGATTCAAAAGAAACCACCATGAAGGGTACGACCAGTAATATTTGTGAAGAGTATTTAGAATTGGTTGACAAAGACATTCAGCATGTATCGAAGAGAGTGCAGAGTAAAACTGACATTGTAGATATCGGGGCTACAGCTCTTGCTTATATGCAACCGAATGAAGCCGATGCAAATAGCAGTGCCATGCTGGGACCGGCTGGTTGGATTACTTATAAAGGGATACTTCTGTGTGTATGCACTGTAGGCGTTATCTTGCCTGTAATGTATGTTATATATTTCTTATTTTTCAATAAGAAAAGGTAGTAGGAATGAGTAATTAGACTGTTTTGTAATTCAGTTTCATATTAAGATTGCAACTGAACTTTTTCATACATTCAAATTACTATACACAGTTGAATAATTGAAGTGCTTTACATAATTTAGCAGCGTATGAAATTTTCAAATTTTGTGGTACAGAGGAATTTTAAATAAAGATATAAGCTGTCTGCTTTTAATTCATGATTACTTCCAACCGATTTGCAAATAAGTGGAAACTGATGTGTGATCGCCTAACCCATCTGAAGTAAAAGCATCTATTAAGAATTTCCACTTTTCTAAAATATGGTGTGCTTAAAGCACTTCCAGGTAATTGAAAATAATTTCTTATAAAAAATTTCAAGTAGAAAACAGCTTAGCAAACACTATGATTTTAATGTAAGCGTCAACCCAATAACAGCACTCCTACTAGGCCGTAATGGGAAATTCAACAGGTGTTCCCTATGACAATCAATGGGTGACACCATGGTTGATGAATGAGAATGGATGGATAGCCTAAGATTAGAAACATTGTTAGAGAACAGCAGGTTGCTTGCTGAATTCGCCAGTGAAAATTAAATTCAATAAAAATAGATGTAATACCAGAAGCCCTTTGCCAAAAATGCCATATAGGGACAACTTAGGATGGAAAATATCTGAATTGGAATGGAAAATAAAAGACTTTTTGCAAAGCAGTATATGATTTGTCAGCATAGCATTTAGAGTAGGGGCCTCAAAGTCAATCTACCTGGGGGTTGTTAGAGGCAGAGTCTGGGTGGGGCTGGGTCACATAAGGTTTGCTGCAAGAAAAAGCTCTGATACAAAAATTATAATGTTCTCAAATATCTTGATTTTTATTCTAAGACGCAGGCCAAAATTTATCGTCCTGGGGGTCACAGTTGCCCATGGCTTAGAATTTGGAATTGGGGACTCCCTAGTTAAGAGCATATCTGCTGTAATGAAGGTCAAGGGTTCTAGGCAGGCTTGGTTCAACTTCTGGGTAGCCACTTAGCTGTCCACAGCGAAACAATATCACAAGAAACACTTGTTCTTGTAATAAGCTGGGGGTACAGTGCCACAAAGAAAGAACTGGCCGCCCTACATCTTAAGCAATGGTCAGGATTGTTCCTGTTTCTAAAAAGATACTCTCAACACTCGTTTCTAATATGGAAACCAACTACTTTTAGATGAATGTTTTTAGCAACCAACTCAATAAAGTAGGCTACATTGTTAGCGAATGATATGTATGTGTTGGGATTCAATTTTATTTCCATCAGAAAACAAAGGAGACCTTTGGATCAAGGGCCTTAGCTATAGTATTTTGTGCCATTCAGCAATTTGCTTTTGAGGTGATTCCAGCATTTCGTGGAAGTGCTGTAATTCCAGTGGGCTTACAGTCCTTTGCGGGTATCTATTACCAATTGCAACGTTGCCAAGTTTTTCTTGCTTCAGCCTTGATTCATGGTGTATTAGATCAAATACAAGGCATATGCTTCTCAGTCCAACCTCATCAACTGGGAAAACCAATTTCTCATTGAAAACCGGGCATCTCGATTTCTTGACCACCCTAGTTCTCCTTTTGTCTGCAATGATGCCTTCTTTTAACAGAGTGATTTTCACATAATAATCTGGAGGGATAAAAATGAGTCCTATGTCAGAAGCTTTGGGGTAATCGATGCAGATAATCTGCTATATTATTTTCTACAGCAACTTGTAGTCCCAAAAATAATATCATTGCATCACTTGCTGCATTTCTGGTAGCATTATAAAATGGCTCCAGTCAATCACTTAAAACTCTTAGGACTAATGAGTGCTGCAGTAGTGTAGTCACTAAAGGCAAGGGATGTGGGTTCAATCCTAGACAGAGCACAATACAATATCATTTTCATTTCATTTTGATGTAATTAAGGAGGGTAGCCCTTCAGTTGGAGCTGATTTGCAAGTGGCCTTCAGTGAGGAAGGTAATGGGAAACCACCTCAGAAAATCCACTGAAAATTCAAGAGGTCTCTTTTTTTAATATTCATTCACTGATTAAGGATGTGATGTCCATATGGAAAAGGAGCAAACCTCATTTTTGGGACAATGATACCAAAACGCTGAACTCTCCACTCAATTTCATTGAAAAACTTTCTGGAAACTCTAAGACTTTCTGCAATCCTTTAAATTAGTACATGCAGAAACTTCAAGGGCAACAATCAGAGGGCTACCACATGACTCGACAAAGAGCAGATGAAATGCAATGGGGCATGATATATTGATGTCTAATAGATCATAAGCAAATACATGTATGTTCAAACCATAGCCAGATTATGTAAAATACCTGCTCTATTGCCATTGGGACCACCAGGAAGGGCACTTGCCTTCAAAACGATCACTGAAACCTGGTTCGTGGTGGGCTGATAGCATAATGAAATCAACAATTCTCCATTATCTTTTTGCTGGAAAAAAGGTTTAAGAACTTAAACTGGAATGAATAAAGTTTAAATCTAAAACCATTATATATTACATAGGAATCTTGAGTTGGAGCGTGATATAAAGGAACAGAAATGGGTGTAACTGATCCAGTGAGAGTTGCCTTCAAAGGGTACTTTCCCCTTATCCTGAGGAACTCACTCAAACATTTTACTTCTTAAAAAAGCCTGAGACAACAACCAGTGGGCAGTGCTACAGCAAGATATTTTTCAAATAATCAAAGGGCATCCTTTAGATAGAGAAACCACATGTAAAAAGGAAATTTGAGGAAGGAAGATGATGGCATTCTTATAACTTGGGCTGCCAACAAGCTGTGCCTACTGAGGACTGTCCTGGTCATTACTCTTGATGTAACCACATCTTGCGACTCCTTCACCTGCAATTATAGAGAGCTAGCAGCCCTACCTACTCTTAAAAGCATGTGATGTGATTCAGGCCTCTGAACATAAGGTATGTGAGAAAATGCATTGCCAAAAAGCTATCGTCACATCTTAATCATTGGGAAATTCGCAACCCCAGTATTTCATATTTCTTGCAACTGAGCGGATCTTGTTGAGCAAAGTCTGGACTGTTGCGATAAGTTGCACACAATTTTTGCTAACGATGGTATACTAACCTCATCACAAGAGACGACACATAATGGCCTGGTCTCTTCTTCACCATCAATGTTAATATGCTCTAATGGCATTGCAACATCGGCCACAAATTCAGTTCTTGAGAACTTGTCATAGTCTAGTACAACAAACTTTAAAGCAGACGTTCTTATCTTTTCCATTGCCAATCCAACAACATTGCATGTTTTCTCTCTTGTGTAATTCAACACCTCATAGAACAGCACATGATGAGTATCGTCTTCTGCTTGTATGAGTACCTGAACATAAGGGTATGATACTCCCTTTTCTCTTGTCAGTGGAAGATCTATCAAATCCAGAATCTGAAAAAGTGAAAAACATGAGCCATATTTGACCAGATTGGTGAAATGATTACATTTACAGCAAAAATTTAGCAAGTAAGAAAGAAAAGTAACCAGGGGACAAGTTTACCAGATGTCTTGCGTCCACTGGATGTCAAAGAAGCGGACTCATCACTTTTCCTAATTTTGGGAACACATAACTATTAAATGGCTTTCATAGATCTGAAATATTGTGGCAAGCAAAGCTTTCAACAAACAAGTGGGAGGTAGGTAGTCTGCACATTTGCACTATGAGAAGCTTTGATGAATTAATCCTCCTTGGATTTACTCACATATTCCTTTAAACAAATCTATTAGTGATTAAATGTCAACAAACTGAGTATTGTATTAAAGAGTAACTTTTTTGGTGCCAAACACACAAAGGTCTTGAGTCCCTTTCTCTAAAAGAGAGCTAGGGAGCACCCTGATAGATAGGCAATATCAGGAGCCAGGACATTGTATGGTAAGGTGGCCAGTCCATTCCTTGATGCTCATTATCCCAGCATTGGAGAGTGTGATGGTTGCTGCAAGTAGTCTCCCTGCTTAGTACCTCCATGCCACTGGGAGGGAAGCTGAATACCATCACCGCTCTTGGCATGCACCATGCAAAATAGCATTTGCAGTACATGTGCAGTACACTGGGCACATTATAGACATGGTCATATACATAGCCCAGCATTAAGTCAGGTACTCATATGCAGCTGGGTGTGCGAGAGGGCAAAGAGAACCATGCAAAAGGAACTGGCTGTTCTCACCGTAGATGAGCTGTAACCATTATGCTAAATGCTCCCTTTTAAATGCAATGCTAGCTAATTAATAATTCCTCTGAGGCGTGTCAGGACCACCAGAAGCTCAACATAACTCATTATAAAGAAGCTAAATAAAGAAGCCAAAATATCACCTTTATGAATAACTCCATAGTCGTGTTATTGTATCTCAGACAGAATTTTATTGTTCCATTGGTTGGATACATTATCTTTCTGTTGCCCCTCAGTGGCCGGCTTAGCAAACTTGCAGCTACTGTTTTTGAGATTGCCGACCGCCACAATGCAGACGAGTTCAAATCTTGGGATGCTTTTTCTCTCGAAAAGAAGACTTCATTTGGGACAGATGCAGATCGTCTATACAGCAAATCAGAGGGGGAAGTAATTGTGGAGTTCCTTGGTGAAGGAACTGGCGAAGCAAACGGTGTTTCAATGAAATCCTCTGTAGATCCTCTTGTTGAAGACTGAGAAGTCAATTGTCTCATCAAATGCCTTGGGGATCTTGGCGAATCTGGTGTAGATGGCGTTTTCAGGGTAGGTGTTGGCGGGATGGTGAATTCAGGAGGATCTTTGCTAGAGAGGATCTGGTAAGCAGCAGACGGAGGGTGTGTTACAGTCTTGGGTATATTTGCAATGTTTAACTTGAGCCTGGGTCTCTTGCGCTTTATTTTATTCTTTGACAACTGCCTGCTTTTATACCAAACAATTGAGGCCAAAGCAAATGTAAGGACCAAAAGAATGGCCAGGAGTGCTGATGTTACTCCAATATACAGGCTGGTTGATTCATCATCCATTTTAACGCAAGAAAAATAAAACTATATCCTGCAAGATAATCAAGTTCTTTAGTGAATAGCAATCTATTACACATAACTAATTCCAGTATTGATAGCGTTTTTTTATACACACGATTCTACCTAGATGTCCAAGGTAGAAATTTGGACACTGAGAAGTTCTTTGCTTATCAAGCAGTGTCCAGGTCCTTCCTCTCGATGTGACCACACCTTGTGATTCCTATGCCTGGAATTACAGAGAGCCAGTGACTCTTGTCACTCTAGGTGGAGGTTTAGCTGAGGTGGGACTCAAACCACTGACCATAGGATCAATACGAAAGAATCTTACCATTGAGCTATCCTGACACCCATTCAGCTAGTCTTGATAGCTAACTCATGATACCAAACGTGATAAGAAATTCTTTGCTTTCTTTCTGGTGTCTTCCTTGATAACGTTACTGGGGAGAAGTTTGATACCCCAAAAGAGAACATTCTCTAAATCAACTTAAAAGCTTGGGGTTTTGCTCTACATCTTGCTGCTAACCTTGTTGACGAAACTCCATCTACCTTGAGACCATACACCATCTTCAGGCATCACCTAGTTGCAACTTCTACACGCTAGGCAATCACGCAATAAATCGTGGCATGCAAATGTCTGGAAACTATGGCCTTTCC
The DNA here is from genome assembly GCA_964026355.1 of Pseudorhiza aurosa. Lineage (NCBI taxonomy): Eukaryota > Metazoa > Cnidaria > Scyphozoa > Rhizostomeae > Lychnorhizidae > Pseudorhiza > Pseudorhiza aurosa. The sequence goes on from OZ032122.1 coordinate 8,098,319, forward strand.
TAAGAAAAACTTAGATTTTGGAGACTTATTACCAATACACCATTTAAAGTTTCGAAACAGGAACGTTTATCTAAGTTTGAAACTGGGCATCATGCCTATGCAATGGTTTTCAGCTTTCATTACGAAACTAGCTGATGTTAGGAAACAGGTTTGTTTATCTCGGCTTCAAATGTGAAAAGCGTTATACATCTCAATATTCATCGAGAACCCATCATATATTTGGAAACTGACTGCTAATCTAAGAGAAACTCTTTGTGTTTGTCTATTATTGATCTTTTTTCGACTGTGTAACCGCTTATGTGGTCCGTCTGCAGTTTGAGAGATTTGCATTGGGTTTGAAATCCAGTTTGTTTGTATCAGCAGTGTTCTTCACTCCAATGTGTGGGTTGCGGAATTCAAAACTTGAAACTTTACGTAATGTTCCAAAAAACGAGAGCACCATCGGACATTTAAGGCAAGTTGAGAGCTCACAATAGTCTCAAATTTATATACTAATTATGAAAAATTCAGGTAAATGTTTCTCCTGCGACAAAGAACCTCAGATCAGATAATAAGGAAGTCATAAGGACGACATCTTCGCATATAACGAAGGGCCTACGGAGTGTCATAACCGTAACTTAAAGAAAAGGCAAGGGCTGAATAAACTTTGATCAAGTACTTGGCAAGGTCTGGTGTTTGATACAAGGAAAAGTTCATTTGAGTTCTACAAAGGGAGGAAATGAAGTACGTCTACTTACATTCCTTCTTATGCTGAGGCATCCGAATAATATGTGTGTGAGTGTCATACCAGACCGCCTGTCTAGAAGACTTGGTGGCGGTCAGCACAATACACCTACTCAGGTTTGTGCAGCGGGATCGAGTGTCTTCCTTACCGCTTACTGAGTAGGAAGACACCGCAATCATTGTTTTAAGCGCAGTCAGCTATCTATAGCCTGTTGCGGATATTCAAACTAACAAGAACGCTTGACCATAAACAGGCAGGGTCTAAGTAGGGGGGAGGGAAGGGGGAGGGTGTGGGCTAGATCCGCATTTTGTGTTATCAAGGCCCCAGCAATGGTTGGAGAAGAAATGGGTACCAAATGCAAGTGCATCAAGTGAGATTGCATTTCCCTTGGACGAAGGCCAATTTTTACTTGACTTACTTTTCTTTGACCAAACTCTCTTCTTGACAGATGGAACTCGTCTTCAACATCTGATTGCTTTTTCTGCTTACTGCCTTCTTCTTCATTGATTGTTTCCTTCAAATGTGCTTTCAATCTTGTAGCAGGCTTTTTGCTGCATTTGTCATCAGTTGGGTAAGCTCAGCTTTTGTGATAGATTACGGTGCATTGGGACACTCCATCAGATGGGCCAAAATATGTTGGTTCATGCAGTCACATAGATCAGCTTTGCACAACCCCTTCTTCTGCCACAGATAGTTGCATCTTCCCACACCTGTTCTCAGTCGGTTCAGAGTTTTCCAATTAATCCATCCAAGTTCTGCACCAGAGGTGATTTTGCGTGATGGAGCTATGCCAATTTAACAAAGAGGTCCTTCCCTTCCCTCCTTGAGTTGAAGTGTTCTTCCCATTGACTGAGCTGTTCTGATTTTCCTTTAAACTTGAATCCCACTAACACATTATTTCTGGCTGTAAAACTTACCTGATTCATGGGCGCTACACATGGCGAAATGATTCTTCTTCAGTCCACTTTTCACCTCATTTTCCCAGTAATTCGGGTGTTCCACCACTTACGCTGATCTCTCTACAATTCTGAATCCTTCAATTCTCACAGGGACAGTCTACGTGTAGACCTTCTATCCATTTCAAACGATTCTCTAACTATCATCGAATGAACGGTGAGTTTTTTGAGAGAGATTTAGGGAATAATGCAAAGCGAAACAAACAAAAATACACGACTTAGAAGCAAGTTTAAAGTCTAAATATAAACAAGCCATAGCTAAAGAAGAGAATCCATTCTAACTGGAACTTCAACTTCACTTGGAACAAACTCTAATCAAGCAAACAACGTATATAATGAGCTACACGAAGAGGACAATTATGAGCGTCAAACGAAAAGTCAACAAATACAGGGGCATCCGGAAAGGAAATATTAACATCACCATGCGACAATCAAACACACGAAACAAACACGAAACACAGCAAATAAGAACAGCACTTTCACATAATTTTCGCAACTAAACATTTGTAAAATCCAGCTCGCTGCAGGTGTCTTTGACAATCCTTCCGTGAAATTCAAGAAATTCAACCAAAAAGCATGCATTATGCAATCAACACAGATAATGAAGATTGCAATAAGGACTTCAGCCGAAGAAATAAGGCCTTGGACCACCCCGAACTAATTGCACCGTAAAACATTTGTTTCCTTTTTAGTGGCTGCTTTTTTTGTATTTCTCGTTTGTTGTCGTTCATATGGCCGAGTGTAAACTACCCATTTAAAGGGGATTGTAGTTTTCGTAGCGAGTTATGTTGAGGAAAGGCCATGGTGGCTTACAAAGCCCCAAAAAAGGAAGGGAGAAAAAAGCGAAAAGCTAAAAAGAGAGAGGGAGATCAGATCAAGTTTATTGATCTTAGATTTGAAAGATGGCAAGTTGCAAGATTTGGGAAAGGAAGAAGAAGGCAAGAGGTTCCATAAATTGCATTTTCTAGGGATGAATGATGATTTGTTCGTGAATTAGGCAGCAAAATTGGAAAGGGTGTGAGAGAGTTGAGCCTCTGGTGGTTCTCACACGCCTCAGAGAAACAGGAATAATCTCCCTGATCTCCTGAGAGCAATGCCCTTGAAAGAATCTATAAAAGATGGAAAGATCTTCGACTAAACGACGATGGGAAAGAGGTTGGAGAGATTTTTTGTGAGGTTAGGACTGTTGATAAGACGAATGGCTTCGGACTGGGCTGTTTCAAAAAGACAGGGAGTGGACTTTGGAGCGCCACCCCAGACGTGAGAGCAGTACTCTAAAGAAGGACAGATTATAGTTGCATTTTAGTAAATACAATGGAATCCCGCTATAACGAACTCCCGATATAACGCATCTCCCGTTATAGCGAACTAAATGTACAGTCCCTTGGATTCTTACTAACAAACCCTATCTAATAAATTCTCTCGGTATAACGAGCCCTGGAGATAACAACTCTCGCTATTACGAGCCAAAATTTAGGCCCCATCATCAAATTAACTTCGCTATAACGAACTTTTCTTAAATATTTCATTTATTTCATTTATTTATTTGATTTATTAATTTTCCATGTTCATTTACCACTTTTTCTTGGGAGGAATTCAACATTGTCACAGACCAAACATGCATTAGATGGCACTTGTATCAGGGCAGTCCATCCATGTGTGGCATTAGGCGCCTTTCATTATGCCGATAGAGGCTGGTTGATTATGGTCATTTGCCTATCAAGAAAAGTAAAGACACAAAAACAAACAATTTATCATTAAACGCAATAAATTTCAAACATCCATCTTCAATTCATTAATGTATTTGCTCTGTCCTTCTAGTTCTAGCGTACACGGGAATTACATTCCGTCTACATGGATTCCTGTAATTCGACGTGGCATTTAGAATGGGAATTACTTCGTAAAAGTGTGGGATTGTTTTGGCAAACCGTCCATTGATGCCTCTTCTTAATTTCCAACTACTTGAGCATCCTGCAACACAGATGCAGCGTATTTTTCAGTTGGATTCTCTGGTTCCCTTTGAGTTTCCAAAACTTCCTTCAGAATTTGTGTCCACATTTCTTTGTGGGCATGGTAACCTTTAACGTAGGACTTAACGTCCTACTTGCTTGATACAGCGATCGACAAGAGCACATCAAAAGGAATAGAAAAGTCATGTGTTCATGATGCTCTTTTTTATCAGATCATTGGATCTTTGCAGGTCTGGGTACCAAGATGCGTTCCAATTTGATATCGTGCAAACTTGAGTTACTTTTGATTGAGATGACCTGAAGTTGGTTTCAATAGATAGAAGTGCCGTTTGCCAGCAATCTTGTAGATTACACAAATAAAAGTTACCCAATTAATATAGAGCTATCAAAATATGCCACCCAACCCTTGAAATGCAGAAATATATTTACCCAACCTAAATGCTGCCTGAAATATAATTTACCCAACCTAATTCTCTTCGGCCCCAACCCGAGGCATAAATTATGAGCGGTCCCTAAGTCAACTGCTACATGGTTTTATTTCATGATGGCGGAGAGACAGAAAACAATAATTCTACTTTCAAATTAAACGAAAGTATGGTGCTTCGCAGAAAATTGAATCAGGAAAATCGAAGAAGTCTATAGGCGATAAACATGGGATGCCAAAAAACACTATATCTACTTGGCTTGCAAGCAAACAAATGATATTTGCTGCATATGAGACTGGAACAAGTAATTCAAAACGACAAAAGATGAAAAGGCCAAAAACATGAAAGCCTTGACAAGGCAGCTTACGTTTGGTTTAATAGAACTCGCGAAAGTAGACTAATAATTTCTGGTATTATTCTTAGAGATAAAGCTCTACAGTTTCCTAAATCTTTGAATTTGGATGATTTTGAGCCTCCGATGGTTAGCTTGACAGGTGGAAAACTAGGAACAACGTAAACTTCAGGGAAATTTCAGGGGAAGAAATATCGTGCACTCAAGAAATGACTGTATCATGGGTGGAAATTCACCGAACGATTCTCAGCGGGAAACTTCAGTAAGGTGCTTTTAACATGTTTGGCAGCTACTATTGCTACCGGGGAGAAATCACCGATGTTTGTGATAGGTAAATCAGCAAAGTCTAAGTGTTTCAAGAATGTCTCTAACCTGCCAAATCGCTGTCAGCATAGGAACATAGGAAAAACAGTTTCGTGTTGAATGAGTAGCAAGCCATTAGTAATATTTCAATTGAGCTTGTTTTTTAGTAGAATATGCAGAAATGTTGGGAATAGCTTAAACAAGCCCATGGAAGAATGGACGATTTTCATAACGAGGCAAAAGAGAAATGGTAGCCATCAGAACAGAGAAAATTGCGTAGCATGCTAAATTTTGAGCTTAGCGGAACCAGCTAGGGGCTCCGAGCTTTTTCTAGGAAAGTTGATTTTTAAAGGGTGGTGCCACCTTGCCGATATCTATTTACAATCCAGTAATCAATATAGTGCATCATCGATAATCCGAACAGATGGAACTAAATTTTTCGCTGGGCCATTCGAATACGCCAAAATGTCGGATTATCGAGGACAACAATTTTACCAAATAATCCTGCCACGAAGTTATTGCTGTCACTCTGAATAGTCACGGGGTGCTCAAGCGGAATGCAAATTGAATAGCTTTGGCAGACGGAAAAACCAACAAAAAGACTGAGACTTTTTTCTGAAAAATGATTCAATGGATTCTGAAATTCCTTTCCAATTTCCTTTTAGCGGTTTGGGTAATTGTAAATTTGAATATAAAAACTGTTGGATTTGACTTCGATATAGGGTAAAGATTCAATCATACGGCGGATATTCTATTTGGTTAATCGACGATTGGTTACCGAAAAACCAATGTATGGTAATAAGAGCTGTTGGCGTTCGGACAATCGAGGCTCGGATAATCTAGGTTCGGGTAATCGAAGATAAACTATAATAAAGATAAACTAAAGATAAACTACTGAGGCATCAAAAGTCAAACAAAAAGTGGTTTTTGAAAGGAGAAGCTTGTAACTTGGAAGAAAATGAACAGGGTCAACGAGACGCAATATTTCGGGGATTTTTTTAATTCGAAACTAAATACGACAGCCAAGCACCACAAAGCATACATAATCAAGTTAGCAGTCCGTCAAGTTTGCAAGGAGAAATATACATCGAGGTAAATGGATGTGTGATAATACGAACTTGACTTCATTTTTGAATTAAAATTTCATATTGAGCTGAATTTGTATCCAAATCCGTTTTCGCGACTGCATAGTTATGCGTAACGAGCTCCAAGAACCAAAAAAAGTGGAACAAGTAAGAACGTTTTTGGGATTGGCAGACTATCATCATCGATTTATTCCAAGGCTTGCCACTATCGCGGCACCATTAGTTGACCTCATAAAAAGATGTCTAAATTTGTCTGGGATCAAAGACACAAAGAGGCATTTCACACTCGTAAGACTTTGCTTTGTAAAGCTCTATTAGCTTACCCCCAGTTAAATAAGCAATTTATTTTACAAACCGATGCTTCAGACTTGGGTTTAGGAGCTGTCTTAACTCAAAAAGACCAGTTTGGCATAGAAGATGCTATTGCTTGTGCCAGCAGGTCTCTTACTGAAAGAGAAAAGGACTATTCAACTACTGAAAAGGAAGCTTTAGCTGTGATTTATGCTGTAAACAAATTTCGTGTATATTTTCTGGGCTCTACCTTCTTGCTGGTTACAGATCATAGTGCACTGCATTGGTTACATTCTCTGGAACCCAAAGGACGCTTGGGTCGCTGGGTAATGGATCTGCAAGAATTTTCTTTTGACATAAAACATAGGCCGGGCACTAATCATACTAATGCAGACTCCCTCTCTCGTGTACCTTCTCACGAACCGAATAATGGAGCAGGTCCTACATGCGAAAAGGGGTTCTTTCCAGCTTGTGCCACAACACTGGCTCCAGCTCATAGTCTTCTTGACGCTCAATTAGGTGATCCTGATTTAAGTAAGGTTATGGAATCAAAATCAAAAGGGCGCCTAAGCCCCCTGCCTTTGTTTGGACACACAATGCTACACTACGTACGTTGTGGCAGTGCTGGGGTCAATTATATCTTCAGGATGGTCTATTGGTGAAAAAGCCTGATAAGCAATTATCATTTTCACAGTATGCCTTTGTAATTCCTAAAGCTTTAATTTCATCTGTTTTGCAAGGAATCCATTCCTCTCCGTTTTCTGGTCACCTAGGGATCAATAAATCGCTGTTTCGTGCTCGCAATCGGTTTTATTGGCCGAGAATGACAGTTAACATTCGGGAATACGTTAGCCTGTGTGAAACATGTGCCCAAATTAAACTTAACTCTCATGCCAACAAAGCCCCTATGCAGCCTATTGAGGTTAATGAGCCTTTTGTTTTCTGCGCAATGGATTACATGGGTCCCTCGCCAGAAGCTGCACGAGGGAACAAACACCTTTTGGTAGTCATGGATCACTTTACTAAATGGTGTGAGATGTTCCCTACTAAGGATCAACAAGCCAGAACAGTTGCAGAGATTCTAGTTAATCGGGTTTTCAGTCGGTTTGGACCACCAATAGTGATCCAATTTGATCAAGGCCGGAACTTTGAGAGCCACATTATACAGGAAGTGTGTCGATTAATTGGCACTCACAAGTCCCGCACAATAGCTTACCACCCTCAGTGTGATGGTCTTGTAGAGCGCGAAAACAGTACTATCCAGGGCATTCTGACATCTTTCGTGTCAGATCACCCACATGACTGGGATAACTGGGTTAGCTTAGCTGTGTTTGCATATAACACAGCTTGTCATGAGTCCACAGGTTTTAGCCCCTATGAAATGGTTGTTGGTCGCATGGTTCGTACTCCCCTTGAATTAGACTTAGACCTAGCCTTGCTGAATCCCCGTAGTCAGTCAGAGTATGCACAGTCAATTAGAAAGAGTCTCCAGAGTATCATATCTAGTGCTCAGAAAAAGCTCACTGTTAGTCGAGCAAAGCAGACAGGAAATTATGATTCTTTGCATAGTATTCAGTGGTCCCCATTCTTACCTGGTAGCTCTGTTTTGTTGCACCGTCCCAAAGCATGGAAGTTTCGTAGAAGATGGATTGGCCCCTATGACGTCTTATCCAGAAATGGGGTTAATTATAAGATTAAATCCAAAGATGGGAAAATCATGGTAGTTCACCATGACAACCTCAAGCAATGTGCTGTACCTGTCAACAAGGGGGTCCTCTATCACCCTGTCCCCAAATCCATGGATGTCACTTTTGGTGAAGGACCTTCTACCACAGGGGAGGGTACTCGTCGTCAACAACAACGCCTTCACCCTGCCAGGCTAAGACGAAATACTGGGCCACCATTGAGGTATGGAGACATTGTGACGCATAAGAAAATATAAAAAGAAAGCAATGAAAAAAGGGAGGGTATGATGTGATTGTATGAACTTGACTCTATTCGTAGTTAGAATTACCATTTTATATTGAATTGAATTTGTATCCAAATCTGTTTTCGTGACTGTATAGCTATGCATAATGTTTCCTATGAGTCATGTTGTACCAATGTTTGAACTGCGTAATGGTTGTTAAATGCAATTGTAGTGCTTCCGTATTGTTGTCCTGTTGTGTCGTCCATTAGCAATTAAGCTTTTCTTTATGCTAATGTGCAATCTTGTTAAGAGTTGGTTGGGTTTAGAGAAGCACTCGGAGAAACACGTATCCATCTCTCACTCTTCTCTCTGCCGAACCCTCAACGGATTTTATTACAGATAGAGAACCACGTGCCAACAAAAAAGCTTCACGTAAATAAGATAATTTTCAAGGATATTAAGATGAAATTGTCTACTCGTTAATGCTACGTAATCTCGACATAACTATACACATGCATGCATGAATTGAAATTACCGAAAAGGCAGGCTGGCCTAGTAAAATTCCAATGAAATAATTTCAAATCAAATAAATTAACGGAGAATCTCATTCCCTTATGACCAAACAAAGATGGCGCTGTCTCTATAGAAAAGCTACACAAAATATAATTGGCATAGGAAAAGGACTTACATATTAGTTTCTCTAAAAATTTAAACCACATCACCCGGTTGCATACACGAGTACATACATGACATATATATATGTATATATATTGTGACGTCTTCATTGGTTAATCGCATAGAAATGACATAACATGCTATGAAATTCCAGGAGTTCATAGCACGGCATCAAACCTACTTTTACCGTTAGTTAGTACGCTTTGTTGAAGAGAAAAAACCCGGAAGGTTGCAACACGAATCAAGTTGCATTTGGCAGTGTTCGCTGGGGAATCTCAAAACTTTTTAGCCTACTGGAAACTCAAGGAAAACTGAATCATGACCAGCGTCTTCACTTTAAGGAAGACGAACGCCCATGTCCTCCTGTTAGTATCAAGAGGTGTTCCAGCCGCTCATTCATATTTTGCATGGGAAATGAGGAAAGAACAAATATTTTTGTTGGTTATGCATAATGAAAAGAGATCATTAAAAGATGATGATATACTATTTAATTTTCGATGGCAAACTCTGTGACCCTTGCTGAAGAGTGGCCGTGCTGTGACTTTTGCGAAAGTAATAGCAACAGCGGCCACCACTGAGGCTGATTGCCGCTTAGGATAGAAGGCCCACCGATGAAATGCCGTTTACATGAAACTGCAGCCGCTACGAACAGGGAAAGATAGATATTTCAAATAAAAGAATTTATTATCCATTATTTTCGATTTATACTGCTTTAGTAAAATTGATGGCGAGCTGAGTGGCATTCAAAACCGAATTCTAGATATCTTTCCATTCGCATGCTAAGACCATGGTGTTGCTCACAGGTTGTCTCTTTGCGCAACTCATGCTGCAAACAAAGCCAGGGAATGGAATGGGCTCGTTTTTCGGAATAATGGACAAACTGGTATGTTTCCTCAGGAGCAGTTCACAGATATCTCGTCTCGGTAATAACTTACCAGTGTCAGGAGATGCCAGATGGCATTCTCGAGACACATACATAGTTACAATAGATTCATGATTCAAGATACTGTAAGAAAACTTAATATTAGCATACAGAATGTCGACTTCATGTACTTATTGAAACTGTATCGACAGTGGCACGAAAAACTGGTTTAGCGAGGAATTACCCGATGCAATGACACAAATTGAGATTTCAGCCGTAACACTGTTAACAAGTGTCCATTGCGAGCTAGTTTTTTGGCGAATGAACCGAGATATTTCTTTCCCAAGGTCTTGCATGCTTCCGAATAGGAAACAGCAGCTTGTACTTCTACAAGTGAGACACCTCTTGCTGCGATCGTTGCGCAGACAGCCAGCGCTTTAAAAAAAAAGTTGTGACTGCCTTTTAATTCAAAAAAGAGCTTGTAGCTTTCATGGCTCCCGTTATTCACTCCGCAAGAAAATGAGTGGGGGTTTAAATGCCCCAGCTGATTTTCATCAATGTCAAAGCAATTGAAATTTTGTACCCGCCGCCTCTGATATATATATATATATATATATCACATAGAGGGTGCTGTCTTCACCACCATATGGTGCTCTATGTACAAAGTACAGAGCGTTGATAGCAGAAATGCAGAAAAGAAAAAGACCGATTCTCTGTTATTCTGAGCTACACGAGTGCCTTCGCACGAAACTCAGAGTAACAGAGAATCGGTCTTTTCCTTTTCTGCATTTCTGCTATATATATATATATATATATATATATATATGTATATATATATATATATATATATATATATATATATATTTACATATATATATATATTGAACATTTGTGTGTGGCCATGCCTCAGATAAAATGTGAATATAAAATAGGCTACTTTTTAATTTGCCAGTTAATTAATCGATGAATTTGCCTTAAAAAGTAGCCTATTTTATATTCACATATATAAATATATATATATATATATATATATATAAATATATTTATATATATTTATATATATATACATACGGTGCTGTGATATAGGCTCTCCCCTCCCAGCTGCAGTTTTAAGCCAGGTAATTACGCAAGACCAAGTCCGTGGCCCAGTGGCATACCTACCACTTTGTACGCGGTAGGTTGGGATTCCATACCCTGTCGAGTCATACTGAAGACAGCACATGCTATTTCCCTGCTTAGCATTCAGCACTTTGGGAAAGAGCATGGGGGTGGAACATACCGTGCTACCAGATGGTCAGCCCCCAACTGTAGCATTCACTGTGCTTCCACAGCTGTGTGGCCCCAAAGGCTAATGAAACGGAGATGGGTGCCGCCCTATTCACCAAAAATGGCGAGGGAAGGAACTTTGAGATTGACTTTTGAATTCTCTAATGCTGGGTGGACAGGGAGAAAGGGCGAACAGAGACTTGCACGAGGATACCTCGAACGGCGTTCGCAAAGTTGACACTTGGGTGGCCTAACCACTATGCCAAATGTCAATGCGGGTGACGATAAGAACATAACCAGGCCAAGGTACGTCACAATAAATCCACAGTTAAACACGAATAAGAATGAGTTCTGTTAAAAAAGATATTAAAATTGGTGTCATTCAAAAAGCGAAGTGATGCCAAACTCATATCTACGTATAATGACACATTTGTTTTCCCTGATCTCCTTGTCGTTGACTCGGTAAACAGCCTCTAAAGTCAACACCACATTCCCCTGAAAAAAATTAGTCTGCTTTAATGGATCTTATCTTTGCAATGAGCAAGTGCGATTATATCATAGTCAATAGAAACACGTGTGGTCACAAATAGGTGTTTATATTGACTATAGTGTGATAAAGTGGGAAGAAATAAATGAAAGCATTGGTCGTTATTCGAGAATAAGATAATAATAGAAAACGCAAAAGATTTGAACAAAACTAGATCATGATGAATGGACGATGGATTGAATTGATAGATAAATGTAACAATGATAATAATGATAATGAATATTTAACAGATCCAAATACAGATGGCTTTTCACTGCTCAAGGTAGAAATGATTAGAAAAACAAATAAAGGAATGCATGAATAAGTAGAATGATTAGCAAAGAAAAATGACAATTTGAAAAGAGTAATGAAGATGAATAAACAAAAACCAAATAACAAAAATTAAAAAAAAAAGTTCAGAATTTCGTGAACTTAAGATTTACAAAATTTCTCAAGGCAAAATGCGGTCCTCAACAAAACGAAAAAGTAAAAAGAATCGATACAAATGCACACGAAAACTTACGAGAATCTTTTGCAAATTTGGCAACGTCGTTCGTGTTTTATAATCAAGAGCTTTTCCCCTAATTTGCTGCACGCCTGGGTTGCTACGTGGGATGAGATTCTTGAAAAAATGGACGAACATTTCGATAAAGAAAGAAAGAAAGCATAATTACTTTAGAATCATGTTACTGACTACGCTGCTAATTAAATGATAAAGCGTGCATTTATGGGGCTTTGTATAGGCCACCATAGCCTTTCCCCAACACAATTCACACATTCTGAGCCATCTAACGTAGCACTCTATACACAATGAGTTACTGCCTACTTACTGACAATATTTGCCCTCTGATGTTCATGTCTCTTTGTTCGACTCTCAGTTCCTGTTGAGCAAAAATTGGCAAAATAGACAGTGACTAATGCACAGTAACTGATTGGGTAAAAGTTACAGAAATGCACAGAAAGATCCAAGAGAAAAGGCTAAGGTGGTATAGGGACACATTCTACGGAGAGAAAGAGGACCACATCATTAGTAGAGCAACCAACATGAAAGTAGAAGAAAGAAGAAAGCACGGTCGGCCTCGCAGGAAGTGGATGGATTGTGTCAGAGAAGATGTTGAAGAAAATCAGTTGAGAGCGGAGGATGCAGCAGACCGCTTAGGATGGAAGTGCATGACAGCAAACGGCGAACCTGCTTGAAGTGGGACAAGCCGCAGAAAGAAGAAGAAGAAGAACTGGTTGGGTAAAGTAAATGGCTTCATAAGGACAAGCAAGAGCAGATCGCATCATAGAAACGGCTGTGTTAGAATATTTACAGACCATGATGAATTGTGTCTCAGCATTTATCCTGTTTAATTTTGCCACTCAACCTTGCACGTTAACATTTGACACGACACGAGGCATGCTATCTCTCGCCTTGAGATAGACAAGCAGGAAAGTAATCGCTTTCGCCAGGATCGGAATGGTCGAAAACCCACCATCTGTGCAGAATTCTGAGGAAAGTCAACATACTGGGAAATACGACAAAACTCACCTTTGGTGCTTCAAAAAGCCTGACGTCACATGCAAACGTGTTACCAGTATCTTCGACATGAAGAACAAGACGACACAGGTTGGAACAGACGGGTTCGAAACTAAGCTTCGTTTTGATGCCATTCTCGAACCTCAAAATTTGGGATGATGGCAATCCTGGAAAAAGGCGGAAGTAAATTATCCAAATGAACTGACTATGAGAAATGAGAATTATTTTCTCGAGGAAACACACAGAAGAGATGCTACTGGTGAATTGAAAAAATGGAAACGAAAAGTGGGCGAAATAGCTAAAGAAAGGAAACCAGGCGAAGGAGGGTGGATACGGATGGCCCTGGGAACCATGCAGAAAAAAAAAAGACAGGAAAAGCGATTAAGAAGATTAAACAAGAACAAGGAGGAGGGAGAAAATAAAAAAAAAGACAATAGAAAAGCGATTTTTGTAGGCAGTAATAATCTTTTTTTAAACTTCATTCTGAAATATAAGCTAAACATGCAAATGCAAATCTCTCTAATAATAGGTAATTTGTATTCGGCTTAACCAATTACAGGTATTTCTAGTATCACAAAAATGAATGAATGAATAAAATAATAAGATGACGAATAGAAAAAAAAATTTAGTAAGAAGAATTGAAGGTTGCAAGGAGACTGCTAGTAGGAAAAAGGTTCTGGGTATAATAATAATAATAATACAACTATTTACAGAGGAAGGCCTCAGTCACTCGAAAGTGATTTTCATGAGGGTCCTCTATTCAACTAATTGTATCGATTCACTTAAAACATTATAATTACGTAAATCTAAATAGAAAAAAGAATGGTTCATCATAAAAAGTTATAAAATCAGCTCAAATTGTCCAAAACCTTTGTTTAAAACTATTAAAGTTTCCTGCCGACTCGATATGTGTGTCCAGTAGTAAAGAAATAGCAACAGCAGAAAAGAGAAAGAAAAGGGAAAGGTAGAAAGAGAAATAAGGAGAAAGAAAGGAGGACGACATAGAACGAAGAGAAGACGCGCAAAAGAGAGAAGTAAAGAAATAACAAAGAATGAATGAGGGTATAATGCGAAAGAAGAATATCATCATCATCATCATGATTGTCGTCGAGAGATAGATACCCTGTCAGAAACTGACATTGACTGTCACACCATGGGACCATCAACTCCACAACACGTGCATGTCATGATTGTCAATTTGTTAACCGGTTTAACAACTTACTGTGATGTTGAAACCATTTTTCCGTGGGGTCGTTGTTCAAACTGGCCAAAACTGGGTCAAGAAGTCGAAATTCTCTCGTTGTCGATGTCGTGTATGTCGGAGACATAGTCTTCATGCTGACACAGCTTTCAGTCTCCTTGGATATGTCTAAAAAGTGAGTCACCGTGAGACGTGGGTGAAGAAGATTAGAAACGATGAAAGAACCGCACTGGAATTTGTTAGGGGTGCGAAAAGTTTCATGTAACGAAAGAGGATCCTTGTGGAAGGACAGCATCGATCAGGCTGTATGCCTCTACTCTCAAGGCTTTTGCCTTTACGAATGTATGCAAAGTATTCTCATTTCCTGAAAGGTAGATTTGAGTTTGAATGATATCTAACGAAATCTAATCTAGGATGGCAAGCAGTCAGGGAGCTCAATTGGCAGGGAAACTCTTTAGATTGTCAATTGAAAATGAAGCTCTCAAATGCTTAACAACTATGCTCAAAAGACTGTCTGATAACACCGTTCAATTTAAAACTGCATACAAAATCAGCAATCTCTTCGTCGACTAAAGCTTTCGTCTTAACTTTTGCTATAGTATGCAATCATTATCTTATCATGATTGAAATTGCATCATTTCGTTTGCTGTAATTTTGCACGGCAGTACGGAAATCGGTTATGACTGTTCACTTTGCCTTATCTTTCGTTTTAGTGAATGAAAAAATGGACAATGAGTAAACGTACCACTGTGAACTCTGTGAATGACATCTTCGATCTTCCTATCCTCTCTAATGTGCTTTATGAGGTGCTTTATGTAAATCCCATTCGCATCCCTTCTCCGCTCGAAAGCTTGCGACTGAGGACAGCTACCAAAAAAGAACTAAATAAGTCAAACTAAATCTTCTGTATTAGCTGAGAGGGCTTCGACTGGACATTTTTTTTCAAAAGAACCAGATAATTTTTGCCGCGCCTCAATGTTCTTAACTTTTGGTAATTGTAGGCTCAAATGCTCTTAAATTTGTTCTTATTTTAAGAGTAATTTGCTTGCAAATATTTGAAAAGTTATGTATCCAAACACACACACACACACACACACACACACACACACACACACACACACACACACACACACACACACACACACACACACACACACACACACACACACACACACACACACACACACACACACACACACACACACACACACACACACACACACACACACACACACACACACACACACACACACACACACACACACACACACACACACACACACACACACACACACACACACACACACACACACACACACACACACACACACACACACACATACACACATACACACAAACTACATTAGAAAGCAAGCAAACAAACTTACCAGGTTAAAAATACTGTCATGTAAAAAACACTTAGGCGTCAGATTAACTTACGTTGCGTAGCATATCACTGACTGAGTGCCCGGTACAAAGTATGGATCGAACGACTTCGCAGCATTCTGGGACTGGTCACTTCCAGATCTGCGAAGATAATTGAAATAATCCACTGAAAATTTCTGACTGTGATAACTCTTTACGACTTTTACCCTTAATAAAGATAGTTACCCAGTGATTACAATTCCAAAATGATCTGCATGAAGAGTTAATGTGACATTCTCTTCACGCTGTGATGGCGCGCCTCGTATACAGTACTCCATATGAAATGAATGGAAGGCAAAGTCTTAAACGACCAAAGCCAAGGCCAGTTTGGACGGCCACAAATGGCGAGGCGATACATTCTCAAGAAGGGCCTAGACGCAGTTTGAGACCTCGAATGCCTTCTCCCGCATACACACCCATCCCTAGTGATACTTCACATAGATCGCTGCATCCAAGGCCACCACGATTTGTAGATAACCAAGCCTTCTGTCTCGGTAGTCACAGCAGTTGAAGTAAAGAACAGAAGGAAATGCTAACATTCAGCTGGAAAACGAATTGTCCCAACGACTATGTTTGCAAATGCAAAATTTCCACCGTTCATTCGCTAGTGAGACAAATCGAAAACCAAATTTCGTCCACCTTTGGGACTTTAAATACCCAAAATCAACATTATATGATGGATTCGATGTAAACGTTTTCTTCAAATTGAAACATTTGGCAATACAGTTTTACGGAGGCATTCTTTATACAAAGCCGTCTCTTCAGCAACAAAGCTGCTGTTCTTAAAATGGTCAATGTTACAAACAGCACCTTATTGCTGAAAAGGCACACAATTTTATGAAACTTGGCAGGGGCACAAATCAAAACGAGGCACTACAAACAAACGGATGAAAGCTAGGCCTAAGAAATGATTCAAATCATTTGAATCAGCCAAAAAGCCGTTGATTCACTTTGATTTTCATAATAATCAAGAAGGCGTTGCCTTAGGTTCTAACTGCGTTCATGACGTCATTTCTTACTAGCAATCAATCTAGCTTCTCCCTACCCGCCAGCAATGGGATAGAATATAGAATCTTACGGTGTGCGACAGACATCGAGGATCAGAACGTTCAGTTTCGTCTTTGACTGTTGCATCTGCGACAAAACTTCGTCGGCGCAAATGGTGCATTGGGCGTTCCAGTTGATTGGCGCGTCCGTGGGAACGAGATAAGTTTTGCCGCCCTCTTCGTAGCCATGTCCGCCAAAGTAGAATACCCCGTACATACCAGGCTCCATGACTAGCATTTCGCAGAATCCGCTGATTGCCTTTTCCATCTCTGCGCGATCCAAGTCTACCAAGCAGATCACCCTGTAGCCCATTTCACGCAGAACACTTCCAAGAGTACTGGCATCGTCTATCGGGTGAGCAAGCTCGAGGTTAGGATGTCTCTTGCAATCGTAATTTTGATTTCCAATGACGAGGGCAACTTTTCCGGTAGCTAAAAAGTGACAATTATAAAAATTATAATGATAATAACAATAATCATATTCAATTGAACTTTAAAATGACGTACCACTTGTATAATAACGACTGGCTGGCGCTAAAGCTTTAGGCTGTATTTTTGCTGCGATATACCTCTTCAAAACCAACACAGCATTAAGTCAGCAATTTAGGGTAGTTTGAGTTGCCTCACTTAGAGCAAGGGCATATTACGATTACATAATTCAGTTCACAACGAGAATAAATTGTGTGGCGACACTTGAATTAGAGGTCATTCACTAAGGCATGAAACTGAACGATGAATGAAGAGCCAGGTTACAATGGCAAAATGCTCGCTTTGCATGAAGTAGATTAGGGTACAAGACCTCGGATAAGCCAAGATTTTACAAATGGTACACGCTCAAAAGTCAAAATCCCTTCCCTCACTATTTTGGTGAATAGGGCGACGCTTATCTCACGCCATATAGCTGTGCAAGCACATGTGTGGGAACTGGCCATCTGATACCACTGTGCTGTTAACTCCCATGCTTTTTCCCAAAAAAGCTGAATGTTAAGCAAAGAAATAGCGTGCATCACTTTTTCAAGTCTTTGGCATGACTCGACCGGGTATTAAACCTTGATCTACAGCGTACAAAGCGAGCATTCTACCACAGGGCCACGGATGCGGTACATGCTATTCCCTTGCTAAACATTCAGTGCTTTGGGAACGAGCATCAAAGCAAAAAATACCGTCAAGCCAGATGGCTAGCTCCCGGCTGTAATACTCAAGGTATCACACAGCTGTGTGGCCCAAAGGCACCCGCTGCAACAGAAATGTGGGTACGACCAAAATGAAAAATGAAATGGACACGCTCTACGTTGATAAAAATGCTTCGTACTTACCAATCTGTCTCTCGTCGCAGTTTAAGACTCCTAAAATAGAAAAAAGGCAAATAAAAAATTATACATCTTGATACTTAACATGATTCCCACAACTGCATTCAACATTCGAACTGTCTCAAACGCTTTAACGACTTTCAATCAGAACTGGTAAGTAGTCATTATCTAAAATCAGGTTATCATTATAGGCAGTATTGCCTAACCCTGCAGTCAATAGCTTGTACTTTCAGCACTGAGCATGGTGGCCTTGCGGTTGGAAGTGCTTGCTGCAAAACGAGCAAACGACGAGAGAGGCAGCCAACGCCACGGCTACGCATCAAAGCATTTTTTTGCGTTGCATACTCGGTTTCGAGTGTAGCAGAAACCAGAGACAGGGCTCTGAGTTTTTCTAGGGAAGAGGATTCTATGAGGTGGTTGCCCGTTGCCTTCCTCGCCAGTAGTATTTTCATAGAATTGCATAGCATACTCGGTTTCGAGCGTAGCAGAAACCACAGACAGGGCTCTGAGTTTTTCTAGGGAAGAGGATTCTATGAGGTGGTTGCCCGTTGCCTTCCTCACCAATGATGTTTAGCATACTCGGTTTCGAGCGTAGCAGAAACCAGAGACAGGGCTCTGAGTTTTTCTAGGGAAGAGGATTCTATGAGGTGATTGCCCGTTGCCTTCCTCACCAATGATGTTTAGCATACTCGGTTTCGAGCGTAGCAGAAACCACAGACAGGGCTCTGAGTTTTTTTTTGGGAAGAGGATTCTATGAGGTGGTTGCCCGTTGCCTTCCTCACCAATGGCCTTTTAAAAGTGACACATGGAGGAGTCGAACTGACAACCCCTGTGTTTAGGGTCCGCATGCTTAACCACTACCCCACGGCACCATCAAAGCATAACCAAAAATTAACTTTACATAAAAAGGACGATGGTTGGACTCCTAACTTGAACATGAGATTACAGACGAAGACACAACGACACAAAACTGCTCGATCGTGCAAAGAACCTGACTTGTAGCGATGCGCGACGACCAATGGAGGTTTCTTTAGTAAGTTGCAGGGAAAAGGCCATGGCAGCCTATGCAAAGCCAGACATAGGAGAAAAAGGTGAAAGGCTTAGAGGAGATGGAGATAATACCAGGTTGTCGATCTTATCCTCATAAAAATGCTAAATCCAAGCATTCGTGCATTTACCGAGACTGTTCCTGTTTAACTCTACTAATGAAAATCAGAGAATTCCCGTCACAAGAAAAACAGATGAAGGTGCAAGCAGAGGTGGTGCTAGAGGGGCCCAGGGGAAAACAGCCCCCTCATCGAGGAATGCTACCTCCCCAACGGGAGAAAAATTCAAGGCTGTGAGCAGAGGTCATGAAACATCCGTAAATTAATAGTCCAGCCTCGTTGTCGGGGAACTTAGTCTCCTTGTCGGGGAACG
Source organism: Pseudorhiza aurosa (assembly GCA_964026355.1). Lineage (NCBI taxonomy): Eukaryota > Metazoa > Cnidaria > Scyphozoa > Rhizostomeae > Lychnorhizidae > Pseudorhiza > Pseudorhiza aurosa. Next base: position 8,117,583 of record OZ032122.1, read on the forward strand.
TAGCCCTGTGACAGGCATGTCAGAGCTGATGCAATCATGTACTTACCGACTTTCAAGTACATCAATTTTGTCAGTATATCATCATCAGGACCAACAACGCGACACGAGTAGTAACCCTCGTGCTCTGGTCGGAACGGGTTGAATATTAACTGCGGCCTGTTTTCTCCTGGCATGTTCTCGCCGTTTTTCAACCAGTAGTAGCTTGCGTTTGGTAGATTCTCCACGCCACAGTTGAGCACAAAGTACTGCCCAGGAATAACATTCATTGGATCTAGAGCATCGTTTCGTGCATCCGGAGCTAAGAAACAAGAAACATGGCTAAAAATACATGGCTACATGGTTGCTTCATGATACTTTTTTGGCACTATATAGTCATCTGATCTTTGTTTTCTCTATTCGCATATTATTTACAATCCAAATACAAATATAAAAATACAAAACATACAGGACGACACTACAGGGAGCATGGAAATACATTGCAACCCTGTGGCAATTTCAGATAACAGATATACGCAAAACTACAAACTCGCAAGCAAGCCGATTGGCCTGGTCCGGCAGTTGCATGCATGAGGCAACGGTCAGTAAGCTTGGTTTGTAGCCTGTCTAGGACTAGCTTATGCATGAAGGGGGTTCACAGAGTCCTGTAGGGGGTTTAACCTATCCTCGGGGTGAATGCTACTACCAATAGAACAGCGTTCCTTTGCTCATTTTGTGTCTATTTTTCCATCTTAAGGTAGATTCTAATCAATCAGTGCCCTGGCAACCTTCTCTCTCTCTCCATGACCCTCGCTTCGTTGTTGCGTTTTTACGTGTTTTTTCACGACCCTTTTTCTTTCTTGGCCTCTGAAAACAGGGCAGTTACGCCCTGCCTTCATGCAGTGAGGTGCATAATTTCACCTCTATTATAATACACGATTCGAAACTATAAAGCCGAAAAATCATGATTACTTCTGTTAGCCTTTAGGCCACACAGCTGCGCAAGAACATTGAATGCTAGCATTAGTAGCTGGAGTCCTGGTAGCAATACGTGCATGAGCTCCATAATTCTTCCTGAAGTGGCGGATGCTATGGTATACCTCATCCGGTCTATTGCAAGAATGGCGAGCACTAATCTGCTAGGGAATTTATCTGTGTGAATAAGACCGCAAGAATCTTATCCTAGTCTACTTTTCTTTTAGTGAGTTATATTAGGGAAAGGCCATGGTGGCCTATACCAAGCCCAAAAAAATGGCAGAAAGAAGAAAGTAAAAGGCTGAGAGGAGAGATAGATCAGATCACGTTTATTGGTCTTGGATTTGAAAGATGGCAAGTTGTAAGATTCAGGAAAGCAAGAAGAAGGCAAGACGTTCCATAAATGGCATGTTCTAGGGATGAATGATGATTTGTGGGATAAAGTTCGTGGAGTATGCAGTGAAACTTGGAAAGGGTGCGAGTTAGTCGAGCTTCTGGTGGTTCTGATACGCCTCAGAGGTACAGGGATAGCATATGTAAGAGATGGAAAGATTTCCAACAAAACGACGATGGGAGAGAGGTTAGGTGAGGTTGGGATTGTTAATGATACAAATGGCTTTGCACCGTGCCAGTGGTAACCAGCATCCAAATTGAGCATTTTCCGCAGCGTGAAACTTTCAACAGCATAAAGGTAACAATGCTACTCACGGGTAAGGCATTGAGTTGCGTTCTCATGATTAGCGAAGTTTCTGCTACCAGAAGGTCCATTATTTGCTATAAAAGAAAAAATCCATCAATATGGGATAAACCAAAACTTCTCAGGGTAGGTCTTAGTTGGCTGTGACTGGCTCAGTCGCTCAACCTACCAGTCAATCCTTATTGATTCAATTTCCTATTCACATTCTCTGCAGAATTCAACACGGATTGAGAAGTGCCATGTAGATTCGGCTTCAGTTGTATTTTTAGATCCACGTAATATTTCAGGGGGTAGTATGATACATTGCTCCTCCTGGTACCGTCTTGCAGTGTAATGTAGTAGGCTTTAGGTCGTGTCGTAGGCAATTCCATTACTGCAAACTTTTATATTGAATATATATGCATAGTAAAACACTCTCTTCACAGTGAAGGAGCCATCTAGCAATATAGACCAGAGGATAGATGGTTGGCAGTGGGCAGTGCTGAGGAGATGGCAAGTCAGGTCATTGATCTTAGGCCCATAGCCATAGGGGCTCTGAATAATTACTCAATTTAAAAAAGATCAATAACTAATAACTCAGCTTTTTCATTACCTCAAATTTCCAGGGGAGAACTCCCTTGGACCCCCCCTAGAACAGTCGGCCTACAGCGTAACTTACTAATAATCTTTTGTCCTCACCCAGGACCCATAAACCCTCTCCGCAGCCTTGACAGGGGGTCTGAATGGGGAAAGGGAAGTATTATGAGGGATCAAAGTCTTCAAATTGTACCATTTTTAAACTGTTGCAAAATACAATCCATGATCAAGAAAATCAAACATCAGCGATAAAATACTTATCCAGCCATGCTCCCATTTTGAGTAAAAACACATTCGTGAAGTTTTGAATTTAATTTGCAATAAATCTTTGTTTACAATAATTTTATCAGACATTTAGCTCATATATCAATGCATTTAGCTGTTGCTTGGTAATTAAATTTTTGAATTTCAAGAAATAAATGAAATTGCAAAGCACAAGATTGACAAGAGAACAGTCCAGGCGCTTTGGAAAGTCATTAGACAAGAGAAAAAGGCTCATACCTGGTGAAATGACTTGCACACTGATGATATTAGTGGAAACTGAGCTCATATCATTTGTTACTTGACAATAGTAGTTTCCTGCATCTTCAATACTAATGTTTTCCAAGGTCAAATTCTTCTCAAACCCTGTTTCAATCTCACCATATCCAACTTTCATCCACTGGTATGATGGCTTGGGAAAGCCTTTGGCTCCACAAGAGAGATTCGCACAATTTCCTTCCACCACTGATATCGAATCAGGTTGCTTTGTAATTTTGACCGGTTCTACAACACAAAAGTTGGCAATAAAAAAGCCAGTCAACAGCAGTCTCCAATGAAGCAAAATGGAGAATGCTTGAGGTGGAAAGGGCCTGCATCGAGGGGCCTTACGCAATCAACAACTTCATTTGCTGAAAGTGCCTCTGGCTTCAAACTTGTTTTACACCATGAGAAAACAGCAGCTGATATCGGTAAGCATTCATACGGGGAGAAAACAAAACTGGAGAAGAAAATCTAAAATACTCAACACTGCTTCAAAGACAGTTTGATCCTTTGAGAGTTAACCAGCTTACATTGTGTAGAAAAACTTGGCAAAAGCACAAGATATATTTGGTAAATCTTTTTGGTTTGAGAAGCAACCATCTAGAGGGAGCATAGACTTTTCCCCACAACGAGCTTTGGGAATATACCACCCAGGCATAGCAGTCACAGTATGGTCATATAAACAATGATGACTTTTACAGTGCTTGGTATGAAAATAGCTTCTCAGTCTGTCAAAAAATCTACCTTCAGGTGCTGCATATAAATCACAAAAGAATGCTATAATACCAAAAATTTCCCAAATAAAGCAAAACTTTATTACTATGATTCAAAATAGATATAGAGGTACCTTTTGGTTTTAGTAGCAGTAAAGCTTCTTGGTGGTTAAGTTTTGTAAGATAGCCAATGAGTTCCCTGACAGTGGTCAGTCTGAAACCCATATCTCTCAAAAGCTCTTGAGATGGGCTTTTTCCATTCCTGCCAAGATTCTTGAGTGAGTCAATCTATAGGGACGAAGGAGGAGTACTTGGTATAGCCAGTTAATCGCAAAAAGCAATAAGAGTCTAGTTAAAAGGAAACCGCGAACAAGCAATGAAACCAGGCAGCTTGCCTCTCAAATATATCACCATTTTTTTGAGCTTGAAGGGGGTTGGCAAAGTAGGCCATGAATACTCAAAACAGAGGTCACTGGGCTTGACCATGGTTTCTACATGGTTCATTTTGAAGATATTGGCATGCTTTATGACAAATGGAATGCCCTGGAGAAATCATACTGTTTCAATGTCTCACTGGCTTGCTTTGACTTGCAACAACTGAAGATGCTAACAACTTACAAAATATCAGAGAAGGCTTGAGTGAGTTCCGAAGAATATTTTCCATGATATTTCTTTACCTGGTTATTAGAGTACATGCCATCTGGCAGCACAGAAATTAGGCCAGTCCAATCCTTTTCTCCAGGTATGTCCAAAAGTTTGCACAACTCGTTATAGATTCGATAGGGCAGCTTCCTAATTTGTAGTCTTGGGTCAGGTGGAGACATACTTCTGGATGTCTGATGGAAAAAGAACCCGAAAAGTGCTTGTGTGAGATTTAGTAAAGATTTTTGTATGAATGATACAAAATTATTTCCTTGTCAACATTGTACTGTAAGGAGACAAGTTTGCATTTAGACATTGAGGCATTATTTCTACCAACCACATGCAGTACTGCTTGACTTATGCTAAATTGCGCAAAACTGTTTTGCCTGAAACCCATCCATTTTGAAACTGACTTTGAGTTAATTGTCAATGCTACAGTGTTGTTATGTAGGTCCATGTTCCCTGCGACACCATTGTATTCTGTGTTGCAAAATTCTTTTATGAGCATATAAAAAAATGATGTGAACTTAAAACTCTCTTACCAAATTATGCATAATCGTGCAGCAGGAGAGGAAAATATGAAATTTTCTAATTTAAACTGTATGTCATGTTGTCTCTCAACAGTTAGAAGGAAAAACAGCAGAAAGAGAACTGAGTTCTAAGCAGCCACAGACTCAGCATTGATTACATGTGCATTATATGTTAACATAATTGAGAAATTTTGCAAAAAAACAGGTTTTCAGCAATTTGGAATAGAGAGAAAAGCACTCACTGGATAAAATCAAACAGAAATGCACCACAGAGAATGCTTGCAGATTTATGTGCATTTGAGGATATTCACAAATAACTATTCAATTATTAATTAAAAAAGGAAAACATTGTTGATTCGATCAAATGCTGCATGATTGCCTTATTGAACTTTTAAATATGAAGTATCTAAATATGATAATAGTGTAGTGATGAAAATGATAATAATATGAAATATTTCAAGTCGGTAGCCTGTAATAGTTTACTTACAAACATAAAGATTCTTCACAACAGGGGCCGTTAATTCGCTTTGGTTGAGGATGACAAGGGAACAAGCATTACTTGATTACATTCTCACTAACGACTCAGCAGAAAATTTTCAAGTCATGATAGGGAAAATATGGGGGTATAAACAACAAACCTCTTATCAGTGTGATGACTTTTAAGGGCTTTGCAGATTATTTAAGTAGAATAGAATAGAAAAACATACCAACTTCTACAGCTTTGTAAATATGCAATGCGGGATTGAATCATAAAGAAATATTTCTTTGCAAGAAAAATCAGGGTTTCCCACAAGTAAGATTTTAGTCAACAGAAAAAAGACAATCTATTCTAGCCAATTTCGCAAAGAAGGATTTCAAACTTCGATGTCGATTCTAGCTTTTGGGCAACCAACCCTTTGTCGTAAATCCAATCGGCCTTGCCGATCATAGAGTTAGTCAACAAATCAAACTGAATTTATAAAGAGAAAGAAACGAAATCAATCCAGAGAGGATGATCAAATTCCAACGTCCTTTACATTCATACCTTGGTGCATTTCAAGGTACAGTCTCCATCGCTACCAAAGCCCATTTTCTAGCGCTTTAAATCCAAGCACTTTCACTCTGATTTTTAATGATTTTAATGCTAAGGCAGCACAGCCAGATTAGCTTGTCGCCGTGCTGGATATGATGCAAAATAATTTCGATTCGTGTTGGCCTAATTTGTTGTCTCCGTCGCGTCGAAGAGTACAAAAAATGCGTGCAATCACAACAAGTCAAACGTCCTTTGAGGGAAGATATCTCCACGCACAATTGTAACTAGGGTGAACAGGGAACTTGGAGCTAAAAATAAACAATTACCTCAGATTTTATCAGATTACTTCCTTGTGATTATCTAAATGTTCTTGTTCTCAAAAGAATAACATGGTAGCACCGAAGGCGCTGAAGACAGAGGCACTTCGGACATGAAAATTTAGCAGGCCTAACGCTCTCTTCCTGCACTACATTTCATATTTAGTATTAATTCGAACTTAAACGCCAACACTGGCTTACGCTTCTTATTGCAGCTGAGGTACTGGTCGGTATCAATTAACAATTGTCCCAAAAACACGATTACAATTTCCTGGAACTCACTTTTGTCATCCGTTCAATACCAACCTGAGAAATTCAGTTTATGACTTTTAGCTTTGGCTCTCAATGCAAGACACGAATCGTGAACATATTTTTCCAAGTCATCAATAAAAGCAGTGATTTTTCGGCCCTCTGTTCACGTAACATAGAGGCGGAACATATGCTCAAGAGGTCTTGCGTGGAAGAACGGGGGTAGGTCAAGCAGCTTAACCAAAAATTAGGGGGCAAATTCCATTAAGTCTCTTGAAATGAAGACGAGGCCAACAGCAAATGATTGTTCCTTCTAAGAATCTCTTTAAATTCATAGAGAGGCGCCATACCAGCCAATAGCAAAGGCCCCAGAAAGGAAGCAACAGGTGGGCTAAGAGGAGAAGGAAAGATTTACTTTTCATAATTTTGTTAATTCTATTATATTTGATTCAAGGAGGGTAGCCCTTCACCCGGAGCTAATTTACAAGGGGACCTCAAAAGATGTTCCATAGATTGCAATTACATGTGTACAAATTACATTAGATGAGGATGCCACGATTCGCAGTGGGGAAGATGAGACTGGACAGGATTCGGAACACAACCATTAGGAAGGCAATTGGGGCTGGATAGTCGGAGGAGAAGTTGAGAGAATGCAGATCATGTGATCAGAAGAGAAGAAGGATACGTGGGAAGAGAGTGAGAAGAATGGGGGTTGGAAGGAGAAAGAGGGGAAGACCGAACAGGAGATGGGAGGACTGTATCAGGGAGAATAAGGAGGCAGCGGGAGTGACAGAGAAGGAGGCACTGTATCGAGTAAAATGGAGCAAGACGATCCGCACCTGCGACCCCAGTTGAACTGGGAAAAGCCCGCAGAAGAAGAAGAAATTGAAGTTCCATGGAATTAACAATGATGTATTGAATAGAGTTTGTGGATTTGGTAGGTAAATCTTGAAATGGTTTGAGAGATTCAAGCCCTGGATACGCCTTAAGAGAACCGATACCTCTGTCCCGATTTCCTGAGAAAGATATTCGAGAATAATTATAGAAGGAATAATTATAATTATGACTGGAGTCAAGAGTCAAAGTTGCTTCCCTCACTGTTTTTGGTGAGCTGGGTGGCACCCACCTTGGCTTCTTCAGCTTTTGGAACACACAGATTGGAAATCACAGTGAAAGCCACATCAGTGTTTACCAATAGTTATCTTGAAGCTTGGTTCAGTCAGAAAATAAGGCATTTATATGCATATATTCATATATGAATATCTTTATATAAAATGCCTGCCCTCCACGCTCGATTTAAACGGAACCACACTTCCACGGTTCTTCATCGAGTCTTTCCTGCAAATGTGCTTTGAGGATCAACCATCAAGTCGTGCAGAAAACAGTTCATCGGACACTGCATACGTTGCTCCAGTGGAAGCTGAACTCCAGAGCCACTCAACATCGGCCAGGCCAGGGAAACAGAAAAACTTTCGTCAAGAAAGTGCTTGAGGACTTGCCCGATCCGAACATTGACGAAATTTTCAGTGCAGGAAGAAATAGAGAATTGTGAAGAGAACTGACACGAACAGACTTGTGATCCTGGCAACAACAGCCGGCCTATGATGATGATGTTGATTATTTTTCTTTCGATTTCTACTAGTAATGAACATTTGTATCTTACTGCATTGCATACTCGAATTCGAGCATAGCAGAAACCAGAGACAGGGCTCTGAGCTTTTTATAGGGAAGTGGAATTCATGAGGTGGTTTCCTATTGCCCTCCTCGCCAATGGCGTTTTAAATTTGATACGTGCAGGAATCGAACTGACAACTCCTGTGTTGTGAGTCCGCATGCTTAGCTTAACCAATACACCACAATTTTCATACATCGCCATTTTGTTGAATTAGTTTGTTTGTAGATGGATTGCCCCTTGTAAATCAGGACTGCTGAGTGGGTTGCCATCCCTAGAATAATTGAAATAACTGGGCCTGTGTTCCGACTGGGAAGGCACTTCATGCAAACCCCAGTGACTCCCTTCTATCCTCCCACAATGAATATGATTGAAAGCTTTCAACTTACTAATGTATCTTACTTTCCGAGCAACGTCGTAGTGTTGGCCAAAAAGAACTTACGATTTGACTACGACGACGATGGTAGTCTGGGCTCTAGCGCGACTCCGTTGTCCCTCTCGTTGTCTCGAATTTTAGCTTCGCGCCAGTTTACATCCTAGGGAACTCATTCGACATGGCAAATATTGACGATGTGAATTATCTATTTCTGCAGACTATCAACCAGGGGTATCGCCAGGATTTCCTGACAAGAGACTAAGTTCCTGACAGGGGGGCTAAGTATCCAACAAAGGGGGTAGGTTATCGATTCAAAGAGGCTTGCGTTGTTTGGTAACGAGTAATTACAGACTTGGCCTTTTCCCGGACGGGGGGGGGGGTAGCACTTACAGATGATGGAGGCTGTAGCCCCTCTAACTCCCTCTTGCACTACCTCTGCTATTAGAAACGTCAGGGGTAGCCTTTCTCCAAACAAATCATCATCACCTCACCCATGTCCTGATTATCTCGCTTTTATTACCTCAGATTTTGTTGTGCACAGCTGTTGCGGAGGCCCATCCAGTCTTGCCCCCTGTCTTACCTACGGCGAAGACGCTTTGGCGCGAAATCGATTCCCTATGCCGGTCATAAACCCAAACAACAGGAGAAAATTGGAGGGAAGTAAACAAAGAAGCCTTAAAGTAGAAAATTCCCCCAAGTTGGATTACACTAGTCTCTGCTGAAGTAGGGCGCTCATTCGCACCCGTGCTCGGAACAACTCCAGAAAATAATAATGACTTACGATGATGGTTATGTTCCTCGTATTGAATTGAATGCACAAGGTACGAAACATGGCTCACGTTGTGCTTGACTGGAAGTTGGACTAACACAGAACTCATGAAAATTTGCAGAGCTACTAAGGTAGATGGATGTTGCTGTTATTGATAGCGCAGAAAGATAGCTGAAATTAGGCATAACTGAAATTTGAACTGTCCATCTCGTTTCACCCAGTTGTGGAGTACAGTTGAGTGGACAGGCCTAGACAACCTGGGTATTCGAGTTTTTGACACACGAAAGTGACACAATTCCTACATGAATTGAGAAAAGGCTGTAGTTTTTGGAGGCGGGGCAAATATTGTGCAACTAGCATTGTCAAATTTCAGATTAATAGCGAAAGCCCTTGATCATTGTAAATTGTGTGACGTCACAGTATGAGAAGCCATTACATTTTTTTAGTGAGTTATGTTGGGGAAAGGCCATGGTGGCCTATACAAAGCCTCAACAATGGAAGAAAGAAGAAAACGAAAGGCTAAGAGGAGACAGAGATCAGATCAAGTAGACATGGTAGCATTTGCAAGCAGCAAATGAGGGAATGTCGGTAGAAGGGTCCCTTTTAAGACATCTTGACTGGAGGTACAATGCATGATCAAGGGACGATGCATGTACAAATAGCAAGTTTAGATGCCAAACAAAATTGTGGACTATAAACTGTTTACGTTAGCTATGATTGAGGATGGTCAGTGTTGGCGTTAAAGTTCATCTGTAACTAAGGACATACATCTAAGGCGTGTTTTACAAACAAGAAGAGCTGTCAATATTGGGGCTGTGTGCTAATAAATCTGTTTTGGCAAGCTGAAGGCCTACTTTGGCAAATGGCTCCCTATTTATCCAGCTCAATACCTCTTAAATCTCAAGGCCAAGATGGTATTCCATATATAGGTCTCAAAATCTGTGCTCCTGATTTGCCTCTATTCTCAAAAAACTATTTCAGCTTTCTTACACTCTTGATACACTTCCTTTGCCCTGGAAGCTAGCCTAAATCTTCCCTATCCCAAAGGAAGGTGGAAAACCTGATTTGATTAACTATGGTTCCATTGCAATGACTTCACTCATCTCTAAAGTAATGGAAGCCATCATCACTAGATAACTCCTTTCTTGAAACCAACAGTCTTCATAAATGATCTGCTCTCATCTACGGCTTCTAGCACTCACTCTTTTGCTGATGACACCTTCCTATGTTTTTTATTCTTCATTCAACTTACATAACCTTGCCATTGAAAGATCTCAGCCTTCCCTCTCATCAATGATTCCTCTCTCTTTTATCTTTACACAATGCTTTACATGGACAACTACTAAAGCAATAGCACAGGGAGTAAGTTGCTAATTATCTACCCCGTGGCCTTTACATAAAGGGGGGCATCTGAAAATTACATACACTCTCAGACTCCCAGAGTTGGGTACTAGGAAAAACAATGACCAAAAAAATACTTCATACACACATACCAGGTGAGATGGTGGGTAAGTCAAAAGGTACTTGCACACACTTTAGAGTGGAGGTGTCGAAATAGGGTGATTTTAATGCACATACTTTCTCAACAATCCCTAAAAACACACCACCAAGAAGCTAATTCACAACGGGAAGAGGGATGAGAAGATGGGTTGTTTGTGATTACTGAAGATTGGTCATTTTATTAAGTCAAACTTTCTGTCCTTTTAATGTATACAATAGTGGTTTGCAGGATAATACTGGCTTGACAGAACCTGCTTTGAATGGCTTCCCATGTATGCTGGGACCACTAAAGGCTGAAAATTGATTGGGAGACTTAAAGTTGTAATCATTCTGCATGGGTTGCTGCAGATGATCTTCTACTTCTTCTGGGTTTTCTCCCACCCTACGTGGAATTGCCTGGTGCAGATCCTTTCTTTCCACTTTGCTGTGCCCAAGGTGTCCTGCTCAGTTACATTTGCCATCTTCATGTCCTCTCTCACTTAGTCCACCCGTCATCTTCTCGGTCTTTCCATCCCTCTTGCTCCTGCCACCATCCGCTGTGTCTTCTGCCCAACACAGCGGTTGTTTCTCTGTGCCAAGGGCTTCTGCAGAGAATTCTTGAGCAATTCTAGGAATCAAAGGCCCTGCAAGAAATAGCTTTTTAAATGAGATATTTCCATATTTATCTAAGAACCCTATAGCTTTCAACAGTGTAGTATTTGGTAGTGTTTTATTTGTACTTTTAGGAAAAGACTTTGACTGTAGTGTAGCAGATCAGATAAAGATGTCTGATTCACTGCAAGAATTGTTAGAGAAATTGAATGGTGTCAGTAAGAAGACCTTCAGTGGGAGAGAAATTGAAGCGTCAAATCTTGTGAGAGATATTGTATCAACATGCCAAGATTTTGTTACTGCATCAGAGATAGGTAAGCCAGCCTTTGGCAGAAGCTGTAATTTTTTCGTGTTTAATTCCAACAAAGCCTCTTTTACCTTCTTGATAGGAAATTCTATCTCCCCAAAATATACTATGACCAATCGTGGTGGTGTGGCTGTGGTTAAGACAAAGTGTTTCTAATCTTGTGTCTTTTTGCCTGGGTTTGAATCCCGTCATCGGACCACTAATCACAAGCAAACAGCCAACTCAGCTATCCATCCCTCTGAGGTTGGTAAATGAGTACTCAGAGGTAGCTCTGAGGGCACAAGCAGTACTGCCACAGGTCAATGTCAGCTGGATAGCTGCCCAAATACCCTGTCTGCATTTGGAAATAAAAGGAGGAAGAAAGTGAAAAGAAGAAAAAAATTGGCAAGCTTTTATTATCAACTTTACATTTGTCTTTTCACCAGAGTATGGTTCGTCTCTACTTTTTAATGAAGATTTTGGAGTTTTGACATTCATCAGAGCAACAGCAAATATCAAAGAAGTAAGTTTTTATGATCAATGGATGTAAAATTACGTTGATACACTGATTTTTTAAGCATTAGATCAAATGTCTTCATCCGTATGCATGCCTGGCTTTGATATAGACCTTGAGTGATGAATCATTTTCTATTCCCTCTGATATGATGTTTCATAACCGACATTTGACAAAACTTGGTTGCTCTTGCCAAGCTCGCAATACCGTGTGAGGTATATTTTTGAATGAGCCAGAACTTGAGCTACAAGATGGGCCAAAAGCTTTTAGGACAGAAAGCTTTTATCTGGACATGAATAGCCCAAAAAATGGCCACAAAATTACAGGGATCTCCTTACACAAAATTCATCGTTCATCCCTAGAACATGCAACTTATGGAACATCTTGCCTTCCTCTTGCTTTCCTGAATCTTGCAACTTGCCATCTTTCAAATCCAAGATCAATAAACTCGATCTGATCTCTCTCTCCTCTTAGCCTTTCGCTTTCTTCTTTCTTCCTTTGTTGAGGCATTGTATAGGCCACCATAGCCTTCCGCAACATAACTCACTAAAAAAGGGAACAAGTAGGTAGCAAAAGACGGCAACAAAGTACACTGTGATGCTATTATGATTTGCAAGAATAGTCGAGATTTTTTGAACCATTGGAGGAAAATGTTTTGAACTTGTTTTGGGCAGTCTTATTTGCCAACCCAAGTACTGTAGTCGGCAAAGCCTTGATTCAAGATACGCAAAAACAGCATTCACACTGTACCTTTAGGTAATTTACGATTTCTTAATGACATGCATGTTGTATTATCAAGATGTTTGAGCAGCGTTTCTTCTCAGATTGTTGGCAGAGTATGTCAAAGGAATGCCTGTGTTAAATTTTTTCCTCTGCAATGAAATTCTATTTTTAGTTTGAAAATGCAAAGACAGATCTCCTTGGATTTTTAGCAGCTTACTCAGAGCGAATAGGTGACGCCATTGCTCAGTACACAAAAGCAATAAAAGTAAGTGCAGATATCCAAGATTCTTTAAAACTGATCCCTTGTTTTGAAGGTAAATTTTTGACCCATTCCATTTTCATTTCATTCAATGCCATTTACCGTCTTTATTTGAGTATAACGCACACGTGTGTATAACACGCACCCTTAGTTTGCTATTAAAAACTGGTATAAATTTTTCCCGCTCAGAACAGGGATTGCAAGTGACACAGGTTGTTGAACATGCGCGGCCATGAGGAAAATCATTTATTGACAACGTAAACTACAAACACATTGCCAAAAGGAAATTTTCGATATCATTCAAAAATCTTCAAAGTCAGATTCGTCCCCAGATGAACCAAAGATCTGTTCCCATTATACCCTCGTTTATAACGCACACCCCTTTTATACAAAATGGTGCATGTTATACTCAAATAGATATGGTACATACAAATTGACCTTCCAGCAAATTGCTGCATAAGTCTTGATAATGAAAGCCTTCTGACCTATCAATACTGTTCTCCTGCGAAGTTATAAGGAGAAGTGTATTGCTACCAGAATTTTATTTGCAAATATGTCTTAAATTTTAGCATAAGGTCACAGGTGGTATATCTATGATGAAATCTGTATCAAAAAAACAATTTTTTGACAAATATCCTGGTCACATATGTTAACACACAATTTCTGGAAGCAAATGACTAGGAAGTATTTGTACTGGAAATTCTTTAGAAAGCTTCTATACATCAACAGATACTCTTCAAATTGGCCAACGTTTTCTATTGATGGTGTATTGAGACTTCCTTCTGTTCAATGAAATTCTGAATGTTTTGTAGGATGCATGCATGCTTGCATTGAACATAGATGGGTCAAGTAAAGTTAAAATTGAGAGCTTCAATCTTCTGATCAAGGTACCAAGCCTCTCCACTAGTTTTTTTCTATGCTTAAGATTATCTTTGCTACCTCAATGAATCCTATTTTGTTATTGAGTTATGTTAGGGAAGGTAATGGTGGCCTATACAAAGCCACAGCAGAGGAAGATGGAAGAATGTGAAAGGCTAACAGGAGGGGGATATGAGATGAAGTTTATTTATATTAGAATTTTTGTCAGATGATGAAATATTTTTTCAAACAGTTAAAATTTTTAAGTGTGCTAAAGGGCTTTTTGACACTAGTCAAGTTTTTAATACTCAGAACAAAAATTTGAGCATTATTTGAAGAAAAAGTCACTTCACCCAGACAAATCTAGCAAAATTACAAGTTGTTCACTTGATGTAGCAAAATTGCAAATTATTCACTTGATATAGTGCTTAACCATTTCATGTTGTAGCTACTCTGTTCCAAAAACAAAATCATCCAAGAAAAGCTTGATGTTCCTTCATTAGCAGAAAGGTTTGTCACACCTATGTCCCTATGTCCTTCTTTTGAGGAAGCTAGTACTATGCCCTGTTGACCATATCGTTCACAGTTTCACAGTTGCAGTTCCATCTTACATGTACCAGTCCTTAATAATAGGCATATGTGCTGCTTTCCTTTGTCACTATATTTTGGAAAAAGTACTAATGTACATCTTGCCAGATTGCTGCAAACTTTGACATAGCAGTAAATACATGCCCAGAACCCATTGTAATTCTAGTTTGATTCAATATTTGCTAACGTTTTTTTCAGATTTTTTTCGCTCTGCCTACAAAGTTCAAAGCAAAGCTCTGCTGGAGGTGATATTTCTTTCCACCCCACCATGTTATTCTATTGATTATCGAATAGCCCTTTGGATTCGATTGGTTGCTCTGATTGATGGATTTAGTTGAGTTGACTGATTTGCTATGGTGCCATTGATTTCATTGCTTTAATCTGTTTGTACTTTTTGATTGATGTTGTGGACTGACTTCGTAGTGCCATGCACAAAAATTGACAAGGGGCAGAGCTCATTTGTATTTTTAACAAGAAACACCCAAAGTGCTTTAAACCATGAAGCGGGGCAAGCTCTCTCTCTCTCTCTCTCTCTCTCTCTCTCTCTCTCTCTCTCTCTCTCTCTCTCTCTCTCTCTCTCTTTGTCTTTTCTAAAAGCAAGGGAGGGTTCTGAATTTATTCTGATTGATGCTTTTAACTATTTTCTAGGTAGTATGTTTGAATTTATTCCATTTTTGGCATGGTCCCTCTGAAAATCAGTTATATTGACTGTGATGATTAAATTGATTGAATTGACTGATTGATTTTATAATTGATCAATCTAATCAGTGGATGAAATCTGTGTCTTTCTATTGCAAAGTACGTGGTGCTATATTCAATTCGCTTGGCGTCATTTCCCAAAGATTCCCGGAGCATTTGACAGAGAAGGCGGACAGACTGTCATCTATCTACCTTGGTGCTCTAAGAGAGCAGGTACTTATACAAGATATATTATGATTTGCATAGGTGCCAAGAGATATCATTACAGCACTTCGTGACGCTTTTAATGATAAGTTTATCCACAGGAAACAGACTATTGATATACTGGCAAGGGGATGTCGATGCCAGTGTAGGCTCAGCATAAATTTCGTTCCTTTTTTAGTTCTTTCCATGACTCCTACCGTTTCTGTTCTTTCGTTACGAATTAGTTGACTTTTATTGGCTTTTTATTTTTATTCAGATTTATTCATGTGTAGCTATTTTTTACTCGTTTTCCAATTTCATACGCAAAGTCAATTATATATCAGCGGAAACTTGCGCATGGGCTGAATTTTTGTGAGTGGCGGCACGCGCGTTTGTTCGACCAAAGAGTTAAGTAGCGGGCGGAAATATTTTTCTTGCCGAGGGCCCAAAATTGGGAATGAGCTTCCTCCCGATGCCAAGTAAGCTCTGTCCCTGAATAGATTTAAACAGTATATTAAAGATTTTTTTTCCTCTACGTATTTTTCTCTTTTTACTTTCTATTATTTATTATCTATTCTTATTATATTTTTTAGTTATTAACTATGAATATTGGTTGTACGCTCTTAGCGTTTTGTTTCATATTGCAATTAAGTTATCCGTAGTTACTCAACGCAGAATGAATTCGTCGAACCTTGCGATTAGAGTTGGTCAAAGAAGCATAGATCCAGTGATTCTAGCTGCACGTCAAAGGTAGACGTTTGGGCTGTGAGAAGCTTTTTGGCTATCGAACAGTGTCTAGGTCCTTCTTCTCGATGTGACCACACCTCATGATTCCAACGCCTGGAGCTACAGAGAGCTGGTGACTCTCCTCACGCTAAGTGAAAGTTTAGCTGAGATGGGACTCGAACCACTGACCATAAGATCAATGCGCAAGAATCTTACCACTGAGTTATCCTGACGCACTCAGTGTTTGTATTGGATTTTGATTCTTCATCATGTTCGTTGACGCATTCTGCACTTGGATGAGCCAATGCCACCTGCAAGCAAATGAGGCGAGCGTCAAGCATTTGTTGCTGGCATTTCAAAGGATGATACTTCCCACTATCGCACTATTGACTTTTTCACCAGGCTGCCACAAATGCATTTTCTCATTAGGCGAAGAAAAATTCCGCCACCAGTAGTATTTCAAACGTTTCTTGGGCCTCCTTTCATTTCTACACTGTACCATTTAATTATTCACTCAATGATCAATCAAATAGCACCGAAGGTCGGTTTTATTCTTTCCAACGGTAATTCACGATAATTGACCCATTTCTCTGATTGATTAGCAGTGTTGAATTTTCCAGCGTAAATTAACTGGCATCGTCAGGTGATCTGCTATATAGCATCGTCCTGGGTACGGCCCATGTCGCGCTGAACGGAGTCTCACGCTTTCGAATATTGCTTCGCCTTTGAGGTAGTCTTTGACCGCATTGGCAGTTGTTAACTTGTGATCGGGATGATGAAGACGGATTCAGGCGTCAAAACTGCTGCTAAATTCTACGCAGAGAACTCCACCGTCCACGGGGTTTCAGCAGTATTTGGTAGCCCGACCAAGTGGACGAAGTTGTTTTTTGTTTTGTTGATAGCGGTCCTGTTGCCTTGTGTGCTGATAAGCACGTATTCGACCATGGATTCGTTCTTTAAGTACAAAGTGCTTACTAGTATTGACACAGACTACCGCGATAGAATGCCTTTCCCAAGCGTTACGATTTGTCGGAACCACATGATATCACTGTCGCAATTACCGGCGCCATTTTTGAATGCAACTCGGCAGAAGGTTTCGCAGATCATAAATGACAACGCCACGCTTATCGATATATCCGACTTCGTAAATAATATAACGAATGCTCTGCAAGCAGAGATGGAGAATATGAACGCATCCTTTTCAAAAAAGCCCTCTATGCTCCTGCCGAAGTTGAAAGACTCCTGTGTGTTTGCATCAACCATGCCGTGCAATCTCTCAGAGGACTTCAAGCCTACGTTTCCATTCGAACTCGACCGCTGCTACACATTCCACCACCAGAAAGATCCAAAATACATTCAAATGATGAACGGCCACTTGTTCGGACTGCAGCTGGTCATGTTTCTGAACCAGTCAGATATCGTGCCGCTAATCGGGACACGGGAAGGTGCTGGTTTCACAATTTACATACACCCCAGAGGCACAGTACCTTCGCTCATCAACGATGGCATCTATGTGGCACCCGGGTTCAATACGCTCATCACCTTGACTCAAACCGAGATAAATCTGAAGCGGCATCCTTACGCATCGAATTGTACAGACGGAAAAGGGGTGCGGAATTACTTCCCCGGTAAGTACTCTTCAAGGAACTGCTGGCTGTCGTGCATCTTTGATGCCGTGCACAAGCTTTGCGGCTACGCAGACCCGATGATTCGCCGTTACAACAAGCATAAAGCTTTCCCAAAGACCACACTAGAGATGCTGCAGTGCCGGGAGAAATTCCTCCTTGCCATCGTCCAGGGCAATGTGACGTCCTGCGTGTGTCCCAAGGCGTGCGAAGAGGTGAGGTACGGTCACAGCATCTCACAGTCGAAGTGGCCCGTGGATGCAGATCTGCCAGTGTACAAGTATTATGCAGAGAAATTATTGGGCATTGATCCTGGTCTGATCACGGACGAGTTCATGCGGAAGAGCATTCTCAAAGTGGTCATCTACTTCAAGGATCTTTCCGTCCTTACGTTGAGAGAAAAGGCTCAGCTTGATAGCTGGGACCTCCTTGGCAATATCGGAGGACACCTTGGGTTCTGGTGCGGTGCATCAGTGTTCTCAGTATTCGAGTTCTTTGCTTTCCTGATCGCCTTGTCGTTCTATTCGGTGAAAGCGCTCCTCATTAAGCCCAGTGCAGTCGCCACCGTGCCTGCCAGTGTTGAAGCAGAAGAACGAAGGGAAAAGAGATATTTCACCCAATCAAGTTTTTAAGACATCTCGTTGGGACGTTTAATTCAGTATGTTGCACCTGAAGATCCTTTCCTCGCACTGTCCTCGCTGGCTTCTTTCTTCGTTTTAGTGTCCGCCTTTGCGTCTTCATCTTCCACCATTATCGAATTGTTCGAATCTTCCTTTTTGGCACTGTCTTTAGCATCATCCCTAGGCCGGTTCGTATCTGGCTCTCCAGTAAACTTGTACTTGCCGTAAAAATACAATGCTGTTAATAGCATCGCAAGTAGCTCTATGATTGAGAAGAAAGAGTACCCGACCCATAGGCCGAGTTGGCCTCCCAGGTTACTGTACAATTCCGCCAGTGACATTTTGCACTGCTCGAAAGCGTGCTTGTAGCCAAGTTCATCGAAATAGACCCGAACCTGTAAGAAGTTGTAGCGTATGTAGTCTGTAGTCAAGGTGCTTCCGGATATGTTCAAAGCTTTTGCGAAAACCACCCGATAGACTGGTATGTCGACTAGAGCTGGCCACTTTGTCATCGAAACTATGCGGTGGTAAACCTCCTCCTCACAGGGCGGAGGACAGTAGCATCGCTCTCTGAATCCTCGTTTGAAAAAGTCTGAGAGGATCTTGTTGCGGCATCCCAGCACTCTCGAAGCGTTCGCATGAACTTTTCGCGGGTACTTCTCCGGCGGCATGAAATATCGCATAAACGGCTCAATGTAACCGCATTTTTTGTATATGTAGTGGTACTGACAGGAGACCTCGCATCCCATGACGGTGTAGTCCCCTGGAATAATCGTGCGTATGTTCTTACCATCCGTGCAGTTTGAAGGGTACGGGTAGGGAAGGCGACTCGTCGCGATTTTGTGCATGGCTATGTTGCTGCTGTAACCAGGCGGCACACTTATGCCGTGTGCACCGAATAGTGGGTAAGTGTTGACGGGATGAATGTAAATCGTAAGGCCGATCCCGTTGTCGAATCCCATGAGAGGGACGTAGTCCGACTGGTTGACGTAGAGTATCATAGAAAGGCCGAACAGCGGACCGTTTCCTCGTTGGAAGTACGGGTCGGTTTTTTTGTGGTTGAACGTGTAGCACAGTTTGTCTTCGTTCGACGGGAAAGTCAGCTTGAAATCCTCTGTGTAGTTGCATTTGTTTACGGTCGAGAACGTGCACGAGCCTGGCAAATGTCTCAAGAGCATCGGCTTGAATTCTGATTTTACTTTGTGCTCGAACTCGATATTGTGAGCGAATTTGAGATGGTCTTGTTCTACCTTGTTCCTCCATTCCCTGAAGCTACCCCTGTCTATTTCGCCGTCTTCTATCTGTCCAACGAACAGCTTCACATTCGCCAGTGTCTGCTCGGTGACGGAGGATTTTGAGTAGTCACTCGCCGTGCATATCGTGACACTTGGAAATACAGTTTCTGTCGGCTTGACGTCCTTCACTCGCTGGTAGACCGGGTAGTTGAAGTATTCATACAATAAATGAGTAACATTGAAAGTTAGCAAACCGACGAGCACTAGAAATATGACGGACCATATTACTTTTTTCGTCTTTCCTTCACTGAAGTAGACAGCTGGTATACCATGGGTCGTTGTTTGGTGGAAGTACTTTTGCACCGTTCTCTCCACAGATTGTTTTCCTGTCTGTTTGCTCATCGCGGTTGTAATCATCGAATCGTTTACGAAAGTATAATATGTCTTTGTATCGTGTATTAATGTACCCTACACCAATCTATTGTGTATCAAGGAAGCTGTTGTCGATTTATCGTGTATCAGTGTATTTTTATCAACTAATTGTGTATAAAAGCATCTTTGATCAGTGCATCGTGTAATCTCGTTTCGTGAATCCATACACGCTATATTGATATATCGAGCTTAGACATACCATGCAATAAGGTTTCTTTTATCGGCGTATCTTGTATATTTCAGCCTTACGTCGATAGATTACAGTTACAATGAAATATGCGCCTTTTTTTCTTGAGTTTTATTCACCTAACTCTTTATGATCTGCAATATTTGTGAATCATAAATCTCTTGCCAGTCCAATGCTTTGTCCCCGTGTCCTGTGCTCAGCGAAATTTAAGTTTATCTGCTTTCGATAACTTACTTTATTCAGAAGCGTTGCATTTCCCTCTTTGTACATTCATAAAAATTCAGCTGTAGATTTGCAAGTATCCACTGTAGCCTGAATAGAATTCGTAAAGAGCTTCCGTTTTCAGCTTCGATAAAAAAATCCGGACTAAGTTCTTTTTATACAACTGCCATTCTCTGGTTGTTTATTTTCGCCCTTCGATCGCAAAACTCAATGCCGTCGAGGGAATTGGAACGACAAGCTTCTTTTTCTCTAGATTTGGTAAACGGCTTGAATAGTTCAACTGTTATCAGCCTTGTGAAAGTTCTTCAAACAGGCAGTTTCTTCAATCAGATTTTCATTGAACTAGGCAGGTTTTACGGAACTCTCTGTGAACATGTGACGACCTGACTTTTAACCTTTAACCCACTGGGTAAATAGGATTTTGCAAGTACCAGCTGCTCTCCGACGTTTGATACCATCTTGTATCGACCTTGCGAATACTTTGACTTACACGCAAACGATTATTTGTCAATGAATGGCGTAGCTTATAAAAAATGAATTTGTTTTATGCTAAAAAGTGAAGTTGAGGTCCTTACGAGGAACGCTTTAGAGAGATACCAGCCTGGGCCACGACCTTGTTATCATTGTTGTTGAATGGCTACATAAACGTGATTAAGACCAGCCAAAGCACTGTAGTATTGTAAGGTTGGGTGGTCTGCTCCATTCTTTGCCTCAATTTAAGTCTGGTTTCCATCAGATCCTATTTACCTAACATTCACTATTTTGCTGATGATACCTTCCTAAGTTCTTCGTTTTCATTCAATGCAAGTAACCATGCCTCCAAAGATATCCTACTCCACAGAAGCATTCCAGCCTCTCTTCTCTCCAATGATCTGACAGTTATTGAGAAGTGGGGTAAAGACAACCTAGTTTCGTTCAACCAAAGCAAGCCGAAACAGGCCGTCATTTCTCGCAAGCAGAACCAAAAATTTCCATCTGTCCTCATGAATGGCGATGAATCGGACATTTCAACTTCTTTCACACAACTTGGTTTTCTCTTTCGTCTAATCTTACTTTGAAAGCTCACATCCATTCCCTTGCTAAGCAAGCATCTCAAAAGTTCGGTTTCCTCGCCAGAGCCCGCGGGTTTTTCTCATCTTCTCACCTTCTATCTATATACAAGTCCCAAATCCGTCCTTCTTTAGAGTACTGCTCCCACGTCAGGGGCGGTGCTCCAAAATCTACTCTCTGTCTTCTCGACAAAGTTCAGTCCAAAGCCATTCGTCTTATCTACAATCCTAACGTCGCCAAATCTCTCCAACCTCTTTCCCATCGTCGTTTAGTCGGAGATCTTTCCATCTTTTACAGATACTTTCACAGGCATTGTTCTCTGGAGTTCAGGGAGATTATTCCTGTTCCTCTGAGGGGTGTCAGAACCACCAGAAGCTCAACTCACACATCCTTTCCAAGTTTCGCTGCCTAATCCACGAGCTTCATCCCACAAATCATCATTCTTCCCTAGAACATACAATTTCTGGAACGTCTTGCCTTCCTCTTGCTTTCCTGAATCTTAAAACTCGCCATCTTTCAAACCTAAGATCAATAAACTTGATCTGGTCTCTCTCTCTCCTCTTAGCCTTTCGCTTTCTTCTTCCTTGCTTTGTTGGGGCTTTCTATAGGCCACCATGGCCTTTCCGCAACATAACTTACTAAAAAAAAAATTTAATGCTGGATGGACATGAACTGTAGCTTACCTTCCGCACAGCAGCCTTGCGGTTCTTACCACTATATCAACTGCCGCTCAAATTGACCACTAGTCAACACGGGTTTGAAGGACATTTCCCATGCTGCATTGCAGGCGCCATTAGAGTCACTAACTTCGGGGTCGTAGGGAGGCGATTTCTTAGTCTTCTCTCAAGTGGACTTTCATTTGCCAATGCGCGTTACGTAGTAGCTTCATTGAAGGAGCAGTTGGCATATCGGTATCATCTACTGTCTCTGCTACGCTAAAAATCGAGTTCTCAGTGCAGTTTTTTTCACTTGCAGATGGCTACGCTCAAGAAACCAGATTTTCAAGTTATCGCTGGATGCTTACGTGGACTTACTGGCTATCTTGTTAGTTTTTCAAAAGCTGTAGAAGGAGGTACAAAAGTGCAGTGAATTTTGCAATAGCTGAGTTCTCTTTTGGTCTCTGTCATCTCTGTCATAAGCCCTAAAACTAAGAATATAGCAAGAAATTTAAATGTATACATGTTTATAGGTATATATTTATATACGTATGTATTTATGAAGGTGAAGTGTATAATATGTTTATAGATATGTAAATTTATATTTGTATATCTATATTTATATCTATTATGTAAGTATGTATATCAATATTAACAGTTCATGACGGTGAATTGTGCTAGATATGTATATATATATATATATATATATATATATATATATATATATATATATATATATATATATATATATATAGCAGAAATGCAGAAAAGGAAAAGACCGATTCTCTGTTACTCTGAGTTTCATGCGAAGGCACTCGTCAGACAGACTATAACTGAATCACATTCCGAATTACATTGATTTTAAAATAAGTGAATGAGTTAAAAATAGAATAAAAGTGAAATAAAAATGAAATAAAATTAGAATAAAAGTAGCCATTGGCAAGGTACTGTCTGACGAGTGCCTTCGCACGAAACTCAGAGTAACAGAGAATCGGTCTTTTCCTTTTCTGCATTTCTGCTATCAACGCTCTGTACTTTGTACATAGAGCACAATATAGTGGTGAAGACAGCACCCTCTATGTGATATATATATACATATATATTTATATATATCTATATGTATATATATATATTGAGCGATTCAAGTGATTCAGATATGGCGATTTTTAGTGAAGATTTGCAGTGGTAGAATTCATTTTGACCTGCTATATCTTTCTACCAAGGTTCAAAGTATGCTACTGAGTTGTTTGGATACATAAGGAAGGTCATCGACCCGAAGGTAATGTCTGTGTGTGTCATCGTCTTCATCGTTTCTCGTTGTGCCTCTCAAGAGAGTGAGAATCTTCTTCTTTTCTCTCTCTCTCTCTCTCTCTCTCTCTCTCTCTCTCTCTCTCTCTCTCTCTCTCTCTCTCTCTCTCTCTCTCTCTCTCTCTCTCTCTCTCTCTCTCTCTCTCTCTCTCTCTCTCTCTCTCTCTCTCTCTCTCTCTCTCTCTCTCTCTCTCTCTCTCTCTCTCTTGTTCGATTTGCTCTGCTGGGTGCTGAGAGCGTTTTAATCTTGACTTAAATGGAATTTCTGTATAGGATTTGAGATTCTAGATCCTTTCCGAATATACTGAATGCAGAAATGTGAATGTCATTATCGTAATTATAATTCTAAAACTAGCTAAATGGTATTTCGTTTTTAGATCAATCTTGCCAGATACGATCTTCCGAAAGGTACCGCATTTCTTTTTCCTAACTAACACCGCGTAGCATACTCGATTTCGAGCTTAGCAGAAACTAGAGACAGGACTCCGAGTTCTTTCTAGGACGTGAATTTCATGAGGTGGTTTGTTTCCCGCTGCCTTACCAATGGCGTTTTGATTGTGACACGTGCAGGACTCGAACCCACATCCCTGCGTTAAGACTTCGTAGGCACCAAGGCACTTCGTAGGTTCCATTACACCAAGGCAGAAGTACCCATTCCAAACATTTCAACTTTATTTGCAGCCACCATTGCTTGTTCTGACAGTGATTCTGACGATTAATCTGCCATTTTACGACACACATTTGCATCAAAAGTTGCACGTCGTATTGAGTTTTCCGTGGTGCTTACCCGTTTACAATCAGCCAAGAGGCCGTAACTCGTAGCTCATCGATACAGAACCACAACTGAAAGAAGTTCTACTGATGCTCATTTGCTGGAAATCTTTTCCTGCTGTAGACTGCAGTGTTTTGAAGAGCTTTGAATTCCGTCAAAGAAAATCGATCTTTATTAAAGAGTGGTCTTTTAAGATTGGATCACTCTGTAGAAAAAGGAAGCTTTTCCAAAGTTTTATGTAATTTGTCAACGGGGAACCACCTCATGAATTCCACGTCCCTAGAAGAAACTCAGAGCCCTGTCTCTGGTTTCTGCTTACTCTCGAAATCGAGTATGCAACGCGGGATTTTTATTATCAAGAATCACCAAATCATTCTCATTATTCAGTTGCTCGTCCGTATCTTTTTACTTGACGCAGTTCGTATTTGAAAACGGCCGAAATAATTCTTCTCTTCGTTTCTCCAGCCGGTCTGGCCTTACTTGAGAAGCATTCGTTCCATTTTCGCGAATTAATCACCAATGATTACCGGGTACGTACTTCTTTAATCAGCTTTAAATGGCTGGAAAGCCTTAAACGAGTTCATAACAACGACGGAAAACGAGAACTGACAAGAATAACTGTGCATTTGTAAAATGTGGTTGACGGAGATTCAGCATCGACCATTTTACAACCATTTGTATGTCACAACCAGTGGCTGAACCCACGGCGTTCGAGCATTGCACTGCATCCCAAGATATAAAACTTGCCATCTTTCAAATCTAAGATCAATAATCTTGATCTGATCTCTGTCTCCTCTTAGCCTTTCGCTTTCTTTCTTCCTTTGTTGAGGCTTCGTATAGGCCACCGTTGCCCTTCCCCAACTTAACTTACTAGAGCAAAATAGCTGAATTTTTGCTTACAAATAATCGAATTGTTATTTGCATTCAAACCGTGCCCTCTGTATAGCTCCTTTTTCTTGATATGTCTCATTTTTCGCAGAAATGACTGTGCTATTTGTTTTGCAATTATTCCATGTCTAATCGACGATTAATTCTCGTTGTTAAGTTTATTTACGAAGTCTTGTACACATGGAGCATGCATAGCAACAAGGAGATGTGGATCGCAGGAATGAAAGCGCTGGATTCCTGTCTTTACCAAGTGAGTTACGACTCAATGAGCCACGTCATGTTTTACGTAAATTTGTTTTCTTTCCGTTTTGATATCTCAGTGTGATGGCTGTCACTAATTGATTAAATTGCCCAAAGTAAAATTGATAGGAACGCGAATCTTCAGCAGCAAAGCGTCCTCGCTCTCGACTCCCTTACTCAAAACTAAAACCTGTTTTCGAAATGACAATTAAATCGAATTAGGCGTCAAATAAACAGCATTTCCAGTCCTCTTGATACCTACATTAAGTAGTCTATAAACACAGCACTATGCAAGTCAATTCAAGTAAAGAAAGTCGAAGTATACGACACAGTGCACAGATGAACATAATGCGTGACAATGGCTTAATTAGAATTGTTTATAATGGAGTGAGAGGGATAATTTCAGTCATTATTCGCATAATCTTTCCTCTCCAGACTTCTTATTCACACCTTCTCTGCTTGTAGTATGCATTTTAAGTCTTCATAGTAAAATTCATCAAGGCGTGGTTTCCACTGAAATTTTTTGACCATTTGCACATATTTTTTGTGATATGAAATTAAGCCCACGCTGGTATTGTGACATGCTTTGTTTCCACTTTGTTGAAATAAGAGAATAGTTTCAGATTGAATTCTGATTTGCAGTCTATTGGGTTTGGGTTTCTTTCTGTTTGTTTGGTTTGTTTGTTTGGCGAAATCTGACGCTTTTTTTTTTTTTTTTTTAGTGAGTTATGTTGAGGAAAGGCTATGGTGGCCTATACAAAGCCCCAACACAGGAGGAAAGAAGAAAGCGAGCAGCTAAGAGCAGCAATATTGCGATTTATCAACTTTTGGAAACCAAGTCCAATGACTTTATATATTCGTCTTATCATACGTATCTTGCTTGTCGCCTGCTGTCTCTAGTCAAGCCATTTCTCATTCATCCGCATGGAGTGCTCTTTGGCATCCTTTGGGCACTCATACTGCTAGAATTTTCCACAAACATCTTGATATCCTTGTCGAATTTCCATTGTAAATAACGAGCCTGTGAAAATTGCCTCTAGATTTCAAAGTGCATTGTGGAACAAGGCAAAAACCAAAACACCATGTCCATACTGAGGGTTAGTCTACCAATTATTTTTATCATCAGAACTGATTTCGTGGTTAGTGCTGAATTAGCATGTTAATGTTCTTATTTTCCTTCTTGCTGCAAGTTTCTGCTGCAATTTTTGGCACTTTTTTGAAGATCCAGTTGGCACAGTGGTTAGAGCACATTTCAATTGTGTGGAAGATGCCAGTTTTAAGGAACGCTCGTGCAAATTTCTCATCGTCCATCGAGCAGTAAATGGGTGTCTGGCGTTAAGCTCAAAGTAAAGTGCGGCGAGGAAGTGAACTGGCCACCCTACCACACAATGCCGTGTTTGTTCCTCTAAGCTCCTTTTAAGCTCGAATCGCTCACACCCTTTCCTGTTCCTTTAAGGCGTGTCAGAACCAACAGAATCTCCACTTATTCGCACCCTTTCCACGTTTCACTACCTAATCCACAAAATCTATCCCACACATCATCATTCATCCAAAGAATATGCAATTTATGGAACGTCTTGCCTTCTTCTTCCTTTCCGGAATCCTACAACTTGCCCTCTTTCGAATCTAAGATCGATCAACTTGATCTTATCTCTCTCTCCTGTTAGCCTGTCACCCTCTTTTTTCCTTTGTTCGGGCTTTGTATAGGCCACCATGGTCTTACCCCAACGCAACTCACTGAAAATGAAACTCAAAATTATCATTGTTATCATTCTGATTTTATTTTTCACACAAGGTCTTCTTGAAGGACTTCCACCGAGTTTTGAATTCCGACTCTTCCAGCGTGAAAGATCTGTCTTTGGCCATCAAAGGCTTTGGCTTATTTGCCGAGGTAGGGCTGCTAAATTGTTAGTCACCATAACAGTGATATATTAATTAGCTAGCTCTTTTGATAGCGACAGTGAAGTACGGATGTTTTACATCAGTGTGTTATGTCACTGTTGGGTAGCCATCTTGAGATGGGCTTCTTCGACGAATATCTATTAATAGTTTGTAACGCTCGTTACTTGTCCCTGCGAGGGTATCACTAGATTCGAAGCTACCGGGACGGAAATGAAACCAGGAGAGCCAGAAGGAAGCAAAAGATCCACGCCAGAAACGCACCAGGCTGTTCAGATCCCACCTTGGCCTCCATAGTCACATGAAACACCGACCCAAATCACCACCGCATCTGTGAAGCAGGTATACACGTACATGTGTCACTGCCCGGGCGACAACAACTTATAAGCTACTGCACACAACCACGTAGGATGATGCCGTCAGGATTAAACACTGTTAATGTCTCGTAGCAATCACTTGGAAAGTAGATAAAATCGATAATAAATTTTAGATGTACTCAGTTTGTCTTGTTGCGGCTCCATGTGGACAAGACCACGAAAGCGACTCATAATAACTATGGTGATTTTTCAATAATCCTGTGTTTGGCGGCAAGTTTTAGGTATTCTGAGCAATTTTTATGAATAAAATGGCCGTTTGCGATCAACTTGCTTGGTTTTTTTCATTCTTTCCAATAAAGCACTCAATACGTTGCTTTAAATCCCAATACCAAGTACAGCAAAGAAATGTACTCAACTATTACCGAAAAAACGGTTTTTTGGAGAAATCGGTTGAAATTCACTGTTTGTGACTAGACGAGTAACTGAGATGAAAGGTAAGAACAAAACACTGTTTTTATGTAAAACTCCTTAAACGGGCAAACATAAAAGCACAAAGTACTGCTCAGCAGACCTTGTCAAGCCTTAAATGATGATTCAAAATCTATAACTGTTTTGTGATGACTGTTTTGTGATATCCATGTTTCTAAATTGTTTGAAGGCATGCAAAGTGCTCCTGGATGAGAAAGATCTCAACATGATTTTCGATGAGATTCTCATTCGAAGTCAACATTTGTTTTCAAAGTAAGATGTTGTATGTTTCCTGTATTGCTAGTGAAAATGCGATGGGATGTTTTTGGTGAGACCTTTATCATCATCATCATCATCATCATAATCATTATCATCATCATCATCATCATCATCATCATCATCATCATTATCATCACCATCATCATCATCATCATCATCATCATCATCATCATCATCATCATCATCATCATCATCATCATCATCATCATCATCATCATCATCATCATCATCATCATCATCATCATGACCATCATCATCATCATCATCATCATCATCATCATCATAATCATCACCAACATGACCATCATCATCATTCACCATCATCATCATCATCATCATCATCATCATCATCATCATCATCATCATGATCATCATCATCATCATCTATCCCATTTAATTTTCACTTTATAGAGGTACACAGAGTTCATGTTTTTTCCATCTAAACCAGGACTAAACTGTTGCCTTTTTCTATTTGCAGCATGCAGGAGATGACAGATAACACTATGCATATTTTGCCATCATTTCTAGTGTCATTTGCAGATATCATGCAACATGTCAAAGAGGTAGTTGCTTAAAAATTGCAGCGGAATATTTTCCTCAAATCAGCTGCCATTTATATTTACTGTTACAGCTCTGATCTACACACCTGCATGGCTTCGTAGTTTTTTTAAGAGCAATGGGAAACATAACCTCCTCACTGTACTTAATATCTTCATATATATGTATGTACAATACACTGCACATACGAACCCAGATTTTCTTGCACCGAAGCAGAGTTTGGCACGCTTTAGCCCTCTGTACTGCTACAAAGATGGCTTTCACATCTGATAAATTTCCATGGCTATGATTTAATTTCATTCCATAACCCATTAGGTTGCTTAAGCCACTAAAGTGTATTGATATTTGTTGGAAAAGGAGGTTTTCATGACATCAAGGCAAGCAAAGGGCGAAGACAAGTGTCTTCAAGAACACGCGTTTATTTTGATAAGAACTTGATAAGAACTTGAAGATTTGAAGTTTGTTTCAATGTCCATGGGCTTTTCTTGCCATCTTTGATCTTATTAAACATGCCGGGAACACGCAGCCAGGGAACGATGAATTGCGCTGTAGTCTGACTAACTGACTTTAGTAATGATTACGTGACATTCATCGAGTCTTTCCTTCAAATGTTCTTTGAGGGAAAGTTGTTGCAGAATAGGTTACGAGCCGACGAAAAATGAGTCGAGATCACTTTTGGCGGTTGATATCCAGGGACACCAACGTGGAGGTTTCTTCATTGTCCCTAATATACAAATACAGCAATAAGTTAGATTTTCTTTCATTGGTCATTAAAAAGAGAGAGTAAATTGTCATCTACAGTGATGAAGGTAGATGAACACTGGTATAGAAGGAAATGGTTTAAGAATGCAGGCTAAGAAATGCTTCAGGAGGCAAAAATTGAAATATCGGCATGGGCAGAAATATGACTGCACTGAGGATTTAAAAGCTCAGCAAGGAAGAATTACCGCTTGATTGACCTTTTCCTCACATGATCACTCGACGATTGATTGACGTTTGGTGCTTTTGATTGACAGTTGGTGCATTTGATTGACGTTTGGTGCTTTTGATTGACAGTTGGTGCATTTGATTGACGTTTGGTACTTTTCATTGACAATTGCTCCACTAGATTAATTGAAGCAAGCCGTATCATTATAGGTGTCAAGCGTTAACTTGGTGACCATAGAGAGAATGGTAGTCATATTGTTTGAAAGTTATCCCCGCCTCGGCCGAGGGGGAATGTTTACCTACAGAAAAGGGCTGGCACATTTCATACGAGCATTATCAAATAATGCTAATGTCTTCAAGGTCTCTTTGTCGCAAATAGGTGAGTAAATTAGTCTCTATTCGCTTGCTTTCAAGACAGTTGATAACGAGTATGATTTTACTGAGAGGAGGATCTCCTAGCACTAACTTGAAACCAGAAGGAAAAAACTGATGCAGGAATTTCATGAATAGCTTTGCTATTTTCGGCCTACAGAAATTATCTAATTACGCAAAAATGCCGAAAGTCTTTTTCTCTTTGCACTTGTCAGCTTATCGAACTTCCAAGAAGTCTGCAAAAGAGATGCATTCAACAAGACATAAATCTTTCTAAACACCATCTGTAGCTTTTCTAAATCTCAGAAGAAAGCATCACTTTTAGATGATTTGAGGATGTTAAAAAGTGCTGAATTTTAAACGTCTGGCATTTATTTCCTTCTTCTTTCGACAAAACCAAAGTTGTACAGGGTCGGTGATGTGGAATGTCTTCATCCACTGTCCCCGTTTTCTTTCGCTTTCATCTTGTACTCCTATCTCATCTCTGTCTACCTGCATCTGTCAATTAGAAGGCGTCTACGGCCTGACCATCCGCTGATGCCAGCCTCTCTTACTCGCATAGTATTTCACAGAGAGGATACAGCGATTCTTTTCTAGTTGTGCCCTAGAGAATCCGTTGGGTATATTCTGAGCAGGCAGCAACTGAAGATTGGCCAAAGGAGCCACTAGCATTAAATGACCAACCAGCTCGTTATTGTCAATCCAGTCTTGCTGTAGCGAAGGCAGTGCAACTGAACCAGGCACTGTGAGACCGTGACTATTCAATTGACGCATGCGATATCATTGACCGCCTTGGTTTGGCAGTTTCAAGTGTGTCATATTTGTAAGCGTTGTACTTGTTACTTTTCTTCTT
Source organism: Pseudorhiza aurosa (assembly GCA_964026355.1). Classification (NCBI taxonomy): domain Eukaryota; kingdom Metazoa; phylum Cnidaria; class Scyphozoa; order Rhizostomeae; family Lychnorhizidae; genus Pseudorhiza; species Pseudorhiza aurosa. The sequence continues at coordinate 8,148,444 of OZ032122.1, forward strand.
CCTTAGTTTACCAAGGACTGATTCGAACTTGTTCGCATCCTGTTGTAACGGAAGAGGTAAGTCAACCTCTCCAATTCTTACTTGTTTCTTGTCCTAGGTTTGCTCAATCTAAATCTTTACCAGGAGATTAAATTACAGAAAGTATTTCTGGATGTTTGAAATTTCTCATTTCGTATCGGCAAAGTATGAAGGACTTTTGGCCTAGTGGTTAGGGCACATGATTACTATGCGGGAGATCAAGGGTTCCAAGGACACTCATGCATGCTTCTCTCTCTCTAACATCTATCTCTCTCTCTCTCTCTCTCTCTCTCTCTCTCTCTCTCTCTCTCTCTCTCTCTCTCTCTCTCTCTCTCTCTCTCTCTCTCTCTCTCTCTCTCTCTCTCTCTCTCTCTCTCTCTCTCTCTCTCTCTCTCTCTCTCTCTCTCTCTCCCTCCCTCTTTCTCGCCCCCTACTAAATCAACCTGCTCAATTTTATTCTTTTTGACTCTGTTTTCTAGGGACTTTCAAGTGGATTTGATTCATTTGATGCAGATGTTCAAGTGTCATATCAAAGCTATACTGAGCTTTGGCTGTCACTTTTAAGAGAAACGAGCTACAAGGTATGGAGCTGACTTTTCTCAAATATGAGGCATTTATTTCTATGGTTCCACAAAGCTATCTCACACTGCTGCAAGAATTGTAACTGCAGAAGCAGGTGGGACTTTTCGGTTGATGATTATGATGATGATGATGATGATGATGATGATGATGATGATGATGATGATGATGATGATGATGATGATGATGATGATGATGATGATGATGATGATGATGATGATGATGATGATGATGATGATGATGATGATGATGGTGAAGGCTTTGTCGTGAATACGGACATATGCATTGCACCTTCGACATTTATTATTTCGTAGGACCACACCACTTTGGATGATGCATCAAAAACAGCGATCCTGAGAAACTCAGTTTATGACGAAATGATTCAATCGATTCTTCTCCTAACCAAAAAGCTCAAATTTGGAACTGTCTCTCTAGTAAGTTTAAATTCCCCTTATCTTTTAACATAATATTCCAAACGGCTATCTTGTGTACATCTTTTAAAGTGTTAGTGATCTGTGTTAGACTAGCTAAATTGCCCTCATCGGAGGTCTCTTCCAGTGACCTTGAGCAATTTTTGAACGTTGTCGCCCTCTTGCCCTGTAGCTCACATCATTTGTTTGCAAAGAAGACAACAAATTCACCGAAATATGAAAAGCATCTGGACACCCTATTTAGTTACTTTGATTGTATTGGGCCTCTTCTTGGATCCTCTAGATATTCCAAAATTGTTATTTTTTCAAGGAACCAGAAGCTCAGAAGCAGGATGAAATAGGTGGAGACTGTAGCCCGCATAGCTCAGATGTCATATCTAGTGTAGTGCCGAATTTTCCGAAGGATATTCAAATTTTCATCAATTTGGTTGAGTTCTGCAGGTTTGTCACTTTCACTTCACTCTGTACACTTTCAAAATGGATTTCCTCAGGTTTTCATGTTCTTTCATGGTTCCTGTTCAAGTTCTATGAGGACGAGAGGAGGGAACAAAAAAAGGAAAGAATAAGAAAGAGAGAATGAATGAGGTGGAGAAAAAAGGGAGAGAGATGAGAAAAAGAGGAAAGCAGAACAAAGAAAGAGATGACAGGAATGAAATAATGAAAGAATGAATGAAAGAATGAATGAATGAATGAATGAATGAATGAATGAATGAATGAATGAATGAAAGAATGTGGAAAAAAGAAAAAATATGAAAGAAAAAAGGGAGAAGGAGAAAAGAAAGAAAGTGGGGAATGGAAATAGAAAAAAAACAGAAAAGGAGATGAAAGAACGGAGATGAGGGAGAAATAAAAAGGAAGAAATAAGGAAAGGCGAAGTAGAGGAGAGAAAGATATTAAGAATAGGAGAAGAAAGAAGGGAACAAGGGAAGGATGAGAGAAGGAAAGAAAAGCCGTTGTCAACAGGCACAAAAAGAACGTACTTAGCTATGTCATATGGGAAATAAAAGATCTTGCAGAGGTGCCTTGATTTATACCCACAATAGTGAATTACATGAAAGCTTTTCTATTACTATGGAAGGATAGAAGTTGTTGTTTTCTTTAAGTTTACTGCCGAAGTGATTACTTAATCGCTCATATTTACTTTACGAAATTTCTGATTCGATTTACAGGGAAGTCCTTTTGAAATGTGACGCAGCACCATTTGGCCGATGGGTTTCTGTATTTGTTAAAGAACTGATCATTTTGTCGTCAAGGTAAACTATGTCATCGATTTTTGTGTTTAACTGTTCTGACTTATCGGTCAGTTTGTCAATGTCAATGGCTTCCTTTTTGAAATCCTGATTCTAGCCCTTTTTCAAATCTAAGGTCAATAAGCTTGATCTGATCTCTCTCTCCTCTTAGCCTTTCGTTTTCTTCTTTCTTCCTTTGTTGGGGCTTTTTATAGGCCACCAAAGCCTTTCCCAAAAACAACTCACTAAAAAAGTATCTGCGTCTATGTTGAAGGCTGCGCCAGTTATCAGTTACACTTGAAGTGTTATGGTAGCTGTTATGCATATACCTTGCAGCTTCCTTTGTCGGGCTTAGTGTATACCACCGATCTATCAAAAACTCGATCTGATCTCTCTCTCTCCTCCTGGCCTTTCATTTGCTTCTATCTTCCTTTGTTGGGGCTGTGTATAGGCCACCTTGGCCTAATAAAAATGGAAAAGATTCCATGACCTTGAAAGTAAGATTCACCAAAATGTACCGCAGCATTTTGCCTTGCTCTTAATCGAAGAATACGACGAAGTCTGTAGCGTACTTCACTCACCTATAACATATTTGAAATGGGCCATTTCACACATTTTTTGCTCTGCTGATTGCCAGGCTAGAGCTTTTAGTTCTTGATTCACTCAGTTTCGTGATGTCAAGCTAACTCAGTGGCAAGGTTCTTGCGCGTTGACCCAATGATCTTTGGCTCGAATCCACCTTCAGCTAAAATTTCACTAGGAGTGAGGAGAGTCGCCAGCTCTCTGTAATTCCAGGCGTATGAATTACGAAATGTGGTCACAACGAAAGGAAGGGCCTTGACACTGCTCGATAATCGAATCTCCAAAATCTACTTTCGGATGTTCGGTAGAAGTCATGAAGCAAGGAAAAGATTTCTTGATCAGAAATTCTCAACTTGCCTTAAAGCCGAACGTTTTTCAAAACATTTGTAATTTGAAATTTTCACAATTCAAGGCATCCATTGATCAGTGGATTTTACAAACTGCTGCAAGTCAGTGCAATGCTTTGTATGAAGCTAAATTTTTTTGAGGTGAGCTCTAATTCTCAAATTATTCTGAGCTCTCAAGTATCTGATCATGCATCTCAATACTCAATTTTCCCCAAGTATACCCACGCAGGATGGACGGCCTTAGGCTTGTCAAACTTCTCACTTGAATCTCGCTCTTTCTGGTCCCTCATTTCAAAGAAAGTTTTTTCAGACTGATTGGAATGATGCAATCTTAAGCCTCTTTTTTACCGGCGCAAAAATAAAATTTCTTAATTGTGTTGTAAAATCTCCGGCGTATTCATGAACTCTTGTTTTACAAGGGCAAAATAACTACTTTGCATCGCGTTATTAAGACTACGAATGGTTCTCCTACCTTAACAGAAGAGCAGGGGATCTCTAAATCCACAGACCTTGAAAAGCTCTACTCCACCACGCATTCCATATCACCTGACAGACCAATGACACGCAGCGTGATTGTCGTTGACTGAATAAGAAGGATTAGATCCATGTATGCCAAACTCGAATTTGAGAGCAGCCGAAATCAAAGACAGGGCACCGATTTTTTTTCGAATAGTCTCCCACTGGCTACCTACCTAATTTCATATTTGTTGAAATTATATTTTCAGACTTTTATCGTCTTTCTAGAATTCAGAGAAGGAAGATCCCAAACCTGTCGAGAAGGAAGCAACAATTTCTCTTTTCAGCAAATATGTCAACGACGTTAGCAAATTTAATGTTTCATTCACTCATAATCAATTTTTTCTTGTATTTTGACATTATTTGGTTTTTTCAGGGTACCTCTTAACATTCTCTCCTCTATATAGAATGCAGAGTTGATAGAACCCTTTCACGAACATTGCCCAAATGATTAAGAGCTATTTCAACTTGCTTTGATTTACTTGTTCCTACGGGCGATTTTTTCAGTGAGTTATGTCGAGGCAAGGCCATGATGGTCTATACAAATCCCCAACAAAGGGAGAAAGATGAAAGCAAAAAGGCTAAGAGGAGAGAGAAATAGATCAAGTTTATTGATCTTAGATTTGAAAGATGGGAAGTTGTAAGATTCAGGAAAGCGAGAAGCAGGCAGGACGTTCTATAAATTGCATGTTCAGACTGTTCAGTTCATAAATCAGTTACTTTAAGGTCATTCTCTCGCCTTTTTATTGCAACAGGCGCGCGTGCGTGTATGCGTGTGTGTGCGTGCGTGTGTGCGTGTTTATGCGTGTCCAGCTCAAAACTGTTCCAGCCATTTGCTCTAAGGACTCCTTCGTTGGTGCTCTCGGCAATCCAGTTGAATCAAAAGAGTCCTCTGTAACACCAAAGCTCAGTACTATCGATTCTACTTGCTGTTGGATACTTTCAAAATATTTCTTTACCTCCTTTAGATTCTTGGTGGAATCAGGCAGTTTAAAGATGACTTGTTACTCTCTTGCTTACAATTACTGCTGCACCTACCCGTCGAAATTATTGAAGATAAAATCCACCGCTTTGCGAAACCAATCAAGGTAGGTATGGAAACTCTTACTAAAGCTGACACTCGGATCTCCGTAGACTGATTGTATCGCCCACGTCGTTATAACACAAGACGTCTTACATTCTCAAGAGACCCATAAGAACTTAGGGTTTTTCCCCATTTCCGAATGTTATGTTTTATTCTAACGTGCCTCAGATTTTCCAATCTTCCAGTACTAAAATCGTCTACGTACATATCATCCTATTTGGAGCTGGCTATTGCTAAATCTCGAAGCGTTCTTTAGAACAATGGCGAGGGCCTCGTTTCTAAGTCTCGTTTCACTCTTTTATTGTTAATGGACGCTGAGAAGCTTTTGCTCGTCAAGCATTGTCCAGTTCCTTCCTGTCACCACACCTCGTCATTCCTACACCTGGAATTACAGAGAGCTGGCGACTCTCCTCACTCTAAGTAAAAGTTTAGCTGTGGATGGATTCAAACCATTGATCATAGGATAAATGCACAAGAATCTTACCACTGAGCTATCCTGACACTTTTTCATTGTCAGCACAAAGATGTGTTCAGAGATTTTGTGACCCAGAATGCGATCATTCCGATGCTAATCGACGTGTGCGAGTGGAAGAGCCTCTTTCTTGTGCATCAGATTCAGAGATTGATAACTCTTTTGCAGTTTACAATCGGTTATTCAATTGATCGAAGATGCGAAATTTCGACTGATAACATGCTCATCGGATCATTTTTATAGCAGATTTGACAAAGTTGCGATCTGGAACATCTGGAGATGTTCATTGACCCTTCTTCCTCGTCACTTTGGTCCATTTTCTTCTTCTTCTCTTTCCACCTTTTCTTCTTCTTTCGCTGTTTCTTTTTATTCTCTTATTTATTCTCTATCTTTTTTCTCTTTTTCCTTTTGCCTTTTCTTTTGCCCTTCATCCTCTTTTCCTTTCTTCTTCTTCCTCATTTGTAGTTTGCCACATCGGGAAAGTCGATGGAAAGTATTCTTCTCGTCAACTTTCCTGTCCCCTGCTTCTTCCTCCTCTACATCCATTTTTTCAATGGCAACCTGCATTTCCGAACCAGCAGGCGTTTACGACCGGACGCCTGTCCTGAGGCTAGTATCTTTGTTGCCTGATACGAGTGGCAGAGGAACAGACAGAGCTATTAAGTCCCTACCCCTTAGGAATTCATTTCATCTACTGTTCATCATTGAATATTGTTATCATGAAGTAAAGCATGTTCTTTATTCAAGATGGCCCTGAAACTTGGTTTGTCTTACAACGAGCTTGCTAGCTCCACCCTGGATGCCTTAGAGATGTGGAGAGACAAAGTCACGCATGTGAAGATGAAGTCCCTCCTGTTTGAAATATTGCCTTATTTCGACGGATACCTGCAAACCGCTGCTGATAAGCCAGGTAATTTTCATTGGATTTTGCATTTTCTAGGATTGATTGTAGAGTAATGCACAATTTATTCTCGGAGTAAAACTTCTTTGGAAATGCATATCTATTGCTAATTCGCGTGGCAGTTTCGTTTTCATTCTTTGCCTTTTCTACTTTGTAGCCAGCAGTAGATACGATAAAGAAGACCCGATAGTGTTAGGCCACTCATCACACACAAGGCGACATCGGGTGCCAATAAAACTGCTAAAAGCTCTTAGAGATTCCAGTAAGGTAAAGATCCTAGCTGTTTGCAGCTTTTTATTCTGATTAGCACAACCGAATCAGCAACTTTATGTTAACGTTTCTTAATCAATCATTCTGAAAGCTCTTTCATATATTCTTAATAGAAACATATATGCTTAGTGGAAAGAGGTCTATTCTCTATGCTATGCGTTTGCCAAATGTCCTTCTGCTGTTTGTTCTTGAGCCGTAATTTTCTTCTGCTGTTTATTCATAGTTCAAAGGTTTTTTTTGAGAATTTTTCCACACTTTCATTGAGAGAAACCATGAGTATTGTTTCAGTGAAGGCCTTTGCCGTTGTTGATACTTATAACTTGCTACACAACTCGATTGAGGAAACAATTTTGGCATAGACGAATAAGATTTGGTACGACTCCAAGATCCTTGTTCTCCCGGCGATATTCCATATTTTGCGCTCAACTTTATGGTAGTCTAACATTTTAGAGCGAATTCGTTCCCTTTATTTAAAGTTATAAACTCCCTGTCTTTAACTGGTTTCGACTGTCTGGCATCAAGTGGAATTCTGCAATACCGAAAAATCTCATCTTCCGACCAAAAATCTCATCAATCTCTTTTAGCTACTTATTAGACGAGAGAGAAACGATTATGAATATATTAGTTGCATCCCACGATGATACCCTGATCCCATTCTATCCTAATCTAACCGAAGAAACATATTGAGATATAGCTGTTAAATTCAAAATGATAATTGAATGCTGCAAAAATCTTCTTTTAATTTCAGACTATCGATTCTCCGTTGACACAACTTCGATATCGGATCGCAGAATTTCTTGGAAATTTAGGCGGAAGTATCAACGTTGGCATTATAAAGGAAGATGGAGGCTCTGAACGCTCGCACGCAGTGTCATGGGACTCTGCGACGCAGTTGTCTTTTGCATTGCCTTTTGGTGATATGAAACCTACAGTCTATCTAGGCCAGTGGCTTTCCATGCACTGATTGAATTATTTTTAATGTCAAGACACTTGACGTCACCAATCCTCATGATTCTTTGAGAGGAAGAAGGCTTTTGAGATATCTCGTTCTGATTTTTTACGGATCAGTTGATTTGCATGCTATCACCGCTTTCAAAATTCTCAAAATGAATTTTGACTCCTTGTCGTTCAATCTCTTGCCTGTCTGGAGCGATTGAGGTGTGTAGACAGAGTTACGTTGCCATGAAACAAGGCATTTCGATAACATGTCAAGCAAAACCAGCTTTCATTTTTGAGCTCAATTAATAGCCATCACTGCCATTGGTCGATTTCCTGATTCTCCTTAATACCAAATACCAAGTTTTTGATTTGAAAGTGTAGCCCCAACTGTAAACACAACCCCTCGCCAACTAGAATAATCAACCAGACTTCGACCCTAACCAATGTAAGAGTGCCGATCAAGACTGCAGACTACGTGTCTCAAACAGTCTCTACCTCCCTGGCACTCTCCCACTTTCAAACATCCCTTATTAAACTGTCTCTACCTCCCTGGCACTCGCTAACTTTCAAACATCCCTTATCAAACAGTCTGTACCTCCCTGGCACTCGCTAACTTGCAAGCATCCCTTATCAAACAGTCTCTACCTCCCTGGCACTCGCCCACTTTCAAACACCCCTTATCAAACAGTCCCAACCTCCCTGGCATGCGTCCTTTTAGCTGCTTTCGGCACGATGTAATTCTTAATGTCTGAAGTGTCTACGTCTTTCGTCTTGCACCATTGACAGAAATGTTCTACCCTGGAATGATTGGTAGGAAAACAGCAAGCATAAATAGCATTTAGATGCCATCCAACTTCAATTTTCGATTACATTGTAGATGCCTTCATGCCACGTGTTATTGAGCTTGCTACCACGTCCAGCGATCGGCAAACAAAGGTAAGCTGTTGTTGCTTTTGATTCAGGCCACTTCAAACGTAGATGCACCTATGAGCCTATGGATATGCAAAACAGTTATTATTATATATTGATTTGTGTTGGGGAAAGGCCATGGTGGCCTATGCGAAACCCCAGCAATGGGAGAAAGAAGAATGTGAAAGGCTAAGAGGAGAGGGAGATCAGGTCAGGTTTACCTTTATCGTCATCATCGCTGTTTTTCAATTTATTCTTTGGCTGTTGGAATGGGCATCATTACCCCTGTCAATTGAGTCATAGCAAATGACCCAGGGCTATCAGACTATCCCTCCTGTACATCGCAAACGCCTTCCTCTGGTTCCTTGCTGTCCCAATGAGTCTGTCTTTGTACTGCTCTGACATCACAAGAGGACCCTCTGTAAATCACAGAAAGGCCCCTTGAAAATCAGCTCTGGCTGAAGGGCTACCCTCCTTAATTGCATCAAATGAAATGAAAATGAAGTCACCCGGTACCCCTACCTTCTTAATTCACCTACCGATGTCTTTTATCAATTATTACCATTGTTATAATCACCATCATTACTAACTATATAATTATTAAATTAACTAGTATAATAATCTGCGCAACTTATTGCATTCTGTATGCGCAATACAAACCCTGGACTAACCCGGACCTTCGTTTCTACGAATAGTTTTCTTTCATCCTTTAGCTCGTGTTATTAAAATCGTTAACCTTCCTCTGCTTCTTATTTTTCATTAGAAATACCTGTAATTGGGCCAGACAAATACAAATTGCCTATCATTAGAGAGATTTGTATTTGTATGTTTAGTTTATATATGTCTCAAAATGAAGTTTTAAGAAACACTATCCATTCTTTCTTTCGTCATTTTCACTACTATCAGACCGGTCTGTCCGTTAGCTTCAGTGATACCTGACGATGGATGTAAGTTTCTTATTTCAGTAGCAGATATGTTCTTCAATTGACGCTTTTCAACACCAATTCGAGCGATTTATCTTCTTTATTCTATGATTTGCAATCGAAGTTCTTTTCTGCATCTTAGGTTGTCGCCTGTGAGCTTCTCCACGCGCTGACTATGTTCGTTTTGGGAAAGAGCACGCAGCAAACAAGCCGGAATACAAAAGAGGTTCACCAATGTCAAATGATATTTATCCGTTCTCGCTCTTGTTGGAAATATTGCAAGACTTTTGTACAGATACCAGCTATGCTGCTCTTTTCCTTTTTCAGGCAAACATCTTATCTCAAACGAACAGATTCGACAGCTTTTGATGCTGGGATTTGATTCGATGGGTTCTGTGGCAATTTCTAGTCGTGCGATCGATGGGCATAGCTACTACACAGTTCACGAACACCTCATCTCACAAATCATAATTTATTCCAAGAACTTGCAATCCATAGAAGTCTAACCTTCCTCTTTCCTTCCAGAATTCTGCAGCTTGTCTTCTTTCAAATGCAAAACCAAAAAATATGATCTTGTCTTCCTTTCTCTCTCTTATCCTTTCCCTTTCGTATGTTGTTAGCACCCACCTGGGTCTTTCCCCGATGTCGAAAGCTAATGGAGAAACGTAGCGTCTTAGAATCTCATGTCCGAGGATCCTAGGTACAAACAAATTGAATCCACTCTATACACTGCTTTTTCCCTTGGTACATATCACTCTTTGTCTACATATTCTATTCTGAATTCAGGTTAACGAATTGATTATTAAGTTTTTCAGTGTTTAAAAGGGTGCAAGGTGGATTGCAATTGTCTTCATTAATTCATTTTGAATGAGTTGGAATAGTTTCTAGCTATCTCAATCTAGATTAAGCCCACTACAAATGCCTTATCCAAGCGAAGGACTCCAATTGTAGCGTCCCTCAAAAGGATGGGGAGGTAATTGAGGTGCTCATATGTGGAACAAGCTTCTGCTTGCACATGAGCAGACATCCTCCCTGTCCACTTTTCGAAATGCCGTCAAAACTGGAGGTTTTCTTTTCATGGAATTATTGCCATTTTTATAATACTTATGTTATTACATTAAGAAATAAATACTGTAGGGAAATGTAGCGCTTTAACTTTAGACTTATAGTTATGTAAGAGGCTTATTACGGCCCCTGAAAACCAATCTGCTTTGATGGATGGGACTACCGTAAGTAAAAGAATTTAAAATGAATAAATGAATGAATGAACGAACGAATGAAAGTAAGTTGCGTTTCAGGCCCCCAAAACGTCGCCCATCCAGACTCTGACATCATTTTACGGAGCTCAACTTCAGTAACCCGATGGAATCTGTATTAGCCAGGTATTCAATCACCCCACTGCACGGAACAAGTCTTATTCTCTATCTTTCTGTTTTCTTGGATTCAATGAGGTGTCATCGTAACATTTGGCGTTCAGTTGTCTGTTGATGTCCGTAATGCCTTTTTTTCTATTTTTTGGTAGGAAGGGAAAAGAGGAATCTACAGCCACCTTTTCCCAGCAGTGTTGAAGCTTGGCTGTGACATAGAACAGGTTAGGAATGTAACCATTTGATATTTTGAATTAATATCTTAGGCATTACAGAGGTAAAATATTTTGAGACTATGCATCGTTTTTTGAGCTTTCTTTAGCGGTGGAAGGTTTTTATTTCGCATCAGTTCTTCTCACAACAAACCTGCGCTTCATTTTCCCCAGTAAAAGGGATGAATACATAGTTAAGCTAATATTTACTTCTTCAGTCGAGACATTTCCTCTCGACTGCTTGCTTCTTCTTGATTTGATCACCAATTTCTACGATTTTTGAAGGTCGCAGAGCAATTGTTTAGGCCGTTGGTGTTTCAAATGATCCATTGGTTCACCAGCAGTCCTTCGAAAACCGAAAGCCTAGATACGGTTATTCTTCTTGATGCTATTCTGGTAAGTGTGATATTCACTTGCATGCAAGTATGATTCTAGGAGGGTTATATTACTCTGACAGTATTATAGCATTATGATGTTGTTTGTAGAGAAGCCTTAGAATATCAACAAACATGGACTGATATGAGCAAAACTCAGGATTCCTACACCTAGAATTACAGAGAGCTAGTGACTCTAATCACTCTATGTAAAAGTTGAGCTGGAGTTGGATTCGAGCCCGCGACGATAGGGTCAATTCCCAGGAATCTCTTCACTGAGTTGTCCTGATACGAACTCACTGTTCATGTACAGGTGTCAAGATAGCTCAGTGGTAAGATCCTTGCGCATTGATCCCATGGTTAGTGGTTCGAATCCACCCTCAGCCAACTTTCACTGAACGTGAGGAGATTAGCTAGCTCTCTTTAATTCCAGGTGTAGGAATCACGAGGTGTGGTTGCATCGAGAGGAAGGACCTGGACACTGCTCGAAAAGCAAACAGCTTCTCAGTGTTCAAATTTCTACCTTGGACATGTAGGGTAGCACCTTATGTGTAAAAGACGTCAGTCTCGCTGTTGGACTGAAATACTCACCATAGAATATTTGCCCTCGTTTCTGACAGCTACGTTTAATCAGATCTTCGGTATTTTTAAAGATAAATACAATTGTTTTCTCACACACACAACTGTAATATATCGTATTGTGTTCCAAATATTGTATAAGCAGTGTGGAAAAACTTAAATCGATATTTTTCGTTCTGTTAAGAATAATGATACAAATATTTATACTGGATAACTTATCAGCATAATACTAATACTGTTATCAATTGATACATGTGTCAAGGAATTCAGCGAGTTTTTATTGGCATATATTGATGCTTGTATACAGTGGACTAAGGTGCTTTTGATGTCTAATAAAGGCAACAGCAACAACCGAGCTATGCATATACTGCAGCTTTCAAGCTCATAGCTTCTCAAGTCTGAGTTTTCTACGTCATATTGTAATCGTTATGGGAATCTTTGTTCTCGTAATATGATTAAACAGCCATTGTTAGGACTGTCTCAAACTCTTATGTTCCTATAGTCTTACTTGAGAGTTCTGAGGTCATATTTCGTAGCATTTCTGCTCAATCTGTTACAATCACGACAACTCATCTCTCCAATTACTAAGGCAGGTCTTGTTAACCACAACAACAACGCTTTGAGAGAGTTTTCAGCAAGCTGTCTCTGTGAATTTTTGGAATGGTCGATAAAACAAAGTCCAGCAAAGGTGGGAATGATATTCGTTTGTGTTGCCAGATTTCTTCACGTTGTTTCGATGTAAAAATCATCCTGTTTCTAGATGCAAGTGTTCAGACATCCAACAAGTGTCATTTCCACATGATTTGTAGCCATGCCTGTCTCCATTTTTCACAATGATTTTACAATAGATTGTTGCATCCTCAGTGAATATATCCCTTGAAAACTTTGATCAAAGCTGTCAGTAGAAGTCGTAGGACTGGGTTGTGCCTTCGAACCCTATATTGTTTGCGATTCAAAAACCATCAGTATTTAAAGCTAGAAATGCTGTTTCCATTTCTTGAACAAACTGCGATCCATGCTTCTGTTTTCTGCTTTGCTCGAAATCAACAATATTTTTCTTTTTTCCGCAGAAATCTTGCTTCAGTTTCCGACAATAACGCTCTTTAAATTTCTCTATTTTCATCTTTAATCAAAGTCAAACTATTTTTGAGTTATTGTAAGCTCTATTTGAGCTATTCACATGTTGCATTCTGATTTTTAATTATTTCTTTTCCATTTTACCCCACATCGAAGTAATTCCTTCTCCCGAAACCTTAAGCTTCGATATCGTTTACGCCATTTTCATTCTTTACCTGTGCCTTCAAATGAAATGAAGTTGAATCCGAAACTCCCAACTGGCGTTTGGAAGCACCTTGTCAGACAGGTCCCATCCTGAGCCATGGCATTGTAAGGTAGCGTGGCCAATCACCTTCCTCGCCGTCCTGTACTAACATCTTTACACCAGGTAGCCATTTACTGTTGGATGGACAGAAGCAGGAAAAAGAGAAATATACACAGTGGTGCCTCGAAGCTGGACCCTCCGAATAGTAGAACAGTGCTCTGATCACTGTGCCAGTTACCCTTCACGTTTGCCTGCAAGTGGAAAAAGCTACGCTGATTCGTCATGACTTGCATTCTGACTCATTTTTTCAATATTACTCCCACTTCCAAACAACCAAAAATTATTGCAAATAGTCGCGCATAATCAATGACATTTTGTCATCCGTAGTTAAACCATCCTTCACTTGCACATGCCAAACGCAATGCCCTCTGCCTAATTCGTCATTTCTACCGAATTGTTGTGAGTCGCCTTGAACGGTTATTTTTTGACTCACAGAAGCTTGAAAAAACCGCAGTCAACCCAAAGGCCGTCTTCAAGAGAGTTTACAACATGGCTTCACATCCTAGTGCGTATATGCGACTCGGTGCCTCAGCAGCGTTCAACAGTTTTTATAAGGTTTTCAGGTGAAATTATATACGACAATAATTTCTAATGAACATTATCACTATTGCCATGAACTGATTTTAATCACAATGACCATGTTTAGCATAGTCATCATCATCATCATCATCATCATCATCATCATCATCATCATCATCATCATCATCATCATCATCATCATCATCATCATCATCATCATCATCATCATCATCATCATCATCACTATAATCACCTAAATTATCGTCATCACTATTTTCATCATTATAATAATAATAATAGTAATCATCATCATGATTATCATCACCACAATCATCAATGATCATCAATGATAATCAACACGATGAAAATCGTCATTAGAAACCCTAGGAGTTTGTGAATTCATTTAGTTTTAATTAATGAATTTCCAGTCGTTTTTGATTATGGAATCACAGCAGGTTGTAACAACAATGTGATTCTGTTTCGCTTCTATGTAGAGAGCACGACGATCTTGTTGATATTTATGTGCTTGAGATGCTTGTGAAATTTGTCCAAAGTCTTGGATTAGCACACAGCGATGAACCAGTCATAGGTAAGTAGTCCTTCTTCCTGCGTTTCGATACCTCATTGAAATGTTGGCTCAACACGTTGTCTCTTTATGTCCCCACTGAGCTCAGAGTTGACGGAGAACTATATCATTATGTGGAAAAGTGACCTTCTATATGTAGCTACACAACCTTGCTATGCACGGTTTGATGACACCCGCATGAAGAATTTCACGAAATTTCACAGAAGCAAGCATTACAGAGATAGCTGTCATTATATTCACATCATAGTAAAAATACCCGAAATGTGATTAAAACTCACCTTAGAGATGGAGTAAATACCCGATATTTGTGGATTGATTTCAAGTTTTTTTTTTCAAAACTTCATTCTTTTATTAAAGTCGTTTAAAACGTTACAAATCTCGCTAAAAAGGTAACTTGCACTTGGCTGGCATACAACGACTAACAACGATAAAATTAAAGAGAGAAAAAAAGAGAACAAGTTGTATTATTTGGTAAATATTTGTTAATATGAAAGAAGCTCCGGCTTGGACCGGATAATAATAATTTTTTTTTTTTTTTTAAAACTTCATTTTGATATATAAGCTAAACATACAAATACAAATCTCTCTAGTAATAGGTAATTTGTATTCGGCTGACCTAATTACAGGTATTTCTAGTATAAAAAAAATGAATGAATAATTATACTAATAAGATGACGAATAGAAAAAAAAAAAAAGAAAAAAAAAAAAAAAAAGAAATTTAATGAGAAGAATTAATGGTTGCAAGGAGACTGTTAGTAGGAGAGAAGGTCCGGGTTAGTCCAGGGTTTATTACGCATACAGAATATGTAGTAAGTTGTACGAATGATTATAGTTGATAATTTAGTAATGATGTAGTTAGTGTGTGCCTTGTCAATGGTTAGATCGCTACACATCTGAATGAACGAATCGCAAGATTGTCCAAAGATTCCAAGGGAACCTATTGACAAGTTTACAAATTCAACGTGGCGGTATTTCGACGTTAGGTCATTCAGAAGGTAGCGATATTTGGAAAATTTCCTATCAGCATTATTATCAAGGTTTGTCTCAAAGCCAACGCTCAATTCTAGAACATAGAGAGTATTAGAAGGAGTGGAGATGAGCATGTCAGGACGCAGGTCGTCACCAGTGACGAGAGAAGGGGAAAGATATTGTGGGAGGTCAACATAGAAAGTACATTGATTTAAATATTGAAATGTTGAGGCCAAGAAGTTTAGTGCAGAGTCATGTCTCCATGTGAAGCGGCCCTCGCTGAGATAAGATCTACAACCTGCAACAACGTGGAGAAGAGACTCTGGCTGGAAGCAAAAGGAACAGTCAGACGTTTGGGAGAGATTCCACAGCTTGAGATTTTTCCGAGTCGCAAGTGTGTTATTAAGGTACCTGACAGTGAAGTTAAAGATGTTTTTCGGTAGTTTACTTTGGGCAGACGACCAGAGAGAATTCACAGTTTTCAAAGAGTGATTCAGGAGGAAAGTAATGAGAAAGCCTTGAGAGGTTAAGTTAGATCGGAGTTTGTCGGTATGGTTCTGACGCACTGCCTTTAAAACTTGCTTAGTGTTTCGGTATGTATCATATTGTATGTTCATACCGAAACTAGTACTTCTCCACAGGGATTTTATTGCATCGTTCGATGAAGATTTCAGGGCAGTACGCAGGACAGTTTGACATTGTAGGAATTTTACAGAAGGAAGAAGGAGATTCAAACCAAATTGGTTTCGAGGAAGACTAATACCACTGAGGGTGGCGCTAATTGGAAGATCTAACCATTTTCTCACGAATCTTACCACAACGTTATCGAGATTCTCGATGACCCATGTCTTGGAAAGATTGGCAACAGTTAGATGCCAGGACAGCTTAGAAAGAACGTAGCGTTGATAGAGGAGAAGTCTGTTTTTGGGAAGGATGCGTAACGAATCGATTAGTTTCAACATGTCGAGAAGAGATGATTCAAGGTGGATTTTGTGTTGATGGTTGTCCATGTCAAAATTGAAGAAGCGGCCGAGATATTTAAAGGATTCACCATTTTTAACTACTGGCAAAAGTTCGGTGTTGATGAAAAGTTTTGGTTGAAATTGTAGAGAGCGGGAAGAGAATTTTTTTATTCCAAAGGTGACGCATTTATCAACCCTAATAATCATGTTTGCCCATTGGCACCATTTATCCATCATCCCATGACCATCCCATCCCATGATAATGATGTTGATAATAATGAGAATAATAGCAATAATCATAGAATGATATTTATAGAGGTTAGCTTGTTCAGCAAAAGTGAATTTGCGGCCATCAATCAAGGACCTGCTTATTTAACAGCACTTAAATCAAGTTACGTAGACATTGAAGACTACAATGATCAACTTCAAAGAAAAGTTAAAAGCTATAAGTGAAAGTTAAAGTCAAAACTTTTGCAGGAAATCTTGAACTCAACGATCGACGAATCAACCTTTATTATTTCCAAAGTTTGTTAAAAATGTCTGCACCCAGATATGCAAGCGTAATTCTCTCTCAAAAACAGCTTCGCTTGCATAAGCTGCATTTTGTAGTAGAAAGATGGACCAAGCAATCTGAAACTGAATTGTTACATCGTCTATTGTTTAATCGCCTTACCTAGTCGTGTTGAATTTTCAATGTGTCATGCATATTTTTTTCTATTTTTTGTACTTTCTCGTATGCTCATAAAATGATTACAAAACAAAATACAAAGGTGTCACATTTAGCATGGAACTACATGACAACTCTGTGGCATTATTAAATTAACTTGAAGTCAGTTTCAAAATGAGTGTCAGGAGAAACAATGTCATCTATGGTCTTGTCTTTTCATCATTTCCTTCTTTAACTGTTTATCCTTTTACTTAAGGAACGACTGAGCACAGCAAGCGAGCAATTGACCACCTGCAACGAATAATCAAGCAGAAATCAAAGCTGCTCTTCAAGGCAAACAAATATCGTCGTGTTCCTCCGTAAGACTTTCTATTTTTCTCGTATTTATACGACACTTTTCCTCGTTTTTCTCTGTATTTATAGATTAACTTTTTTCTTCTGAACTAAGCTTTTTTTAGGATTAGCTAGCAATGGGATGAATCATATTTAAACAGGTGGCCTCATCTCCTAGATTAGCCCAGCACTCAGAGAAAGCCCCCCGTATGCAATTCCCCTTCATTCAATTCATATGTTTGCTTTTTTGTTTTTCTTTTCAGTTCCTTTGAAGTCATTGTCTTGCACTAGTCGCTTCCATATATCACCTATTATCCATCTGTTTTTATTCTGTAATTATTCAACGTATCCAGTGGAACTTCAAATGTAAACATTCGATGTTATATGAAGTTTGGTATTAGAGGTATTAGATTGAGCTGAAGGGGGAAGATGCAATAACCGTGAGAGATGGAGGAAAAAGATCACGATGCCGGACCCGCAAATGTCATGCAACTGACCCCAACTGGAAAACAGGTTGGACAAGAAGAAGAAGAAGAAGAAGCAGTATTAGATTGAGACCTTAGCATGCTGCTCTTCCCAACGCTTGTCTCCAAAGATTGGATTTTTGGATGACTTGAGATTTCTCGATCCTGGCATTTTTCCTGCATCATCACTGTGTCAGTGCAGCGTTGAAAGTCATCAGAGCAACCGGCTTTCGTATTTTCTGTTCTTATTCGTCAACCATCTCCATGTCAAAAAGATGGGCCGGAATCGAGAAGGCTTGAGTACCCAAAGGTTGAAGAATTTTAGTTCATTGTTTGTGAAAAATTTGATTAGTCAATTGTGTCCTGTTTGATTAAGGGTGCTGCAAAGTGTTGAATCAACCGAATTCACAATCGATCATATATTTACGTGGTTGCTTGGCCAATGCGGATCACCGAGGACGGAGTGCCGTCACAAATGCATGGAACTTCTCTTTAACCTACTTCCAACAAGACCTGGTATGCTGCTGTTTTCTCATATTTCATATTTATACCAATTTATGTGATGTATAGACTCACTTCTATCGTATTCGATTGTTCAAGGTTATTTTCTTTTTGTTCGCGAGTCTTACGATGATCGCTTCCCTCAATATCCAAAAACGTGCTCTCTCCAAACCTAAAATGAGGCTGAATTAAAATGTCTTTAAAATGTCCAAATCGGCACATTTTCATATTAGATTATTTTGAGGACGGTTACCCTTAAACATCGATTGGTTAAGAATCGAGCTAAAAATCCCTGGCTACAATGATTAAAACTGAATGAAAGAAAATCTAAAAATATACGAAAAGCATGAACGAAAAGAGAATCCTTCTAAATAGTCTTCTTAAAACTATACCTCCAAGATGCCTGCTTTAACTCGGCTGAGAGACTGTTAGCACTGTTGCGGAATATTAGTTGAAAACTGGAGTTGTTCGCTGAACATTCATCAGATGTGAATGCCAGAAACGATGCACTTAACCAAATGAAAACTGATTCTTGTTAATCTTTCATTAATTTCGAAGGGCTGGTGAGAGGTTAGGCCTAATTGTACTCTTGATTTTCAAGGCATCTGCCATGCAAGGAATTGGTTTGCCAATACTCTGGAATCTGATGGACCTGAATTCTTCGTCGAAAGGTAATTTCATTTCAGGAACTAATTTTTATCTAAATAGTCAATCTTCTTGTTTGCCGTGAGTCATTGATCCCACGAGGGCATGCCTTTCTGACGTAACTTTTATGTACTTTTCCACATTTTCAAGCGCAGCAGCAATGACCATGATAGTAATGAAACTTTATCTAAAATCGAATAATCAAATAATTGAATAAGTACTTAGAGGTAAAAACCTTAAAGTACCAACTAGCTTACCTTTAAGGTCCTAGTTTAGTCGAAAAACTGAAATCTGCATTTCTGCATCAATTAGGCTGAAAATTGGCATTTATGGCTAATGGCATATAATGACATAATTATCATTATGCTGATAGGTTATCCGGCTAAATATTCGCATCAATATCATTGCTATTATTTTTACTATTTTTCTTTTTCTACTATTATTATTTTTGCTATCATATGCTTATATTATATTAAGATAAAGCTGGAGGATTGCTATTGAAAAATTTCACAACTGCAGTCTCACTAGCTCAGCATTTTATGATCTTGCTAAAACCAAATCGTACGTAGCATCTTCTTTTGTGAACCTTGGATCTTGAGTTTTATTGTTGGTTGAGCCATCGATTGAGCTCGAGTTCCTTTGGCATCTTGACGTGTATGCCACCTCAGGTGACTGGATAGCCCGATCCAGGACCCGCAGACTTGCTGGCATCGACCACAATGAAAGCCGCCATTGGTCACTTTGGTGGTAAATGTTGGGGCAAAGAAATAAGATTTCGTCTTTCGTCGCTGACGCTTTTCCTTCAGGGATGTAATTCTTGCAGATTCGAAAGAAGCGGTGCCTTTATAACAGCTACTGCGCCAGGCAGGGCGGTGAAGAGTGACTTGTTCCCTGCCAACTCCAGATTCATAGCATCGGTCTACGAAGTGCCTGGCATTCCAGTCCGGGGTAAGGAGACGGAATCGATGATACGATGTGCCGACTATCTTCAAGTCCTCTTTGATGGATCTTCTCCACGTGTTCCTTGGCCGCCCTTTTGGCCACGTACCGTCCGGTGGCGTCCACTCCATAGCGATCCTTTGGTTGGGCCGTTGGATGACATGTCCTGTCAGCTCCAGGCGTCTCTTTGTGACAGTATCTTGCAGTCGGGGCACACAGGCATATTAATATCAATATGAATATTGACACATATCTGGCACTGATATCTCAAGAGATGAAAACTCTCTTCATCTCCCATTTTAATTTTACATGATTATATTCGTCCGACATTTGCAAAATGTTCTAAAGAACATATTCCTATTTTTTGCGATTTTGATAAATTTCGATCAACCCTTGTTTCCCTCATCCGCCAGCCGTTTTCATTTCAACATGCTTCTCTTCAACAGATTCGAATGCAACAATGGCATAAAACTGTCTACTCAAATCGTCAAAGTTGGATCGACTTTGCGAATGAATGATCTCCTCTCATGGCATGGGAAATACTTAGCCGCACTTGACTGCTACATGTGGATCTTTGATGGACAGTTAATCAAGGCGGAATCACTCCTCCTTCGTAAGCCTTCTCTACATTCACAGTTCCCAATGTGTACATCCTTCTGAAAAATATTCGAACTCCTTGCACCAACTGAATCTGTTTTTAAGCTGATCGTGTTTGTAAGTTGGTCCTGTGATAGGTCGATCCCATATTTAAGCTGCATCTGACTTCTATTTACTTGCCAAATGCCATTTATCACATCAATCAGCACCTTTAATAGTCGTGTTTTTCGTTGGAATTCATTTTTCAGTCCCAGAAAGCGGCATGGTGGCGTGTGTGAGCTTCTTCATAAATGAATTGGCGTTGCACGAAATGGAATCGACAATTGTGAAGCTGCTACGTATCTGCAAGAAGAAAGATGCTCACGTTTTAACAGCATTGGATATAGAAACGTATAACAGGTAAGCTCAGTAGTTTTATGTATGGTTAATTTTTTTTATTTTTTTTAGTGAATTATGTTGGGGAAAGACTATGGTGGCCTAAGCAAGGCCCAAATAAGGAAGAAAGAAAGTACAAGGCTGAGAGGAGAAACAGAGGTCAGATCCCATATTTGTTGGTCTTAGGTTTGAAAGATGGCAAGTTGCAGCTTTCGGGAAAGGAAGGAGAAGACAAGACGTTTTGTAAATTGCACGTTCTTGGGATGAATGATCATTTGTGGGATAAAGTTCGCGGATTTTTTTATTTTGACCCTGCTGCCCAATAATCGCAGAAGTGGTTGGAGAAAATTGCCACTGTTCTCACTGTCCTCTTTCTATCCACCCAGCGATGATTAGGTGCCTAATGCAAAGCTATGAGATAACTGTGACGAGAAAAGGAATTGATCACGCGATCCAATGCTCAAGATGGTTCTTTTCTAGCATGCTCGCCGGCGCTCGTTGCGAACACTGGACTCAAATTTGATTTTTGGTTTTTAGGTGAGTTATGTTGGGGAAAGGCCATGGTGGCCTATACAAAGCCCCAACAAATGAAGAAAGAAGAAAACGAAGGGCTAAGAGGAGAGAGAGAGATTAGATCAAATTTATTGATCTTAGATTTGACAGATGGCAATTTGTAGGATTCAGTGAGTTATGTTTGGAAAAGGCAACGGTGGCCTATGCAAAGCGCAACAGAGGAAGAAAGAAGAATAAACTAACTAAATGATCATTTGTGGGATAAGATGATTGATGATGAGGAACTATAATTCGTTAATGGCAGTAGCTTTTTTCAGTCAATGTTGGTTGGTTTTTCTCCTTTAATCGAATTAACTAATCATTGGCATAAAAATAGCCCAGATCAAAGAATTGAAAACGGCAAGAAGCATTTGATCAAAGAAGAAAGTAATCAACTAATGACTGGTAACTGATAACGATGGATCTAATCCTTAGGGTATTTTCTGCAAACGGGGAAAGTTCTGCTCAGAAGTTTGCATGCAGTGATCCTTTAGATGAACAGTTTCTCAGCCGCCCGTACCTCACCTCAAAAGTGGCAGCTTCGATGGCAGGAGAAATTCGAGACCATTGGGCCGTAAAAAGGCTGCAGTGAGCTGGCAGATGTCAGATCAGGTGGACGCTGCCTAAGAGCTTGCTGTCATAGCCTTTTTTCTGTTTCCGTGGTCTTTCCTTGCCTTCGCGATCAATGCCTAACCAGTTCAGCAATGTTGAATAGGCTTTTTGTCATACGATCATACACCATAGCCGATACATCCCTCCTATCTCAAAAGCAACACTTGACAGTAATTTCAACACATATGTGACTACCCATACTGTCAACCTGGTCAATGTTTTTTGCTGATTCTATGTAGATCGAAGTGTACCGCCATGGTAAGGACATTCGACTTTCTGACGAGCACATTGGTTTCTGGGATGTGGAAAAACGATTCGGTACGTAATTCATTTCCGTGTTGCATAGTTGGGGAAAGAGTTTGAAGAAGACTATCACACAGAAAGAACTGCAGTGAACAGTGCTTCTTCTCTACTTAAGTCATACGCCGAGCTCAAATTCCTCCGCCATGCCTGCTACACTTCTCACATCTGTTCTTGCTCTTTCCTACCTATCCATAACCAACCTAACGTATTACCCACATTTTCAGTACAGCTATCTCCCAGACCAATGCAAACTTCCACTGTTATCTCGTTTGGTTCTTGAGCTGTTCCTCTCTACATCCTCCACGAGGCAGTCCTGAGTTCTTCAACGGAGATCTCCTTCCTGTCTGTCCTTCTCTATGCCTCCTGCCTTCGCCTCGCTTCTTTCTCTAGGGCTCTACTGGTTCAATTAGTCATCGAAGTATTCTCTCCATCGTTGTGTCACCTCTCTCTACCATCAGTGCCTCCTTCTTATCGCTCTTGATTACTCTCACTTGCTGCATATCTTACATTGTCCGTGCTTCTGCTTTTCAATCTTAAACAGCTCACTTGCCTCTTACCAAGATGCATTCCACATGCGAATTGCGTCCACCCCTGCTGTAGGTGAATTTTGAGTGCAGCAGCGTAACCCACATCGGTAGGAATCATAAAAAAGAAGGCGAAAATGCAAAGATTGCATTGAAAAAAAATGTTTGTATCTCTGGTTGCCAATCAATGATTGATTTCTTATCAACTTCGTTTGGAGAGCTTGCCTTATTTCCCTGTGGCTGAAATATGTTCACCTCCCTGGCAACTATAGGATTAAAAACTAAAGGTATTCTGCACCATGGTCATTCAAACCATCTTCTCATCATCTTTCATTTTTTCCTCTTATAGTTTGATAAACAAAGATCAGACATCTTTTCTAATGCTTTGCACCAGATGGCATGTCATTGCATTTTTAAGCCTCATTTACTTGGCTTCAACATCGCCGATGTGGAGGTTTTGAAAAGTCTTCCCGAGCTGGTATGAAAAGAAGAATTTGTAGTTGTTTAATTTTTCTCAATGTGGCCGAGTGGCGAAGGCATGGGTTCGAATCTTGTGAGGTCTCCTCGCGTGGGTTCGAATCCCGTCGTCAGAACCACTAACCACAAGCCAACAGTCAACTCAGCTGTTCATCCTTCCAAGGTCGGTAAATGAGTACTCAGAAGTAGCTCTTCTGAAGACACAAGCACTGGACACGAATTGATAGCAGTTAATTTTAAGTTGAAGTCTTAAATCCAGATTCGCCTTTATTTCTTTATCATTTATTTATCAATTTATTGGATGTTAGAAATTAGGGATAAGGTCATTCAAGGTGAGCTTATGGGATGCTGAGCTTTTCGCTATCATAATAAGACTGACAGTATTTAGGACAGTATTTGTCATGGCTCTCATGGCACTTACGTGATTGCTCTGTATCTGGAATGGCGCCTAGTTTGCTGGTATGATATGTAGTTAGAATGTCAGTCAGAAAGCTAGTGGAGATTACATGCGGTATTGGTGAAGACTAGTTTTTGAGTGTTTGATGCTTTTCTGCTTTTCGTAGCTGTGTTCTTTTATCATGGCAATGAAGAAAGGCTTGCAAATATCTGAGTATCAAGACTTCATTGCTTATTTGAAGTCAAATTTGTCAACACAAAGGTATGGATTTATGTTCATTATTACGATTTTAGCTACAAACTCTCTCTCTGAGATCGATGCCTACGGTTTTTTATTTAAGAAATCGACGATGAAATAGAAAAAAGCTCTAACGCTATACTTTTTGGGTGGATTTCTTTCCTTCTTTCGCCTGGATTTGACGCGTCGACACCTCGTGACTCCTCCACCTTGATGACTGTGTCACTCTAAGTGGACGTTAATCATAAGTTGCAGCTAAAACCACCGACTCTAAGATCTTTTAGAATGCGTCTTGCCATTGAATCACTGTTCTGCTTATCCAACATATTTCTTCTGAAGAGAATATAGTTTTTCGTGTGTAAGAGAAGTTGACGATGGAGTCATAGACAGCAGGCTTAAAGTTGGTCTCTCTTTCATAAGAACGTATTTCTGTCTTGTAATTCTATTTGGTTCAAGCATTTTTCTATTTCTTCTTTCTTCCACTGTTAGGGCTTTGTGTAGGGCATCATGACCTTTCCTTAACATAACTCACTAAAATAAACACTTTCACGTGAAATTGGCTAAGGATATTATAACTCTCGCTGCTAGTCAAGGCCAACTTTCTTTTCAGATACGACTTGAGTGTATACATGTCAGTGAATAAAGGCCAAAACGCTTTCGCAGAAAATCAGAATATCATAGAAGTGCAACAGCTGGTGAGCGGTTATGAAACCTTGAACAAAGCTGGTATTCTGCAAGACTGCATAAAGCCAAAGGTGATTTAATATGATATGATGTGTCAGCACTGCTAGTTTTGAATTGTTATATTACTGTATCTTCCTCCTCCGATTTAGTCCAGTGTTCTGTGAGGTTTTCGTTGGTGCAGTTGATGCCGCTGCATGTCATTGTGTGTTCGAAAATGTCGCACGGCATATTCAACCACGTCATCTTTACTAACACTGTTCAATCAATCTGTTTTGCCTTTCAGGATTTGGCATTTCTTCGCTCGAAAATATTGTCATATGTACTGGATGGATTTCTGCCGCTTTCCTGTGGCAGTGATGTCTCCATCATACCCTCACAGAAACACCTGATTGAATCAATGCTAAGCCTTGCACTTCATCTTAAAAACGAGGTAAACCACACTTGATTCTCTACGTGGTGTCTAAATTTATCACTAATAACCACAATTTGTTTAAGTATGGAGCAATATCCTCATGTTTGCGGCCAATTTAGCAACACTGTATCATCCTTGCACTTGGAAGTTATTTGCCAGTGCTAGTTTTATATTCAAGTGAAAATCTTGTTCTTCCTTTGCATCGAGTCATCGATTATAGGGCGTTAAATTTTTCGTTCACACACTTAACGAGAATCGCACACAATTTCTGGGCAATTATTCACCACTTTTTTCGGCTTTTGCTGAAAGGCAATTTATCAATTTCTGACAAACTGATTTTTGGATCTTCCCTGTTTCGTGTTTTTGACTTTGCCTTCAACTTAGTTTGGTTTCGCTGAGCGCTGTCCCTCAGTTTCACCCTGTTTCTCAATTGGCAAATTTCCCTCTCTTCTTACGTATTCTTAAATCTTTTCACAGCAAGATGCAATCGTTGAGATCCTGCTGGATGACAGACCCATTTTAATGCCAAAAGGTGTGGCGATGATTTACCTTTTACAATTCATGTCATAAGTTACTGTATTACTGATTGCGCTCGTGCGAAATTCGCATTGCTCGTAAAGATATATTCAAATGACGTGCACGTTTTTCGCCACTTTCCCAATTCACCAGAAGCATTCGATGTTTGATGGAGGTAAATTTCCCAGATGCATGGAAAACAAGAAACTGCTTTGTGATTGTGATGTGTAGAGTTGAGTCCTTTACTCGAAATGAGCGGAGCGTCGGGGAGGGCCTAGTCAGTGAGGTAGCATCCTGATCCACGACATAGTGAGGCAGAGCAGCCAGTTAATCTGCTCACCGGAAATGACGTTCAGCTTTCGGTCAGGTAGCAATTTCTTGTTGGGCGGACGGATAGAGGGTGAAGACAACGGAAGCTAGCGTGCCTCGATCCTGCGACTTCGTGTGCAGTAGGTATCGGTTGTGACGACTATTTCAACTGCTTTTGTCACTTTGCAGAGCGTGTAACATGATTTACGTGCGACGCAAGAGACGATCGCACTTCTTGAATTTGATACGCCTTGGAGAAAAATGTTTCTTTTCTTTTTTCTCTACACTTTTCATGTCTACTCACGTGGGTTCGAATCCCGTCGTCGGAACCACTAACCACAAGTCAACAGTCAACTCAGCTGTCCATCCTTCCGAGGTCGGTGAATGAGTACTCAGAAGTAACTCTGAGGCCACAAGCACTGGACACACATTGATAACAGCTAATCTAAAGCTGAAGTGTTTCATCCATTATAAATGTTCGAAAAAAAGAGAAAAATAGAAAAACAAAAAAAAAGCAAAACTTTTGATGTTATTGGTAGTTCTAAAGCAGTCAAATACAAGTTACCTTTTTAGCTAGATTCGTCTTTGTATCATTTGAAATATGCAATGAAAAGATAAAGTTTGGAAAGAGATTTATTTGACTGAAGGCCTTTAAATTTCAGGTGAAGAGAGGACATCATCTCGAGCGACTGTTTTTTACCATCATTTCTATTCAACAGTAAATGACCACATAATTGAAAGCGATGGATCTATGATATCGAGGTTACTAGACATCAAGTCATCTAATTTTCTCCACGCTGCCACGATTGTACACGAAATATTAGAATTTGTCATCAAACGGGAACAAGCATGCGACGACAAAATAAAATCCAGGTAAGTTTCGCCTCCTTTGCGAACCTTTTTGCTGCCAAGAGTTATCTTCCCAAAGGAAGAACGCGTTTTTCATTTGGCTTCTTTTGCACCTCCTACAATAGACCCGTGAAATTCTGAACTCTTGTGAATGTAACTAGAGCATAACCAGAACGTAACTAGAACGTAACTAGAACGTAACTAAACGTAACTGGAACGTAACTAGAAGTCTTTTGCTGCATTTCTGTATGCTAATTTTCGGTCAAGTAGATAGTGCATAGCAGATGACCTTCGAAGAAGCCAAGGTTTGTACCGATTGCAATAATATGTGTGGAGATGCCCATCTCTTCAATGGCGTCTTCTAAGGCACGATTCCCATGAAGAACTCTCCTGGTCGTTGGCAAAAGAAGCAGGAGGGGAGGACCGAAGACTCGATTGAGCCACCACCTGAAAGACAATGTGGCTTATCGCTGGTTGCATTGTCTAGAATAGTGCAATGCCGAGATGACTGGAGGCGGTTGATGAAGAGGGCCACGGCTGCTCAAACCGAGCCATCCGTACTTGATAATGATGACCAATCCCTTTCATTCCTTTAACCGTTCATGTGTTGCTGTTTTCTTTATGCTTGTCCTTTGAATGAGTAAAATACTTCTGAAAATTGTAAGTGTTGTTCATGGTAAAAGCTAGACGACCACGTGTCTTTCTACGCCAGGAACAGCGCAGTATGCGATCATTATTGCTCCTATTTTGTGTTCAATTGGAGTCTGAAAAAATCAGTTTGTTAATAGCGTTTATCCTTGCAGAGTTGATCACATCCTGGCCCCTCTGCTAAGTAATTGGATGCGTTTGAGTCATTTGTGGAAATCAGATGCTTCAATTGAAGCAAAGGCTGCTGCTTTGAATATCCTTCGATGCCTCATCACTATTAATGCCAAGGTGAGTGCACAATATTACACTATGGCAAGCTTTATGGCCTGGCAAACCTATTACCTCGCTTTACCTAGTTTAAGCGCCCCTTGGACATCAGCTCCGCCTAAGGGCTACTCTCCTTACTTTAGTCAAATGACATCAAATGCGTGCAGCATTTTTGTGATGCTTATAGGATGCGGAAAGTTCAAAGCCCTGTTTTCTTTTTTGTCTCTTTGACTGCAGTGGTGCCGTGGTGTAGTGGTTAAGCGTGCGGACTCAACGCATGGGTTATGAGTTCGAATCCTGCACGTGTCGCAATAAAAAAACGCCACTGATAAAGAAGGCAACGGGAAGCCACCTCATAAAATCTACTTCCCTATAAAAATTCAGAGGCCTGTCTCTGGTTTCTGATACGCTAGAAATCGAGTATGCAACATGGTCTTTTAATGTATCTCATAAAACCATGATAATTTTAGAATTCATCTGAGATATCGATCTCACGATGACCTTTGCTTGTACACCGTTTTGATTCATTCGCGAATCTTAAGCGGATTTGTCTAAGATTTGTAGCTATTGGGGAACACTAACATTCATGCATATATGATAATGTTTTGAGAACGGGCTACCGTTGCAGGTTCCGCTACCCTGTAGGACAACAGATGCAGCCTTCTCCTCGGCACTTGAAGGTTGATCCCGGTCTTCATCAACCCAGCTTATGAGTAGTCCAACGGTGATAATCTGGCCCGTTAAGTTAGCCATATGGCTGACGACCCCTCGGAAGAACAGCATTTTTAGGATGTAATTCTTCGTAGCTGCCTTTTTTGATATCATATACTTACACTTGTAAAACATCGTTTAGTTTGTTATTTATTATTGATATTGTAAGCTGAAATGTTAAAGCATATATGAATAATTACCAGCAACAATAGAAACATTATGGCAAATGTAACGCTACGTCCCAGGACAGAAGAACTTCCCTGGTCTACCACCAACGAAAAGGAGATGGACTGCGTCAAGTTTTTGCCGCCACCGCATATAGGCCACTGCGCAGGGTTGATTCTTTTTGTGATTCTTATAGGCAACTCTGGAATCTTCATCCTCCAATGCACCGCCGACGTTTGCCACTTACTTGCAACTGCTTTCAGATTCGAAAACTGGATTACGTTTCAAGGTAAAATGTTGTTATTCAGTGAGTGCAATTGTGAGAATCATAGCTTGGATCTTGCTATGTTCTCCGCGAGTTACATTTCATAGAAGGATTGGATAAGATGTTTCATCTCTTTCGATTCTTCTTTGGATTAAATTTGTCATGTGGAGCTTTGCTTAGAGATAAAGGAATCACAGTGTTTTATCATTTCATGCATTTAAACCTTCCCGGGGCACCCAACTTGCTCTAATTAGCTTGTATTTTTTAAATAGTTTCGAAGTTCTCAAGTTCTTAAAAATACTCCGAAGACTTTTTCATAGTAGGATGTATCTGACATGTTTTTAAAAATGGGCTTTTCCTCTTTGCATCGATAGTAGTGGCCAGGAAATCTCAAGTTTAGGGTCCCACCCTGACATCAGATTGTAGAAAATAAATGAATAAAGAAAAGAAGAAAAAAGCTTGTTTGCTTATCTAACTGATTTTTACTTCTTCGATTTCTCCGCAGACTCGTATGTTCGAATTCCTGCCCTCATTGTTAAATGGCTTGGATGAAGATAAAAAGGAAATTTTGAGGTAGCATTATTTTCTTGGTATGCATTTTCATGATTAAGCACTCAGCAGCTTTTGTCACGAAATTTTTGATAACATTTTATTATATAAGATATATAGCCTCAATATATATATATAACATATGTGTGTATATATATATATATATATATATATATATATATATATATATATATATATATATATATATATATATATATATATATACATACATACATACATACATATATATATATCTATATACATCTATATATTTATATACATACATATATATATATATGTATATATATATGTAACATATATGTCTATCAATATCATATAAATCTATATATAACCTCACTATATAACCTCATTATATATATATATATAGATATATAAACTCAAATAATATTTTGCGTTTACATCGAGAGAGTGAACCTGGCTCCTCTTTGTCACTGAAATTTCTTTGGCCTAAGCCTAGTTTGCTTAGTAGGAATCCTCTGGTTCAAAAAACGCTGCCTCTTTGCTCTCTCACTGTTGAAGAGCAGTAAGCGGTTACTGGTGTAAAGCGTAGAAGTAGAGGTACGGCAAGGAAAAAAGAACTGAACACAGCAACTAAAAATGCCGTGTCACAGAATGTTATCTCTCTTGCAGTGTTCTTCCCAACGCTCATTTCGAATTTGAAACTTAACTTAGAATTTTAACGCACGGTTCAAGTTAAGAATAGCTTGTGATTCTCTCCTAGCAAAGCATTGAAGAGATTTATTGCCGACTCGTTTCCTGTGTCATCTGCTGATCTGAACACAGTAACAACCAGGCACAGCGAATATAGCAGCTGCTTGCAACAGGTTTGTTTCATTGAAATTTAGTCCAACTGAAAAGTGTTTTTGCCCTGGGATAGGCCTTCTTTCATGTGGAAGGTATTGATTTTCAACGTTTAGGTGCTAGCTAATGGAGAGATGGTATTTGACTATACTGTCAGACGATCAGACGATTAAGTCCGTAGGACATCCAAATACCTATCAAGGGTTGATGATGACCAGAAAGGAAAAGATCACGGAGCTTTGAAGATTGCCTAGCGAAGTTCAGCCAAAAAAGTTGTGGGAGGCTGGAGCTGGGATGGAATGATCAAAAGCGCCTTGAACAGGGATTCACGGAGACTGATTTTCTACGAATCGGGCTAAGCGTATGAGAACGTTTTCCACTCCTGAACGTTTATGGAGGATACGTTTGTGGTAGTTGATTGTTGCAAGAAATAAGAAAAGGATTTTTGACGTTCTTATGATGAAGTTTATTTAAGAATCCTCCACAGACTTTTTGCTGACTTTAACCGTCATTTGGTTGGATATCATTGTCTTTTATTTCTCCCGCAACTTTCAACTGTCAGACAGTCCACGCTCATAGCGATTTCTTCTGCATTTTAGTTGTTCAAAAGCCTTGCTAATTCATCCTGCCATACTTTGCTTGATGCTCTCCTAACAGTGATCGTAAACGAAACTGATGATGTATATGAAAGAGTAATTCTACCGTCTCTCAAAGTGTTTTCAAAAAGGTAACGAGCTTATAATAGATCATTTCAACTGAAGTTTTCACCTTGAATGAAGCAAAAATTTCATGATCCTAGCATTCAAAACGTGATAAATATGACATTTTAGAATGTGAAAAGTGTTTCATTGTTACTGCAGAAGTCTGACGCTCTCTTTCCAACCCTACTGCATTTGAAAACGTTTTTTGTCTTTCCATTTTGAAGCGAAGTACCTCTGCTGTTTCAGCTTACTGTGTACCCATTTTTTCAGACTTAGCTCGACAGAAGCTGAAAAATGTCTCAGCAGTGGTTTCGATGTCTTGATTAACGAAGATCTATACACCGGCAGTACTAGACAGAGTGTTACTAACAGGATCGTGTTAACCTTCTTCCACGGCATCGATCGACACTACGTGAAAACGTTTTACGTGAAAAACATCAAGAATATTGTGGAGAAAATTGAAGCCAGACTAGCGAAGGTAGATCGTGAAGATATTCAATTCGAAGCAAGGAAACTTGTATCACATAATTTGAGCAAGAGAACTTAAAAAGAGGACGCAATTTTTCTGGACACTTAAAGTCACCTTGTCAATCAGTCTTTTCTGACCATCTTTCTGACTTCTGATACCTTGATTAAAGTTCGAGCCTTAATCCTTTCATGGAGCTTTCTTTATCGCATCTTTTCGTGTTTAATAGAACAGAAAAACTATTGGATTTTCTGTGAAGGATATTCTTAAGTTCTCTTCTTTTAATTTTCTAGCAAGTAGAATCCGTATTTGAGGCTCAAATCATCACCAAGATTTGCTGCTTCAAGCTGCTACAAACTCTGTTTGTCCTCTTCAGTAAAGACGAGTTGACTTCAAAGAGTTCTGATATTGTCAATGCATATTTGGCATCGCCTGTTACCGGCAAAGAACTGACACAAGCTGTTACAAAGTGAGTCGAACCGAACTTCTCGACTGAAAACTAACATACAATAAAGCAAATGACGATGCAAGAGAATTTTTGGCTTAATGACAAAGTGCAGACAAATGTGTGTTTTATTGAACAGGTCTGAAGGACTTTGCTGTCTGTGGCTGTTTATATCAGCTCTTCATATTTTGGAACTCTTGTCATATATTGATAGAAATAACCAGTGATTTCTCTTCCTTGTAAGCTTCATATGAAAGTGGTATTTTCAGTTTCAGCAAGCTTTCTACGCATCTGCACCTCAAAGTCCCGATATGTAATCCCTTCCTGTTATGAATAGTTTGCCTGATTCACTATTTATGCCATTTTTAGAGCTGCTCACGGTGTGAAAAGTGAGGACTGCAGGGGGGAAACGATGCTTGCTGATCTACGGAGGGAGCTGCATTGCGCTGCGTACAACGCACTCTGTTCCGTAATTGTTTGCACTCAAACAGAGCAGAAATTCTACACAGGATTTCTCTTTACAGAAAATAAAGTCAAGGTAGCCCTTAATACATCACACACATCAATTTTCATGCTTTTTTGATGCTTCTTCACCTTTTAATGACTTATTATTGCATTTTTAGCATATTTATGTATGCGTACGAATATATCCTTTCGCTCTTTACCTCATATCATTCATTCGCACCCTTTCCAAGTTTCACTGCCTAATCCACGAACTCTATCCCACAAATCATCATTCATCCCAAGAACGTGCAATTTATGGAACGTCTTGCCTTCTCCTTGCTTTCCTGAATCTTACAACTTGCCATCTTTCAAATCTAAGATCAATAAACTTCATCCGATTTCTCTCTCCTCGTAGTCTTTCACTTTCTTCTTTGTTTCATTGTTGTGGCTTGGTATAGTCCACCATTTCTTTCCTCGACGTTATTTACTTAAAAAAGTATATCGGAAGTGCATTTCAGTAGACTGAACCACACATTTATTTTCGTCGCTCTGCTTTTTTGTTTTTGTCTTTTTTATACACATGATTCTACCTAGATGTCAAAGGTAGAATTTTGGATACTGAGAAGCTTTTTGCTTATCAAGCAGTGTCTAGGTCCTTCCTCTAGATGTGACCATGCCTTGTGATTCCAACGCCTGGAATTACAGAGATCTGGTGACTCTCCTTACTCTGAGTGAATGTTTAGCTGAGGTGGGACGCGAACCACTGACTGTAGGATCAATACGAAAGAATCTTACCATTGAGCTATCCTGACATCTCTCTACTTGACAAAGCATTGTGATACACCCCAAGCATTGGTCCATTTTCGAACAGAATTAAGGTTTTGCGTCGGAAGACCAGCTTTCAACAAATGAACCTTTAAAGCCATTTTTATGTCATTTTTCCTTGCATTAAATGCTCTAAATCGCACATTTTTAAGGCCTGATTGCTGTATTATTGTAGTATGTGGGTGTTTTTTCTTCAGTATTCAGCTTTTTCCTTTTATGACTAGGGTCAGATGCTTTTGGACAATATCATCAATACTAGTGAAGATCTCAGTTTTGACGCTGAACAGACCGTGAGTTTTCTACCCTCCATTTCATTGCAAACAATGCCAGACTTACTCAGGTGCAGATTGAAACTTCTAAGTCGAGGAGTAGATTGCGTGTATGCTTTCTGTCAGATCACTCAAGTTAAGCTCATAGGTCTTCGGTAAATGTGATGAATTCGCCAGGTGCTGTGCAATGGTATCTGGATTTGCTTTCGCTTCCGATGTCTTAGCTTCTGTACGCGAGCTTCTGTTGAGCTATGATTGTGATGCCCCTTGCTTGCACTTTCAGGTACCGTTTGCCAGAAAAAAGCAGCTGCAAATGATTCGGCGAAAACGAGAAACTACGCAAGAAGACGATGAATTTCAAAACAGAGGTTATGTTCCTATTCTTTTTCTTATTCTTCTGTTACCTACGACTCGACATTTTGGTCTCTTTTCCAACCAAGATAATGTATTGACTTTATTTTGCAAGCTTGTCTTTCCGTATAATTTTCAGGCTATTTACCATACCTCTCATCTCAGTATTTGATGGACAGTAGCTTGAGTGAAGATGTCGGTCAATTTGACTTCTCAACACCAATACAGGTGCGCTCGTTCGTTACTTTTTATTGTATTTTCAGAAAATGAAATTGATTCAATGAAATACAGTCTTGGTTTGTAGTTTGATGAGGGTGGACACTATCTCGTAAAAACGTGCCTTTGAATGACTTATACATACATACATGCATACATACATGCATACATACATACATACATACATGCATACATACATACATACATACATACATACATACATACATACATACATACATACATACATACATACATACATACATACATACATACATACATACATACATACATACATACATACATACATACATACATACATACATACATACATACATACATACATACATACATACATACATACATACATACATACATACATACATACACACATACATACACACATACATACACACATACATACATACATAGATATACATGCATAGCCACACTTACATAGCCACACATTCTTGCTTCAACTGCCGTTGAAGTTAATCTTCTATGCGGATTTTCGTAATAGCCTAATAGCAGAAATAACCTTCCTTTCTCTCATTAAATTGGCTGCATTTTTCAGGCGTTTACTTCGCCTACAAATTCCGCATTTTTGAGGTCAAAAGGGCGTTTCCCAACAGAGATGGGAAGATCAATGAATGATGCCGAAGAGGTTTGTATGAGATCTTCAGCCATCCCTTCAAGATTATGTGAACTCTGTCATTAGAAATTATTTTGTTCAAAAATTAGAAACCTATTGACAACGTGGCAAGCTGTTCCTGCCAAGTTCTGTTTGATGTTTTTTTCTGTATGATAATCGGGATGGAATAGGACTAGCGTATCATTGTCAATAAACATCAATTCGCTTTCTTAATGGCTAAGTCTTTAAAATGCCTGAGATAAAGGCATTACTAATAGTAATAATTGTAGTAGTATTGATGGTAGTAGTAGTAATCATAATCGTCTGCATAACGAAGAATTGCAACGACTTGTAATCAATGATTAGAATAAAACTGTTGAATGAAAGAGCAACAAGATTCTTACCACTGAGCTATCCTGACACCTGTATGTTGGTCTAAGGCTGATTATGTCCAGTTGCCGGCTTAACGCTGGATCAAGTTCAGATCACTCATGAATGGAGCCACGCAAGGCGTCCTGATCGAAGCGTTTAGCTGGTTTGTAAAATGCGAATGTTGAATTTCTGTTTAAAGGATTGATTACACAGGACTCTAATGATAACTGTATGGTTTGTTATGTCTGTTTTTGAGTTGGATTGTTTCGTTATTCGATTTTACAGGATGCGAGCTCTTTACCAGAAGACGTGCTTGAAATGGATAGAGTAAACCAGAATGACTGTATGCCGGTGCTGGTTTCACTGTTGAAGCACATGAAGGATTCCAATGTCTATGACCACCCTGCTAAGGTGAAGCTTTTGAAATTAAGCTATGCAATCACTTCAATACCATGCTTTCTTGTCTAAGAATTTATTATTCAATATATTATCTCCGTCAAGATTGTAAGGATGGCTATGTGGAAGGTGTTAAATCCAAAGGCCAATGATTTTGGGTTGTTTTTTAATGTGTTGCATATACTCGATTTCGAGCGTAGCAGAAACCAAAGACAGGGATCTGATTTTTTGTAGGAAAGGGGAATTCATGAGGTGGTTTCCCTTGCCTTCCTCACTAATGGCGTTTTGGGATTGTACAAGATTATGAAATAGAACCCCTGAACATCTTCATAAAGGGATTGATTTGAAGCGTTGAATCATCGAGATTTTCGTTATTCATCCCCGTAATTCCTATCACTGCTTACTATCTTGGATGATTCGTCTTTGGCATCGTCTGTAGACGAACCTGCTTGCATCTTTCAAAAATCACTTCAGGTTTATGCGAACCTCGCCTTCATGCTATGTAGTCACTAGGCAACTGTCTCCTTTTCAAGCAGCAACAAAGACAATGGATCCAGCCACTGGCGTTACGCAACCAAATGTTTTCTCAGCTCCGGTTCCCAGCCCAGATTGATAATAATAATGATAATAATTTCAATTATTTTAGGACAGTATCCCATTCAGCAGTGCTGGCTTACAAAGGGCCGTCCATCCCATCGTTGGTGGGAGGGTTGATGGCAGGTCATCAGTATTTTCAATACATTTTCAGCTGCTTTCGCGTGGATTCGCAGAATCCGTTTGAGCTCCGTCAAGTCGGTTTTGATGACGTGTGGAAGACTTGCTACTGGCCTTCCTCTGCGTTGCTTGTGACTTTTCAGGACTTTCTTTAAGAAGGACTTTAGAAGTTTTAATGGGGTTTGGTAATTTCGCTCTTAATTTTTCTGAAGGGGAAGGAAGGTGGTGAGCTGCCTTCATGGATGAATTGTTTGTGGAAAAAGTTCAATGCAAGTGATACAACAATTAACGTGAAATTGTTCATCATCAAATTGATAATCAACGTACCGAAGGTTTGCATTTTACCAACTCTCTCTTCTTTAATTTTCCACGTTGAATGCTGGATGCGAACGATGATCTCTGTGAAAAAGGCAAACTAATTGCATTGTCATTTGCCTTAGAAGGTCATCTTAATTAGCTTTAGCATGCTATTTGTCTTAGAAGCCAACGTTAAAGAAATCATATCGTATCATATCATATCATATCATATCATATCATATCATATCATATCATATCATACCGTATCATGTCACATCATACCGTATCATGTCACATCATACCGTATCATATCACATCATATCATATATGATATATCACGTATCATATATCGTATATCATATATCATATATCATATATCATATATCATATATCATATATCATATATCATATCATATCATACCATATCATATCGTATCATATCATATCTTGTCATATCATATCATATCATATCATATCATATCATATCATATCATATCATATCATATCATATCATATCATATCATATCATATCATATATCCTATCATATCATATCATATCATATCATATCATATCATAGCATATCATATCATCTCTCTGATCACCAGTATGGCTTTCGAAAAGCCAGGTCTACTGGTGATCTTCTTGCTTATGCTGTCCATGTCTGGTCCTCTGCTGTAGAATCCTTTGGTGAGAGCAAAGGGATCTCTCTCGATATCTCCAAGGCCTTTGATCGCGTAGAGCTCAGACCCGTACTAGTTATCTGGACTCCGATCATTGATGGTCATCATTCACCTACTTACCTGCAGTATTCGTAGTTTTGGAGTTGATTCCATTATTTCAAAAGTAGTTTAAATGTGCTTTGAATTCTTGGTGACAAAGATCTGCACCGTTACTGAGAAACTTAGCTGTGATATAATGAACTGTAATCTCAGAGAAAAGAAGTCTCGACGCATTTCACTCAAGCAAGCGATGTATCATGTATTTCGCTTGCTAGCTTGTGGAGAATCTTTCCTTCATACGTGTGCTGACAATTCACAACGATCTACTAGAAGTGCCGTTTGTAAGAATGATAATTATAAAGCAATAAAAGACATTAGATCGCGCCATTTATCCACATGTCTCATAGGCGCAGAATTGAATGTAGGTTTTTGCCATTTATCAGCGACTCCTTCTCTTACTCGTTCTCATCCTCTTTGAAGGTATTTGAGCCTTTCGGAAAGTTCTGGTTTGGGCCTATTGTCAAATTGATAGTGAGTAAAGAAATAGGCGGTGACCCAATGAGTTACTTCATAATTGATACGGTTGTTGTCATGTTGTCTTGGTCGGATACTTGCATTCCTGAGGTATGTTCTATGAATGATATACATTGGATTTGATTTTATGTATGGCTATGTACGCATGGCTATGTATGGCTATGAATGTATGGCTACGTATGTATGTATGGCTACGTACGCATGGCTATGAATGTATGGCTAAGTATGTATGTATGGCTATGTATATATGGTTATACATTTATGTACAGTATGTATGTATGGCTATGTATATATGGCTCTGTATGTATGTACAGTATGTATGTATGGCTATGTATATATGGCTCTGTATGTATGTACAGTATGTATGTATGGCTATGTATTTATGGCCATGTATGTATGTACAGTATGTATGTATGGCTATGTATATATGGCTCTGTATGTATGTACAGTATGTATGTATGGCTATGTATATATGGCCATGTATGCATGTACAGTATATGTATGTACAGTATGTATGTATGTATGTATGTATGTATGTATGTATGTATGTATGTATGTATGTATGTATGTATGTATGTATGTATGTATGTATGTATGTATGTATGTATGTATGTATGTATGTATGTATGCATGTATGATGTATGTATGTATGGATGTATTGCTATGTATGTATGCATGGCTATGTATGTAGGTATGCATGTCTGGCTATGAATATACGTGTATGAATGTATGGCTATGAATATACGTGTGTATGAATGCATGGCTATGTATG
Source organism: Pseudorhiza aurosa (assembly GCA_964026355.1). NCBI lineage: Eukaryota > Metazoa > Cnidaria > Scyphozoa > Rhizostomeae > Lychnorhizidae > Pseudorhiza > Pseudorhiza aurosa. Next base: position 8,186,563 of record OZ032122.1, read on the forward strand.
TCAGTATGCATGTATATCTATGAATATACGCGTATTAAGGTATATCTATGAATATACGTGTTTGAATGTATGGCTATGTACATAAGAGAGGTTTTTATTCATATATGGTCAGACATATTTTTTGTCTTGCATGCTTTGACAGTTCACTTCTTCTCCTTGCTTTAGGATTCAGTAGTCGGAAAATGCCTTTCAAGCAGTCTACTTGATTATTTAATATTGCATTGCCATCACAATAACAGAGCGGTCTTGAAACATAACTTGCAAGTGATTAAAACTCTCACTAAAGTTTGGAAAGAACGACTTGAAGTCACTTACAAGTAAGTCTCTACTCACATTTAGTGTCTGTGTTTTGCTGGCTGTTTCTATGAGTGATTTGAGCATGAATATACTGATATTACTTTCATTCCTTGCACTAATGCATCTTATGAATAATAGGCAAACTGAAAGATTTATTTTGATGATGCATGATACATATTTCCCCACTAGTATATATTTTTTACTAATATCATCCATCGAAAAATCCAATTAATGTAGCATCTTTTTGCCTTCTTGCTTTTCTGGATCCTACAACTTGTCATCTTTCAAATTCAAGATCAATAAACTTGATCTGGTATCTCTCTCCTCTTTTCCTCTCAATTTCATCTTTCTTCCCTTTTTAGGGCTTTTTATGGGCTATCATGGCCTTTCCTCAACACAATTCTTTTAAAAAAATGCGAAAACGATTTGACTACTTTGATTTGAATCTGCACCCAGCTTTTAAAGCGTATTTTTATACCTATTTCTGATGGCGCAATTTTTATGATGCAACCATTGCATATTCAAGTCCGTACTACAGAAAATCATGCGCTTTTATTTCATGTCTAGAATTGTTTTCTTTCTGTTCTACTCAATTTTATCTTAGATTGGGTTCTTTTCTAGGTTTGTATACGATAAATTTAGCATTGAGGATATAGATACCAAGGACAACATGACTGGAATTCAGATTCTTGGAGTTCTGCTGTCAAATGGGTTTCTACCTTATCGTTCAGAGCCGGACCTCTCTGAGGAAAAGTGAGATGAGACATAATTTTCTACCTAGTTGTACAATTAGTTAGCATATTGAGTGATAGAGTGCACTTAGGGCAGAATGGATATTCACCTGTCTGGTTCCCGGCAGCGCCATGACCTCAATTTCTAACAATTTTGTCACTCTTTTCCAACACAGGGTGTGCCTTATCTCTATTAGTTTACCCATTGAGAGGTTCCTCCTTAAGAATTTCCCTTCATACAAATTTACTACTCTCTCTCTCTTTCTCTAGCATCTGTCTCTAACATCTATCTCTAACATCTTTCTCTAACATCTATCTCTAACATCTGTCTCTAACATCTTTTTCTAACATATTTTTGTAGCATCTCTCTCTCTCCTCTCAGGGTCTCTCTCTCTCCTCTCAGGGTCTCTCTCTCTCTCTCTCTCTCTCTCTCTCTCTCTCTCTCTCTCTCTCTCTATCTCTCTCTCTCTCTCTCTCTCTCTCTCTCTCTTACTCTCAGGGTCTCTCTCTCTCAGGGTCTCTCTCTCTCAGGGTCTCTCTCTCTCTCTCTCTCTCTTACTCTCAGGGTCTCTCTCTCTCAGGGTCTCTCTCTCTCAGGGTCTCTCTCTCTCAGGGTCTCCCTCTCTCAGGGTATCCCTCTCTCAGGGTCTCTCTTTCTCAGGGTCTCTCTCTCTCAGGGTCTCTCTCTCTCTCTCTCTCTCTCTCTCTCTCTCTCTCTCTCTCTCTCTCTCTCTCTCTCTCTCTCTCCTCTCTCTCTCTCTCTCTCTCTCTCTCTCTCTCTCTCTCTCTCTCTCTCTCTCTCTCTCTCTCTCTCTCTCTCTCTCTCTCTCTCTCACTCCTAAAGCTGAGAGTAATTGACGGAATTGAACTAGCAACCTTACCTTGCAATACCATGACTCAGGCTGCTACCTCTCTAACAAGGTGCTTCCCAACACTCATTTGCAGTATGGCACTCTACTTTTACGATTAATCCAGTGATTTTTTGCATGCACGTCTGCTATGCTTTTGGCAGAGCAAGCGTATAGCCTTTGCTCTCTTAGTAATACATAAGGATTGGTTGCTATCATGATGAAGTCATTTGATTTCTCCTTCCTCCATCACAGGTACTATTCAGCATTGGTTCATAATCTGTCGTTCAAATATAAGGATGTGTTCGCATCAGCTGCTGAGGTTATTGGGCTTGCAATGAAGCGCCTCTCCGAAAATCAAGATTCGGTAGGAATTATACTTCGTTTGCCATTGTGATTTTGAAAAATGCCACCTCTATTCACGATTTTTAGCGGACGATGGCAGGTGCTAACATTATAAACAGCATTTTATGATATTAAGCGCTGCGCTTCGTAGCTCGTTTCCAAACTACTGGAAAGAGTTGACGATTGATTTTACTCTCCTTAATGCTGTGAAGATCGGCCCGCCCTTGCAGTAGTCTCTTCTGTAGAATGAGAACTTCGCCTTCGTTTAGTTGCAGATCTTTCCATCTTTTGCAGATGCTTTCATGGACATTGCTCTCAGGAGATCAGCAATCGTATTGTTTTTGTTCCTCTAAGGCGCATCATCAGCAAGAGAAGCTGGACCCAACACACCCAATCTAAGTTTCGTTTTCTAATCCACGAACCCTATCGCACAAATTATTATGCATCCCAAGAACATGCAATTTATGAAACGCCTGACCTTCTTCTTGCTTTCCTGTCACTTACAACATGCAGTCTTCCAAATCTAAGTAAATTTGATCTGATCTCTCTCCCCTCTTAGCCTTTCACTTTCTTCTTTCTTTCATTGTTGGGGATTTGTTTAGGTTGTCATAGCCTTTCCTCAACATAATTCATTCAATCCTATAACTTGCCATCTTTCCAATCTAAGATCAATAATGTTGATCTGATCTCCCTCCCCTCTTAGACTTTTGCTTTCTTCTTTCTGCCTTCGTCTGGGCTTTGTTTATGCCACCATGGCCTTTACCCGACGTAGCGTAATAAAAGAATAGCTGTCTATTATATTTGAAAGATGGCAAGTTCTAAGATTCAAGAAGGCAAGAAGAAAGCAAGACATTCCATAAATTGCATATTTTTTGGATGAATGATGATTTGTTGGATAGAGTTCGTGGATTGGTGGTGAAACTTGGAAAGGGTGTGGATCAGTTGAGCTTCTGGTGGTCCTGACACGCCTAAGAGGAACGGGAATAATACCCTTGATATCCTGAGATCTGAGAGCAATGCCCGTGAAAGTGTTTTCATGAGAGCTTGTCTTTTCGAATCTATTCGGTTGGATTAGACTATGGACTATTGTAGTCCTGCCTTTTTTCCGTGATTTGATTCATGTATGCCTAAATTTCTTGAAGGTTGAATGTCCCATCTTTGTCCAAGCATACGAGAAGCTCGTATCAATGGAAGGGCGTGCTGACAAATTCGTCATGTGTCTGCATCGTATGCAGCTCAACTATTCTCCAATAGTTGACAAGTAAGTTTGCGACTTTTACCTGGAAAATTAGAAGCTTCAAGTCAAGGGCTATTTAATCATAGAATCCTTTACCAGCATCAACAACAAAGCTGTACAGTTTTCTCCTGTTCAAAACAGCACCTTAATTAGAGTTTAATATCTTTGCCTTTTAATGTATACATCTTTTGAATAGTGGTTCTTACGATTCTTTTTTATTCTAATTCAAGTATTTCAGCGAACGCATGATTTTTATTCTGGTAGGCCCTGTTGTAAAAATGTCGAACTTTAGCTTGATCAAGACAGGCTACCTAATTTAAACATTGGCTTTCTTACTGTTCCTACAATGAATGATATACAATCAAATTACTATTTTTACATACATTTGATACTACATGAAAGGGAAGGAAAACAGTTTTGTTGTAAGGAAGACCATTTGTTTGACAGTCGTCAGAATATGAAACTCGGATATTGGCTAAATTGATGATCAAAAATGAGAAATAGATCGGTCGGTTGGATTGACCTAGTATCGTTATCAGCCGATCAGCGAGAGAGTTGATCCCTACGTTGTCTGCTCTATGCCAAATGAGCTCTTTTTGCCAAGGTGAAACGCCACCCTTTCCTCATCAGGCTCCATCGCACTTTGACGTTATTCAAATTTCCCTACTCATTCCCTGGAATCGCGAGGACCAGCAGCTTTTTTTGTACCAATTTTTTTGTAAGCCAAAAGTGGATGTATTTGGGACAAGATGACTCTATGTTATTTCCTGATATAGATCCTTTTCCTGCTGTACGTGGTGGAACAAATTATGTTTTTCCCTTTGGATATTGATTGATTAATTATTAAAAGTAGACATGTGTTTTTTGTCGTTTTACGCTGTACATGGTGCAGATAAATCAAGTCTTTTTCGTCAGATTCTATTTTAGTTCATATCAGGAAACCAAATTTTTAATCATTTCTGTATGCTACTGTGCAAAGTACAGAATTATCTTTAATATTTTGCGTTCATTGACGAGATGATAATGATATCCAGAATGTATGTATTGCACATGACGTGTAGTAATTCTTTTCATGTGTTGAATGGAATGGACTTGGGGTATTCATTGAGTTTAGTGCTACCTAAGATATTGTAGACATGTTTTTAGTACTGTAAATCTTATTTGTCCATAAAAAAGTTGAGATTTTATTTGTGTGTGTGTATGGAAAATATGAATCTTTCTTTTGTATTGAAAAACGGGAATCTTGTTTGTTTTCGAAAGAATAATCTGCATTTAAAAGTATCCGTTAATTTTTCTATTGTTTTCAGATTTGTTGTGCAGCTTCTATACATGCTGCCGTCTCTTCATGGCATCTTGAGGCAGCAATGCCTTGAAGCACTTGCATCATGCATCGAAAGCTACGAAGAACCGCGAAGTATCTTCACAGAACTTAAAGGTAATGCACTGGATGCATGCCTAAACCACAGGTGCGAAAATCAGTTATTTTTGTAATATTCCTTTTTGATATATTTTTTATAGGGAGCAAAGTACAATTTTAGAGTATTAGAGGAGGGAGTCAATTATTAAGTATGGATATTATAAATGCTTTGAAACTGATTTATTTAGGACAGATAATCGGACACCTTTCTCGCCAATTTGCCTGTTAGACATAACTGTCTATCCGTCGGTGAACCTCTCACGAACCCATCCAGTCGCATTTGTCATTAAATCGTTTAAAATCTTCGACTTCCTGCAGTTGTGTTCCTCTTTTGTTAAATGCCACTTTGACTTCCTCTATCCACCGTTTTCGAGGACGACCCACTGGCATCTTCCGGCTTTTGTATCTTGAAGCGTCAGAACAGCAGGACTCCCGCATTTTGCAGACGGATGAACCCCTGTCGCCGACCTCCCTCATCTTTACGGGGTTGGGACCTTGATAGGGAGTGTGCTCCATGCATTTACACGCAAACGTTGCCTCAAGGCACAACCGCAAAATAGAGTACGAGTTTAAATTTAAGAGCGACCAACACAACAGCCATTCTGATAATTTCAGTAAGCTAGGGTAATCATGAAAGTGACAGCATTCAGAGTTGACGTCTTTTATCACCAAATCAGAATGTCAGATCGTCATGTTTGAATGTTGTCACCTTCATGATTATGCCAGCTTGGTAAAGTTATCAACATGGCTCTGGTATTGGTCTTTGTCTTTATATTAAAGTGCATCCTCGATCTGCGCTTTGCCTCAACGAAATCTAACACCAGATTATATTGTTATTTTGTCTGGTTCATTTCAGGGACGGTGGTGTCCAGTTAGCAGCCATAAATCTGTTGAATGGCCTACTCAAATATCTTACCGCGCAAGAGCTTCTTCCATTTTTACAGTCGATTGCCAAATTAAGCAGCTCAAGTTTCGCAACTCTACGAGACAAAACGTATGAAATATTCATGTGGATCTACGACAATTACAGGTATGTACCACTCCACTTTTCCGATGCATCCCCTGTCTCTGAATGTCTGTCTGGCATGATTTTGAGTTTCATCAAGGAATCGCTGCTTAGTTGCTCGTAGAGCTTTGATTAACGCGAATTTCATGATAGATTTCTGCTTTGTCGTATAGGAAGCTGTGTCGCATAGTTCTCACTAGGAGAGTGGATTTTATGAGGTGGTTTCACATTACCGTCTTGGCCAATTGTGTGTGCGAAACGTGAAGGATTCGAACTCACAACCCGCAACTCACAACTAATTTCCTATTAAGTAAAACGGTAAAATGTAAATTAATAGCTACATTTGCTTTCCACTACAATCGGTAATGGAATCTTTCTTTCAATATAACTGTAGATATTAAATAACTTATTCTTTTATCTTTTATTTTGCTTTACAGGACACGCGTTTATAACAGCTTCAAGTAGTTGAAATGTTTATCCAGTTTAAATATTCATATATTATTATTATTATCATTATTGTTTGATGTGTATGTTACTAATTTTCTATTAAATACAATCCATTGCCGAGTTATATCCAATAACATAGGGTAAGGGAAGGTGAAGTTTCATGCATTTTATGACTGTAGCACTACGCTAGTGTTGGTCTTCTGATTGTGTAATATTATGATTATTTTTATGGCCTAATCCGTGGCCTAGTCCGGAGTTATTAGATTTTTAACTCTTCTTCCATTTTTCATTCTATTATCTTATATTTCTGTTAACCGTTTTTCGCTATCAATTTTCTTTATTATTATATCGAAGCAGATAGCCAGTTGTCCACTACCTGTTACTATAGAGGTGTATAATTGTATATTTTAACTATGTTTAATGAATTACTAGCACTGCGAAAACCCATGTAAATGGATAGTGTGATATTATCACTATCATTATCAGCTGAAGTTTAAAAAAAATCGATTCAATGTACTCAACTAGGTTCGACGAGCAAACAATTGCATGTGAGACGTCATTGGAAGTTCTGAAGCTAAGCAAAGAGATCCTGCTGCTTGGGATCAATGACACCGATACGGACATCAGGTAAGTCAATTTGCTTTAGGCTCGCAGACATTTTGCAGTCTTTGAAGTCCGATGACTTTGTTGCTTACATATTTCGATTGTAACTTTTTGCTGAAATTGCCACACCAAAGCGTCATGAAGGTGTGGATTTGGTTCTTTAATGTCCACACCAACAACCAAATTCGTTGCGGAAGCCTTTAAAAGAAGAAACGTGTTACTTAGCGCAACCATGTTTCCAATATAGAGACCACCGCACAGGGCCCACGGATGATGACAACATCTTAGTTCTGAACTGGTCGTCCCTTCTGTTTTCTTCTACAGGCCTTTCCTACAGAGTAGGGTCGATGCTATGGACTATTGAGCATTGATCAAATTTAAAGCATCAATTCCACATCTTCATGATGATATGGCTTGGGTTTATGAGTTCAGATGCCCCATCTCGCCGCCAACTCTTTTAGTGGCCTCTTTTTGTGAGTTAAGTTATGGAAAGACCATGATAACCTATGCAAAGTTACAACAAAAAAGAAGAAGTGAAAGCTGAGAAGAGAGGGAGATACGATCATTTTTATCAATCTTAGATTTGAAAGATGGCAAGTGGTAGGAGTCGGGAAAGGAAGAAGACGACAATACGTTACATAAATTACACGTTTTTGGGATGAATGATGATGATTTGTGGGATATATTTTGTGGATTGGGTTGTGAAACTTGGAAAGGGTGGGAGTGAGTTGAGCTTCTGGTGGTCCTGACACGCCTCAGAGGGACAGGAATAGTCTCCCTGATCTCCTGAGAGCAATGCACTAAATGACGATGGGAAAGAAGTTTGAGGAAATTGTTGATTTTTCCGACGCAGAAGATGCGCTGGTCCTATTCGACCCCGGGAACCATGCAGATAGTCGCCATCTACCCTTGTCATGAATATCTGTCGTGTTCATGGTCAACATGAAACAGAATCATTGCCATTTCATCATGACCAATATCTCGAAAATATGTATCACTCAAACTTATTTCAATTTCTGTCTTAAGAAATAACCTTGGCGTAATCCCGCTTTGATTGCTTTGTAAGTGTCTGCTCCACCCTTTTCGTTCTGCCTCGTTACCAATATTGTCTATTCAAACCTCCTGGGACTGAGGTTTTTAATTTCATCTTGTATTATGAATAAATCATATTTGAAAAGAATTGATATTTGATCAAGCATTTAATCGATTTAATTAGTTTTTATTGCGTATTAAACACACAGTAATACCAAATGGCTGTGTGGTCCAAAAGCTAATGAAACGGAGATGGACGCCGTCCTATTCACCAAAAATGGCGAGGGAAGGACTTTGACTCTGAATGCAGGAAACTATTTATTCATTTTTTTCCTTCTTTGATGAAGTCATATTTTATTCATTAATTTTTTTCTCTCTCTGTAATTCTTTTCCAAGCTTGAAAGTGTTGAATTTTTGGCGACATGAAACACGGCTTCCCAATTCCACCATCGAGCGATTTATTGAGATTCTGAGGGCTCTTTATTCAACAAAGACAGAGAAAGAGGTAACATTACTATCTAAAAATTCCCAGCCTGCTCTAATTGACCAGTGCTAGTGTAGATTGATAAGGCATTGCTGAAGTTGCTTCTAACGACAACTCTTTCTACTTGATTAAGCACTTCAACCTAGAATTAACTGTTATCAATGTGTGTCCAGTGCTTGTGTCTCAGAGTTATTTCTGAGTACTCATTTACCGACCTCAGAAGGATGGACAGCTGAGTAGACTGTTGGCTTGTGGTTCATAATTCCGACGACTGGGTTTGAATCCACGCAAGGAGACCTCACAAGATTCGAAACACTGCACCTTAACCACTCGGCCATACCACCACGAAAGATTTTTCAAAGATTTTTCATGAATTTCCAATTTCATTGGCAATTGTCCAAGTTAACTAACGCTTTTCCAAGTTCATTAGTGATTGTTCAGGTCGATAAGTTTTCTGTTAAGCTAACCAGTAATTTTTCAAGACGATTCGTGATTTCGCAAGTTGGTTAATGGAAACCTACGTTGGTTGGTGACAGATTGAGAGCAGTACCACACTCTTTAGCTGCGACAATCTAAAGAAAGGCACATGAGACTTTCGATTTGATCGCGTTTTTCTTACCACGTACGTAGGAATCATAGCATTGAAATTCTATATTTATAATACATCATTATATGCTTGCATAAGGAATCGATCTTTTAAGATCGTTCGATAAAGGTATTGCAAATCTATGACTTAATCACTGAGCTGTTCTCCTTTAATATGCTTACGATCTTATCACATAAGCAATTTACCTTGTTCAGTGTTTCTTGTTTCTTTTTGCAGTTTTTGAGCTACTCAACCAATCTTCTGTTGCAATTAACGTCTCTGAGTACGGACTATTCTTTACCGCTGTTTAATGAGCCGCTGGATTCTTCTAAACGGTTTGAAGTGAGTCTGTAATTTCTTTTATGTTTTGCAAAAAACTTCTGCGCCATAGTGGTATTAAGGCTTGTGGCTTTGACATCAAGGATGAACGTCAATTAGCGGCATACATTGCTGTGCAATACTTTTCTGTGATACTGTATTCAATAGCAAATGGAATAATGTGTTGAACTGGTATCATATCAAGCTAAGCGATACGAATAATTTTGTTAGCCACAGCAATTATAGTATCATATCACATCATATCACCGCACATCTTTTCATATTATGTCACATCAATTATGTCATATCACGTGTCATTTCATACCACATCATGTCATACCATGTCAGTCGTAATAAAATATCATATCATATCAAACCATATTACATCATGTCGTATCATATCATGTCATACCATGTCAGTCGTAATAAAATATCATATCATATCAAACCATATCACATCATGTCGTATCATATCATGTCATATCATGTCAGTCTTAATAAAATATCATATCATATCAAACCATATCACATCATATCATATCATATCATATCATATTATAATATATCATATCATATCATATCATATCATATCATATCATATCATATCATATCATATCATATCATATATATCACCAATATCATATCATATCATATCACATCATATCATATCACATCATATCATATCACATCATTCATCAATATCATATCATATCATATCATATCACATCATATCACATCATATATCATATCGTATCATATCATATCATATGATATCATACCATATCATATCGTATCATGTCATATCGTATCGTATCATATCATATCATATCATATCATATCATATCATATCATATCATATCATATCATCAGTATCATTTCACATCATATCATATCACATCATATATCATATATCATATATCATATCATATCATATCATATCATATCATATCATATCATATCATATCATATCATATCATATCATATATCATACAATACCATACAATATCATGCAATACTTTATCATATAATGCCAAAAGTAATATGATATCATGTTATATTGCTTCCCATCATATCATACCAAATAACACAATATCATACCGTGTCATTGCGTACCGTATTATGCAGTGTAAATTACGGCTTCCTAGTTTTGTTTTGTCATTCTCTAAAATCATACATATTTCTCTTCTGCATAGTTTCAATAATTTTCCTACTTTCATCAATCGACTTTTTCCCTCATTTGTGAACGATAATCTAACTGCAGGAATACAATGTAAATTTCTCATGGCAACGGCAGCGACTCGCAATGACTCCACTATTTGCAGCGACACAAAACCAAAGTCAGATGTCATCGCAAGGTGGAAGCTTGTCCACAGGCATGCTCAGAGCCACCCAGCAAAGCTTTCAATTCATGCCAACGCAACAGGAAGCAGGGACCCCAGAGAATTGGATGAACCCGTCGTTCCAGGTAGGAAATTATCCGCATTTAGCCACTGAACGGTCGAGGTGGAGCACTGTTGATTTTGTATCTGTCCAGCCTCAGCTGTCTTCTAAGAGCAGTTGGTTGTTTCTATTGATGTGATTTTCGAAGGCCGTTTGACGTCATTCACCTACGGTCACCCCATCAGTCTGTGTGACTGCTTGTCAGATGGCCGTGTCGAAGATGTGACAAATTAAGATAGTACTCCAGAAAAGGAAAAGAAAATCAATTACCGTCATATATAATGGCTGACTTGATTTCTTTTCCATTGAATTATCTAAAGTAAATGCTTTTCCATTTAGTTATCTCCAATTTAAACGTATCACTCTCATTAGCTATTTCGAATCTTGATCGAGTCTTAATATGTACAGCTGTCAACAAGCGACAAGGAGGGGTACTTTTTGAAGTTAGCAGCAGATTTTCAATATCTATGCGGTACCTATCTATCTTCTTCTTCTTCTTCATCGTCATGTTCTTTTTCTTCTCCTTCTTCTTCATCGTCATGTTCTTTTTCTTCTTCTTCTTCTTCTTCTTCTTCTACGGCTTCATTCCCAATTTTTTTTGGGTGCCTCTGCGGATAATTCTTCTCCATATGCAATATCTATATATATCATGAATATCGTCTTATTAAGCACATTGCTTTGTTGAGGCTTTGTGTAGGCCACCATAGCCTTTCCCCAATGTAACTCCCCAAAAAACTTCCATTCACCTTAAAGCGAATCACTTTAATTTGCAGATTAGTTCAAATGAGACTTTGCCGTCGCAAATTCCTTCCAGTCAGACCTCGTTCCTGTTCTCATCGGATAGTACACAGCAGAAGAGAGGTTTTAACGTTGGAAGCCTTCGCAATGATACTGTCGACGGTTCTGCCCCTGGAAGGATTGTGTCAGAAGACACGAATGAAGTTATGAGGTTGAAGAAGAGGATATGGAAAAGCAAAGACAAAGCGAGCAGCTACTTCGCTCAGAAGGAGATTCGTGCGAAGAAATTGAAGCAGATCGCAGCTGTAAGACAGAAAGCAGCAATAGACAGTAAGATTGTCATGTACAGGAAGTATAGAGTTGGAGAGCTACCTGATATTCAGATCAAACATTCAGAACTGATCGTGCCATTGCAAGCCGCGGCACAGTGTGATTCGGTTATTGCAAGAGACCTATTCAAGGTGGGAACATATTTTGCGTCAGAGAAATTCAATCAGATTGTGGGTTTCTCTTATTGGGCTTTTGTGGATAGAAGCGTTCTGCGTTCAAGCTAGCCCGCTTCGTTTCAAATTCGGAGAGACAGATCTTCAGCATGCAAAGTAGCTCTGCCGTCTTGCTTCTTCGTGATGAAGTCAGTCTGTATCGATTCTGAAATTGCTTTAGGATTTGTGATATCGTAATGCTCTGGATTTGAAGGGCGCCTCTCCACACTTCCTTTTAACCTCTATCTGTCCATCCAGCAGTAAATGGGTTGCTGGCGAAGCGCTTTTGAATGCTAGGTAGAAATGGTGTCGTGTGAAATTGTCTGTATCAAACGTGTGACAAGTACCTGGTACAGTCCATGGAATGGAATTCATAAAAACTATTAGTAAGGAACGTTAAGCTTTGAATTTGGATTACCTGAATCTGCGCATAGAGTTGATGTGTGAATGGCGTTTCTGTGTTTTTGCAGCCAAGTCTTTAAGTAGCTTTTTGCATAATACCATGTGGTTTTCTTGTGTCACTTGTATCACCTACATCAAATTTTCAAATTTTCATGTATCCATGTGTTGCTGAAAACTGTCGTTATTCAAAACGTGATTTGTATAATGCACCGTTGGATTTTCTCCTGGCGATCTTTGCCGGGCAAGCTCTTTTACCACGAATCTGTATTATTAGTTTGTTCCTCCGCATGGTAATGGCGATGCTTACCTTGCTTTACTCCACCTTTAGATGCTGTTCGACGCCATTATGAATGAGTTACCAAAGGGTTTTGGTGAGGATACGGTGACGAAGCTACAGGGTGACATTCAAGATGCGATCAATGCGATGATGAATGAATCGATCATTTTCTACCCTCCATTCGTTTACGCGTTGGAGGATGCCTGTTTTAGAAACGAAAAACTCAAGCTGGATGCAAACATTCTCGCTGTTGCCAGCAAGGCAAGTGTCCAGTACCCGGTCGGTATCGTTCTGCTGGAGAGGCAGCTGCTGAGCGATGCGCCTGCTGAACTTCCATCAAAGAAGCGACGCACAGCGTTCGCCCAGAATGACGACGTTCAAGTTTGGTTTGAGCTTGCAAAACTCTACAAGTCAATCGATAAATACGACTTCGTGCATACGATTTTCAGGTCGCAAATAACAAGGCAAGTGGAAACGAGGCTCGCACTAGAGGCTGAAGAGAGAAATGACTACGCCAAGGCGCTGAAGTTATATAACCAGGTGAGTTTCAAATTAGGTGTCAGGATCGCTCAATGGCAAGATTCTTGCGCATTGATCCTATGGTCAGTGGCTCGAGTCCCACCTCAGCTAGACTTTCACTTAAGGTGAGGAGAGTCGCCAGCTCTCTGTAATTACAGGCGAATGAATCAGGAGGTGTAGTCATATAGAGAGGAAGGACGTGGACACTGCTGGATAAGCAAAGAGCTCATTTTCGTGCAAGCTTCTACCTTTGACATCTAGTTAGTTAGAGTCATTGTATTAAAAAAAGATAAAAGGAAGAAAAAGCAACCCAAATTCCATCGAACCACATGGCAAGAAAAACAAGCATTGTTGCACGTGAATTATTTAATTTCATGTAATGTATTCATGGAAGGTTGCTCTTCCATCAGTCTGATTTACAAGAGGACCTCTGTTAAAAGCTTAAAAAATGAATCTCACTTTATCACTAAAAACAGACCGAAAGTGAATAGCCTCTTTAAAACTAAATTTGAAATCCAGCTAAGTAAAAAATTAAACCAAAAGTTTCTGAAGCAAAAGTATGAAATTAATGAAATGAGATTCACCCCGGCGATCGAGGAACTAGTTCTGCTTCTTTGCTGATGCTAAAAAAGAATATTCATCGAGCAGCACTTAAAAACAGGGGCAGCTACCGGCCAACACTAGAAAGATCCCCAGCCCATTACATATTATATATTTTTCTCCCTTTAGGTATGCTACTGTTAATTTATAAATGAAAGCTTTAGAATACATCAAACATCAAAGTAAAAGTTCTTCCCTCACCATTTTTGGTGAACAGGGCGGCGCCCATCTCCGTTTCATTAGCCTTCAGGCCACAGCTGTGCAAGCACAGTGAATGCTACAGTTGGGGGGGGGGGCTGGGAATCTGGTAGCAATGTGTGTTTCACTCCCATGCTCTTTCCCCGATGTGCTGAATGCTTAGCAGGGAAATAGCAGTACATAATCGTCATATGATTTCATAACTACGATCGTCATCCAAAAATATTCCTTTCTATTTAGCCTAACCAATCAAATATGGGAAGTCTTATAGATTTATAAATGAATATGAAGTGCTCTGACGTTTTTATGTCGGTATTTGTTTCCTGTTATATATATATTCATATATTCTATTTCCTATTTGATTCTTTTAAGGAGGGTTGCCCTTCAGCATAAGCTGGTTTTCATCGCCCCCTCCAACAAAAGCATCAATTATAATCTATGATGACGGCACGAACAATTAATTAGATTATATCGAACAACAAATCATTGGTTACAGTAATTAAAACTACAGCGAAGATGCCTGCTTTGACTCGGCTGAGAAGCTCCTCTACAGCTTCGACCCTCCTGTTGATGATCAAGTATAAGTTTCAGTATCAGATGCGAATCTCTTTGGCTTTTCGAATAATATTTTCCTCCATCCTGCGTTTGTCCTTAGATGGCTTCAAGAAATGACTGGCATGTTGACGATTTGGTCCAAGAAGAGGAAGAGTTTTGGGACATAGCAAGATTGGCGGTATTTTTGTACCTTTTTCGCCTCAATTTAAACTTAGTGATTAAGGACTAATTGTAATGCATCCTTTCCAAGTTTCACTGCCTAATCCACGAACTCCATCCCACAAATCATCAATCATTCCTAGAATGTGCCATTTATGGAACGTCTTGCCTTCTTCTTGCTTTCCTGAATGCCACAACTTGCCATCTTTCAAATCTAATGTGAATAAACTTGATCTTATCTCTCTATCCTCTTAGCTGCTCGCTTTCTTCTTTCTTCCTTTGTTGGGGCTTTGTATAGGTCACCATGGCCTTTCCTCAACATAAGTCGCTAAAAAAGTGAAAAATAAGTACCCATACAGGGTTTAGGACGTACTCTTCAACTGACCTTATTGAAAATGCCTACTTGCGATGTGATTTACTCAACCAAACGTTCAACTGCAATTTATTCAAAACCAATGAAGGAAAAAGGCAAATTTAGAACGGGTTTGTCTATGTTGATACCATCGTGCGTTTCATCCTCGATTGGAGACACTGCATGCAAGCCTCTTTCCCATTACATTTTTATACCATTCATACATTCGCGATCTGGCTCCGTCTTATCTGCCTGCCATTCACGTTTTCCCGCTTCCCTGTCCACAGTTCTTCCTCTTTCTAGTGGTTCGTCAGGATTCATAAGAGAAATTTGTAACATCGAATCGAGAATTATTTTTTACATGATTCTTTTTCATAGTGTTGCGACAATCTTGCCAAGTGGTCTCATCTCAAAGCCTTAACCCTGCAGAGTATTGACGATGAGAACCCCGCGGACATAGAAAAAATCTGGGACGATGTTTATCTGCAGGTAACGCTTTCATTTGAATTTTTCGTTTCATTTCATGATACTATTGGTGAAGGAGGCTGTCCTCCCTTCAGCGTAACCTGTTTCAAAAGGCCCTCTTCTCTTAAATGTAAGGTTTAGAATCACGTAGCACGCTCAATTCTTTGTTGAGCAGAAATAAGAGACCGGGCTCTAGACTTTTCTTGTAGGTACACCAATTAGGTGTAATTTCGCTGCATCTTAAAAACCTTTGCAATTAATGAATCAATGACAATACTTGTGATAATGTTCTGTCCTGTTCTGGCTCCGTCGATCGCGAAGGATCACGGTTGTCTGTGCCCAACGTGATCACTCTGTGCTGCCGCGAGTGGCGGGTGATCTCTCCAGGGCGCAGAACAGGACGCAGACCAAGGCGCTGGTATGAAAGACCTGGGATGACCAGTCGCCAGGACCCCCTCTCTTTCCGCACTGGCGAGATCCAACGGAGAATACAAACCAGTATTCGATTTTAACCAGTAACCAGTAGGAGAGTTTTCGATGCCGAAGGTGTAAATCTCTACTTTTCCACGTGGTACTGCTGCAAGGAACAAGAATAGCAAGAAACTAAAATAGACGGAACCTACACTAGAATGCTAAGGGCGGTATTGGACTTAGACTGGAATTACGCATACAACAATCAATCGACTGTATGGTAAGCTGCCTAGGCTCTCCTCAGTAATCAGGGAAGGAAGAAGACATTTCACAGGGCATTGCTACAGAAGAAGGGATGAGTTATTCAGCAACGTATTACTTTGGGACCCTCAGCATGGAATGGCTAAACTAGGAAGACCTGTCAAGGCATATATCCAAAGCTACTTACAGAAGACGCTGGTTTACAACTTGCAGATCTTCCTAATTCTATGGACAATAGAGAGCTATGGAGGGAAATGGTCAATTCAGTCCGGGCTACTCGCCCGATATGACGATGATAACTGCTGCAGTTTGAGTACGCCAAGAGTGAGAAAACGACTGATAGATACGGTATCCGCTTTTTTACGTTGTCTCGATCTCAATCATGGTATGAATTTAACGAAAGCATTGCATCTTATGTTCATGGCAATCATCGTTCTAGGACCAGTTCTTACCATATTACATTCGAAGCAATCTGAAGCTGGCATGCCATGACAGTGTTGATGCAGATGCGAAACAGTTTGGCGATTTTATAAACAAATCACTGAAAATGGAAGACAGAAAGGAAGTTCTAGAGGTTGGGACTACTTTTGATACACTTGAGAATCAGGGAGTGACAAGGTACATACCCCCAAATTCTTCTGCGGTGATGGGGGTCCTCCTTTTTAAGCATCGAGGTCCCCTTGAAAGCGAGGGTTTTTTGAACAGACAGCCAAATGAAATTCTATGCTTCTACATTCACTGTGCTTTGTTTGATGAATCAAATTAACGGTCATTGTCATCTTGTGAATTGATACCCTCGCACTGCGTTTATGATGACGATAGGCATGTATCTTACAGACAATACACGTGCATTCATCTTCCCATTTTATCTTGGTCTCTCACCTATTTTCTACAGCTGGCTATGATTTCTCACCAGTCAGCTAGCATTAATCTACCTTCGATTTAACTGATTCGAACAGTTTCATTGCTTCTGTGGTTTTTACTTTTCATAGGCGCCCAATTTTTGCAATTTCTTGACAAAATGTCATCCGTTTTTTTTTCTGCCAATGGATAAAGATCTTAGATGCAATTAGACAATTTCCTAGGTACATTGTGTTGCTTTTTTCGTAGTCAAAATTCTGCGATGAACTTGCATTTGCGAGAATACTTGAAGACAATTATGGAGCTGCTAAACACTATGTGAATCTCAGCATTCAGAGATTCTGCGAGGTAAGCCCATTCCGAACCCTTAACCTTTGACTTTACTCACGAATACCTTTAAAGGACTACACCTTGATTTTTCCATAACTTTTCAAAGACCAAAAATGTTCTATCAAAGTTATAAGCTTTGGAATGGGGGAACATGTAATCGTAGAATCTGTAATCAAGCAAAAGGGATGGTATAGAGGATGCTAGAACATCCTTTTTCGTAGTGTTAACTAGTTTAATAAACTATTTACTTCACCTTCTTTTCTAAAGGAATGGTCAAGTTTGAACAATTTAATGGAGGGTGGCAAGCTCAAGGCAGTAAGCAGGCTGCAGACGCTATACGAAATGAAAGAGTTCGTAGATTTCGTTTCAAAAGAAGGTAAAAATTTGCGAGCTCGTTTTTTCATTGAATCATCCGATGCCAGTAGGCGCTGACGAAACATGCCAAAATGCCGAACTCCACAGCCGCCAGTCGCCGATCGCAGTCACTAATTTTTCTCCTGTAAGTCCAGTGTCATCTTGAGTGATTTATTTCAAGGTCATATACGCACGACCAACTCTTTTAGTTGCATCCGGAGTCCAAAGGAGAAGTTTTCCTGCAGATTCATTCTTGTGACGGATGATTTGTCGTACAAGGGCGAGTCTTCTTCGCCTCATAACTTCAGAAACACGGTGTAAAGACCCATGAAGCGATTTATTTGTTGGATTGCAGTTCCAGGGGATATCGTGGAAGATTCGTGAGCTATGCTTTGCAAATAATGACTTATTGAAGATTGATGCATTAGGGTAAGCTGATGTAGTATATGTGTATTGGAGTTTCGCTTGTTTTGGGGGAAATAATGCCGCGTAAAGGAATCATCCGGCTACTGGTAGACAATGCTGGCAAGCTTCTAGATTAACTTGAATTTAACTTGATTTGGAATAGGAACGATTATGATTTAGATGGAGACATTGAGAATGAAATCCAGCTTTTGATAAATGGATGTATCCTTATTCAAATGGTTTTTCTGCACAGAGAATTTCAGTGTAGCCGCAGTCAATGGTCTCTTAACAACATGGTCAGAAAGGCAGCTAGATGAGAACCTACACTCGATTTCTGTATGGGACGACTTAATGATTAACAGGTAAGGATGAAAGTCATGAAGTTTGGGATGAAATATCGATTTAGTAAGGCATCAAGGATGATAACAATAATACTTTAAATGAATTATTAACTGTATGAAGCATCAATTGATTCAGATGTCGACTGGATGTACGAGGACAATCAACACGAAGCGAGAAACTATAAATAATTGCTTAGGCTGCCCGTCGTAAAACAAAAGCTGCGAAAAGATCCTTTATTTCCAAGGAGCGTGCTATTTTCACGAACTTCCAAGAGACATTCGTACCCTGGAATCAGTTTTAATTTTAAGCCCACGTGGAGAGAACATTTCTTATGGCAAAAGACATTGTAAAATAGATAAAAATTCAAAAGCATTTTGAGATTTTGATTAAGTAGCTCAGTTTTAGAGTTAAGTTCTTCATAAGATGGTATGTAACTGGGTCCTTATTGATATCAGCACTTTTGCTGCTGAAAAGGCAACCCTGTATAAACAACTTATTATTATTTTATTTATTGTTATAATGCTTGGGAAGACGTTATATCGCACCGGAAAAGCAGTCTTGTTTAAAATGGCAATTACTTTTCAGCCATCAATATTGACCTCTTATACTTTCATCAGTATCAGATGTAATCTTCAGTTATCTGATCATAATTGATTTAATTGAAATTTAAGTTTTATATTCTTTTACGCTAGAGAATGGCTCAACGCCACGCTAGGTAGCTATCGTTGCTGTGAAATGATGATATCACTATTTTTATATAGATGGATGTATAGTGAACGTAATATTAATGTCCAAGTTTCTCTAAATTTGCGCAAGTATTTGAATCGATTTCAACTTCATCGTGCTCACATTTTGTTTCAGACAACACATAATTTTGCTGATTGAGCATCATGATAAATGCTGATAGTAAACATTCATGCACCAGTCAAAATCTGCTCTTTTCGCAACAAGATAAAGGAAGGAAGCAGAAGACCGTCTCATAAATACCCCTCTTCTTAAATATGACCTCATCGCCTTGTTTTTACTATGCCCAGAATCGAGTATCCGATAAATAAGTCGTTATTCATTGCTATTCATCTTCTCTGTATTCAAATTCGACTGTCAAGTATTACCTGGGCACTATTTGACTCCCAAATTCGGAGCATTCTCTGCGATTACCAGCGATTACCAGTGATTCCCAGCGATTCCCAGTGATTCTCAGTGATTCTCAGTGATTCCCAGCTATCCCTTCTATTCTCTACTATAGCAAATATGCTTAATTTTTTTGTAACCAAATCAATTGCTTGCATATCAATAATCTGTTTGCCCGTCGATCTATTTCTTATGTCATAATCTACTTCATACAGGTGGACATATTTGAAGAAAATCAAGCTGCACTTGAAAGATCACTACGGGTACAGTTTTTCATTAAATCATTTCAAATGGCTTTGAAGGGTTTCTAGATATTTAAGGCTGATTGTAGTCCAATGTGCATGCCAAATCCAGGCATAGAACTTCTAGTTTAACTTCTAGTTTCTAGCTTAGTTCCTTGGAAGGATAGTGCAGTTAGTTGTACGGCCAGCCCTCCAAGCGGTCGCCCATCTGGCATTTGACCCGACTCAACCAAGCTTAACATCAGTCCCATGATGGAAGCTGTTTAGACCGCCAGGCCACTGCCATCACAAGAAGTCGCCAATGTCCTTCCCTCACCATTTTTGGTGAATAGGACGGCACCCATCTCCGTTTCATTAGCCTGCAGGCCACAAGGCTGTGCAAGCACTGTTAATGTTACTGTTGGGGGGCTGGTTTCACAGCACTGTGTGTTTAACTCATACACACAAATTTTTCTGGAGCTGGAAGTGTGCAGTTACTTGTGCTGTGTCTTTATTTTTTCGGTGGGTGTAGCGCTCGTCGGTAGACTCAAACACAGATATTACGCGCTGTTAGCGGGTCGATTTCTCATGCATAACTGAATTGATGACATCATTGTTTTCGTTTACATCAACAAACAAGAAGCATATGGACAGGAAACGACAGAGATAGTGCAGAGACGGTACAAACGTTGCGTTGTCATGACACGATCAGATACGCTAAAATGTCATCAAATTTGCAAAAATTTATCCGAATTTGTAATTACCAAGGAGTAGATTTATTTGTAAATCCGAAGCATTAGAATGATATTCATGCGATATTTTTATTTCAGATCTTTGTATGATGAAGTTGAAGAGTCGCTTGATCTTGAACAAGCTACGTATCTCTTGAAAATTGCCGAAACTGCAAGGAAGCAGGTAAGACCATTAGGCCACTTTTCCGTTGCACTTGATATTCTTTGGATTTCTAGGCTCCTATCTTCTTATTTCTCTTAATATGACTGTCTGCTGTGCTACTTGAAATTCAGGATTTTCAAGAAAACTTTGAAAAGAATCAGGGCGTGCTTACCTTTCCTTTCATTCCGTCCTTCCCTCCCTTTCTCCCTCTCCCTCATCATTTCCCTCCTCCCTCCTTCCATCTTTTCTTCCTTTCCTCCTCTTTTTCATCTCTCTCTTCCCTCTCTCTCTCTAGCGTCTCTCTCTAATAGTTAAGTCGAATGTTGCATATTCAATCTTTTTTGTAAAATGTGTCGAAATCTATTTTCGTCACATTTAGTGCATGGAAGCTTCTGAATTCAACGTTACTAATTTTTCATATTGTCCGACGTTTTCATAGTATCATTTATGGCATCAGTTAAATCAAATTCGATATTCCTACAGGGAAACTATGCAGTTGCATCAAAGTATTTACGAGAATCATTTAACTCGGCAGAAAAGGTATGCCTTTACTGAATAGATGAGTTTGATGTATTTATCTATCTATGCCTATCTATCTATGCCTATCTATCTATGCCTATATATCTATGCCTATCTATCTATGCCTATCTATCTATGCCTATCTATCTATGCCTATCTATCTATGCCTACCTATCTATGCCTATCTATCTATGCCTATCTATCTATGCCTATCTATCTATGCCTATGTATCTATGCCTATCTATCTATGCCTATCTATCTATGCCTATATATCTATGCCTATCTATCTATCTATCTATCTATCTATATATCTATCTATCTATCTATCTATCTATCTATCTATCTATCTATCTATCTATCTATCTATCTATCTATGCCTATCTATCTATGCCTATCTATCTATGCCTATCTATCTATGCCTATCTATCTATGCCTATCTATCTATGCCTATCTATCTATGCCTATCTATCTATGCCTATCTATCTATGCCTATCTATCTATCTATCCATGGCTATCTATCTATCCATGGCTATCTATCTATCCATGGCTATCTATCTATCCATGGCTATCTATCTATCTATGGCTATCTATCTATCCATGGCTATCTATCTATGCCTATCTATCTATGCCTATCTATTTATGCCTATCTATCTATGCCTATCTATCTATGCCTATCTATCTATGCCTATCTATCTATGCCTATCTATCTATGCCTATCTATCTATGCCTATCTATCTATGCCTATCTATCTATGCCTATCTATCTATGCCTATCTATCTATCTATCCATGGCTATCTATCTATCCATGGCTATCTATCTATCCATGGCTATCTATCTATCCATGGCTATCTATCTATCCATGGCTATCTATCTATCCATGGCTATCTATCTATCCATGGCTATCTATCTATGCCTATCTATCTATGCCTATCTATCTATGCCTATCTATCTATGCCTATCTATCTATGCCTATCTATCTATGCCTATCTATCTATCTATCTATCTATCTATCTATCTATCTATCTATCTATCTATCTATCTATCTATCTATCTATCTATCTATCTATCTATCTATCTATCCATGGCTATCTATCTATCCATGGCTATCCATCTATCCATGGCTATCTATCTATCCATGGCTATCTATCTATCCATGGCTATCTATCTATCCATGGCTATCTATCTATCCATGGCTATCTATCTATCCATGGCTATCTATCTATCTATGCCTATATATCTATGCCTATCTATCTATCTATCTATCTATCTATCTATCTATCTATCTATCTATCCATCTATCTATCTATCTATCTATCTATCTATCTATCTATCTATCTATGCCTATCTATCTATGCCTATCTATCTATGCCTATATATCTATGCCTATCTATCTATGCCTATATATCTATGCCTATCTATCTATGCCTATCTATCTATGCCTATCTATCTATGCCTATCTATCTATCTATCTATCTATGCCTATCTATCTATGCCTATCTATCTATGCCTATATATCTATCTATCTATCTATCTATCTATCTATCTATCTATCTATCTATCTATCTATCTATCTATCTATCTATCTATCTATCTATCTATCTATCTATCTATCTTCTATCTATCTATCTATCTATCTATCTATCTATCTATCTATCTATCTATCTATCTATCTATCTATCTGTCTGTCTGTCTGTCTGTCTGTTAGCCCATCATATTTGAAATGATTAAATCAATCAACCAAACAATCAACCAAACAATCAACCAATCAATCAATCAGTTTAAGTATCATAATGTCACTCAGTCGATTCTCCTTGATACTTCCGAATTAAGTTAAGAAATCCGTCAGTTTAAAAGGCGCTCAATCCTTAAGTTTATCGATAAATCCATCCATCTATCAACAAGTCAAGAGACAAGGAATTCATCTTTTTTCGAAAAATAACCTTTTCGGCTTGCATTGCAGTTTGTTAGTGTGCTGAAGCTTTCTCGCCATGCCCTTACTTTTTAAGTTACCATCCATTTTCCTTGTTCTTCTCGACGAGCCCTGCGTTTTTTCCAATAAATTTATATGTTTATTGAATGCCCGATTTTGATCTTAGGAGAAAGCATCTCAAAGTGGTCTCACTGTAAAATGGCATCATGTTTACGCAAAAGTCAATTGCGATGAGGCTAGAAAACTGCCTATTGCCGAGGGAATACCCATTCTGTGCACTGTTATGGAACACTTGTGTAAGTTTTCTGACTTTCCATATCCTGAATGATATGTGTTATTGTAATTCCATTGCAAGCTTTACACTGTATAAGAAACAGTAAAGGACGGTAAAGCTGATTCGCATGATAGAAACGGAGTACCTTATTAGAGAAGTGTAGCGCATCTTTGAAGTCGAAGCTAGAGTTGGTCGTCTTCGTTAGCTAAGGCCCTAAAGGTCTGAGGGTCTGAGGGCATTAGCCGCTGCTTATCCCTGCTATCATATAAACCCGTGAACGCTACAGAAATAGCATGCTGAGCCACGCCCTTTGTGAAACAGGAATGCCCAGCGTCCATTCTCGCCGGAATTAAAAACTGTTCTCAGAAGAAAGATGATCAGAAAGATGGGTGATAAAGATTCAGTGAAAGCTAAGTGTCTTTATTCAATCTGGTCTTTCGTTATGTAGGAGAGTTGCCTCACTGATTCATAGCCCCTTTCCCTCTCTGTCATTTTTTTCAGTTGGGAAAGATTCAAATGCAGCGAAGGAACCCTGCTGGAACGTTCAACATCATCTGCACAAAACCAACACTCTAAGCTGCATTGCAGATATCATTTCTGAACAAGGTTATCACTTTGAGTTCTCTCCTTCCAATAATCGTTCTCGTCAACGTGCAACCCTTTAGTAAGCAAGATTCAGTCTATATTCCTCCAGTCAAAGATTTATCTCTCCGTAAAGGTTTGCAAAAAAATACATTTCAGTACAATGTATCCATTTTTTGATTCATCCTTTTCTCTCATAGACATTTATAATGAATACACGAGTCAGTGCAAAATCCTAGTTCTTGGTGCTCGTCGTTTGTCAGAACTTTTTGTAAATAAAGTGTCAATTTTGCTTTTAGATATTACCGATCTTAGCCACCTTCTTGGCAGTGAGCAGCTTATTGTATTTAAGAAGATCTCTGGACAGCAGCCTCCGATGCGCAAGGAAAGGGTAATTTTATTCATTTTTGTGGAACGTCTTGCCTTCTTCATGCTTTCCTGAGTCCTACAACTTGCCATCTTTCAAATCCAAGATCAATAAACTTGATCTGATCTCTCTCTCTCCTCTAAGCTTTTCACTTTCTTCTTTCTTCTTTTGTTGGGGCTTTGTATAAGCCACCATGGCCTTTCCTTAACATAACGCACTAAAAAAAAGAAAGAGAAAAGAACACTCTTCATTCAAATGAGCTTACAATAGTGGTTCATTTTAGGACTTGATTGCACTGAATTCAATTTTGATGATATTCGTTTATTCTGATCCTGTTGCTCTATTTTTACTCACACTAATCTACATATACAAATGTATGTAAATATAAGTGTACATATATTTACATATATACAGTATACATATATATAAATATATATATGTGTATATATATATATATATATATATATATATATATATATATATATATATATATATATATATATATATATATATATATATATATATATATATATATTTATATATATATATATATATATATATTTATATATATTTATATATATATATATATGGTGCTCTATGTACAGCACCCTCTATGTGATATATATATATATATATATATATATATATATATATATATATATATATATATATATATGTAAATGTATATATATAGATATTTATATAAATGTATATATATAAATATATATATATATGTGTCTGACGAGTGCCTTCGCACGAAACTCAGAGTAACAGAATATATATATATATATGGCAGAAAGGCAGAAAAGGAAAAGACCGATTCTCTGTTACTCTGAGTTTCGTGCGAAGGCACTCGTCAGACAGACTATAACTGAATCACGTTCCGAATTACATTGATTTTAAAATAAATGAATGGGTTAAAAATAGAATATATTCATTTCCAACTTCCAATGTTATCTTCATATTAGTTGTACCATCAAATTAAACTTTTCGAAAGCCTTCCTATCTTCCATTGCGTTCTTTTATACTAGTTTTTAGATTTCATTAACGAGAAGATATTCGACCACCTGCGTGTTGCCGTTGATTCTTCAAATCAATTGATTGGCGATGCACCCGAGAAAAAGTAGGTCATTAAAACCGATAATAATTTTTAAACAGCATTTTGATATATATATATATATTTGTATCTTTATAGACTAAAGATACAAATACAAACCTCCTTAAAGATGCGTAATTTGTATTCTCCTGGCCTAATTACAGGTATTTCTAGTGAAAAAAAGAAGCAGATAAAGGTATATGATTTTGTTAAGAGAAGCTAAAAGAAGAAGAAGGAAACTGTTAGTAGGATAGAAGGTCCGGGTTAGCTCTAACGTCAATGATAGCTCCTTGGAAGAGCTTTTCTTGAATCCACTGTTGTCAAGTTTTACCTAATTTAATTCTAATCATTGGTATAAGACATCAAGAGCCATACTCCAAAGCTACCTTCATCAAGAATCCAAACCTCAGCAGAGTTCTCATCAACGTTGCTTGCAAACCCTGGGATCTTTGATAGATGCTTTCACATACTTTCACCCAGGAAAACAGGATATTATGCCTGATCCCCAGAGGCATCTCAGAACCACCAGAGGCTTGATCTGCTCACACCCTTTTTCAAATTTTACTGCCCAATCCTGGAATTCCATCCATCTTTCATTTCAAGAACTTTCCATTTTTGTAACCTCTTACCTTCCTTCTTCCTTCCTCTTGAATCTTGCAACTTGCCATCTTTCAAATCTTAGGTCAATAAGCTTGACCTGATCTCTCTCTCATCTTAGCCTTTTGCTTTCTTCTTTCTTCCTCTGTTGGGACTTTGTATAGGCCACCATGGCCTTGCCTTAACATAACCCACCAAAAAACGGCATTCGGAGTGTTGCCTGTTCTCAACGATGATAGAACGCGATGTTAGTTCATTGAATCAGCTGTTCGCTGCGTTTTATGCTGCTCTCTTATAGCTTAGCCATTTAGCCATTGCTCAAAATGATTTCCGAGGCATCGACGCATATTCTCTCCCTCGTATCGCATCTACGTCACCGTATTTACCAAGAATTTGCGGAAGGTGCTTGGTAGAGTTGTTTTAGTTATTGAGAAAGATCTGAGAAAGAAATGTGCTACAGACGGTCCTGCTTAACGAGAAGATGTATCAATGATGCATTGCGTGCCGTCAATGACTTATTGCGTGCCGTCAATGACGTACTGCGTGCTATCAATGCCGTATTGCGTGCCGTCAATGACGTACTGCATGCTATCAATGATGCATTGCGTGCCGTCAATGACGTATTGCGTGCTATCAATGACGTATTACGTGCCATCAATGCCGCATTGCGTGCCGTGAATGACGTATTGCGTGCTATAAATGACGTACTGCGTGCTATCAATGCCGTATTGCGTGCCGTCAATGACGTATTGTGTGCTATCAATGACGTATTGCATGCTATAAATGACGTACTGCGTGCTATCAATGCTGTATTGCGTGCCGTCAATGACGTATTGTGTGCTATCAATGACGTATTGCGTGCCGTCAATGACGTATTGTGTGCTATCAATGATGTATTGCGTGCCGTCAATGCCGTATTACGTGCCATCAATGCCGTATTGCGTGCCGTGAATGACGTATTGCGTGCTATAAATGACGTACTGCGTGCTATCAATGCCGTATTGCGTGCCGTCAAAGTAGACCCCGTCTTTCCATATGCTCGATCTTACACTTAATCGGAGAAGAATATAAACTCGATCCCTCCAAGTTGGTTGATTAATACGAAGAAAATCCTCAGGCCATTTCTTCCAGTCGCGTTTTCTTTTTCTCGCCATTTTTAATCCCATCCACGCTTCGCTTCAATGGGTTTCTACATGCTTATACTGGTGACATTGTTCCAACGGCCTGACATTCGTGTTCCTTTGTCGTAGGAGCTTGGTAGAAACGTCTTTGATGACGATGGTTAAATTCTGTGACAAACGATTGAAAGAGAACGAAGATGATTCGTCAGGACAGGGAGATTCATCAGGCGACTCAGAATACGCAGACATTGTTGTCCGATACATGCTTAAAGCAATGACTCTCGACTCAATGGATGCACGTCGTAGATTTCCAAGGTTGCTGCAAATTATTGGACGATACCCTATGACAAGGAGTGCTTTTGCCAACGAGGTATGCTCTGTTGCTACAAATTGCATCCCTGCTTAATTATGGCTTTATGCACATCGCAGTTTCTTTTCTGCATTCAGTGTAAAAATTGTATCAAAGCGAATCTTCGTCCAAAGAGCACCGTATATGCCAAGGATCGTCAACCCAAAATGCTGAAAGAGCCATATTGTACTGAAAAAAGCAAAAATAAGCTATTTCTAAAGCCGCCAAAAAGCCTTATAATGAATGCAAAGTTTCTGTGTTTGTCTATGTTGTCTATACATCTATGCCTATCTATCTGTCTGTCTATCTATCTATCTATCTATCTATCTATCTATCTATCTATCTATCTATCTATCTATCTATCTATCTATCTATCTATCTATCTATCTATCTTTCTATCTATCTATCTTTCTATCTATCTATCTATCTATCTATCTATCTATCTATCTATCTATCTATCTATCTATCTATCTATCTATCTATCTATCTATCCATCTATCTTTCTATCCATCTATCTTTCTATCTATCTATCTATCTATCTATCTATCTATCTATCTATCTATCTATCTATCTATCTATCTATCTATCTATCTATCTGGTACGGATATTGATGGAGGGGATTTTGTTTAAGGTATGATTAAGATGAATGTGGTCGATTTCAACGCATTTGCACATCTCCAGAAAAGAATCAGACTGCTGGCCAAAAATACCTATACAACTCATGGATGGATTAACGATAATAGTGATAATACTAATAATGATAGAGGGATTTTTATGCATGCAGCATACGAAGTATGCTGCTGTCATAAAGGTCTTGTACTTGATACTCATTTTAGAGAGCTATTCAATCTCACCACCTTTAGTAAAAATCAAGGCGGATATGGGGCTCGAACCACTACCCATAGGTTTTTAGCTAGTCTTTCACAACCTGACTGTCCTTCCATTCTCATGTGATCAGATTTCCCTTGCAAAAAGTCCCCCAGGGTTTCTAAGCTGCTAGTGATGATGTTCTGTTTGAAATATTTTGTGTTATTAGGCTGCAAAAGTACCAACTTGGATGTTTCTTGGCTGGTTGAACCAAATCGTTGCTGTCCTTCACCAAGAAGAAGGCGATACGGCTTTCCCTATTCTCGCTAGCATTGCAAAGGAATACCCACAAGCTTTGACTTACCCATTGCGAACAAGCAGTAAACAAACTCACTTTGCAAATTCACCGAATGAGATGAAAAACAAGCAGAAATATGGACGGTACTTGATGTTTTTATTCTAACAAATGCAGAAAGTTCTCTGTACGTCAAACTTGAATAATGACGTATTTTCCACGATTTCTGCTTTTTTTAGTGGGTTATATTGAGGAAAGGCCATGGTGGCCTATACAAAGCCCCAACAAAGGAAGAAGGAAGAAAGTGAAAGGCTAAGAGGAGAGGGAGATTGGAGCAAGTTTATTGATGGCTTAAGATGGCAAGTTGTAGGATTCAGGAAAGCAAGAAGAAAGCAAGACGTTCCATAAATTGCATGTTCTAGAGATGAATGATTATTTGTGGGATAGAGTTCGTGGATTAGGTAGTGAAAATTGGAAAGGGTGTGAATGAGTTGAGTTTCCGGTGGTCCTAACACGCCTCAGAGGAACTGGAATAATATCCATGATCTCCTGAGAACAATGCCCATGAAAGTACCGAAGGTAGATTTTTGGACATTGAGAAGCTTCTTGCTTAACGAGCAGTTTCCAGGTCCTTCCTATAGATATGACCACAGCCCGTGTTTATCACGCCTTGCATTACGGAGAGCCTTCGTGTCATCTGATTCAATGAATGAGGTTAGCCCTTCAGCCGGAGCTGATTGGCAAGGGACTTT
The DNA here is from genome assembly GCA_964026355.1 of Pseudorhiza aurosa. Classification (NCBI taxonomy): domain Eukaryota; kingdom Metazoa; phylum Cnidaria; class Scyphozoa; order Rhizostomeae; family Lychnorhizidae; genus Pseudorhiza; species Pseudorhiza aurosa. The sequence goes on from OZ032122.1 coordinate 8,216,000, forward strand.
TCAAGCTAGTGACTGTCCTCGCTCTAAGTTGAAGTTTAGTTGAGAGTGAAATCGAGGCACTGAGCTATCCTGAACCTCAAATGTCGTCTGATAGAAAGGAGCGACCAGGAAGAACCCAAGGGACATGGCTTCTTATTTCTAATGGAAGGAAAGTGTTGAATCATGCCAATTATTGGATGTAATCACTTGGATCGAACGAATCATGAGACAGCTGGTCACTGTAACTGCTTAATATACCAGCAGAAACTACTTCTGATTGCAAGCTAGTGGGGATATCTGAGCGATGTCAGCGTTCCATGCTTGCTAGCCTCCCTTTGAATCGCCAAAATTGATGCATTTCTTAACTAAAGGAGGTCTTAGCTAAAAGTTGATACCGGGATTAATATACAATGCGGTATCTGGGAATATACTTTATCGCAGAATAGATCGTCTTATGGGGATATTTTTTGACGAATCGATGGTGAATTTAATTGTAAGACCAAGTGCCCAGTGGGCTGAGCGGCGATCCCACGTGCACGTTTCTGTATCCACCCAGGAAGCAATGTTAGTCTTATAGAAACAATGTGAGGATATGTGGTGCAAATCCAGCACACACTTTCATGGCTCGCGATATTATCTCTCTAGCCCGTTTTTTTGCCGTTGGGTGTCCATAGCGGCAACTTTATTTCTCAATTTTTTTATCTTTTTCTTTTAAAGTCTGATAGAGTTGGTGAGAAATCCACTCAACGACGAGTTTATAGAAGCGCTAGAAGAGCTTTCTCGTCTCTCCAATGTCTTTGGGGTAGGTTGACTTCTTGTAAAAATCTCTTCCAAATAACACGAGCATCTTTGGTAAGAAGTGGCATACTTGATTCCGTGAGCTCCGATATTTTTTGTGGGATTGGAATTTTCTGAGTCTGCTTCTAGTTGATTCATCGTCGATAGTGTTTTCATGATGAATCGTGAAGGATTGGAACCAAAACCTGTAGTTGTGCCATCACTACGGTAACACGAGAATCATGGTGAATATCTATTGCTGAGGCTTTTAAAGAGGTTTTTTTATTTCAATTAGGATTGGCAAAAGGACATGCTGAGCCTTTTGCAAGTGAAAAGACGAGACAAGAAGGAAATAGAACGCTGTTATGGAATTATTTGGAAAAGGCTTTTTCAACCAGTGGAACGTAATGATAGGATCAAAGGGGAACTTAGAAAAAGATGTTCCAAGGTTTGTAGTTTGTCATATCCATGCGAACATTGAAAATAGTATGCGGAAGAGTCTTGATAAGTCTGATTTTTGCGGTTATTGAGGTGACGGAGCTTTGCCAGACAAATAGTAATTGTCTGACTGTTCAATACTCAATGTGAGGACATTGTTGTATACCGATGTATGCATGATATTGAAGCATTCCACATGAGGGCGCAGATCTAAACATTAATGAAAGCCAACTCCACATCAACATGATTTAAAAATGGAGAAAGGGGATTAAGGAAGCGAAAGATTGTCATGATGATAATTGATAATTTATGATGATGGTGATGATGATTGATGATTGATGATGATTGTCATGATGATGTAGATGATGATTATTATTATTATCATGATGATGACAATGATGGTTGTATGCGATTGATGATTTTGATGGTGATGATGATATCGTTGGTGATGATCATGTTGTTAATTACAGTGATGCTAATGATGATTGTTTGCGATTGATGATTTTGATGATGATGATGATGTAACAGTGGTGCTAATGATGGCCTTTTGCAATTGATGATTTTGATGGTCATGATGATAGCGTTGGTGATAATCACGTTCTTGATTACAGTGATGCTAATGACGATTGTTTGCGATTGATGATTTTGATTGTGATGATGATGGTATTGGTGTTGATCATGTTGTTAATTACAGTGGTGCTAATGATGATTGTTTGCGATTGATGATTTTGATTGTGATGATGATGGTATTGGTGTTGATCATGTTGTTGATTACAGTGGTGCTAATGATGATTGTTTGCGATTGATGATTTTGATGGTGATGATGATAGTATTGGTGTTGATCATTTTGTTAATTACAGTAGTGCTAATGGTGATTGTTTGCAATTGGTGATTTTGATTGTGGTGACGATAGCGTTGGTGATGATCACGTTCTTGATTATGGTGATGATAATTTATGTTATTGTGATGATGTTTTTTTTTTCTTATGATATATTTATTTCATTTGTCCGCAGGCATCGTCGAAACTTGTTCAAGAATATTTCGGCAAGAACGGATCAAATATTGTTGATTTGCCAGTGACGGTAATCTTCCGTTTACAGAATAATCAAAAGCGTAGAGTACCAATTCGCGCGAATAAGTTTTAACTTTTATTAGTACTGAGTTCATATCAGCACTTCTATGCCTCTGTATGACAATCTGACAATCAATGCTTTTCGAGAGATGGTGTTATAGGCGGATGGTGAAAATTGCTTAGGCAGAAAAGAAAACCAATGAATATGTAATGGCAAAAATCAGGCAAGATCTGCAGCTGCTGGATAAGTCGGCACAAGCTAAGTGTAAATTATTCGGTCACTTCATACGAAGAGAGAGGATTGAATCACGTGGGCTGATGGGTAAAATTGAAGGGAGGAAGGTGAGAGGAAGACAGCGTAAATTATGGATGGATAACATCAGGAACTGGTTGAGCATGAGTCTAAGAGAAGTGGTGGATGCGACTAGAGATAGGAAAGCCTTTGGTTTGAAGTGTCGCGAACTGTCCCTCACGACAGATGACTGACACTGGTGCTCACTGATAATATTTTTTTATTCTACCTTTAATCTATCTATCTGAATTGTTCATTCTACATTCAATTGTTTTAAGAAGGCCTTATAGGAAGCAAAAGCAGGTTTGTATTGAATTGAAGAAGGAAGCGTTCTTTTCTAGGACTTTAATAACAAATATGCAAAGCTATTAGCTGAACTTGAAAATATTGAAAGGAAAGATTTCAATCTGAAGGATTATTCCCCCTGGTTTTCCACATTTCAAGGGGGGCAAGGAGAAAGATTCATCGAAATTCCAGGTATGTTTGTGTTTCATGCTTGCAGTCGAAGTGATTGATTCAAGATTAATCATGGTAATTGAAAATTAACTATGAGTCATGGTGTTTTTTTTATTTTGCTTCTTCCACTGTTGTCTGTTAGAACCATACTGAAATGCTAAAATGTGTCCCCTTTGTATTAATGTTTGAACTTTCAGCTTAGCGTATGAAGTATCTTTATATTAGCATGAAGGCTATGGTAATTCATTGATTGGAGTGGCCTAATATTGTCATTGATCAAAAATTGAGCAGTATATCCGATATCGTTTGCGCTGGTTGTTTTGTACTGATGTGAACGGCAGCACTTACCGTAAAGTCCCAGTCGAACAATTTCAAATACAGATAAACGGAACTGTGATTATCATACGCTAATTGGGCGAAAAGGGTTATCGAGCCCGAAGCCTTGAGCCTTCTTTTCGCACGCTTTCCCAAGTAAGCCATCAGGAATATTTTACACTAAGTGTTCTACGAGGAATTTTCTAGGATTGTATCCCATTTCGTGTCGCCATGGAAGGCCACTCTCTGCAGCCACCATGATGGTACTTTCATGTGCTGTAGATCAACTTCGAGCAATATCTGAATGGCAATAACATTTCTGATTTCAGGTCAATACACAGGCGAACAGAAACCTTTGCCCGAGTATCATGCTCGCATCGCTGGCTTTGATGAACGGGTAAGTGAGAACGCTGGCATATTTTCTTGTTTTCTTGCTGGCATTTCTTTTGCTTGGCTTTGTTATTTTCTCATATTTCAATTGAAAATCAGATACAACTAATTAGGATCATATACTTTGCTGTTCCTAGCGTAAGAAGGAACAATGTGGCCTAGCCTCCACCAAGAACAGCATTCAAAATTTTCAGAAATATATTATTCATTCAGTACTGCCTTGGTGTAGTGGTGAGACATTCAGACTCATAACACAGGATTGGTGAGTTTGAATCATACGTGCATCACAATAGAAGCACCGTTGGTGAGGAAGGCAACGGGAAGCTACCTCATAAATGCCACTTACCTGGGAATAACTCACAGCCAATTCTCTGTTTCTGGTTTCTGCTACGCTCAAAATCGAGTATGCAACGCAGCTTATCAGTTTGTTATTCATTCAAAGAATAAAAAAGACTAATGAAATTGACAAAACACGAATACTTAAAGAAAAAATGAATTTGTAGCTCCACACATCACGCATATTCTTGATATTCTTGCGATGAGTAAAAGCTTTCGTTGTTCTCGGGGTACTTGAGATAGTCTGATATGGTGATGTAAATTAGCAATAGCACGTCTTAGTCTGAATAGATATGCCAAGGCTTTTTGTATGGTGGCTTATACAAAGCCCCAGTAGAGGAAGAAAGAAGAAAGTGAAAGCCTAAGAGGAGAGAGAGATCAAATCAAGTTTGGCAAGTTGTAGGATTCAGAAAAGGAAGAAGGAGGCAAGACGTTCAGTAGATTGCATGTTCTTGGGATGAATGATGATTTGTGAGGTAGAGTTCGTGAAGTAGGCGGTGAAACTTGGAAAGGGTGCGAATGAGTTGAGCTTCTGGTGGTCCTGACACGTCTCAGAGGAGCAGGAATAATCCCCCTGATCTCCTGAGGGCTGCCTGATAATAGTCCCTTTTTTCCTAGGTGAGAGTCATGAAATCCCTTCGACAGCCAAAGCAAATAACAATGACAGGTCACAACGAAAAGCAGTATCGATTTTTGGTGAAAGGAGGGGAAGACCTAAGGTTGGATCAAAGAATTGAACAGGTCAGACGAACACATGCATGCTCTTCTTTGCAGGCGAATATTCCATGCCTTTTTGTTTATTCTCTGCTAAAAAAATGAGCAATGTTCCAAATAATTTAACTTGGAATTTCCCAACATAGTTTTGAAAAAGCCACCTCGTTCACCGTTTAGCTAGTTGACTGTGTAGTCTAGTAAATGGTTGGGCCCCTAGGCAAACACGTGGCTCTGGATATAAGCTAGGCAGCCCAAACTCGAGACAGGACCATACCCCGAGAGAGGGGGGGGGCAGATTTTTAAGAAGATACCTGGATAAGTTGGATAATGGGTTTTCTTTGCTTCAAGATAGTTTTATTGCCTTGTCAGTGTCCCTTCCCTCCGACAAGTGCATGGCTAACTATGAGCTGAGGATGGGAGAATTGTATTTAGATTTCACAATATTTCAGAATGGTTTACACTTTGACAAAATACGATGCTCCTTTTTTGATGATGGGAAGCATTGCTTGAGGATGAGTTGCAGTGTGCAACGCCAACAAATTCAGAGACATTCATACGACCTCTTCCAGATCCGTCGATATTCTCGTTAGATAATTGACAATGACCAAGGCATTTCAATTCACCCGAATGTCATGACCAGAATAGGAATTCGAAATTAGTTTCTTTTATAAAGATGTTGATTCGATTTTGTGAAGAAGATAGTGAAAGTTGTTGGCTGTGTTTATATCAGAGTAAGTTTGCGTACCCAGTTCAAAGCATTTTGCAAAACAGTAAAATGTCGGTGACAGGAGTAATTAGCGCGTTGAACTAACTGCTGACCTTTTTTGATGCCGTCTTATTCCGTGTTTTTTCCAGCTTTTTGATATCATGAATGGGATCCTTGCAAAGGATTCAAGATGCAGAGCAAAAGCTCTGAAGCTGAAAACCTACCAAGTCATTCCCTTGACAACAAGGTGATCTCATTAACTGCGACTGAATTCAAGTTTCTGATAAGTCTTATTTTTTATGCCAATATAGCCTTATTAATGCCCTGGTAAACATATGTTTGTATTGCATTCAGTAGGTCGGGGTTCGATGCCCGGTCGAGGCATACCAAAGACTTGAGAAATGGTACATGGCATTTCCCTGCTTAGCATTCAGCACTTCGGGAAAGAACTTGATATTGAAACACACTGTGCTACCAGATGGCCGGCCCCCAACTTTAGCATTTACTGAGAATGTTAAGTAGTGTGACCCAAAGGCTAATAAGACGGAGACGGGCACTGTTTTCGTCACCAAAGATGAAAAAGAAAGACTGTAATTATTTCAGTGTTACGGTTCTTGTCCGTTTATCTTCTGGTCAGTTGTTCGAATCCATCTTCAGCTTAACGTTCGCTTTGTGTGAGAAGAGTCGCCAGCTCTCTGTATTTCCAGGAGTAGGAATGACAATTTGCGGTTGCATTGGGAGAAAGGACCTGGACACTGCTCGATAAGAAAAATCTACGTAGTGTCCTAAATCTACCTTAGGATGCTGGGTAGTAAACGTAGGGCAAAGTGTAAAGCAAACTGGACTGCGTTTCGTCTCTCTTTATAATTGAAAATCAAACACGCTGCTTTCCACCCCAGAACTTCCGAACTCATACTATTACACCACTATCAAAGGATTCCCATAATACTGCAGCATTTACACTCAGATTACTAGCGATAAAAACGGAGATGAGTGCTAAAAAAAATTTCATACAGGCTACTGTTGCCGGAGGATTTTTATCATGCCAAAATGCTACTGGAATGTATTGGTCTGCAAACCTACAAATAAGTAGTGAATATGTAGTCCTACGTACTCAAAGCAGTAAGCTTTCTCTCTCTGACGGGATGGTCATTACTGACCAGCCGCGGCTCTCTTCACGAATCGACGCCATTGACTCTGTTTCTGCACCAGTCTGAGCAAAGCAGCCATGCTAATGTCTGCAATGTCCTCCAAAGTAGTTATACTTATTGAAAAATCCGAAGCTAAAAAATTCTTTTCAAAGTGCTATTTCCATAAAGATTCGTCAGCTGCTGCAAAGAAAATAAGAAAGAGTTTTTAGGGTATTATTTTGCGAGGTAAAAAAGGAAAGTATTTAGATCAGAAGGGAAACTCGAACTGCGATAGTTATGATTGCTATAATAAACAGTAAACACATATGGACAGTTGACAATGCACGCTTTACCGACAACAGATGATCTTTAGAAAAAGTAGATGGAACCTAATGAATTGTAAAAGATGAAGGGAAGGCCAAGTTTGCTGTGGACAGGTGACATCACGAAGTTCATCAGAAGTTATCGGGGCTTGTTTACATTGAATGATGGACCTCATCACAGGCGTGGTTCCTCCGAAGAGTGATACGGCCTTTATACTTGTCCCGAGTCCATGAGATATCCTGGCTGTCTGATGCCGTGTGTGTTTACATTAGCGTAGATAGACTACAATGCACTCGTTATGAACCAAAGGATACATCGCCATTAGTTATAGAAACGTCTTCAATTTATGTAGCATTTTCGCCGTCATTGTTAGCAGAGAATTGTGCTCATCTTTTTATAACAGAAAATTATACATCGATTGTGGCTTATTGATCTCAGTTGAGCCTAAGAGGTTGCTTAATATTGACTAATGAAGAGCCCGCATGGCTAAAGCCTCAGATATATCTTTAAGTTTAAGCGCAGCTAGTGATTTTTTTTCTCGTGGAAAATTCTCGCATATTGCCAGGAAGTCTCTTGATGGAAATGCTAGTTTTTCTTATTGAAGTGATCCAACGTAATATCCGCTTCTGACATACCAGCATTTATCATCCGTAGAATTGGTATGATTGAATGGATGGATAAATGTAGCCCGCTAGGGGATGTGCTCCAAGACTCGTACACAGAAGTCGAACGAGATGCTCTGAAAAAGAAAAGGTATGGTCTTCGATGTTCGTATGCAATGGCATTGAAGCCGTGTTTAGCAGTAACGTCAAGTGAAATTTGAGTAATGCAAGTCTTTTCATTGGAATAGAGAAATTTCAAAGTCATTTTGTCGTTTGTGAACATGTGTGCCAGTTTGTGGCTGGGCAGCTGGTCCATCTAAGGAAAAAGTGAGGCAGAAATCTTCAAATTGAAGACAAACGGCCGAATATTCTGAACTTAACATTCTCGGCCCTGTTATCACAGCGCAGTTTTTCTTTCATAGTAATGGCATATCATTCTTGATTGTTATCATCATTCTTAATTGTTATCATCATTCTTAATTGTTATCATCATTACTATTGTTTTTGTTTTCTTTAAGTTAGACGTTTTGAAATCGTTGCTGGATTTAGACTAATCCATTCTTCCGAATATTCACTAATATCATAATCAATAAGAAAGTAATAATTTTATTTGGCAATCAGATATATCCATGATTATAGAAAAAAATTCACTCAGAATTTCAAGCTTTGCAGCAAAGCTTCGCATAATCAATATTCGGATTAATTGCTTTTCCACATCTTTATACGTTTTGTAAAGATAGAAATATCCCATGACTGTTTAACGTCATTTGAGATTCCACGCCTCGGTTTACATCTAAAAAGAGACATGCTTTCTTTACCAAGCTGAACTTTCTAGGTCTTCGGCATCTGTAAACGACTTCTGCTTCTAAGATGATAAGGGGGCTCTTTTCAGTAAACGCGTACGTGTTACCTTGAAACGTATACGGGGGAAGCAAGGAACTTTTTGCAGTTATCTGATGCAATGTTATGCTGTTTTTTGTAGACCTGCTGCAGAATTCAAACAATTCATCAATGCTTTCAAGCCGTCTGAAAGTTCTCCAAAATCCTTGTACATGAACTTATACAAGTGAGTGATGCCAGCAGTAGATTCATGATTCCAAACAGCTTCAATTTGCCTGCATAGCGTAATCAGTTTCTAGCATGGCAGTAGCAAATATCGGATCTGTGACATTTTTTAGATTCTTCGGGCTGGTTCTCAGCTGCTTTCCTGATCGGCTTTCATTCTTTGTGCTGTTGCCAGCAGTGAATTCATCCTCGTATCTCCGTTAGCTTTTGATGGCACTGATTAGCCACTACATCACAGCTACATTTTCTACAGAAGTCAAGCAGCTAATTTTCACAAATCCGATATGAAAAATCTGCCGCGTTTGAATGGGCCTTCTTCTTCCTTCGTTTCCACCATTTGTGCTAATGGTTATTGGTGCCAAGGTGTAATGGTTAAGCGTGCTAACACAGGGTTTGTCAGTTCGATTCCTCCATGTTTCACATTAATGATTCCATCGGTGAGGTAAGCAACGGGAAACCATCTCATGAAATCCATTTCCCTAGAAAAACTCAGAGCCCTGTTTCTGGTTTCTGCAACGCTTTAAATCGAGTATGCAACGCGGATGCATTCTAATGATGATTTTCTTGAGTAGAAAATTCCAAGCAAGGTTTTGGCCCATCATATTTCTATTTCATATTCTGTTTTCCATAATCATGATCGTCGTCATAGGTTTTAGTCACAACGAAGATTGCTTTTACCGCACTTGTCTTCATGCGCATAAGATGTCGTCGCACAAGTTTCTCTCTACTTCTTAGGTTAAATACACACCTTGTGACCTTTAATTTCGTACTGCTTTGATTCGCATTCATAATTCGATTCTTTTATAAGTTTATCTTAGTCTTCTTTCGAAAGATTCACGAGAAAATGAATGCCGTATTTTCTCCATCTAGGAACGCATCCTATACTGAAGTTGTTACAAAATTTCAGCAGATAGAAGCAATGGTTCCACGAGACTTGTTAAGGTGATTTACGATTTCAATGTCAGAGCAGCATTCTCAAACATTTATCGATGTGTATTAGTTTATGGTGAAAGTGTTATCTTCTGGAAAAAGTACCAATTTATCAAAGCATTAAGATTTTTAAATGAGTTTGTCGACACCGGGGGTTGTAAAACGAACTCTTTCCCTATTTACTTAATTTGTTTTCATTTCAATGATTTAACGTGGGTGAAAATGATCGATGATTATCATGAACGGTTAAAGAAGTTATAGTATGCGATTGCGAAGATTCGGAAGGTTGGTTAAAAACCGATGGAAAAGCCGGCTGAATAAATAGTCAATTAACTGGTTTAAGTAATTCTAAAAAAGTTGCGATTAATCGTTTGAAACTGAACTAAATCCGTTGAACACATGAAAGATTCTCAGTGAGATTTTCCTCATGACCAGAGGGAAAGAAGAGTGAGTCTATTACAGGGTTGTCCATTACGTGATCTGCGGGATGCATTGTGACCTGATGTGGCCCAGGCTGGGGTAAAGTTGTATTATGATATGTGAAAATTCGCCATCCATGTGTGACCTAAATTTGAAGGAGCCATCCTTGATAAAGATTGAAAACAATGAAAAAGACATCTCGAATTTTTGCTGTTAGCGTCCCTGTTGGGGACGAAGTGATGAGAAAACTCTGCACATAAATTATATCAAACAAGTTTCTAAAAAACATAGCCATTATTATCATTATTATTATCAAACATATTTTAACAGGTTAACTTTTTCAGAAAATACATTCTGCTATCAATAAAGGACCTGCGTGTACAAGAAAAGGCTAAAAATAGAAATCGCATTAAGTCTAAAATTTAAAGTTTTTACTAAGCGTTTAAATATAAGAATAGATTTTTCATTTCGCACATGTTCAGGTAATGAATTGAATATCACCGCTCCCTGTGTACTGAAGGATCGTCTTCCTGCTTCGTTTTTCGATTTTGGTACAACAAGGCTATTTCCATTAGCGCGCCATGTTTATTGCTTTCATTTCTTGGTTTATTTTCTTTGCTGAACAGGCGAGCATTTTTCAAGCTGGCGTCGTCGACCGAGGCCTATTTTGTCTTGCGGAATCATTTCGTTCTCACGCATTCTTGTATATGCATTTGTCAATACATACTGGGCATTGGGGATAGGCATCCTGGCAATCTAATGGTCAATCTGTCGACTGGTGGAATGATTGGGATCGACTTCGGATACTCTTTCGGGGTATCAACGACTGTGAGTCTCTATCTTTCTGTCATTGCCTTGAGCAGTTTCCTTTTTAAGGACGTTTTGCATTCATTAAAGGCGAAGAAGAGGCCCTTGACAGAATAGGTTGGAAGGGAATTGTCGGTGTAGTTCGATACTTGTCAGTTCACGTCTGTGACCCCTCTTTGTGCTACAGGCCTGCAAAAGTCATGCGACGAAGCTGTCAATTCTAGCACCAGGCCTTCCAAACTCCGATCTTCATTCTAATCTAAACCTTACCACCTTTAAAAGCAGCATCGTGTTGTATTTTTGACTTTTTGTGAATCTCATGTTATTTTGACTCTTCTCATAATAGGGTTTTTAGCGGAAATCTATATTGTAATTAGGATTTTTCAATTTAGGTTCAGATGATAATGATAGTGATGACAATAACCTTCTGACCATGTTGATTTTGTAGATGCTAGCTGTTCCGGAGCTGATGCCTTTTCGACTGACAAGGCAATTCTTGAACTTGCTGTTGCCGCTGAAAGACCCCGGGCCTTACAGCATACCTATGACTGATGTTCTGCGTGCACTTCGAAACGACTCAGACTTGCTTCTGAACACAATGGACATATTTGTGCAGGAGCCTCTTCTCGATTGGCAGGTAGCAGTTTCTTTTCGTATTCATGTGTCCCATGTTCGTTTTTCAAACTCACGAGATTGACTTTCATTTAATGTGCAGAGAATCGCTAGCTCTCTGTGTTCCTGGCGAATGAACCACGAGATGTGGTGCCATCGAAAGGAGGGACCAGTAAGTGGCTTGACCAGCATGCATTCCCGGTGTCCGAAACCGTTCTCACAAGGTGCTGTCACATTGGGAGAAAGGACCTGGACACTGCTCGATAAGAAAAATCTACGTAGTGTCCTAAATCTACCTTAGGATCCTGGGTAGTAAACATAGAGCAAAGTGTAAAGCAAACTGGACTGCGTTTCGTCTTTCTTTATAATTGAAAATCAAACACGCTGCTTTCCACCCCAGAACTTCCGAACTCATACTATTACACCACTATCAAAGGATTCCCATAATACTGCAGCATTTACACTCAGATTACTACTTATTATAATAGCAAAAATGGGTGCTAAAGATGGATAAGCTTCTTCGACAATTTTTTCTTCAATTTCTGCTTTTTCAAGGTGAATGCTGGAAAGCGGAAAGTAAAATTGGACAAAGAAGGTATACTCTGCGAAAATTCATCGTTGCCATTCTTCATTTTTCCATTGATACTGGGCAAAAAATTGAGCCCAGAAAAAGAGCCATTCAAGTCAGGCTGGCAGAAAGATACCTAAAAACATGACAGGGCAATTTTACCCAGAATTTCAGGGTTTTCATCACCTGAAATTGCTGGTTATCGTTGGATATGTAGATATCTATGAGGCCAGGAATTTGACGAAGCGAGATTTTCTTTTTGCCATCTCGATGTTTATGCTGTAGTCAGAACCCAATTCGAACACTCTAGTTCCTATGCATTTTAATTGGTACATTTTTACACTTCAGATCCGATGCTTTCATTATAGAATATCTTAAATAGTATTGTAACGGGAGACTTTTGACAGTCATAAGAATGGATCAGATCTTTTTTTCCAGCATTCTTAGATTTCACAATGTTCTTAAAACATTTTCAACGATTTTTACTTGAAATCTAAAAACGGCAATTCAGAGCTTCCGTATTCATCACCAATAACCACTTCCTTTCTCTTTTACAGATGAAACTGCCAGCTGGTACCCGAAGGAGAAAATATCAATCTGCAAGAAAAAGCTGAGAGGCATCAATTGTGCCTACATTACAGGGTCAGTTGGCCTGTGCTTTATTACTTCGATTGATCAAAACTGCATACCATACTTCATTTTCTGCTCAGCATGAATCATTGACCTAGTTGATCTACAAAACACATTCTTATGAGATTATATCCCGTTGCCTTCCTCACCAACAGTGTTTAGAATGCTCGATTCCAGGGTTAGTTGAAGCCAGAGATTGGGCTCCACGTTTTTCCAGGGAAGTGGATTCTATGAGATGGTTTCCTGTTGTCTTCTCCATTGGCAGTGCTTTTTGTGAGCTGTATAGGATTCCAACCAACATACTACCTCAGTATTTACATACAAGCATCTGTTCATCTCATAAAGTCCACTTCTCTAGAAAATCTCAGGGCGTTGTCTCTGGTTTCTGCTACGCTCAATGTCAAGTAGTATGTGCTTGCAGTTCATTAACCTAGCTAGAGGATTTTTCAATGAATATTGCTAGTCTTATTTAGTTAGTCTTATTGTGTTGCATTATTTGATACAATTTTTTTCAAACTTCAAAACAACGCCGTCTTGGTAACAGCACTTGGCGGTACTGACCAAGCGCGCCTTGTCTGAAGATTATTTTCGTTATTGTAATTAATCGTGATATCTTTTTTCCGTCATTTTGATACCCTGGACTAATCGGCTTTGGGTTGTCTCCCATTTTAGTGAAGAGCTTCGCCTCGGTTATCAGAAGTGTTTCGCATTCGCCGAACTGCTTGCAGTTGCACATGGAAACCATAAATACAACATCAGAAGGAAGTTGTTGCAACAAGCTGAAGATTACGGAGGCCCCGAAAGGAGTTTCCTGCAACCCGAAGAGCAAGTAGCCTGTCTCATCGATCAAGCCACTGACAAAAATCTTCTTGGCAGAACGTTTTGTGGCTGGGAGTCATTTTTGTAGCCGTCGATTGCTTCCTTTTAGGGGTCCTCTCTTTTCCTGATGGTTTTCGATTATCTTGCATTCGTTTTATCTTCGCATATGATTGCTTTTTAAAAGGAATTAGATATCAAGACAGTTAAGGATATACCTGGGCTTTTTTAGTATTATTTTTTTATAAAAGAGGCTGCAAACGATAACTTTGGTTAATTGTCACACAACTGCTTTTTCTGATTTTACGAATCATTTGATACATCTAGGAGGGTTGCATGGCTTCACTTCATGCATTGATAAACTGCATTCGATCTGCTCAAATTCCGATTGCAACGGGCTGCCTTATTCGGAATGCCATAGTAGATGTAATTGTATCATTCACAACATGACTAACACGTTTAGAATGGTTGTATTCGTGCTCGCAACCCTGATTGGTGTAGGTACTTATGCAGGATGTTTTGCTTGTTAGAAGGCCTCCATTCATTAACATTGGTGAAAGTGAAAGGATAGCTTAGTATTGTATATAATTGTGTGTGTCTCTCTCTCTCGCAGATTCTCTCTCTCAGAGCCTCTCTCTCGGCGTATCTCTCTCTCTCTCTCTCTCTCTCTCTTACTCTCAGGGTCTCTCTCTCTCAGGGTCTCTCTCTCTCTCTCACTCTCACTCTCTCTCTCTCTCTCTCTCTCTCTCTCTCTCTCTCTCTCTCTCTCTCTCTCTCTCTCTCAGGGTCTCTCTCTCTCAGGGTCTCTCTCTCTCAGGGTCTCTCTCTCTCAGGGTCTCTCTCTCTCAGGGTCTCTCTCTCTCAGGGTCTCTCTCTCTCTCTCTCTCTCTCTCTCTCTCTCTCTCTCTCTCTCTCTCAGGGTCTCTCTCTCTCTCAGGGTCTCTCTCTCTCTCAGGGTCTCTCTCTCTCTCTCTCTCTCAGGGTCTCTCTCTCTCTCTCTCTCAGGGTCTCTCTCTCTCTCTCAGGGTCTCTCTCTCTCTCTCTCTCTCTCTCTCTCTCTCTCTCTCTCTCTCTCTCTCTCTCAGTGTCCCTCTCTCAGTGCCCCCTCCCTCAGTGCCCCCTCCCTCAGTGCCCCTCTCTCTCAGTGTCCCTATCTCTCCGTGTCCCTATTTCTCTCGCTGTCTGTCACTGTCTATTTCAGCATCTTCAACATGTATGACATGGCAACAAGTGGCGAAGGTGTTACTTTCCTGCTCTCCTTTCATGAACATAGAGGAAAGTGTAAAAACAGACCAGTGGTATAAATAGTCGTTCCTTTCTGCGTACTTCTAAGATGAAATGCGTGGCAAGAGAATGGTGAAGGAGTTAGTCTCCCTGCTCGACGCAGGTCAAAGGGTCTGGCAGGTGGAAGGCCTCAATCATGAACCCATTTGGGAGAGTAAGGTATATGTTGATTGCGGGGGAGTGTTGTATCAGACTCCCTCAAGAGACATCACTTAAGGGACAAATGGGAAATTCTAAAGTGAATGGAAGCTCTCGTGAGATTTGTTTTACAACGGCGTTATAAACTGGAGTTAGCTGGACTTTGGACTGTTGTTCACTAGAAATGCCTATCGTTGCGTCAGGAAGAAGTAGCGGGAACAGGTGAGTCAAACGAGAAGTGGCATGGACAAGACCTCTGAACAAACAATATGTGAACGAGAACTTTTCTTTAAAATTCAGCGGAGGTATTTGGCTCTATCGGAGATTGCCTCAATGACTTTACTTTTCATGCTTTCTACGTATATTCAAACTCTACCATTTCACATCAATGGACGACGGGACTCAAATCTCCAGCAACTCTTCTTCTTAACACGGTATTTTCCTTGTCTGGGTATTACACATAATGATAATTATGATAATCATAAGTATTGCAACTAGTAGCCGTTACCTTTCTCAATCCTTGCCGCCATGCAATACGACGTTGAGCCAGTCTAACGCATTCTACGAAACAAAGTCCCATTTGCTATCGAATATCCTCACACCATCAACTCTTGCGAACATCCGTGACCTCTGTCACCAAATACCACGCCAGTCTTTAGATCGTATTTGACATTATCCTTAGTCATGATATTGCCTTAAACCAGGAACTTCAAGCAAAATGAAATCCTTTCCTGGATTAGTATCTAAAAGGCTGCAGATGTTGTTAAAAGAATGTCGCTGAGTCAAGATAATGATGCAGGCCAGTATGTTAAATCGCCTCTTGCCTCTAAAATATCTTATTTCTATGCTCTTCTTCGTGCGAGAATTTATTTGTGATCGCTTTGAAATTTTATGCCAAAAAGTCTAGAACAGGAATGTCAAACGGTGTATTTAATTTGCATAGATGCGTCACATACTCGATTTCGAGCGTAGCAGAAGCCAGAGACAAGGCTCTGAGTTTCTTCTATAGGACATCACTGGTACTGAAAAAGTTTAAGACCACTAGTCGAGATGATACGTTCTTGTCTATCAGGTGAGTAATTTTTGTTCTCGTTGCAATCGTCCTTCCTTTCGTCAATAAATATCATTGATTAGTTTTCTTCCATCGGCTTTTTTATGTTTTTACTTTGCATACTAAGGTAGAAGTTAGGACGCAGCGAAGTTATACTTACTGAGCAGTGTCTGCCTCTTTATGTGAATATATTTTGGGATTCCTATGGCTGGCTACCCCTGTCATCCCTTCGCAAATCAACAAACATCATACGCCAAACCAAGTTTGAGCAAATCTAGAGACCCCTTTTAAAATGCCACCTAAGATGTGGAAACGGGCTATTGTGTAGGTTGCTTTATACCGGGTGGGGATATTTGCAGCACCCCCTAAGACGGGGCTCGTGCGCTAATTGAAATCACCGATTCAAGCGATGGGTGGGCGTGCAGTTGAATCTCAGTCCTTGACCTTATCGAATATGACAAGGCTGCCATGACGTATACGATATTGGATCACTTAAGTCTTGACAGTCTTCACGAAAAACTCACCACGAGATCTCAAGTACCTGCATATGTGACAATGTCATGATACTAATATCCTAAAGGAAAACTTAGAAATCTTAAAAAAATGTTCCCTATTCTGCGGCTGAATTGTTGAATGAGATACCTCTCAAAATAAGGAAAAGCTCCACAATTTCATTGTTCAAAGGAAAACTGAAGGAATATTTGCCACCTTAGTATTTATCCCGAATGCACGGTCCCCAGGAAGAGCAGATGTTTCTATCAACCATTGCATTTAGTAGTATCTTTTGTCTAAATTATAAATTATATTGTGATAAGTTCGCATTTTTCAGGCATCATTACCGCATGCTGATAGGGATTCGTTTGTTGACATTGAAGAAATGAAATTCAAGGTCTGTACTGGTATCAAACCTTTTTTAGTGAAATATGCACGGGAAAGCACCAAAAATTGAAGAAAGAGGAAGTTGAAAGGCTAAGTGGATAGGGAGATCAGGTCAAGTTTAGTGATCTTAGATTTGAAAGAGGGCAAGTTGTATGATTCGGGATAGGAAGAGGAAGGCAAGATGCTCTATCGATGGCACGCCCTTGGGATAAACTACTCGTCACCAGTGGTGTGCAATAGAACACCGCAACCACTTCGGTATGTAGCACATGGCACGTCTTCTCTGTCACTGGGTTTATTTGCAAAGACAAAGTAAATTTCACAGAACTGTTTGAATTCCAATTGCTCTTTTTCGATGCAAAAGTCAGGCAGCGTATTCGCAGGGCAAGTTTGTGGTAGCGGAGTCTAAAGTAACTCAGAACTGATCCATTTTATTCGAATTTTTCCCCTGCAACTTTTGCAGACAAATGAACTCATCAACTTTAGGAAGCTGTTTTTAGTAAAATTGATCCTTCTTAAAGCCTCTGTCCACAAGTTGGGTATTTGAATCCTGCATGCTTTACTTTTTTTGAACTAAATCTCTTTGATTTCCCTCGGCCTTGCTATATTTGCATAGTGCTTACCTTCCATTTGCTGCTCCTATGTTTGGCTTTTCGTGTTCCTTTTAAGGCCCGCTATGGGTCTTTCCCATCGTCGAAGTTTGTTGGCTAGCTCTCATCTATTTGTCACGTCTTTGCGCCAGAGTGTGGACTTGCAAGACCGTGTGAACAGAACTGTGAGTATTCTTATTTTCGTTTGACATAGCCACTTTGTACGCTGTAGTGTAGTTGCTGTTGAGCTCAAAAGCCTGCCCGTTTTAAGACACTCTCGTTAAGGAAAGCAAGGGAAGCCACGTCCTCAAGTCGATTTCACCTGCAAGAACTCCTAGCTCTGTCTCTGGTCTCTGCTGAGATCAGAATCGAGTTTGCTATGCAGTTCAAAGCCTCTGCAATTTTTCCATTCATCACCGAATCTCACATTTGCTGTACTCTAGCGAACACCGATAAGGTTTCTCACTCAATTCTCAGCCGCATCATTTGCATGCGAAACAATTGGCAAAATGAGGAGATTTCATATTTGAGAGATCAGTCGGTCAGTCAGTCAGTCAGTCAGTCAGTCAGTCAGTCAGTCAGTCAGTCAGTCAGTCAGTCAGTCAGTCAGAGTCAGTAATTCAGCAAGCCATTCATCCATTCGCGCGCGCGTGTGTGTGTGTGTGTGTGTGTGTGTGTGTGTCAGTCAGTCAGTCAGTCAGTCAGTCAGTCAGTCAGTCAGTCAGTCAGTCAGTCAGTCAGTCAGTCAGTCAGTCAGTCAGTCAGTCAGTCAGTCAGTCAATTTGTCAGCCAGAGTCAGTAATTCAGCAAGCCATTCATCCATTCGCGCGCGCGTGTGTGTGTGTGTGTCAGTCAGTCAGTCAGTCAGTCAGTCAGGCAGTCAGTCAGTCAGTCAGTCAGTCAGTCAGTCAGTCAAGTCAGTCAGTCAGTCCGTCAGTAAGTCAGCCAGCCAGTCAGCTGTGTCTTTCACACATATCTTGGACGTTTCTTGAGCTTTAGAATGGCCAGAAAAGCTACAGGGATCGTTGGGTATCTCTAGTTCAAAGCATGAATCAGATTATACGATTACTTTTGCGAATTAATCGTAGAAGTAAACTGTTGATTAACGATCATTATGTCCTTCTAAACTCTCAAGATAATTCAGAGTAGCATGCCTATGCAAAACTCATATTTGCAAACATCTAAGTCCCATCGAAATCAAATATTTTCATATGTGGCTCTGACGTGTGCAAATATTTGCTACCATTCGCCACCATTTGCTGCCTTGTTCTCATAAGCAAAATTTTCGCCTCGCAATGTACTTTGCTGTAGATCTAGAAATGCCAAAATATCCTGCCCCATTCTCTTGGAAGATCTCAATGGAAAGGAATAGACACAACTGGCAAAGCACCAACTGTGGGCAAAATTACGACATTCGCAGAAAACGCAAATCAGATTCAAACTAACTTCCTCACCAATCACTGTGAAATAGCCATCCTGTCATTCCAGGTTGAGCAAACCCTAAAAGAATCTCGATTCCCTTTTTTAGTGGAATATGATGGGGAAAGGCCACAGCGGCCTATACGAGGAGCATAAAAAGCAAGAAAGAAGAGAGGGAGATAAGGTTAGATTTGAAAAGGGTGTGTGGTAGGAGTCGGGAAAGGACAAGTAGGCAGAACTTGCGAATGAGTTGGTTCTCCAAAAATAGGAGAAATTCGGAGACTCTTGAACAGCCTAAACGAACGAAGTTGAGATTTTTGGGGACGTATATCAAGGTCTGATTGGTTATCTAAATCCCTTCTATTGGAACGGTGCCGGGAAGAAGAAAACGTGGGATGCCAAAGACAAGGCCTTCTCATAAAGTGAAAGACTTCGCAGGCATCGCAATGCCAACCTCATGCAGTATGGCTCAAGGCGGTTGGCGAAGATGCGTGAAGGACTGTGCCGCGGGTGGTCAGTGTCAAAGCCGTTTGAGAGAGATGCAACTAGATTAGCCAAGTGATGTTGAGTGCAGCTATTTTAGTAGCGCCAGAAGGGAGTGGCTTAATTGTGTTGACTCGATAAGCAGGAGCTGTGGATTGGAATCCTGCATGGCTCTTGAAGGACCTCTCCAGTGAAAGATTCACTCGAATGCCCTGATGTCGCGTCTGCGATATTTGTTCAGATATCTCTCTATCTCACAAATCATCATTCATCCCAAGAACATGCAACTTATGGTACGTCTTGCCTTCTTCTTGCTCTCCTGAGTCCTACAACTTGCCATCTTTCAAATCTAAGATAAATAAACTTGATCTAATCTCTCTATCCTCTTAGCTGCTTGCTTTCTACTTTCTTCCTTTGTTGGGGCTTTGTATAGGTCGCCATGGCCTTTCATCAAAATAACCCACTAAAAAAAAAAAAAAAAAAATCTCATACCGTTTTCATTTTACAACAGTTTAAAATTTGTCTTCGAGTTCAGACTTTGCTTAAGAAAATTCTCGGAGACCTACTTAGTGTCGTCAAAATTACGTATAAAGCCACTCGGTCATTCGTTTTTCTCACGAGAATTCATCGAATTGTGAAAAAAATGGCGGACCCCATTTCCGATACACCAACACAACCTTAAATTGTAATTCGCTCAAAATGCCGAGATTCACCAATGCTCGCGATTTCTCGTGATATACTTTTTGGCATCATAAAGTAGGTTTTTTGTTCGCTTTCTCTCGTTTTTTTCCGTTGAAATCTGATTAAAATTGCTTATAACAAGAATACGGTACACGATATCAGAAAAACAGGGAGTCGGGGGTCAGGAAACTTGATTACACCGCATACCAAAAAAATAGATTAGCTGTTATCATGATAATCCATAACTCGAAAAAAGCAACTCAGGATTTGATGAGAACAGTCCTTTTTCAGTTAGGTATGTTGAGGAAGGGCCATGGCGGCCTACACAAAGCTCCATAAAAGGAAGAAAGGAGAAATTGAAAGGCTAAGAGGGGAGAGATATCACATCAAGTTTACTGAGCTTCGATTTAAAATATGGCAAGTTGTTGGCTTTGAGAAAGCAAGAAGAAGGCAAGACGTTCCATAAATTGCATGTTCTTGGGATGAATGATGATTTGTTGGATACAGTTCGTGGGCTAGGCAGTGAAAATTGGGAAGGATGTGGTCCTGTAGATATCTAAATGCGATAGCCAGCCTTTGACTAGCAGCAGCAGATTAACGAAAATGCGTACTTTCTTTCTTATTTTCGCTTCTACAAGAATGTAGAAATGATCAAAACGTTCCTTCAACATTCGCAGGTATAAATATATTGCACATGTTTATACAAATCTACGCATAGATATACGCATATATATGTAGGTAGATATGAATATATATATATATAAATATATATATATAAAATATATATAAATATTTCTTCGTAAATGTGGAGCGAGTTTCGTCTTTTCCATGTGGAACCTTCAGCCCAACTTAAGTCTAAGTCAATATATAGAGGTACCGTAAATCCTCAATCCGCGGCGCTTATTAAAAACGCGACTTTCTTGCTGCGGCGCATATTAAAAAGCAAATGGTTTCAGACTAAAAGTTTGGGAACGATGGATCTGTATTTAAGACAATCGCAGTGAAGCTCTGGAGTGCGACACGCATGCCATTGGAGTTTACAGGAAAGTTGAAGAACCAGACGAAAAGCTAAAGCTGGTTGGACACGTCCCTATCGAATGCTCATCCTTATTGGACTAATTTCCCGAAGCTGATAGTTCAAACAAACTCATTGCAACCGTACAAGGACAAAGAAAGCGTGAAATCGGGTTTGTCGTTCCAGGAAAGTTCATATGCTGTACGAAACAACTTCGTCAAGCTAACATCCTATATCGTGAGCTGGCGGAGAAAAAAATTAAATATAGTCATTTTGAAATAAATAAAATATATTTTGATAAGAAAAAATGGCAAGTATTGGTCTAGAATAAAATATAACGTGTTAGTCAATTCTAATCCCCTATAACAAAGAATATCTTAATTAAGCGCCGCATTTCAGAACCTAAGATGCGGCGCTTATTCAAAAAGAAGTCCAAAAACTGCAGCGCTTATTCAAGGGTGGCGCTTTTTCGAGGATTTACGGTATATGTATTTCATCGAGACATTGCCACTTTTTTGACGCTTTTTGCAAAACTGCATTC